>PCDM01000001.1:2400000-3600000 GCA_002778215.1 Esteya vermicola
CAGATGGACTCTTGTTCGAGCTGGGCTTTTTTTGCTCGTGTGACTCGAACGGGATGAGACTCCGTTTCGACGGAGAGAAGGTGGAGAGAGGAGGCAAGGAAAGGAGAGGGAAACGGAGGTCCTTCTTGTTCTAGCCGGGAGGACAGAAACACGTGAGCAGTCAAAGAAGCAAGCAGCATCCACGCGGCTGTATTAGAGAGTGTGAGAATATTAGTACTATGTATATCAAGCGAGACAAAAAGGTCCTGCTCATTGCCTGCCTCGTCTGGAGCATCCCAGCAATTCCAGCAATTCCAGCAATTCCAGCAATTCCAGCATCCCAGTTCCATTCCTTCCATAGATCCCTCCATCATGGCTGTCGTTATCCTTCTTTTTCTTTCTTCTTTTTCTTGTTTTTTCTTTTTCTGTAAATCTCAGACTCCGTCGCTCAAGTAAACAAAAACAAATAGGAAAACATATAAAAAGGAGTGGATGGCGAACAAGGATCCTCTCCTGAAAACATTTGGTATCTGACTATAGCACAGGTTTTTTTTTTTTTCGTCTTTTCGTCTTTTTCTTCTTTCATTCTTCTTCTCTCCGTCCCCTCTTCTTCTCGCTTCTCTTCCGTCCTCATCATGGATGGTAAAACGTAGTGTGTCGAGTCTGTCCGTGGCCGCCGCCCTCGTCTGGCTCGTCTGGCTCCTCCTGCCGCTCCGTGCTCAGCTCGGCCAGCGCTCGTCGTTCTGGCGGCAGCTGCAGCGCGCTCTCGGTCGGCACCCACACCCGGCCCTGGTCGTCCACCTTGAGATAGCTCGTCTGAGCGCTCGCCGACGACGGCACACCGCTGTGCGTCGTGCCCGTCATGCCTGTCCCGCCTGTCCCACCCGTCCCCGTCGTGTCGGTGCCCATCATGCTCGCCATGTGCGAGCGGGGACTGCCTCCTGCATGGCCTGCTGCCGCCGCCGCCGCCGCCGCCGCTGCTGCTGCTGCGAGGGCATCGGATCCGGGCAGCTCGACAGGTGGCGATCCCGTCTGCGAGAGGTGGGGCGACCAGGCCGCCGCCACGGCCTGGTCGCGAGCACTGCCCGGCAGCTGGACAGGGTAGCTCGCCGTGTGCAGCGGCGACATGGGTGTCAGCGGCGACGCGTGGCCTGGTGCTGGAGAGTAGCCGTACATGTTGCTCGTGCTCGGTGACCCGGCAGGGCCACCGCTGACGCTGCTGTTCCGGAGCCCGGCAGCGGCCCGCCTGCGCCGGTACCGCGTCATCAGCAGCCACCAGCAGCCGCCGAGGACGGCAGCGGCGGCGACGAGCGAGGCAATCGTGACACCCGCCACGGCGCCCTTGGACAGGGACGAGCCGCCGCCGGATGTGTCGACGTTGCGCGTGGGTGTGCGGGCGGCCACGGAGGCCGTGCGCGTGATGAGCACGCCGAGGTCGGCATGGTTCCAGCCGTTGTCGGGGGCCGTCTTGGTGGCGCCACCGGATGCGGTGCCACCAATGACGGCCAGGATGGGCGAGGGGACGGCGTAGTCGGTCTCGGAGGGGTCGTAGAGCTGCCAGAGAGCGAGGTCGGGGGGGCTGTATTCGGTCAGGTCCATGTTGTGGGTGCCCCATTGGTTGGCAGCGTCGCAGTCGCTCGTCAGGGGAAAGGTGCCGCCGATGATGAGCATCTGGGCGCCGGAGACGACGTTGCAGGTCAGGCTGTGGTGGGCGTACTGGTTGCTGTAGTTGGCCGACGCCGAGGGGAAGAGCTTGATCCAGTTGAAGGAGGGGATCGAGAGGACATAGACGTCGTCGTAGCCGGCCGTGCTCGGGGGCATGCTGGCACCGCCATACACGTAGCTGTCTGTCAGCCGGAAGCCAGACGAAAAGACGATAAGACGAAGAGAAATGGAAAAAATGGACAAAAAACATACATGTTATAGCTGGACCGGTCCTGGGCCCAGGTGACACCGGCACAAAAACGCCGACGCATGCCCGGGATATCCCCCGTGGCCGTCTGGCTGTACCACTTGGTGCTGAGGACGTCATAGATGAGGATCGTGTCGAGCGGCATGCCCTCGACAATGGGGTCGTCGCTCTGGCTGCTGCTGTTCTGCTGCTGCGTGATGCCGCCAAAGTACACGAGCAGGCCGCTGTCACCGGCCGGCAGGTAGAGCAGGACGCCCTCGGCCCGGCCAATGGTGTCGGGGCCCGTGCCGTTGGACCACGTGTTGGCCTCGAGGTCGTAGCGGACCATGCCCGACGTGGCCAGGCGGTTGCCGGTCCAGTCGCCCACCGTGTAGTTGGACAGCCAGCCGCCGTAGTAGTAGCCCTCGCCGCGCTCCGAGACGCTGGCCCCGGCCCCATAGGCCACCGGGCTGATGCGGCCCGAGGGCACGCCGCGTGAGACCCAGTAATCGTTGAGGACGTCGTAGCCATAGAGCACATACGAGCTGGCCGAGGCCGGCGGCTGGCGGGAGGAGCCGCCAAAGAGGTAGAACATCTTGTTCACGTTGTCCTCCCACAAGAAGCCGCCGCTGACAGTGGGGATCGTGCTGTTCTTGGAGAGGCCGGCATACAGCTGGGGCATGCCGGTGGCGCCATTGTGATCGAGGTCCTGGTACAGCAGCCAGGTGTTTGAGTAGTTTTCGGGATTGGACTGCAGCGGGTTCCAGTTGACGAGGCCGCCGTCAATGTACAGCTTCCGGTCAATGATGGCGGTCTGGTGGCCAAATCGGCGGCAAAAGTCTTTGACTTTGTTGTTGGATGGCTGTTAGAAAGGGAGGCAGCGCCAAGGGGAAGGGGGAAGGAAGGAAGGTGGGGAGAGAGAAGGGAGAGAAAAAGGACAAAGAGAAAAAACAGGAATAAAAGTGAATCTAGTACAGATACAATGACGTACCTGGGTCAAACTGGGCTCTGGCCACAGAGGAGAGGATGAACCATGCCAGCAGAGAGAAGAGCCGTGCTGATCGAAGAGTATGGGAACGGACCGGACAAGAAGGATCTCTTGATGTGGCTGTTGGTTGTCGTGGCTGCAGGAACGTCGACTCCATCTTGAGAGGGAGGGGGGGGGGGAGAGGGGGAAAGGGAAGCGAGGGAGAAAAGGAAGAGGAGGAGAGAGCGAGCTCTTTTCACGGATTGGCGGGCTGGCGGGCTGGCGGGTTGGTGGAATAGAGAGGAGCTGTTGATCAACGAGATAGTAACCAGTTGAATCTAGATCAAGATGGTCTCCGGACTAAGACATATTTGTATGGGGTTCTTCCAGAAGACGAGGAAGGCAAGAGGAGAGCGGGCGGCAGACAAGGCCAACCGTCAGAAAAAAAAAAGAGATTCGGGAGCGTCTGGAAAGTGACAGAACAGACGAGGCAGAGAAGGAGAATGGCAGGCTCGGGACAAAAGGTGGCCCCCCTTCCCCGTCGAGATGTGTTGGACGGTCTCTCTGTTGCTGTTTTCCGTTTTCCTCGTCCTGCTTTTTTCCCTCTCTTTTTCTTTTCTTTTTTTGATTTTTTCCCCCCCTTTCTCCTCTGTTTTTTAACCCTTGTAAAACCTTTGCCTAGAGTGACGAGTACTCAGGCACCAATAGTGATAGCATGATCTGTAGGAGGGATATGCAAGCAGATACAAGCAAATGCCAGACTTTGGGGGCGGTTGGGAGGGGGGGCGGAGAAGGTATGGCGAATAAAAGGCGTGCCGAGAAGCGAGTGGACGGGAGAGAGGAGAGAGGGTGGAGGAGACACAAAAGATACACAGAAAAAGGAAGGGGAGGGGAGGGGAGAGAGAGAAAGAGGAGAAGAAAGGGGAAGCAGGAGATGGGAAAAGTACAACAAAATACAAGAGAGAAAAAAAAAGAACACGAAAAAAAGATGCCGGACAGCAGGAGTCTCCGTCAGACCTCTCTGCCGGAGATGGGAAGAGGGAGAGGGGGGTAGGAGTGGGCAGTGGGCAGTGGGCAGTCAATAGGAAGTGGAGAGAGCGTGAGAAGAAAGTCAGAGCTCTGAATGGCCAGATGAACGAAGAGCTGTCAGCAGAGCGCGGGAAGGTGCAGCAAGTACTCCGTACGAGCAGGCAGTACGAGCCAGGCAGTACGGATACGAAGTATACTCGTACGTACGAGGGTAAGAGAGAGAGAGAGAGCGTGTGAGAGAGAACCCAAGAAATGCCAGGGAAGCCAGGGTGGTTGAGATGACTCGTAAAACGAGATACAAGTGGAAGAAAGGAGTGAGTGCACAGCGTATGTATGCAGGAGCTTCCCCTGTTTTGTTTTCTTTTTTGTTTTTGTTTTTTTTGTTTTCCCTCTCATTCGCCTTGTCTTCTCTCCTCCCCTCCTTCTCATCTGTTTTCATTCTTCTTTTGTCCCCTCTCTCTTCCCTCTCATCTGTTCTCTTCTGTCGGTTCCCTCCTCTCGGGAACCCAAGCCCCCCCCCCTCACCCCTTGCAACTTCTACTCATAGTTAGCCTGCCGGCTTGAGCTTTTATTTTCTTTCATGGCCTCGCTGGCCAGGGCACAGCTCCACCCAAGAAGTCACTTCTTTTTTTTTTCTGCCCTCGTACTCGTATTCGCCCTGTTCCTCTCTAGTATGAAGCACAGCACGCGCGCAAGTCCTCGTAAAAAGAGGGCTGAGTGGACTGGAGAATCCCTGTCCCGATCGCCTGTGCTCTCATCCGACCAGCTCTACGTATACTACGGGTACGGAGTACATTGTGTGCACGAGAACTGGGTTCTCGTACTGCTTGTTCATCACACGGTCCAAGCTCGACCGGTCAAGGCTCAACGACTGCGTATGGAGGAGTACTCGACACAGATCCAGACCTCTTGCCAAGTTCTCCTTGTACCACTCTACTATGTACATGTACATGCACGAGTACTCGTACGCAGCATGAGTACGCCGTAAGCGAACCAGACATCTCGGCAGGTTTTCTGACGGAACCGGACGCCTTCCTCCTCTGTCAAGGTGTGGAGCTCTGCTGCAGAAAAGTCAAGAACTGGCCGTTGGGCGGTGTGCCCTACAATGTACAGAGTACAATGAACGGAGTAGGCAGTACAATGCTACCCTACCATGTATATAAGACAAAAAAGACAGCCTCTAGGGTTGTACCGTGCTCCGTGCTGCGGCATTGTTTGCCTCTTTCGTATTACCGCCAACCAGCAGACGGTACACTGCATGTCTGCTTAACCAAGCTTGGTTATATGAGATGCGGGATTGTCAGACGAGCACATTATGGTATGTTGGCCGCAAGGAGAGAGGAAAGAAAGAGAAGAGAAGAGAGAAGAGAGAAGAAAGAGGGAAAAAGAAGAGTGCGAAAAAGAAAAGAAAAAAAAAGAGGGGCTGGGAAGAAGAGGAAAAAGTACGGCAACTTGAATGTCGATCATGCTCATCACGATGAGCATTAATATAAGGATAGGAAGGAAGAAAAAAAAAAGAATGATGAAAAAAGGAGAAGCAGTTTCATAGAGTAGCAGCTAAGGGAGACGGGCAAAAACTGTGAATGTCAGTGCGTCGCTGTGATTGGTTTGAGAACACGTGACTTTCTTGACAGAGAAGAAGTTTGTAGCAGGTATGAGGCAGAAGTATACGTAAATAAGGAGGTACCGCGTACGGGAGTACTGCCAGTACCCTCGTACTGCTAGAGGTGCCGAGCCTTGCTTGTGTTGGCGACCGTCTCCATGGCCAGGCTCACTGCCAACATGGCCAGCATGACCAACAGGAGGACCAGAGTGTGTGAGTGTGGAATCCTTATCTTCTTTCCCCCAAATGTCCGGAAAGGCAAACTGCCAACACCAACACGGTTTGCTGTCAGACGGTACGCAGTACTTGGCGCCCTCTGCCAACCTCTCAACCTCTCGACCGACCTCCTTCGTCCACGTAAAGTACCTGGCAGAGATCGTCGCGTAAGCTGACGTGCTGAGCTGGTCTGGGTCCTCGGCGCTCTGGGAAAGAGTACGGAGTATGCGTACTCTCTGTAGCTGTGCATTCTACACTCACCGTAGTATGAGCGGTTTCGCGACCATGCTGCACAGTACAAAAGTAAAACAAGATTGCTGGGCTTCGTTTCTGAATTCTTACATGCATTCCTACCTACGTGTTCTCCTCGTACAGGTACTTTGGAAGAGGTAAGCAAGCTGATGGGATTGGATGGGATTGGATGGGATTGGCGTTTTGCAATTTGTCATTTGTATGCTTACTGTGTACGTAGTATGGTACTGCCTGCTGTGCACGACAGCCAATACTTATGTATGACCCGGAACAGCATTTCCAATCTCCCATGGAAATGACGCCGCCGAAGCTCGGATGACAGTCTTGGCAAGCCACGTCCATGGAATCAACAAGCGAGACCCGCAGACTGATCTGACAAACAAGAACAACTGGCCTGGCCAGTGTACGGCAGGGCCTCTTCAGCAGCCTCTGGACCCACGTGCGGAATCATCACCCGGTGGTCGGCTTCGTCAGCCGCTTCCACAATGGGGTTCCCTCTCACCAGAGCACGGACACGTGCCTGCTCTCCCCCGTCTCTGGCTGGACATGCCACGATCCAGCCATGGCATAATAGGCATCTCCACAGCTGCACACCTTCTCGGCAACGTGGTAGTAGCAGTTGGCACAGGCACTGCCGTAGCCTGGCAGGGAGATGCACGGAAAGAAGGGCCACATGGACGACCGTGTCACCCTGTCGGACCACAGATGTCGAGAGTGGCCGCATACTGGTTGGTGAACGGGCAGTACGTATAGTACACCGAGGGGGGGGGTTGTCGAGGAACCAGGCCACGATGCCCTGGACCTCCACCACGCGCTGGAGAACAGAGCCTGGCGGGTGGCGATGTCGTCGTTCCTTTTTCTGGGGCGACGCGTAGACTACCGTTGCCCGTTCCTCCGGGGGAAAAAAGTTCCTCGATGGCGTCTTTGGCCGCCTGCCCTAGAGTTTGCAAATCAATCGGATGTATTGTCACGACGACACAGCCTTACAAACGCGTCGAGAGAAGAGATGGGATGAATGTATTTTTTGTTGACAATAAACAACAAGAGACGCGTTGAGAAATCAGTCACCCCTTTCTACCTCTAGAGATTATTATTAAAGAGTCCTCACATACAGCCTCATCCGGCTGTCGTTTCCCTTTCATCCAGTCCAGCATGACAAGCGTTGCCTGATCCTTCCCTCGCTATCTGGTGAGGAATGAGAGGAGCATCTACGGAACTTACCATGATTTAGAGCCGTCGTTTGAATGTACGCAGAATGAAATGGCTCATGTAATCTGCTGTTTTTTTCAAGTGACCTATGGATCCTCAAGTCTTGACGCCATTGCCATCCTTGCCCTCTCCGCCCCAGCGCCGTACATCTTTCCTTGACACAACCTCGTAGCGCACGAGCAGTGCGTGTATGCGATGCATTGCCTTGTCCACGCTGGTCTCCGTAAAAGCCTCACACGCCGACACAACAAAGTCCTCGTCGTGCCGTAATTCTTCAGCCTCACTCTCCTCGGTCTCGACAGCCTGCTGTCTTGGCATCCGCAGCGTGTGCAGGACCGGAATGGCCTGTTCGGTACCCGCAGCCATATCGACAGCCGTCCCATCAGCTGGCCTGCCGGCCTGGCGGACGGCACTCTCCATGGCCGCCTCGTCAAAGGCAAGGAGCACCTTCATGTCCAAGATCCAGTTGTCCTGGCCTCGGCCACCACCCCTTGCAGTCTTGTCAGTCTTGGCAGATTTTGTAGACGAGGACGACCTCTCCTCCCATGAGGTCCCAATGTAGAAGGCATAGCGGAGGACGGCCGTGACGAGGACAGCGCTCCTGTCCATCTTCTCCGACGGCCTCTGCTTCAGCGCTTCCCAGAGCGTGCGCACGGCCCCCAGCTCGGCGAGCACAGCCAGGTAGGCCTCTCTGCTGCAGCCGCCCTCGAGGCCGGCATAGGCCGTGCGGAACGAGACAGTCTGGCTCTTTTCTCCAGCACTGCTTCTGCTGCCGTCCGCCGGCCAGCCAGCCACGACGGCCAGCAGTTCTGCCCGTGGCACCGGCCAGAGCCTCTGCCGCCGCACCCGGCCAAGGGCCGTGCAGAGGCTGCTGAGGGCCGTGGTGAGCGTCGTCTCGGCACTGCCGGCACCGTCTGCCCAGTAGTCTGTCCAGTAATGGTAGTCCTGCCCGATGGCGAGGAAGCGTTGTATCGCAGCTGGCTCCGTCGTGGCGGCCGCTGCCTGCACGCCCACGCCGCACAGGTCACGGCCCAGGGTGACGTTCTTGGCGCCGAGGTTGTAGCTCAGGTTGAGCATGGCCGTCGAGATGGCGGCGGCGGCCGGTTCGACGGACGGGCTGCCGGCCGAGGAGAGACGCACAGGCAGGTGGCGAGACAGCTGGCTGGCCACAGCTGCACCGGCGGCGGCCACCGTCCTGCTGTCCTGGACGGTCTGCGTGCCCACCACCAGCAGCCGGCGCAGTTCCACGAGATCCTGGCACTGGCTGAGAGCAGCCACGCAGTCGTCGATGTCGGCAAAGACGGGCTTCCGCCCCCTCTTCTGCCACCCGCCAGCAAGGGCCTGCACCGCCTTCTTCCCGGCCTTGTCTGGCTGTCTCGCGCGGGTCCTCTCTCCTGGACCTTTCTCGACGGCCCCCTCCTCGCCTGGCTGGGAGCGTCGGGACGGAATGGCAATCTGCTGTCGACGTAAGAGACTCTGGATGGCCTGGCTCGGATCTTGAGCCATTCTCGGCGAGATGCCATTCTCGTAGGCCAGCCGGGCCATGACGCTCGACTCGGACAGCCTCTCGGACGACCCCTCGACCTGCTCGCCCTTTTCACCCTTTTCGCCTCCGTCTCCCGCCGCCTCTTCCAGCCGCAGCTGCCCCAGAGCCGCCGACCAGATATCTCGGTCCAGCACCCTCCACGGCGACGACGTCGTCGCTACCTTGTCTCTGCGCTCCAGCGAGCCGTCGACCTCGTCGCTAAAGGCCGCCAGTCGCTCCTGCAGCGCGTCGATCGACGCGTGGGCCAGCCGCCATTTGCGCGCCTCGGCGGCCTCCATCTCGTCGTCATAGAGCCGCACGTGCTCATTGTCTTCGGCATCGAGGTCGACGACAAGGTCGGGCACCTGGAACATGGGTCGGGGTGGTCGCTGCTGCTTCTTTTCCAAGGAGGCGGCAGCATAAGAAGAGACGGATGCCTGCAGTCGTTTTCGTGGTCGACATGTGGTAGGCCGTATGGCAGAAATGCCTTTTCGGAGAGAGTGCATCGTCGACAAGATGCTGCTGGTGCAGTCAGACAGACAGTCAGACAGATTCAGACGGATTGTCTGAGTAAATCAAAGGCTTTTCCCGCTCTTCTCTTTTCTCACTTCTCTTCTCCTCACTCTTACTCTCCTATAATTCCTGTTGCAAGGCTTCTCCGCACTGCCCCACTGTCACGCATGCAAATCTGGGGTAACACACGCCTGACAGGACAACGGCTAGTAGTTTCTTTAGCGCATTCTACAGTGGCTTCTACAGTGGTCCTACAGGCTTTTAGTACTTTCTCACATTCTTTTTCTTTTTTTTTTTTTTTTTCTTTTCCTTTTTCTTTTCCTTTTTTTTCCTTTGCTTTTTCCTTCTCTCCTTTTCTTTTCGCCTTTTCTACACTACACCATCGCATTGGGCATCGTCATGTCCGGCTTCGTCGCCACCGCATCAATGTTTGGCCATCTTGCCGTCACCGTCTTCTGCTGCGTGTAGAAGCTGACCCCCGGCTTGCCATAAAACGTATTGGCACCGCCGCCCGCCACGCTGCGCTTGTTGCCCGTAAAGGAAAACATGGGCAGAGGCACCGGGATCGGCACGTTGATGCCCACCTGCCCGGCCTCAATGTTCTTGCGGAACCGCTCGGCCACGGCGCCCGACTTTGTAAAGATGGCCACGCCGTTGCCGTAGGGGTTGGCATTGACGAGCGCAATGGCCTCGTCCAGCGTGTCGACGGTCAGGACGAGCAGCACCGGCCCAAAGATCTCTTCTTGGTAGCACTGCATGCTTGTCGTCACCCCCTCAATAATGGTCGGACCCACCCAGTTGCCGTTGGGATACTTGCCGTTCGCCGGCACATAGCCCCGGCCGTCGAGGATCACCTTGGCGCCCTCCTTCTCGGCACTGTCAATCAGCCCGAGGATCCGCGCGCGGCTCTGCGGCGAGATGACGGGGCCAAAGTCGGCGCCGTCCTCGAATCCGCCGTCGGCCCGGATTGCCTGCGTCTTAGCCACGAGGTCGGGGATCCACTGCTTCGCCTCTCCGACGGCCACCATGACGCTCAGGGCCATGCAGCGCTGGCCCGCTGCGCCAAAGGCAGCGCTGATGGTCGACGAGATAAAGTGGTCCCGGTCCGCGTCGGGCGAGACGATGGCGTGGTTCTTGGCGCCGAGATTGGCCTGCACGCGCTTGCCGTTGGCCGACCCGCGCTGGTAAATGTACTCGCCGGCCTTGTTGCTGCCGACAAAGCTGATGGCCTTGATCTCGGGGGCGTCGAGCAGAAAGTTGACCGTGTCGTGGGCGCCATGCACGACGTTGATGACGCCGCTCGGGAAGCCGGCCTGCCGTGCAATGTCTGCCAGCACAGTCGCCGCACCTGGCGTCCGCTCCGACGGCTTCAGCACGACCGTGTTGCCGGTGATGACGGCCATGGGTATGCACCACAGCGGAATCATGGCCGGAAAGTCTGCCGGTTAGCATGTCCCAAAGCCCTTTTCTCTTCTTTTCTTCTTCTTTTCTTCTTCTTCTTTTTTCGGCCTCCTCTTCTCCCCCACCCACAACCTACTAAAAGGACAAATAGCAGCCACCACGCCGAGGGGCTCGCGGTAGCTGCGCGTCTCCATGTCCCGCGACACCTCGAGGACCTCGCCCTTCATATATTCAGGGCCGGCACAGGCTGCTTCTGCCACCTGCAAGCCACGCAGAACGTCGCCCTTGGCGTCGGCCACCGTCTTGCCCTGCTCGAGCGTGATCAAGGCCGCCAGGCGGTCCCAGTTCTCCTTGATGAGCTCGACAAACTTGAAAGCAATACGCTGCCGGGCAATGACAGACGTGCGCTTCCAGGCCGGAAAGGCCCTTTGAGCAGCGGCCACGACATCCGCCAGCTCGTCGCGGGTCATGAGGGGCACGCGCGTGACGAGGTTGTTGGTGGCAGGGTCGTGCACGTCGACAGAGGCCGTGCTGGCCGACCGCCGAAAGGTGTTGTCGACAAAGTACGGCGTGTCCAGCGGCTGGTCGATCTTGTCGTGCGAAGTCGGAAAGGCCGTCGGCGTCGTGTGAAGGCCGTGCATCGTGGCCTCATCTGCAGTAATTTTCGCCATGCTTGGAATGTCAGAAGTATGTCAGGAGAGAGAGAGAGAGAGAATGACAGAAAGAGGTAGAAAGAGAGAAAGAGAGAATGAGAGAATGAGAGAATGAGAAAAGAAGCTGTACCCCTCAAAGACTCACCTAAAAGAGGGGCTGCGAGACAGCTGGAGCTATGCCGAAGAGCAAAGCCTGTCAACGCAAACTGCCGCTCTCGGACAGCAGTTCACAAGGATCCTGCCGAACCCATTGGTCAGCATCATTTATAACAGCTTTCCATGGCCATGTCGGTATCCTTAGCAGAGATGATCTACGGCAGAGATCGAGCCAAGCTTTATTTGGTACAGAGTACGAGATAAAAGGTTATCGGCAATGCTGTTCTTATCATTCTTATCTGGTACCCGCCATGTTTCTTTTTATGGCATGGCCGCCTATAAATAGCCTCGGCAATTGAGTACGTATACGTCCTCATACAGAGAGTACAGAGTATACGAGTACTCTGTACTCTGTATGCTGGGAAAGACAGTCGGCGGTCAGCATCGCCAAGCCATGCCGTCGGCATGATTGATGCTCTGACCGAGACCTGGTGCCGCCGGTGCCTCATACCACCCGGACTCCGCAAGGCATGAGAGTCAAACATACGCCATACGTAGCAGACTAGGGAACTAATGGGCAAAATAATGGCGAACAATGGGCTTCCCAATTTTTCGTATTTTTCCAGATCGGAATATCCAAGCTCCGATGCCGATAAGGACTAACTGCGTAAAAAAGTCGATAAACTGCTCCGTGCGAGTCTTCTCGGACATCTCGTAGGAGTACTGCGTACCATGTACACGTACTTGGGCGATGGGCTCTAGGGCAAAAAGTCTATTTTGCCATGCAACTCCGTACGAGTTACAGTTTGCCGAGTCCGAGTCCGATTTCGTATTCCTACGAATATGATTCGTACGAGGTACGTACCGTGCACATGCCGCATAGCTCAAGACACTCACGTGCTAAACAAATGAGTCAGCACATCCATAAAGTATCGTATACGGAGTACGTATACTCGTACTCCGTATACTCGTACTCCGTACTGTGCCAGTAGGGCGAGACTTGCTTCTAGGGTACACGCTCTTCTGCTGGCCAACACCGCTCAATCAGGGTACTGTTATCCGCCCTGGACTGTGCGGATACGGCAGAGAAATTGAACATTGCGGAGCAGACAAATTGTCGTGCTGTCAGGGATTTGCGACACTCTTGCTGGAATCAAATTTCGGGTGGGCTCCGCCTAGCAGCGTGGGGCAGTGCGGCACAAACTGTGCTTGCATTGTGTGGATTGTGTGGTGCAGTTTTCTTTGGGCGTCCTGGTCACAGGGCATCCCCCCTGTCAGAAATTCAGCCCCTGGAGAAGATTGTAATTATTACATAGTATCTAGCCGCCTGCATAAGTGAGATGGGCGAGTAGATTTCAACAAGTATTTCTACTTGTACTCGGATTTGTACTGTCTTCGCACAGTGTAATTTACTGGCGTGCGACGAGTGTCTATCAACGTATGAGAACGGGTAATGGCCGTATTACTCGAATGTGCGCTACAGCAAAAAATGCACACCTGCCTAGCAAGTCCACGCGAGCACTGCCCTGCGCTGCCGTTGGCTCGCACTCGCACTCGCAACCCGTACCACTCGTCCTTTCAAGGAGGCTATGCAACCAGAGGAGAACTCACTCCGTACAGCGTACTCCGTAGGCAAACTTGCTGCCTCGCTGCCGCGAATACGCCAGTACGGTGCACAAGTACAGGTACATCCCAACAGTCTTGGCATTCAGGAGACTTGCAGTTCAGATGGAGGCCTTGCTCTGGGGTCCGCTTTTCTCGAGGGTGGCTTAGGGGCCACCGTATTACGACTGCCCTCTGCTGTGACGTACGAGTCGCTGCATTAGGGGTCGCCCCTTACTGTACTTGTACAAGTATTTGTGTCACTAAGGAGTTGTTAGTTAGCGTTTCCCGCCTGGCACTAGTTCTCTTTAGCTTCTTTTTCACCCTATTTGACCCTTTTTTTATGGCCTACTATGTACCAAATTTTTTCTGCTCTTACTCGTACGGAGTACTGTGCCCCCTCCCCCATTCTGCGTGGAACGGCCTAAGCAGGTACTCCTACGGAGTACGGCGTACTATGTACAACCACTATTTACTGCATTGTTAGGCGGAGAATGCACTGAATATATTCTGCGCGCCGCGCCCTCGTCACGTCTCTGCTCTTTTCTGCTGCCCGTTTTCATCCCCCTTTTCCAACACTTCTTCCGCCACGCACACGTCAATTGCTTGAGGACTCTAGGAGCACTCGAGAGTTGGCTGTATCTGCGGGCGTCTCTCTCTCTCTCTGGTTCTCTACTCTCACTGTCACTCCCACTCTCTCCCTCCAAACTCCCTCTGTCCTGCCATGTCGTCTCTGTGGAAATCGATCCGGCGGCTGGCTGGCGTGCGGCGGAAAACGATATACGACGACCTCGACGAGTTTGACGAGAAGCACATCCGGTGGCCCACGAGCCGGCTCCGCCTGCCACGACTCCGCCGCGTCACCCTCTTTCTCCTGCTTGCCGACATTGTCATTGTCAGCCTCATTGTCTACGCCGTCTGGCCCCTCATCACCCTCTTGCGCCGCAACGAAGAGCTGTTTGGCGCCCACTTCACGCTGCCGGATGGCGTGAATGCCACCCTCATGGCCTCGTACGGCGAGGACCGCATCGAGATTCCCAAGATTCTGCACCAGACGAGTGCCACGAGCACGATTCCTGATGCATGGGTCTACCCGCAGCAGAGCTGTCGCAAGACCTATTCGGATTTTGAGTACAAGGTGAGTTCTTTCTTTCTCTCTCTCTCTCTCTCTACATGGAAAGACAAGACTAACCGGCCAGCACTGGACGGATGAGCTGGCTCGCGCCTTCATCTCTATCGAGTACCCCTGGTTCCTCGACATCTGGGACGGCTACACGTTCCCCATCCAGCGCGCCGACTCCATTCGCTACTTTGTTCTCCACCACTTTGGAGGCATCTACCTCGACATGGACACCCTCTGCAAGGAGCCCTTCCCCACCGACGAGATCGACACCAAGGGCGGCCACTACGCCCTCTTCAAGTCCACCATGCCCACCGGCATCACCAACGACTTCATGGTCGCCACCGCCCGCCACCCTGCCTACACCACCGCCATTGCCAAACTCCCCACCTTCTTCCGCATCACCAACTTCTGGGCTCGCCTCGAGCCATACGCCGCCATCATGATGTCCTCGGGCCCCCTCTTCCTCACCCTGGCCGTCAAGGACTACCTCTCCCAGCTCCCCTCCCTCCCCTCCCCCACCGTCGAGGTCGTCAACCCGCCCGCCCTCTTCCGCTTCATCACCGACCTCGAGAGCAGCACCTGGCACCGGAACGACACCCACATCCTCATGTGGCTGGGCGAGCGTCCCTGGACCTGGTACCTCATGGGCGCCGTCGGCTTTGTCATTGGCGTCTTTGTCCTCAACCGATTCATCTTGCTGGTCTGCAGGCTGCCACGCAAGCTCGCCTCCTTGGCGTACAAGCTCAAGATTCTTTCTTAAATTCTTTATTTTTATTTCTGGCCATGGGCGAGACGACTATATTTTTTAATATATTCTTTTTGGGGAGGGAAATCTAACTTTCTTTGTGCCATCATTACTTTTTTTCTTTTTTTTTTCCCTTTTTCTTCTGGTTTCGGGGGCCTTGGTTTTATTTGTCATGCCATCTCTCTCTCTCTCTGCATTTGTGCATTTGTCTACGCAGTATCTGAATGAAATCCTAGAGTATGATCGCTGCGCTGTTTCGCAACGGATGACGACGACCTTTTTTTGAAATTTCCAACAAAGACCGTTTCCCCCTTCCCCACTGCCTGTTTTCTTTGTAAGATGTTGTTTTTTTTCTTTTTTTACTACGGGCTTTCGTGTCTGGTGCTTTCATGTGGTGGCTTGGCTTTCTTTTGCATCTACGCAGGACGTGGACTTCTCTGCTCCTGTCAGGGACTCCTCCCCTCCGTGTTTACTCCGTCCCCTCCTTCTCTCGACCCCCCCTCCTCCATGTCATTCCCCACACCTAAACGAGAGAAGCCCAATGTACGGGTTTCGAGTACTGGTATGCGGTGTTTTCCAGACTTGTTCCCCCCCTACAGCTTAGCTTGTAGATAGACTAGGGCGCTTACGCAGAATCTCACGCACTCTGGTGGTGCCATGTTTTTTTGCCTTTACGCTTCTTGGATCGGGAGAGCAGCAATCCGCTGGGAAGGGCAGGCTTATGACCCAGTTGACTGATGGCAGCAGGTGGAGGTGGCGCACGGGGAAGAAGAGCATGGAGCATGGAGCATGGAGCATGCAGCGACCGACCGCCGTGCCCAGTCTTGCCCAGCCAGAGCCCAGCCAGAGCCCAGCCAGTAGTGCGGTCAAGACTCGTCCACGGCACTGCCCCCCCCCACGAAAGAGTACGAGTATGCAGCTCTTGGAATCTGCCCGCCTCGTGTGTGGAAATTGGTCCAATGGCTGCCAGCCAAGGCATTTTCCGATCTTGGCAGTCCTTTGCGAGGTGCACAAGGAGAAACAAGAAGAAAAAAGAAAAAAAGAAGCAAGGGGAAAAATAAGGAAAAAAGCAGGAATGATGGAAAGGAAACACGCCGCCTGCGTGTAACCAGAAGAATGCAATCCAACCGTTCAACCGTTGCACTGGTTCTCTATTGTGTTTGAGTAACGTCCGCCAACAAACCATGCCGTCTTCCGCTGCATCCTGCTCGTATTCCTCATTCCTGATCCCAGCAGGCAACATTCTTCTAGAACGGAGACGCCATCCTGGTTGTCTTCTACATGGTACATCCAGCACTTTTCCCTATCGGTCTCCTTCGCCTTCTTCCCCCGCCAGCGACGGAGAGATACCATGTACTACGGAGAGACCCCTTGGACCTACATGAGGCGTTGCCGATCCCCTTGTCCTGCAGCGGGGAAAAAGGAGCGAATAGGAAGAGAAGAAATACGATGTCTGTGCCTGCCTGAGGCCTACAGACCAAACGTAATCCATACCCCGCAGATAGCAGATAAGCCCTCTGCCAGATGGAATTCCGTGATCTTGTATTGGGCGTCTTGGTCGTCTTGGTCATCTTTGTCATCTTTGTCATCTTTCCTCTCGTAAGCACGGTTGAGCTCCGGAGCAAGGCCGTGAAGCTACTAGGTGAGAAGCACGCGACGCAACAAAACCAACTCTCATGAAATGTCCAGATTAGATTCTATAAATCAACTATACATGAGAGCAAAAGAACAAAGACATTCACAGTTCCACTGTTCTTTTTTTCTCTGCCCATCTGCCGAGGCCAGAGGAGAGGGAAGGAGGCGAGGAGAGAAGGAGGAGAGGAAAGAAGGAGAGGAAAGAAGGAGAGGAAAGAAGAATGGAGAGGAAAGAGAGGGCAGACAGGCCAAAAGAAACCCTAAAATAATCAATCCTGCGCCGTACCAAAGAGACGGTCGCCAATGTCGCCAATGCCCGGCTGCACGTAGCCTTTGGCGTCGATTTTTTCGTCCTGCGTGCCGACGACAAAGGAGCAGCCTTCTGGCCAGATCTGGGCAATGCGCTCGATGCCCGACTTGCTGGCAAGGAGGCAGTAAAAGTTGATTTTTTCCACGCCCCAGTCCCTGTCTGTTAGAATCTTGTTCTTCTTCTTCCCCTCTTCTTCTTCTGGCCAAGGGGTGAACCCACTGTAGTATGCTAATGGCTGCGGCGGCAGTGCCACCGGTGGCAACGACGGGATCGAGGACAATCGCTCGTGAAATGGCGGCATGCTTCGTGGGTAGCTTGTTGTAGTACTCGACGGGCTGGAGGGTCGCCTTTTCGCGGAAGATGCCGAGGTGGTAGATGACGTTGTCGAGGTCGCCGGGCAGCGTCGACAAGAACGGCTCCATCATGGAGATGCCGGACCGCAGGATGATGATAATGGCAATCTTTTCGCCCGGTGCAGCCTGGACGGGCGGCTTGTTCTTGGCCAGGAGCGTGGTCAGCTGGGCGACGGTGGCGCGCACTTCAGAGGGCGGCAGAGACACGTCTCGCAGCTTGGCCATGGCCTCTGCGTATTCTGGGCAGTCGACAAAGGAGATTGGAGAGGCCATGATGAGTGAGGGGGGGAGGAGGAGGAGGAGGAAGGAGAGAAGAAAGCGAAAAAAAGAGAAGGAGAAGAGGAGAAGAGGAAAAGAGGAGAAGAGGAGAGAGGGAGAGAGAAAACAGGAGAGAAGAGAAAAAGAGAGAAGAGAAAAAGAGAGAAGAGAAAAAGAGAGAATGGAAAAAGAGAGAATGGAAAAAGAGGAGAGTGGAGAAGAGGGGAAGATGAAAGAGGTTTAAGAGAGAAGAGCCAGACAAGACGGATGACAGCCGACTGTGTTGTCTGTGGACCCCAAGTTGACGATACAGTGTAGATATATTTGTCTGGCCAGGGTCGTCTGATCGGATTCTGTTCTATGTATAAAACAGCTGGATAGGGAATCTGGTGGTTTCTCACGGCAAGGTAGAGGGTACGAGATAGAAGGCTTTCCCACTGAGAAAATAGCAAGAGCCTGGAACTGCCATGATAAGCCATTGCTTAGGTGTTATCAGCTCCATTTTAAGACAACCCCCCCCCCTCTCTGCTACTTTAGCGCCTGACAGAGCTACCCTGTACGAGCTAAGCTATCCCACCTTATCTGTACCCAAATTAGCACCCCTCTATATTTGTCCTCTGAAGCTATTATCAGCTCGCCTCTGCCTGATCGCCTGTCAGCGGAGACAAAGAAGTTCATTACTGGACTTGAGAGAATGGATGCGTAATGCCAGAGTCTCTTGCCTCTGAACAAAGCAGCGTAACAGAGCAGCAGAGAGTCCTTGCTGGAGTCCATTTTGCGAGAAAATACTGGATATACAGGAAATACAGGAAATACACGAGACAAGCATCCAGATCCAGCCGACGACACCATGGCTGCCACAGAGTCGCCTGCCGCCTACCTGCTGAGCCTCGAAGCCGTACGGGAGCGGTCACAAAAGGTGCTCGAGGCCGCACGGTCTGGCTCTCTCCACCACTTTGACTACCACGCCGACAAGCTCTCCAAAGTGGCCGACTTTGTGTCTGGCGTAATCGAGGTGAGGAGAGAGAAGAGAAGAAGAGAGAAGAGAAAAAGACGAGAGAGAGAGAGAGACAAACTGACCGTGACCAGCGCGACTTTGGCCCCGACCGGTTCCACGAAATCCCACCCCACGGCCGCTGGCAGCACTTTAATGTCGGCGACATCGACCGCATCTCTCCTCTGCTCGCCCAGTGGGAGAAGGAGGGCGCAGACAAGACGGAGCTCACGCGCCGCCTCATCGACTTGTTCTTTGTCTCTGTGCTGCTCGATGCCGGCGCTGGCGATACCTGGACGTTTGAGGAGGCCGCCACCGGGCGCTGCTTCAACCGCAGCGAAGGCATTGCCGTAGCCTCTCTGCACATGTTTCTGGCGGGCGCCTTTCACGGCGACAAGGCGGAGCCAGCGGTGCCTGTGGTCGATGGCGCGGGTCTCGTCGGCCTGGCCGATGCCTTGTTCGTGCAGGGTTTCCAGGTGGCCGATGCCAACCCGCTCGTCGGCGTCTCCTCTCGGGTGGCCCTGCTCAACAACGTCGGGCGGTCCCTCTTGCGCCTGCCCCATATCGTGGGACCCTCGGGTCGACCGGGGCATATTGTTGGTATGTTTCTGCGTGTCGCTCTCTGCTCTCTACTCTCTGCTCACAAAAGGTAGACTACGTCCTGAAGAACTCGCAGCAGGGTGTGCTCGACTACCGGCAGCTCTGGTCGACGCTGCAGGCCATTCTCATCCCCGCGTGGCCCCGAGACCGCCCAACCATTGACGGCCAGCCCATCGGAGACGCCTGGCCGCTCCAGGTCCTCGCCGAGCGCAGCGGCAGCACAGCAGCGGCGGCGGCGGCCATCCAGCCCTTCCACAAGCTGACGCAGTGGCTGGGCTACTCGCTGACGGTGCCGTTTGTGCGCATTCTGGGCCTCGGCGTCGTCCATGACGACCTGGGCACGGGCCTGCCCGAGTACCGCAACGGCGGGCTCTTTGTGGACCTGGGCGCCCTCACGCTGAAGCCGGCGGTGGCCGAGGCCAACACCGACGCAGCGGCCGGTGAGGTGCTGCCGCGCTTCTCGCCTACAGATGACGTCATTGTAGAGTGGCGGGCCATGACGGTGGCGCTGCTGGACGAGCTCTATCAGCTGGTCTCGGCGACGTTTGCTGCCAAGGGGACGAAGCTGAGCATGGCCCAGATGCTGGAGGCGGGCACCTGGAAGGGCGGCCGTGAGCTGGCTGCCCAGCTGCGGCCAGAGACCAAGTCGAGTCCGATTCTGCTGAATGGTGACGGCACTCTGTTTTAGTGGATCAGTACTATCTGTAGAGAGCGCTGAGAAGCGCAGAGAGAGTACAATATACAAAAGATTACAGGCACTCCACCGAGTAGACCCGCTGTCTTGGAGATAAAAGATCCCTGACTCGCTAAAAATAAAAACCAGAACAGCAGTGCCCCACTGTGGGGTCACGATAAGAAAGCAGAGGACCTCCTCTATATTTGGTCGGGCGAAGGAGGACAAGCTCCAGTGCGAGAGAGGGGGGGGGGGGCGAGCTTGCCTATCTCGATTTTGTCTATCCTTTGATGACTGAATGGTTGTCCCAGGACGGTCCACGAGACAAGAATAGACGATACAAGTCCTGCCGAAGCTGTTTGTGACAAGCTGTCTGACTCGATTTCCCTGCCAATAAGCAGCCAGATATACTGCCGACAGCCCACCTGCAAAAAAAGACACATAAACACTCTTCTTCTCTCTTTTTTTTTCTTCCCCCTTCCAGAATGCCTCAAGTCAACACTGCTTATTCTCTGGACCTCTCTGATCCCAAGATGACTGCAACAAGCCAAGACCGGACTGCCGAGAAGCAGCAGCCTTTGAAAGGGTATTCCAACCGAATTATTGTATGTTTTGTCTTTTTCTCTCCCTTTCTCTTTTTTTCTCTCTCTGTCTTCTTCTCTCTCTCTTTCTTCTTTTCTCTCTCTTTCTTCTTTCTCTCTCTCTCTCTCTCTCTCTCTCTCTCTCTCTCTCTCTCTCTCTCTCTCCTCCCTGCTAACCGGTCAGCTCACAACCTACCCAGGACAGAGCGTCGTCAACCCAATCGACCTGCGATGGGGCGCCGCCGACCCCCAAGAGCGCGGTCCCATCCTCGTGTCTCGCCACGGCGAGACGCTCATGCGGCGCAACGCCATTGGCGCCCACGGCGGCAGCTACTGCGTCTACAGCGCGCTGGCCATCGCCTCGGGCGAGCTCCCCTCCGACTTCCGCCCGAGCTTTGAGAACACGCAGCCGACCTTTGACTTTCCGCAGCAGCCCGCCTGGGGCGACGTCGAGAAGATCGTGGCCATGGACCCGTTTGGCCACGACGTCCTCCGCCACTACCAGGGCTACCTCGACCGCGGCCTCGACGTCCGGCCGACCATTGCCATCACCCGCGCCACCATGCGTCTTGCCGAGATCTCCGAGGCCGTCCGCGAGAACCGCCTGCCCGTCGACGGCTCCATTGTCCTCAACGCCCAGGGCGACGTGCGCGTGACCAAGTGCGCCGTCGAGCCCGTCTGGTACCTGCCCGGCGTCGCCAAGCGCTTCGGCATCGACGAGGGCACCCTCCGCCGCACCCTCTTTGAGCACACGGGCGGCAGCTATCCCGAGCTCGTGACGCGCCCCGACATCAAGGTCTTTCTGCCGCCCATTGGCGGCCTCACCGTCTACATCTTTGGCCCGCCCGAGAACGTCTCGGACGCGAGCAAGAAGCTCGCCCTGCGCGTGCACGACGAGTGCAACGGCTCCGACGTCTTCCAGTCGGACATTTGCACGTGCCGCCCCTACCTCGCCTTTGGCATCGAGGAGGCCATCAAGGAGGCCCAGAGCGGCGGCTCGGGCGTCGTCGTCTACTTTCGCAAGGAGGGCCGCGCCCTCGGCGAGGTCGTCAAGTACCTCGTCTACAATGCGCGCAAGCGGGGCGGCGACACGGCCGACAAGTACTTTGCCCGCACCGAGGGTGTTGCCGGCGTCCGCGATGTACGTCTTTTTTTCTTTTTTTCTTTTTCTCTCTCTTCTCTCTCTTCTCTCTTTTCATGACCTCTGACTCTTGGTAGATGCGCTTCCAAGCATTGATGCCCGACATCCTCCACTGGCTCGGCATCAAGAAGATTGACCGGATGCTGTCCATGTCCAACATGAAGTACGACGCCATTGTCGAGCAGGGCATTCCCATTCTCGAGCGCATCCCCATTCCTGACCGTACGTTGCCCATGATTCCCTCCCTCCGCTCTCTCTCTGTCTCTCCTCCACCCACTAACCATGCAGACATGATTCCGGAAGACTCTCACGTCGAGATTGACGCCAAGATCAATGCCGGCTACTTTACAACCGCCAAAAAGGTCACCGAGGACGAGCTCAAGAAAGTCAAGGGACGTGGATGGCAAGGCTGGGAGGATGTGGCCCATTAAACGGGATTGGTCTTTTTGCGCTCTATATAGGAATGGATGCACATGGCATATTCGGCTGTGGGAATATAGCGAAGCTTTTCTTTCTGGGCATGTGTTTTGGTACTGTAGTCTTTTTGTCCAAGGATGTCATTTGACTTGTTTTTCCTTTTCTTTCTTTTCCTATCTCTTCTTCACTAGATCTTCTTCACTAGATCCGATAACATATTTAACAGCAAGGAGAGGCTATCAGTGAAAAGAGACCCATTGCCTATCAGGACTCTGGGGACGCCAAACTCTGGACAATCCTGCACCAGGTGTATATCTAGTAAGGTGGGTGGGTGTCTGTATCCGCTCAGCTTCCCCACCTCTTTTTCGCCGGTCACCGCAGCCAACGCACAAAGCCCTCCTAGCCCTCCTGGCTCTCTCGTTCTGGCTTGCCTACTCGTCTAATCAGTGATTGCGCCGAGCAGATCATTCTTGTTCCTGGGGTCCAGTTGACCCGGCTTTCTCTATCTCTATCTCTCTCTCTCTCGCCCTCCCCTCTCCCTGCAGCCACTGCCACACCTGCACCTCGGCTCGCAATGGATGGCTCTCCAGGTAGCATGGCAGGGACGCCAGGTGCGTACGGGCATTGGCAGGACCAGCTGGCACAGGCTGGACTGGCACCCACAAGGCTGGATGTTACCACGACTAACCCGGACGCCTTAGCACCCTCTCGATATCGATCCGATGGGGTACGTCTGATGGCCGTCTTATAGTCCTCATGCTGCCTCTTCTCATCACGTCTCGCATCACCCGGAATCCCCCCCCTCCCCTCTCCCCCTATTTTTGTCTTGTCTACTTGCATGGACTGATGAAGCAGTCTGTACGGCTCGGGTCCAATGCCTCGGATGTCGGCGCCGTGGACAGCGGCCAGAAGCTGGCCTATGGCGTCACCTACAACTTTGTTGCCAACTCGTTTCTGCTGTCCAAGTCGCGAACCTGGACCAAAGTGCTGGATCCCGTGAGTGCCGGTCTGTCTCCGTCTGCCTCTCTCCGGCCGGCATCCGTGTCTCACTGAAAAAAAAAAAACAGGCATCGCAGAACTTCATCACCCGCGTCCCCGAGTCCACCAGCGCCGAGCTGCAGGACATTGTGCAGGCCGCCACCGCCGCACAGCCGGTCTGGGCACAGCTGACGCCGGCCCGGAGACGGAAGTGCATGATGAATCTCATGCCCATTCTCCGGCAGCACTCGTCCAAGATTGTACGTCCGTCTCTTGTCTTCCTGACTCTTGGTCTAACACGAGGAGAGACATTTTCTGTGCCTCGAGGTAGGCAAGACGCTGGCCGATGCCGAGGCCGAGTTTGAGCGCGGCATGGACGCCGTGGAGACGGCCTGCTCGCTCTCCAACGAGGCGGCCTGCACCCACTACACGAACCAGTGGGCCGAGATTCACACCATGAGCGAGCCGCTGGTGAGTGCGTCTCCTGTCTTGCGTCTCTTGCGTCTCTTGTGTCTCTTCTTCTAATGGCCCTTCACACAGGGCGTCTGTCTGACCATTAGCCCCTTCAACTTCCCCTTTATGATCCCGCTCTGGTCCATCCCCTACGCCCTGCTTGTCGGCAACACTGTCATTCTCAAGCCGTCGGAGCAGACGCCGTCCGTGACCCAGGTCGTCGCCGAGTGCTTCGTCCAGGCCGGCTTCCCGCCCGGCGTGCTCAGCGTCATCCACGGCGGTGCCAGCGTCGTCAGCGGCCTGCTGTCCCAGCCCACGATTCGGGCCGTCAGCTTTGTCGGATCCGACGTCGCCGGCGAGCAGATTTACGAGCACGCGCGCGCCACGCGGAAGCGTATCCAGGTGGAGTGCAACGGCAAGAACCACGGCGTCGTGCTGGAGGACGCCACCCGCCGGCGGACGCTGTACGCCATCGCCGGCAGCGCCTTTGGGGCCGCCGGCCAGCGCTGCATGGCCGTCAGCGTGGTCGTCTTTGTCGGCCAGACCCGCGAGTGGATCGAGGAGCTGGTGGCCATTGCCCAGACGCTCGTCGTCGGCATTGGCATGGACCCGCTCGTCGAGGTCGGGCCGCTCATCTCGGCCGCCGCCAAGCACCGCGTCGAGGCCATGATCACGGCCGCCGAGAGCGAGGGCGCCCACGTGGCGCTCGACGGCCGCAATTATACCGTGGCCGAATACCCGCAGGGCAACTTTGTCGGGCCGACGATCCTCACGGGCGTGCAGCCGTACATGACGTGCTACCAAGAGGAGATCTTTGGGCCGGTGCTCTGCTGCGTCGAGGTCGACACGCTCGACCAGGCCATGGAGCTGATCAACAACAATCGATGTAAGCTCGAAGAGAGGGGGGAGAGGCACTACTTGTGATCTTTGGCAGCTGACCCGTCCAGACGGAAACGGCTGCACGCTGTTCACCAGCAACCCCTCGACGGCCCAGCTCTTTCAGCGGACCGTCAACGTCGGCCAGATCGGCATCAACGTGCCCATTGTTGGTAAGGCTGCTTTGTGCCCTGATCAGAGAGAGAGAGAGAGAGCGAGCTTTGGCTGACAGACTAGCACCCTCCGGGCCCGTATGGCGTACGGCGAACAAGAGTTCCTTCTTGGGAGGTAAGAAGACGACCCTGATTGTATAGGTGATACTGACGACGACAGACCTAAACACAAATGGCCCCTGGCAGTTTTTTACGATGCGCAAGACGGTTACAACATTATGGACATGATCTGATACTTGTTATGATTTCTTGGGGGGGGTTGGCGTTTTTGGGGGGACGGGTCACATGCTAGAGTACAATCCAAAAAAGTTGACGAGTTTCAGCCATAGCGGGCGTTTCCCGATGTGCCGTACCAGTCCTCTGTCGCTACCGACGATTCGGCCGTGGCAAAGTTGATAATGGTGCTCTTCATCGTCGTGTAGGAGTGGTAGGCGTCGATGCCGTTCTCGCTGCCCACGCCGCTGTCCTTTTTGGCGCCGCCCCACGGACTGCTGGGGTCGTTGCGGTGGTGGGTGTTGACCCAGGTGATGCCGGCCTCGATCCGTTCCGTGATGCGCAGGGCCCGCGAGAGGTCCGCAGTCCAGATGCCGGCTCCCAAGCCGTAGGGGCTGTCGTTGGCCAGCGCGACGGCCTCGTCCTCCGTGTCGAAGCCGGCGACGACAATGACGGGCCCAAAGGCCTCTTGGCGCCAAATGTCGGTTTTGGTGATGCTGTTGGCCGAGCCGGGCGTGGAGACGAGCACGGTGGGAGCGTAGTAGAAGCCCTTGGCCAGATCGACGCCGTCGAGCGGACTGGGACCGACCAGGCGGTGGCCGCCCACGAGAAGAGCGGCCTGGTGGCTGTCGAGGGCCTGCCGGACGAGCCGCTCGACATTCTGCAGCTGGCTCTCGGCGATGAGGCAGCCCATGGAGCAGTCGGGGTTGGAGGGGGCGCCGATGTGGGCGGTGATGTGGTCGATCTTGGCGTGGAGGCGGGCGAGAAGGCGCTCGCGGATGTCGTTGCTGACGATGATGCGGGTGCTGGCGACGCAAGTCTGGCCGCTGGCGATGAAGCTGCCAAAGGCGATGCCGTTGACGGCGGCGTCGAGGTGGGCGTCGGAGAAGACGACGAGGGGGGCCTTGCCGCCGAGCTCGGCAGTGAAGCGGGCGAGGTTGGCGCCGGCGAGACGGCCAATGGCACGGCCAGAAGCGGTGCCTCCGGTGACGTCGACCTTGCGGATGAGCGGATGGGAGACGAGAGCGGTGCCCGTGTCGGAGCCGAGGCCGGGGAGGACGGTAAAGACGCCGTCGGGGACGCCGGCTTGCCGGAGCAGGGGTCCGAGGCGCAGGGTGGTCAGCGGAGTGCGCTCGCTGGGCTTGACGATGACGCTGTTGCCGGCCGCGAGGGCCGGGGCGATCTTCTTGACGGCGATGAGCAGCGGGTGGTTGAACGAGGTCAGCTGGACGACGACGCCGAGGGGCACGCGCGTGACGTAGTTGTGCAGCTGGCCGGCCGTCGGCAGCAGCGGGCGCTCCTCGACACGCAGCACGGCGGCGTAGTAGCGGAACCAGCGGACGAGCGAGGGCACCTGGGCCCGCATCTCGGCAATGGCACGGCCTGTTTGGCGGACCTCGAGCGGAACGAGGTCGGGCAGGGCAGCCACGAGCAGCTCGGCGCACTTGTCCAGCACGTCGGCGCGGTGATGGCGCGGTGCGCGCGACCAGATGCCCGATTCAAAGGCAGCCTGGGCGGCAGCCACGGCCGTATGGACATTGTCAGGGGAGGCCGTGTGGCATCTGCAGGTCAGCAGCTGGAAGGCAGGCAGGAGAGAGGGCGGACTTACAGGGCAATTGTCTCGCCGGTGGAAGGATCCTGAACAGGGAGCCTGGCCAGTGGGAAATCAAGAGAGTCAATAAATCAAAGAGTCCAAAATCAAGTGAGGAAATCAAACAATCAAACAATCAAAAAGGGGGAAGAGGGAAAAGGAAAAAGAAAAAAGAAAGACTGACAACTCTCCATCGCCCTCTTCCTCCTTGCCATTCACCCATAGCTTGTACGGATCCATCATCTGCAATGCCAGATCTCTTTCTTGTCTGCAGACAAATAGGCGAACGTTCTCTGCTACTCCGTAGATAGATTAGATGCAGATACGGCCATTAAGTATTACGTTATCGCACTTCGGATTACGGCGCTGGGCGGACCAATCGCGGCAGTGCATCACAGAGGACAGACAGTCGCACCTTCTTTATCCTGTTATCCTCCTGCTTCTTTCTGTCTCTTTCCGCCTCTTTCCGCCTCTTTCTGTCTCTTCCCTGACAAGGAAGGAGCAAGGAGCAAGCCCCTCGCTCTTCTGGGTACATTACTGCATCACCCCGCCGGATCCCCGCACCAGCCACCTCTTGTCCGCCAGCTTACCAAATCCCCTCTGTATCACGACATTGCTTTTCTAGCATGGCTACCTCTCCTCCCCAGCTGGTGGATATCCACACCCACATGTACCCGCCGGCGTACGTGCGGCTGCTAGAGTCCCGGACGGAGATTCCACTGATCCGACGGTTTGCCGGCGCCAAAGACCCGCGGTACATTATCTTGCCATCTGAGGCATCACAGGATCAGCTGGCCGGCGATGGAGCCGGAGCGGAAACCGGGACCGGGACCGGGACCGGAGCCGAGAACATGGAGCACAAACAGCTGCCCGGGCGGCCGATCACGTCACACTTCTCGTCCGTGGCACAAAAGATCCATTTTATGGACACCCACAAGATTGACGTGTCGGTCATCTCGCTGGCGAATCCGTGGCTCGACTTTGTGGCATCCGACGTGGCCGAGGAGACGGCCCAGACGGTCAACGGCGGCTTTGCCGATATGTGCGCTCAGCACCCAGGACGTCTCTACTTTTTCGCGACCCTTCCGCTGACCGCACCAGCCGACCGCCTGCTGGCGGCTGTGGCCCACGCCAAGACGCTGCCCTACTGCCGCGGCGTCATCCTGGGCACGTCTGGGCTGGGCACGGGCAAGGGCCTCGACGACCCCGCGCTGCTGCCCGTGTTCGAGGCACTGGCCGCACACGACCTGCTCGTCTTCCTGCACCCGCACTATGGCCTGCCGGCCGAGGTCTGGGGGCCTCGCGGCGCCGCCAACGAGTACGGTCACGTGCTGCCACTGGCTCTCGGGTTCCCGATGGAGACGACGATTGCCGTGGCGCGCATGTACCTCGCGGGGGTCTTTGACCGCGTACTGGGGCTGCGGATGCTGCTGGCACACAGCGGTGGTACCCTGCCCTTTCTGGCCGGCCGCATCGAGAGCTGCATCGCCCACGACGGCCACCTCCTCGCCCGCTCGCGCGAGAGGCACCCATACCCTCCAAAACAGAAGCGCCGGACCATCTGGGAAGTGCTCCGCGAGCAGGTCTACCTCGACGCCGTCATCTACTCCGAGGTCGGTCTGCAGGCAGCCGTCGCGGCCAGCGGTGCCGATCGGCTCATGTTTGGCACCGACCACCCCTTCTTCCCGCCGCTGGAGAGCGACGAGCAGGGCCCCTGGGAGAGCATGACGTGGAACTATGAGGCAGTCCACAAGGCGCTCGGCGACGGCTCCCAAGAGACGGGAGCCGTGCTGGCCGCCAATGCGATACGGGTGCTGCGACTAGACGGCAATCGCTGAAAACGGAAGCTTCTTGCGGCGCATGAGAGACTATGAATGACTACACTGTCATATGAAAAAGTACTCGTAAAAAGAAAAATAGGAAAAAAAAATAGAGATAAAGAAAACGGGCGACAAAAGTGGAGGTGAACACGCTACTACCAGTGAAAAAAGACGCTTGAGAAATCTTTTTACCAAATCTATTGCCTATGAAAAGAAAGCCACCCAAAATAGAAATGGATCACGTGTACTAAGTATCTGTGAAAAAAATAGAAACAGCAATGGAAAAAGAGAAAAGATTAACAAGATAGAACATGCAGAAAAGAAAGATACCCTTGCAGTTATCGCACGGCTGGTCTATCCGGATCGGATTCACCGAGCTTCTGCAGATAGCTTCTTGCAAAGGTACAGGTTACACAGAGGAACGTCCTACGTTCCAGCTTATCGTCTCGTGATCCTGCGCGACGCGCTAAGAGCCAACGAGACGGACCGAAGAGGAAGGCGCTCTCCTGCCCCAGAAAGATAGGGAGGCCACTACTGCGTCTGACCAGTGGCGCTTCAGCCAAGACTAGACAGCACGGCTTGGTATATTAGTGTGGATTTAGAGGAGTGCCGAGTGTTGTAGAAAAAATGGAAGAGAAAAAGAACCAGTGAAGAAAAAAAAAAGGTCCGCCTGGCTCCATTCTGCTTTTGCTTCAGCGTTGTGTTTCTGTCCTGTCCTCTCTGCCCTTCTCTGTCCTCTCCTCTTCCTTTTTCTCTGTCCTCTCTCCACCTCACTCTCCCTCTACTTCCTCCTCTCTCCACCTTTTACTTTCCCTTTTCTTATCTCTTTTTTGGCTAGAGATAACCAAAGAAGAGAAAGGAAAGGAAAAAAGGAAAGAAAAGACAAACCACGACAGAAAAGATGAAGGGAAGCCCAGAGATGCGCGAGCGGCTGGCTGCCGTCAGCTACGCCTTCTCCAGCTGGGGAGCCTTCAAGAGGAGCATACAGGTGAAGGAGACGGAGCTCGAGCAACACAGCCATCCGGGCCGGAGCTCTCGCTGGTCCAACGAGGATCTCGACCCAACTCCGCCGGCCAAGCGCACCTGGAGCTGGGTCAACTACGTCAACTTTTACGTCGGCCTCTCGTTCGGCAACTGGACCCTCGGCAGCACCATCACCGGCATCGGCGTCAACTGGTGGCAGGCCATCCTCGTCATCTTTGCCTCCCAGACCATCTCCAGCATTGCCATGTTCTTCAACTCCCGCTGTGCCAGTGCCTACCACATTGGCTATCCTGCCGTGGCCCGCAGTGCTTTTGGCATGTGGGGGTCCTTTTATGTCGTGGCTGCCCGTGCTATGCTGGCCATATTGTGTACGTGTCTTCCCTTTCGACCTCTTTTCGACTTGAAGGTCCTTTTTTCTTATTTTACTGACAATTCCAGGGTATGGCATTCAATGTAAGCCCATGCACATCTATGCGTACATCTCGCGAGATATCTCTCTGCCTGTTGAAGAAGCCAGCTGTGTGTCTCAGACTGACAACCTTTGCTAGTGTTTTCTGGCGCCAGCTTCCTCGGCATCATGCTCCGATGTGTCTTTGGCGGCGGCTACTCGGACATCCCGAACCACATCCCCGCCAGCATCGGCATCACCACGGCCGGCATGCTTTCCTTCTTCCTCTTCTGGCTCATCCACCTGACCGTCACGCCTTTTCGGCCCTACCAGCTGCGGCCCTTTTTCTGGCTCAAGGTCATTGTCATCATGCCGGCCGTCTTTGGCCTCTTTATCTTTTGCATGGTCAACACCAAGGCCAATCTCTCCTCTGTCATTCCCTCCACATCTCAGGGTAACAAGGCCTGGCTGATTCTTAGTGCCATTAATGCCGGCATGGGTAACACGGTATGCTCAGCTTGACTCTCTCTCTCTTTGTCTTTGTCTAACCTGGCAGGCCACCTTGATCACCAACCAGCCGGATATCGCCAGATGGAGCAAGACCCGCTCTGGCGCCATGTGGTCCCAGCTGATTGCGAACCCCATTGCCGTCACTGCCTCTGCCTCCCTCGGTATCCTCGCCACGGCCGCTATTAACAATACCTGGGGCCTGGAGCTCTGGAACCCCTGGGACCTCTTGAATGCCATTCTCGACCGCTACTGGTCGGCTGGCTCTCGCACGGCCGTCTTTTTGTCGGCAGCCACCTGGGCCCTCAGCATTCTAGGCACTAATATTGCCGCAAAGTAAGAGACTTCTGAAAGGAATGCCACTCGTCCACTGTTTTCATCTGACATGGGTTTCTTCCCCCCCTCTCAAGCATGATCCCATTTGGCTCGGATTCTGCCATGCTCTTCCCAAAGTACATCACCATCCCTCGAGGCCAGCTGATTGTCCAGATCCTGGCATTTGCCATTTGTCCCTGGAAGATTCTCGCCTCGGCTTCCGTATTCACCACCTTTTTGGCCGGTTATGGTCTCTTTATGGCCAGTGTGGCGGCCATAATGATTGTTGAATGTGAGCCTTTTCCCATCTTCTATTATTTTTCATTTACTAATATATGTCTAGACTGGCTGTTGACCAACGGAAACGTTGTGATTGGCAATCTGTATGACCCTAGTAGACAAAATATGCACTACTACTATAACAAGGGCTGGAACATCCAGGCTTACATTGCCTATATTGCCGGCATTGCTCTTCCCTTTCCCGGGTTTGTCGGCTCCTTGGGTGCTTCGGTTTCTGAGAGTGCGACTCGCCTCAACGATCTCGGTTGGTGTCTATCGTTTACAACCACAGCCGTTGTCTACTACGTTCTCTGCCGCATCTGGCCCACGGAAAACCAAAAGATTTTGAAGCAGAAGGGCCTCAGGTGGGAGGAACTGGCTGGCGAAGAGATTATTGCCGTCGATGGCACGACTATGGTGGAGGAGGGCAATGCGGTCCAGACCGAGCGTGACACTGTCATGTTCAACACGCTCCACACAAAGGTATAATAATTTTGTATATATAGAAACATTTGAATGGAAGTATTTTGTCAAGGCTCGAGATGTCGTCGATTTATTATACGTGGATAATACGTAGTTGATTACTAAGCAATTATTCATAAATCGTTCACGTGATGAAGTTTATTTTGCGCGTGCTTATTTTGACTAGAGAGATTTGGCGCTTCATCATGCGAGACTTTACCAACACATACATAACCATGGCTCGAACAAGAAGATCAAAGGCTACGAAGCCGGCAGAGGCGCCTGCCGAAGTGGAAACGGAAGAGGTGCAACTGCAATCGAAAGAGACGGTGGACGAAGCGACATCTGCAGATGAACCATCAAGCACGAAAGCCGCGGAGGCACCAGAAATAAGAGAGGAGCCCAAGGAGGCGGCAGAGGCGGCAGAGGCGGCAGAGGCGACAGAGGCGACAGAAGAAAAGAGTGCACAGCCGGCTGTAGCAGTGACGGACCGAATGGCGCGGTTTCGGGCTCTGCAGGCGCGTGCAAAGGCGTCGTCGGAGCATAATCTCAAGGCGGCGGCGGCGGAGACACAGAAGCTGTCGGTCGACTCGACCGAGCTCGCGTCTCTGCGGCGGAAGCGGGCGATTGCGGTGCACAACATTATGAAGGCCGAGGTGGAGGATGCTGGCGGCGATTTTGAGCGGAAGCGGGCGTGGGACTGGACGGCCGAAGAGAGCGAGCGGTGGGACAAGCGGATGCGCAAGAAGGAGGCGCACCGGGACAACAACGCCTTCCAGGACTACCGACAGGAGGCGCACAAGATCTACAAGCGGCAGGTGAAGCACAACCTGGCGGCGCCGGACATGGAGCAGTACATGCGCGACAAGCTGGTGGCCGTGGAGCGGGCAGCGGCGGCGGGCACGCTGGAGATTGTGGAGACGGCGGACGGCGAGCTGCTGGCCGTCGACAAGGACGGCACGTTCCTCTCTTCCTCGTCGGCCGCATCAGACTCGACGTCCTTTGCCGACAACCGGCCGAGCCGGGAGGCCATTGACCGGCTTGTTAACGACCAGCGCAAGGCCGAGGAGGTGGCGCTGCGCAAGAAGCGGGAGCGCATGGAGAAGAACGGCGACGATGCGGACGTGACGTACATCAACGAGAAGAACAAGCACTTCAACCAAAAGCTGGCTCGGTTCTACAACAAGTACACGGCCGAGATCCGAGAGAGTTTTGAGCGGGGCACGATGATTTAGACGTGTGTTTGTCGTTGTATCCCTTTTTTCTGTATTGGAGTGTCTCTTGTTTCTCCTGTTTCTTGTTTTATTTTTGGGGGAGGTCTTTGAAGGGAGATTGTCGCTCTATTATTACATGCAACCAAGCAACCAAACCATCAAACCACCAAACAACCAAACTATCGGCGTACGTGTGGGACAGCGAATCCTTTTGTACAAGTAGAAAATAAACAAACCAAAAATGAAAAGCAAATCCTGTTGCCACCGTCCATGTGTATGCACACCTCTTAAAGCATGTTCTTTCGCCAGGCCTTGTCAGCGAGCTGCACGAGCTGCGGCACTTCGATGGCTCCCTGCACGGTCCCATCGCTCAGCGCTTCCACGACTGCATCGGCAACGTCGTCGGCCTTGAGCGGCTTGGTGCCGGCCGTTCCGAGCAGACCAGACAGCACGCCGCCGGTGGCACGGTTGAAGAGGGCGCCGGCGCCGACGAGAGCGGCCAGCGGCACGGTCAAGGGGCGGGCATTGGCGTCGTAGAGGAAGGGTGCGCGCACAAAGATGGGGCGTTGGAGCGGAGGCAACGGTGGTGATGTAGGGGAAGAGGGAGAGGGGGCAGATGGCGGGGGTGTCAGGGAAGCTTTTGTGAGGAGCTGCTCGGCCTCTCGTTTGGAGCCAATGTAGCGATCGGGCAGGACAGGTGCGCCGGCCGCTGCCGAGATATAGGCAAAGGCGTCGACGTGGGCATCGGCCGCGGCCCTGGCCAGCAGCAGAGCACTGTCCCGGTTCATGGACTCGTAAGTGATTTGCTGGGAGGAGGAGGAGGAAGAAGAAGAAGAGGAAGAGGAAGAGGAAGAAAAAGACGAAAAGGGGGTCCCAGACAGGACCTTGCGGAGGCCGTCTATTGGCGAGTCTTTGCCGGAGAGGATGCCCTTGTAGTCTGCCTCTAGCAGGATACCCATGCTGTGGACGGCATAGTTTGCGCCGCGCAAGAGGGGAGCATAGGTGCTTGGACGGAAGATGTCGGCACGCTCCCACGAGACACGGCGGGCCCAGGCGGGCGGCGAGTGGGTGCCCGTGACGGCCGACCATTGTGGTTCACCGGATCGACTAAGAGCCCAGGTTAATTTTTGGCGGCGCTGGGACACACTGCCAGTGATGAGCCTGCGGAGAATGGAACGCACCTGATTGACGTCACATCCCAGCCGCGCTGGACGGCAGCCTTGCAGATGCGGGAGCCGAGGAAGCCATTGCCTCCGGCGACGACGATTTTCTTGGCTGCTGGAGCTGCCATGCTATCTTTTCTCGTGTACTCTGACTGAAGAGAGAGAGAGAGAGAGAGAGAGAGAGAGAGGCAGACTAGAGGACTAGAGGATCGGATCACTAACAAAAATTCAACATGCGATTTGTGGAAGCTCTCTGAAGCTATATAGGTGGGTCAAAGTAATCCCACTTGTATTACGTCATCCAAACCTAAAATTCCAACAGTCATTCTCTCTCGACTTTTTTTTCTTCTTCCCTCCAGCAAACTCACCGTCACAGCCGTTTGCTACCGTCAACATGGCCCCTCCCAGCGGCGTTGGAAAGCGTGTAAAAGGCTGTCAAATCTTCCGACCGTTCATCTATGGCACGACAGCGCGACCGTTTGACGACAAGACGAACCCGAAACCGCCGGGCGTGCCAGACGACCACACGCACTCGTGGCAGGTGTTTGTGCGCGGCATTGACAATGTGGACATTACCTACTGGCTGCGACGTGTGCAGTTTAAGCTGCACGAGTCCATTCCGAATCCCGTGCGAAGTGCGTCCTTTTTCTCTTCTTTTCTTTCCATTGTCTGGATCCCTTGCCATGCTAATTTTGCGTGTCTAGTGATCGAGGCCGTGCCGGGGAAGCCGTTTGTCGTGGAGGAGACGGGCTGGGGCGAGTTTGAGATCACGCTCAAGCTGTACTACGTGTCGGAGAGCGGCGAGAAGCCACAGACCCTCTACCACCACCTGCGCCTGCACCCCTACGGCCGCACCGACGAGGAGCGCGAGGCGATGCGCGAGACAGGCGAGATTCCGGCGTGGACGTACGAGGAGCAGCTGTTCAATGAGCCGTACGACGCCTTTTACGAGATCTTGACGGCGGGGGCCCTGGCCCTGCCCAAGACGACGGGCGGCTCGTCCAACGGAGCCGCGGCCCTGGCGCCCCTTGGCAAGCGAACGGAGGGCGGCGTGCTGGCACGCAGCGCCATGGTCCCGCTGACGTCGCGGCCCGGCCACCAGTTCAGTCGAGAGACGGAGCAGCTGGAGATCAAGAAGCTCAAGGACGCGCAGGAGGCCGTGCAGGAGATGACGATCAAGCTCCTGGCTGAGCACCGCATGAAGGAAGAGCAGCTGGCCAAGCTCAAGAAGGAGGCGACGGACGCCATGGCAGCAGGATGAAGAGGAGAGGGGATGGGCGAACGGACAGGACACAGGACGGAGAGGACGAGCAGGCCAGCGGACGTGCCGGCAGGAGGGTGTCCTGCTGCTCGCTGGGACTCATGCACGTGACCGACGATGGCTGACAAACAATGTCCAGCGGGAAGCCGAGCCGGGCGGGACACATACGAGTCGCTCGACCAACGTCCAGGATGAGTGTCATGGTGTGCTCGTATACGAACTAGGCAGCACACTCCAGTCGCGTATATAGTACATTGTAGGGATGCAAAGAGAGAAGGATGCCGCTGCCGTGATTCACGCACTCTCACTCTCAACATGTTCACGTGACTCACCGAAGGAAATGTGTACGAGTACGCTGTAGTGAATCCCCACTTTTACATCACGCGTCTGCCACCTGTAACCCCTGCACAAGCGCTAAGGAAGTTGTTTACATTGGCCATGCAAATAAACAACACACGGGGCACAAAGAATTTATTCGTACCGCTTTTCCGCTTCGAGCTTGTCCTCGCTCTTTCATTCTTTCTGTTTTCGGCATTCTTTCATTCTCTGTCGCGCCTTCCCTCCATGCGCACAGCGAGCGACCGCCACCATATTTCAAGGCAGGATCCTTTTTACGTGTCGCCGACTTTGTCAGAGTCTGGCCGTACGAGAAGCCTCTCGCGTCGCATTTCCCTCGACCTCGCCCTTGATTTCTTCACTCTCTTGTCAGCCCCACCTCTGTCGACATCGTCGACCCCTCGATCACTTTTACTCCTCTGCTCGACGCCGCGTCGCTGGACAGACGATGGATTCCGATCCCTTGAGCGATTCGGTCTTTGACCTCGACAATGACTCGGAGGGCTATTCTCCCGAGGTAGGTGGCGAGAAGGCGAGAAGGCGACAGAGAGAGAGAGAGAGAGACAGACAGAGAGAGACAGAGACTGACTGCAAAGAAACCAAAAGCCAAGGCGCCTGCCAAAAAGGCAGCTCCCAAAAAGACGGTCAAGTCGGCCAAGCCTCTGGCCAAAACCACCAAATCAGCAGCCAAGAAACGCGCGGCAGTCAGCGATGACGAGCAGGACGCCGGCCTCGACGACAGCAACGTCAGCGGCCTGTCGCACACGCCGCCGAGCGCCAAGAAGCAGAAAAAGGCGCCCGCCAAAAAGGGCAAATCGGCCGGCAAGCCGCTGGCCGAGATTGCCAATGACAGCTTTGTCGACCAGATGGACGGCGCCGGCGATGGGCCGTCGGCCGCAGCCGCAGGAGCTGGAGGCAGCAAGTCGAGCAAGACGGCCTCGGAGATGTACCAGAAACTGACGCAGCTCGAGCACATTATCAAGCGCCCGGACACCTACATTGGCTCGGTCGAGCACACGGAGCAGTCGATGTGGGTGTACAACCGGGCCACGAACCAGATGGAGAAGCGCATGGTGTCGTTTGTGCCCGGTCTCTACAAGATCTTTGACGAGATCCTCGTCAACGCGGCCGACAACAAGCAGCGCGATCCCAGCATGACGATGCTCAAGGTGGTGGTCAACCGCGAGGAGGGCGAGATTAGCGTCGAGAACAACGGCAAAGGTATTGCCGTGGAGATTCACGAGGTCAGTCTCTCTCTTTCTTTCCTTCCTTCTTTCTCTCTTCTCTCCTGACCATCCTCCCCCTTCCTCTAGAAAGAAAAAGCCTACATCCCAGAACTGCTGTTTGGCCACCTCCTCACGGGCTCCAACTACGACGACAATGAAAAAAAGACAGTCGGCGGCCGCAACGGCTACGGCGCCAAGCTCTGCAACGTCTTCTCGACCGAGTTCACCGTCGAGTGCCAGGACTCGGCCAACGGCAAGCGCTACAAGCAGACGTGGCACAAGAACATGTCGGTCATGGACAAGGCCAAGATCTCGTCCAGCAAGACGTCGGACTTTGTCCGCGTCAGCTTCAAGCCCGACTTTGGCCGCTTCAACATGCCCAACGGCATCGACGACGACCTCGAGGCCCTCATCTACCGCCGCGTCTACGACATGGCCGGCGTCGTCGAGGGCATCAAGGTCTTTCTCAACGGCGAGCACCTCAAGGTCGGCTTCAAAAAGTACTGCGACATGTACGCCAAGGCCATTGCCCAGGAGCGCGACGAGGAGATTGTCGGCGACGAGCTGCCGTCGGCGGCCACCGTCCAGTTCGAGGACTTCAAGGCCCACCGGCGCTGGCAGGTCGGCTTCACCGTCTCGGACGGCAACTTCCAGCAGGTCTCCTTTGTCAACTCCATCGCCACCACCTCAGGCGGCACCCACGTCAACTACATTGCCGACCAGATCTGCAACTCCCTCCTCGCCGACCTCAACAAGCGCCGCAAGGGCCACACCCTCAAGCTGAGCCACATCCGCAACCACATCTTTATCTTTGTCAACTGCTTCATCGAGAACCCCGCCTTCACCTCCCAGACCAAGGAGCAGATGACCACCAAGGCCAGTGCCTTTGGCAGCAAGTGCGTCCTCACCGACAGCTTCCTCAAGAAGATCCGCAACACCGACGCCATCAACAACATTGTGCACTTTGCCGAGAAAAAGGCCGACAAGATGATGGCCAAGAGCGACGGCAACCGCCGCTCGCGCATCAGCAACGACAAGCTCGTCGACGCCAACCTCGCGGGCACCAAGCACGGCCACGAATGCACCCTCATCCTCACCGAGGGTGACTCGGCCCGCGGCCTCGCCGTCGCCGGACGCGCCGTGCTCGACCCCGACCGCATCGGCGTCTTCCCCCTGCGCGGCAAGCTGCTCAACGTGCGCGACGCCTCGGTCGACCAGATCACCAAGAACAAGGAGATTGAAAACATCAAAAAGTTCCTCGGCCTCAAGCACAAGCAGGTCTACACCGACACCAAGTCCCTCCGCTACGGCCACCTCATGATCATGGCCGACCAGGACCACGACGGCAGCCACATCAAGGGCCTGCTCATCAACTTCCTCGAGGTCCAGTTTCCCTCGCTGCTCAAGATCCCCGAGTTCTTCCAGGAGTTCATCACCCCCGTCGTCAAGATCTGGCAGGGGCCCGACCCCAAGCGACCCGTCAAGTCCAAGTCCTTTTACACCATCCCCGAGTACGAGGACTGGAAGGAGGTCCACCAGCACGAGGTCCGCCGCTGGGACTACAAGTACCTCAAGGGTCTCGGATCCAGCTCCAACGAGGACGCCCAGATCTACTTTACCGACCTCGACGCCCACCTCAAGCAGTTCCACGTCATGCACCCCGAAGAGTCGCAGCTGTTCGACCTCGCCTTCTCCAAGAAGCGCGCCGACGCCCGCAAGGAATGGCTCGGCAACTTTGTCCCCGGCACCTTTCTGGACCAGTCGACCAAGAGCATCACCTACTCGGACTTTGTCAACAAGGAGCTCATCCTCTTCAGCATGGCCGACAACATGCGGTCCATCCCCTCCGTCATCGACGGCCTCAAGCCGGGCCAGCGCAAGGTCATCTTTACCTGTCTGAAGAAGAACATTGTCAAGGACCAAAAGGTCTTTGAGCTGGCCGGCTCCGTGTCCAAGCTGGCCGCCTACCACCACGGCGACGCCTCTCTGCACCAGACGATTGTCGGCCTCGCCCAGAACTTTGTCGGCTCCAACAATGTCAACTGTCTCGAGCCTAGCGGCAACTTTGGTTCCCGTCTGTCCGGCGGTGCCGACGCCGCCAGCGCCCGTTACATTTTCACCCGCCTGTCGCCGTTTGCCCGCCGCGTCTTTCACCCGCACGACGAGCCCATCCTCGAGAACAACATTGACGAGGGCAGCGTCATCGAGCCCAAGACCTACGCCCCCGTCGTGCCCATGGTGCTGATCAACGGCGCCGACGGTATCGGCACGGGCTGGAGCACGCAGATCCCCAACTACAATCCGGAGGACATTGTCAGCAACCTGCGGCGCCGCATGGGCCGCACAGAGGAGTGTGGCGGCGAAGAGCAGCCCTTCCAGACGATGGTGCCCTGGTTCCGCGGTTGGAAGGGAACGCCCGAGCCGGACGTGCAGCCGGGCAAGTACCGCTTCAACGGTATCGTCTTCCAGGACGACAAGAACCCCAACGAGATCATTGTCACGGAGCTGCCTGTGCGCATGTGGACCGACGACTTCAAGGCGAAGCTGGAAGAGGTCCTCCGGGCCGAGAAGACGCCGTCGTGGATCAAGGACTACAAGGAATTCAACGACCACCGAAACGTGCACTTTGTCATCCAGATGGACGACAAGCACGCCAAGGCTTCCGTCGAAGAGGGACTCATTGAGCGCTTCAAGCTGTCCAAGTCGATTGGCACTACCAATCTCGTCGCCTTTGACACCAATGGCCAGATTCGCAGATACGAAAAGGTTGAGGACATTATGGAGGAGTTTTACCAGTACCGCATGGCTGCGTATACACAGCGCAAGGTGTGTTTTTTTTTTTTCTTTTTTTCTTTTTTTTTCTTTTTCCTTTCTTGTTAACGTGTCTAGCAACACTGGCTCGGCGTGTACCACATGGAATTCCGCAAGATCTCCAACCAGTACCGCTTCGTGCTCGAGATCATGGAGGGCAAGCTGGTGGTGTCCAAGAAGAAAAAGGCCGTCGTCGTGGAGGAACTCCGCCAGCGCGACTACGAGGCCTTCCCCAAGGAGTCGTCCGACCCCAAAAAGGCAAAGTCCAAGGAGGACGACGAAGGCAATGTCGACGACGAGGATGAGGGTGGCTCGGCCAGCGACTTTGACTACTTGCTCTCCATGCCCATCTGGTCGTTTACGCAAGAGCGGCTGGAGCGGCTCAAGAAGCAGATCGAAGCCAAGCAGGAACAGTACAACGTGCTGGAAGCCAAGAGCGAAAAGGATCTGTGGTGTGCGGATCTGGATGATTTCCTCGAGGAGTGGCAGAGGCAGCTGGCCCTGGACTCGGACCTGCAGACGTCCATCCGCCGCATGGGCCGTCGCACATCCAAGAAGATCGGGGCAGGCCGTGGCCGCAAGGCCCGCGCGGACGATGACTATGTAGAGAAGAAGCCGCGTGCGACCAAGGCGTCGGCCATGAAGGCCTCGTCTGCCGTGCCCAAGGCCGCGCCCAAGGCAGCCGAGATGAAGACGTCGCAGCGGTTTGCCGAGATGCTCTCGGCCAAGCCGAAGGCGGCAGCGGCCAAGAAGGCCAACACGGACGGCGCCGACGACTTCTCGGACGACGACTTTGCCGCCCTGTCCAAGCCTCGCAAGAAGACCCCGGCGGCCTCGCAAGAGGTCAAGGACGAGTCGGACGACGACATGACCGAATTCAAGGTGCCATCGTCGCCGGCGGCCACCGAAATCGCGGGTGGCGGGCGGACGAAACGAGCGGCAGCGTCCAAGGCCAAGAAGTGGCTGATTGACTCGGACTCTGAGCTGGACGACGACGAAGACGACGACGGCGAGATGCTGGGTGACGTTGGCTCCATGGTCAAGGGCATCGGCCAGGAGAAGCAGACGGCCGGCACCTCCAACGGCCGTCTCAGTCTCTTTTCCATGTCCCGGCCAGAATCGGCCGGTCTGGGAGATACGAGCGGCTCGTCCTCTCTGGGCAACAAGGCTGTGCGGGGCAAGCCGTCCAAGACGTTTGATTTTGACGACAGCCACGACGAGACCAATTACGAGGCGCTGGCCCTGTCCTCGCCGCGCAAATCCACAAAGGGCGACGAGATGGAGGACCTCGTCAGTCGGGGCAAGGCCCATGACCATGTCGACCTTGACGACGACGACGACGACGACGACGACTTGGGCGGCGGCAAGGCGGGTGCATCTGGCACCGCTGCCCTCAGCGCGGTTCCGACGCTGGCGAAGAAGGGCCGTGGACGGCCAGGAGGGTCCAAGAGTACCAAGCCTGCGGAAGACGGCGCCGCCGAGAAGCCGGCGCCCGTCAGAGGGGGCAAGACAGCCCTGTCGCCCGCCGGCAAGGCTTATGCGGCCAAGATGGCCAAGGCCAGAGCCGCCCTCTTTCTGAGCGACGACGAGGATGATCTGGACAAGGACGACGTCGTCCCGGCCAAGACGGCAGCTGCGTCCAAGGCCAAGAGCTCTGCTGCCAAGCCCACTGCTGCCAAGGCGGCGGCGAAGCCTGCAGCCAAGACCAAGGCGGCGGCCAAGCCAGCAGCAGCCAAGACGGCACGTCCAGCGCGCAGCTCCGCCACGACCAAGAAGAAGCCGGTGTATGTGGACGACGACGATGAGGACGAATCCATAGCAGACTTTATTGCGCAGGAGGAGTCGGATGACTTTGATATGGATTCTGACTAGTAGAACGGGGAGGGTGGGTGAGATAGTGCGTTGCGTACATGCGTGGGATGGCGGATATGGTTCTTGTGTTATTGTGTTGTAATATGGTCGCGATTGGTTTTGGTTGTTTTTTGTTGTCATGGTTTATTTGTTTCCTGTCCGGTTTCGTATGTATTTTCTATCAAGCAATACTATGGATATCATGGGTGCTCCATCTCCATCGCGGGATTCTCTATCGATAAGAAGATTAGGTCCGACATGTCCTGGCTGCACCCCCCCCTCTTCTTCCTCTCTGGACTCTTCCTGGACTCTTCGGCTTATTCCATGTCACGGTATCACTTGTGCATGGGTCCACGTTCTAGAAGGTTGGCCTGTATGAGCACAGCAGAGAAGAGAAGAAAAGAGGAAAGAGCCGGATAGGAGCAGCGAGGAAGAAAAAGGGGGGGTGAGCGGGCACGCGGATGGCCGGATGGTGGAGTCTGTGATACGGCTACACATGGATTTTGTATTGTGCAGGTTCGAGAGAAATCAAATACACTGGATGGGAGACGAGATTGAAAATGGGGGGGGGGGGGGGTGATGATTCACGTGTAACCAGCAGGATGTGACGGATGTCCGGTGCGGACAGGAGGACAGGCAAGAGAGAGAGAGAGGTCACCTCTTGACTGCCTCTTGACTGGAAGGCCAGGCTCGAATGCGTACAATGTACGAGGACGGGTCCTCTCAGCAAACCCTCCCCTCCCCCCTGGCTGTCCCTCTCGCGAGAAGAAGCCGGCGATCTGCGCACCAGACTCCTTCTAGAAATCTTGGCAGGAAGGGAACGGTTCTGTCCTCTCTCTCTCTCTCTCTCTGTCTCTCCCTCATACTGGAAAGAGATACATAGATAGTGTGGGTGGAGATGTTCGGGCACGGAAGAGCACGCGCTGGCCATGCCCTCTCCCGATAGGATGAAGAGGGTCGCGACATGTTGCACCATGGACACGAGCAGGGCGAGTTCGCGGCCTCCTGGTTGGATGAGGGGAGAAAAAAGTAAAAAAAATCGAGAGAAACGAAAACAAGAAAGCGGCAGGACGGACGAATGACAAAAAACAAAACTAAAAAAAAAAAAAGGTCCCTCGTCGTTCTCTCCTCTTCCCGTCGATTTTCTTCCGTCTTCCGGCTATCCAATCGTTGTTCTCTGAACAGGATCGATTGCACTGTGTAGTGTTTTTATTCATGTTTTTGGGGGGGGGTTCTTTTTTGTTTTTGTTTTTTACTTCTTTTTTTTGCCACTTTTTTTTTTAAAAAAAAAAGCCCACAAGCAGACAAGGATGTTTGGCATTCTCGTTTACAACAGGAGTTCTTGCATGTCTCATAGCACTTACTTACTATTTCGTGAACCTTACTGTTATGATAACCAAAACTCGTATTGATAATAAATAGGCGGAAAAAAACTAAAAGAGCCATGCAGAAAAAAAAGGGGGGATATCAAAAATGAGTCAACGGTAAATGTAAAAAGACTGGCCAGGCTTGTAGGAACGAGATCAGTTACAGGATAATAATGACAGGCCGTGGCAAAATCTCCCCCGTCCCTTTCATGAGCCAGATGACATCATACCGAGAAAAAGAAGGAAAAGAAGAGAATCTGTGAAAAGAAAAAGGAAACCAAACATGGTAGTGGGAATGAGACGAGCAATGTCGGTTGTAGCGCCCATGCTCATATCAAAATTGGCAGTTGCCCACGTGCAGGACTTGGGTGTAGGAAGTGCAATGCATTGTAAATAAAGAACAACGGAGGTGACAATAATAGGAAAAAAATGAAGGACACAATATAGAATATGAATTTCGGTAAGGAAATAACAAGATGGAGAACATTTGTAAAGTAAAATGAAACAAAGGGGAAGGAAAGGGGGGGAGAGGGACTAAAAAAAAGAAATGACATCAAGGGAAATTGAAGGAAAGTAAATAGAGAGTGAAAAGAAAGACAAGAGGAAGACAAAAAGAAGACAAAAAGAAGACAAAAGAAAAATACGCCTGGATATCCAGTCCTTATCCTACCATTTTCCCCGTCCTCGGCCGTTTTCCCATGCACCATACCTCAGATGGCACTCCTTGTTATCGATCACAGTTTTCCCCTATTCTCCCATTCATACCCCTCTGTCGGTCCCCTTCTGCCCAAAAGAAAAATCAAATCCAAGTCATGAGTTCCCTGTATTAGCCGTGATCAAAATCCCAATCGGCTATCCGTCACCCATTTCCGTAACTTTTGTTGTAGTCATTCCAATAATGCATAAACACAAAATGATTTTCGTAAAAGTATGTGTTGTGTGTCGTCATTGTCGATCCAGACCGAACCCAATGCCCATCCTCAACCCCTGCCGAACAAAAAAATGAAAAAGGTGCAAGATGTGCGACGCCACTTTTGAAACTCCAAATGTTCGCTGGGGAATCTCAATTCTCATATGTGTTTTTGTCGTTCCTTAGTCGTTTTGATCATCCTAATCGTCCTATTTCATCGTTCATGTATTTTGTCTGCTGATCCAATGCAGAAAATGGGATAAAGGAAAGGCAAGCACAGAAACCAAGAAATCAAAAATCAAAAAAAAGTAAATAGCAATCAGAGAGATTCGAAAGGAAAATAAAACTCAGAAGATAAAAAGGAGAGTGAAACCCGAAAAAGAAACAGAAAAAGCAGTAGTTAAAAAAAGGGTTGCTAAAGAGAGAACGCTCCTAGTCAGAACATGCTCAAGGCATGCTGATGCTAGACGTCGGGACTAACGGCGTCGGATAATAGCCGCTTGACGATGACTTTCCCTCGAAGCGGCTACTGCAACGGTTCGAATAGAATGAGCTGCCCGCGTAAAACAAGTGCGGCGAATCGTGCGACCCAGGGTCAGCCTTCACCTTACCCAGCAGCTCTCCCGGAGACGTGTGAATCTGGGGCAGCACCTGGTCACTTTCATTCCGGTGGCTAGAATGCGAAAACATTTCCACTGGCTGGCGAGGATCATTCGTGCTTTCACAAATAGGCGTCGGATAGTACTGATACTCCTTTGTCTCTGTGATCGCCTTGAGCTCTTCATTCGACATGCTGTGGTTATTGTGATCCACATCCATCGCGTGCGCCTGGTACGGCGGAGGAGGCTGCGAAGGCGAGTGCTGATGTTGAGGCTGAGACTGAGACTGGGGATGCGGTGGCGATGGGTGGTTGGGGTGCTGATGGTGACGAACGCCGCTCCCGTAGTGGTTTGACGGACGGGGATCGTAAGAGTTGCCATACGCCCCAGGCAGCAAGGTCGAGCCAGATGGTCCAAATTCGGGACCCATCTGCGATCCAGGGTAACCGAGACTACCAGCCGAGCCGCCTCCAGGTCCACTGCTGGTGCTGCCGCGCCTCTCCGACTGGTAGTGGCCGGGAGATCGGCCGCGGACGATCATCTTGGCCGACTTGCGATAGGCAATCCTAACAAACGGATCGGCGCCACCTACATCAGCCCAGAGCTCCACCAGAAGATGGTAGTACTGCTGAGCAGCCCGACGCTTGCCGTTGTTGGCCGTAGCCTGCTTGAATTGGATGCGTTCAAACGTGTGCTCCGTCGGGTATGCAGCCTGAGGAGGAGCATAGGCATGCTCATAGCGACTGCTCGTCGGCAGGGTCGCTTCGGGTCCATACATGCTGATATTGTGGTGAGATGCCTGCAGTGGCTTTGGCTTGAGCCGCATCTTCTCAGGACGTGCAGTCGGGCCCTTGTCACGTTTGGGCGTGTGTTGCACGAGCTCGATAACGTGGCCGTCATTATCAGACACGACAGCGGAAATGCTCATGGCAAACCCTTGAATAGCATGCGACCTGGAGGTTGAACTCTCCACAAAGGTCAGTGTAGTGGACACGAAGTGCGGCATCAGGCTGAATGAGCAGATGCAGGAGAAATAGTTGCGTCGGTAGCATGTCCACTCATTGTCGGCGAGGAAGAAACCTTTGTCAATGGTTCCGTTGATTTCCACCTTGATCGGCCCAGTCGCTCCATTACTCTCCGTATATTGAAGATTGCCCAGCATCGTCATATCCCCGAGGGGTGGAATGCTCTGCGTGGCCTTGGCTCCGAAGCTAGAGTCCATCTTGAAAGGCGGCGTAAAAGTCTGGTTGGGACTCGGCGTAGGCGACAACGGATGGCGGCGAAAGCCAGGGGCAAAGGTAGGAGAACGAGCAGGGTGCTCTGTGCGCCTGAAAGACGAGGCGGAGGTGCCGAACAGCTCGCGCGTAGACGCCTGTGGTCCTGGGTGTGGAAGCTGGGCTCGCTGGCTGTGGGCCATACCAGAAGCAGAGTTGTTGCTCCTGCAGTCATGCAACAAAGTAAGCAAATGGACACTAGATAATCCTTCTCGCCATGTATAGCTCGGAAATGGATAATGGGTAACGCGAGGAGGAAGAAAGGAAGAAAAGAAACAAGAGGTGATATCAGATGGCTAGAATAGCAACGTGAGAAGGCGATCCAGGAAGGAGGACCACCCGTCAACAAGAATAAGAAGAAACCACGTACGTTGTGCCCAACCGACGCACGTCGAGACTAGGGAATATATGCGAGGTGGGTGGATAAAAGTTGTTGCTGCTCTCAGACTGGTAGCTTGGCGGTTGACTGTAGACTGGAGGCGGCCCCGAAGAGTAAAGATTCAGAACAGACGAAGACTGAGCTGAATTCTCGAGATTCAAAGCCGATGTGGTGGACTCTTGGCTGTATCTAAAATACGCATCAGTAAAGGAGACGCGCACGACCGGACAACCCCGTTAAATCATCGGCATAAGAAAAATAGAAAAAAAAAATACAAAAAAGAAAAAAAACAGAGGAAAATGAAAGACACAAAAAGGCAAAGGATGATGGCTAGTACGAGTATCAAAAGTCGCTAAGGCTGTATTGCGTTCCCACAAGACACAAAAAGTGCGAGGTGTGACCTCTTGGGTGTAGGACGAGGAGAAAAGGCGTAGCAGGCACAGCCGGTGGACGAGGGTCAGGAGGAACGTCTGGGAACACACGCCACTGAGACACAGCAGTAACGGGTAGAGAGAAAGCCAACAGGCACCAATCCACGTAGCACCCGGGAACACGATGAACCCCTTCCACGAGTCCGTGTTATAGCACACGGAAAGGCTGGTGGGTAACCAGAAGGGGACATCAACAGGATCAATGGGTGCAAAGGGAGAGGGGTCAAGATGACAGTATAGGGGAGAGAGCAAAAAGAACAAAAGGGGGAGGGCGGCTAGTCGGCTTGCAAGTGGCAAACATTTTCGTTTGCTCTATGCAGGGTGCTCCTACTATTTCCTCTTCCTTCTCAGAGTGCTGCTGCTTTTCTCGGGTGTTTTCTAGCCTGGTAACACCAGACTTTTGTTTTCACTCATTTCTTCAGTAGTATTTTTTTTGCCAACTGTGCTTGTCGCTCTCCACCAGTCACTCTCTTGCACACTATGCAAGACAGCTGGACTTTGTCTCGTGTAAATGGGTTTTCTGGGTGGAGATGCAGACAGAAAGGTCGACGTGTTGGTGTAGCAGCCCGGTGGATGAAAATAAGATATAGGATTATAGTGTCTCGCAATTAAATTGGACGAGCTTGGAAAAAAAAAAGTAACACATCACAAAATGGAAAATGTAACGTACCGCATATCAGACTGTGCTGGGATTTCGAGGTAGTCAAGCCCGGCACAAGAGGGCGACTGCTCAAAGTCCTGCTAGATTGGAGCGTCTGTCAGCTCCTGAACGGTCTTGTTGACCGAGTCCACGTCTGTATGGAGGATGTAGAATGGTCACAAGGGTATGATAAATGGAGGTAGGCAGTTAACGAGTCCAATAAAAGAAAAAGGACAGGCTGTAAAGGAAGAAAAAGAAAAAAAAGAAGAAGGGCAAAAAGTGACGTAGGCACGGGGCGATGAGAGGGAGGGCAAATAGGAAGCAAGTCGTCGAGTTGTAGAGGGTGGCTGCAAAGCGGTATACGCCGCGTTGTTAAGACTGCCAGGAAGCCAGCCTATCTCGGAGGAGAGAGATCGAGTGAGAGAGGTTGAGCAAACCGTAGGTCTCTGTGGTTTTAAAAGAACAATGGTTAGAAACACGGGTGTGTCATGAGCTGTAGTGGAATGAGCAAAAGGTGAAGATGGTAATGGCAGAGCAGGGTGTAGTTCTGGTGAGAGAGAGCACGACTGCTGTATATAAGATTTTTGGACACAATGGAAGCGCAGCACTTGCATTTATGGCAAGCCGAGAGAAGCGACTCGGAGGGGGAATAGCTTTGGGAAGGGGGAGAGGGGGCGGAGAGAAAAAGAAAAAAGGCAGAAAAAACAGAAAAAAAAGAAAAAGAAGAAAAAGAAAAATGAGAAAAATAAGAACCTAAACATAACACAGATGTTGTGGCTCAAAGGAAGAAGGAAGAAACCCGAGAAGGAGGGGGGGTTGGATTATCCTGCATCACCAACGATAAAAAAGAGCAAAAAAAAAAAACACAGGCCCAGAAAAAAGGTACATGGGGAATACGGACAGGAACAGCGTGCTACATCCCTTCCCTGCACGAAAACTGCTAGGCAGAGCATGCGCAGGAGACAGTTCTGGCAGATCGGAGTGTAAGAGGGCAGGGTCTTTCTGTGTGGCAAGAACTGGGGCCCGTCACGTCGTACAAGTGCCACGCAAGAGGGTTGTCCTTTATTTTTCTTCTTCTGAAGCCCACAGATCTCTGCCGATCATTGGCCATTGGCAAGAGAGACTGCTGTTGCCAAGACAAAAAAAAAACAAGGGCATAGGGGGTTAGAATGGATAGGAAAACGTGAAAAGACCTGACGCTGGCGGGTGTGCACACTGGATGCCTCGTGCTGACAAGAGTGGGGATCCGGATACTTCTTTTGGTGAAGATCGTGACTGTGAGCCGTCTTGAGCCACCTGGCGCCACAAGGCTGCCGGCAGCCACCAATCTGGGTCAGACTACCACGACGATCGTCGGTGGCGTCATGGCCGCTAGGTGGAGGGAAATTTGGGCAAATAGCGAGGAAACGTCAAGTGGAAAAACAGAAATCAAAAGGTAAGAGAGCGAGAAAGCAAGAGGGCAAGAGAGAATGAAGAAAAAAGACAAAAAGAGAAAAAGGACAGAGAGAAAAGTACAGCATGGCAGAGAGGTGGGCAGTGAAAGAGGGGTCTCGCAAGATGTGAGAACAAGAGTGTGCACAGCAGTGGCGCAAAAGACATGGAAATAAAGGGCAAGGCAAGGGACGCACACGAGGGAAATGGTCAATGCAGAGGAACACAAAAAGGGCCAGGGCATAGAGGCGGTTGACTCGCCGTTTTCCCAGAGGCTGCGACTCACCTGTGAAACCTTTTAGATTGTCGTTTGGGTCCACAACTCTGTAGCCTTTCCATCTCCCACTGTTCTCCTCTCATGTGAGAGCACGGACGAATAAGCAAATTGGCCGTCTCAGCTGCTCAGGGCGCCGGCTTGGAGTCTTGGTTTGTTGGTAGCGAGTTGCTGCCGGTATCTGGCACTGGCGTGGTGTGCTGGTGAAATAGATGACACTGAAAAAGCAAAAGTGGAGCTGGGAGCTGGCAAAAAAGATTGTCGAGAGACGGGTGCGTGGCGGAGAGGCGGGCGAGGCCAAGTGGGGAGAGGTCTCTGAAGAGAAGAGGGGATTTGATAAGGGTGAAGTGGGTGGGAAGTAAGGGTTGCAGTGCTGAAGAGACGGAGCGGACAGAGGGCGGAAGGCTGAGGGTGGCTTGTTGAGCCTGTCCTGTCTTCTTGTCTGATTCCTCTATTTGCGTCTTGGTCGAGAGACTTGGCAATGCTTCGGTATTGGTCTGTTGGAGCAGGGAGGAGAGAAATGGAGATGGAACAGGAGGAACATATGGGACAGATGGGACAGATGGGACAGGAGGAAAAGAGAGGACAGGAGGGAGAGAAAAGACGGGACAGACGAGAGAGATATCAGTAGAATCATACCTTTGAAAGTTGTTGATTCATTGGGAGCTCTGGGTGGAGCGGCTAGCTAGCTAGCTCGACGGCGGGACTTGTTTGCGGGAGATCACAGGCTGGCCTGGAGCTAGACAGCTAGACAGCTAACAAGCTGGGACAGCCGGGACAGTCGGGGCCAGTTGGGGCCAGTTGGAGCAGTTTAGCGGGTGGGCTTGGCGTGATTTTGCCCCAGAGAGCTGGTGGGTCGCAAAGGCTTCTCTAGCACGCCTCCTTACAGGGAAAGGTGCTGACGGGTCAGGACGAACAGCGCGTCTGTTCTCCGTTTGCTTGCTCTAGTCTGCAAAGTCAGCCAACCACTTGGAACCTGCTCGGCACACAAGGACAACCAATACGAGGCCAAGCCTGCATACCGCTCGACTCTGCACTCGTACAATCACCACTCTGTCCAGCATTCTCGTACCTCGGTAGGGAGTGTCCACTCTTTGAGATTTTGTATTGTTTTTTTGTGTTTTTCTGTGTGTTTTTTTTGGTGTTTCCTTTCCTCGTCTCTCGTCTTTCGTCTAGTGTTCTTGCTGCTCTTTGGCAGTCAAAAGTCTGGTTCGCAATATCAAAATCCTACCCCACTCAGATGAGCCATGTCAGTAAAGTTGCAAAACGAACAACAGTGACCACTAGGCCGCAGGAACGAGACCGTCTAGTCGGTACGTGGTTTTTTTTTTGTGTATTGCCTATTTGTGCATTCGTGCTTGGTGTTTGTGTGGAAGCTCGTGTACGTGTTCGTGTTGTTTTTCATGCAAAGTAGACCACTTGTCCGATGCTTGCACGACGGAGCATCCAAAAAGGGAAGAAAAAATAGGACGAGAGAGACAGGGGTAAAGGGAAAATGATAAAAAAAAAACACAGAAAAGAACGGGACGAACAAAACGATTTCTGGCCAGATGGGAATAGCAGTCGATTGCAGGGTACACACCACCAAAAAGAACTGCCATTCAATGAAACACAAGCAACCAACAGCAGTGGAACATTTGTGACAGAAAGAACTCGTGTGGACATGCAAGAGACGATAGAAAGGACACAAACTGGGCTGAGATCACAGCTGGCAAGTCTGCAGTCGTCGGCCGCCAGACTGGACAAGAGACTGACGAACACCGCGCAGGGTGATGGGAGGGACAGGGATCTGGATAGACCCAGCTACCAACTGTCCATCTGCCGCCTCACCCTTCTTTGCCTTCTTTGCCTTCTTTGCCTTCTTTGCCTTCTTTGCCTTCTTTGCCTTTTTTTTGCTTCTTACTTCTCAGATGAAGCTAAATTGAGATTTTTCTCTTTTTTTTCAGACTTGGCAGGATTTCGGCGTTCTTGTCTAGGATGTCGGTATTGGGGGAGCCGGGGTAAATATATTGCAAGGGTGTAGATGACCAGAGACGATACCAGATGCAAGGGCGAATGGAAGAAATATGTAAAAGAGGGAAAATGAAAGAAAAAAAAAAGAGAATGAAAAAAAGACAGAAAGAGCAAAAAGTGGCGTGTCACAGAAAATTTCACGAAGCACAAAACAGGAAGGGACGACTAAAAAGGAAAGAGGCTCCTTCTCTTCGGAGGCTGTCGTGACGACAACGAGAGGACCAAAAATAAAGAATAAAAAAATGGGACAAAAAAAATAGGAAAATCAAAAATAAATAGAAAAACAAAAGGGAGGGAAAGAGCGACTGGATGCTAGGCTCACCTGTTCCTGGTCAAAAAAGATGGAGCTCAGAATCGGCTCTTTCTCAATTTGGAAATCTGTCGTGACGTCGTCCAGAAAAAGCGTCTTGTCCTGGCGAAGATGCAGAAATTCTGACAGAATCAAGCCAGAGTGTACATACACGCCGATATGCCTGTTTTTTTTTCTCGTAATTGCGAATGGAAAGATGGATACAAGGGCGTCTGCTCTTGTTCACTGATCTGCTTGTAGTCTGTTTTTCAACTGGGTCAATACCGGGCTGGCCAGTTTTGATTTTCTTGGTCGCCAGAAAATGCGAAAAGAAGAAAAAGGTCTCTCTACCTCTTGTCTGTATTGAAAAGTTGAGGAAAATGAAAGAGGGCAAGAGTGTTGTCTATCTTGTAGAGAAACAAATGAGAACAGAAAAGGGTGTGATGGGTTTGCAAAAGGGTGGCGGCAGGAGAGAGGAAGGAGAAGAAAGGGAAGAGAAGCGAGGAGGGCAAAAGGTAGGGAGAGATATTGTCCGCCTATATACTCTCTGGGATCAGTGACATAGGCGAGCGCAACCCGGCCCTCCTTTTTTTGGCAGAGCAGGCGAGCAGAGACAAGGCGGGCTGCTATGGGGGTGGAGGGAGTAGAGGGGGGGTGTAGTTTACTGAAAAGGGACAGAGAGAGAGAGAGAGAGAGATGAAGAGAGAGCGAGAAATTTAAAAGAATAAACAGGAAAATAATGAAAAATAAAGGGGAACACAGAGACTAACGTTTTGGGGCGGCTCAAGAAACAGCAGGTAGGTCGTACTTGGCTAGAGAGACAGAGGAAGTGAGTCGAATAGCAAGTAGGTCTTTTATGGGAAGGCGTACAAGTGAAGTCTACAAGGAAAAGGGGAGAAAGGGCAAGGAGAAATGGCAAGGCAAGATGAAAATGGGATGGGGCAGTCAATAAGACAATTAGGGGGGATAAAGAGGGAAGAGGAGAAGGAAGAGAGCGATGGGAGATGGGAGAGGAGAGAGGAGAGATGAGAGAGGATAAATATATGAGTACTCGAGCCGGCAAAGGGTTTGTACAGCAAAGTAAGACAGGGATCTGCGTCAGGAAAGAGTCGACAAGTAGAAACGAACAACACAGAACAAGAATGAAGAACCTTTATATATTCGGACTCCCATGACCTTTGCGTGTAGTCCAGGTATCGACGGGAAGGATGCTCTCTGCCTGAAAGCAAATTACATATGCATGTACTCACACCTGTACTTTTGGCTTGGTTGTTCCTCCTTGGATGTAGAGACAACAACGGCATGCATGATTTCGTGGGCAAACAGTGCAAAGGTGAGATGACGAGAAGAAAAAATGGAATGGATTTCTACTCTCAATTCTTTCCTATCCTTGATTTGATTTTTTTTTTTACAATTTTCTAGGGCACTCTTGTTAAAATGGCACGAAACAAGAGAAAAGCTGCAAGGCCACTTCTTCAGCAAGCACGCCCGGTACTTTTTGCTGTCAAGCTTCCACAAGAAAAAATATGGACGGGGGGTCAGTCTAGCTCCAGCAGACACATCATGGCCTCTTGTTCTTGTGATTGCCTCTTGTGATTGCCTTCCTTGGCCCCGCGGGTAGCCACCGTAGCCACGCAATCCTTCACCCCCTTCATATAAAAAAAACTCCATCATCTACCTGATGCCGGCGCCTCAGGATTTGAGACTATTCTGCTAATACGAAGAGGGGGTGAGGCTACAGAAAGAATACGACGACGCATACAGTCCTACTAGCAAGTCTAGACCAGGCTGCCCACCTTGTCTCTCCCCTGCTTGTCATCATGTCCAAAGAGGAATAGCTAGCTCGGACTTTTACCCTGTTTTCCCATCGGTTCACCATTGCGGCATCTCTGAAACTAGAATGCTAGTCAAGGAGAAGAAGCGGGGAGATGACGAGGGAGAGAGCTGGGTACGAGAGACGAGAGAGACACCAGAGAGATCAGAGACAAGGGAGACAAGAGAAACAAGAGACAAGAAACAAAAATAGATTGCTCTATAAAAGGTAGACAGGGGGACAGGGTATACATCGTTCGAGATGGACGGAGAAGAGAGAAAGTAGCAGTGACCTGAAATACACTGTACTCCAGAGACCGTTGATATAAAGCTGCCACCCAAGGGAAAACAATACGACATCGAGGACAGTCTCAGATGCAAGACGGATCCACTGTACTCTTTTTTTCTTGTGTTTGTCCATCTTCAATGGGGATATCCGTTCCCTTTTCCACCAGGGTAAGCCAACTTCTTGTCTACGCGTTCTCCTTCTTCAGTCAATCTGTTTCTATTATTTCCTCTTGTACCCTTGTACTTGTAACCAATAGCCCTTCATTTTCTGCTGCAGAAACCCTTGGTGGCTTGAATTCTATGTTTTCTCTTGTTTCTATGCATGACCAGAGCTGCAGCTACCCGTCCTATCCCTGCTCCATTCTCACAGCTTCAGACCTGGGAACCTATCCTGTGCCTTCTCCCTGGCATCTGGGATCGCCTGGCGCCAACAACGTTGAAAATGAGCTAAAAAAAGTACGGATGTGAAAAAATAGAATGAGCAAACCAAGAATAAAAAGAAATGATGGAAGTCATGTAACTAGGAAAATCCGGCTCGCGGTGAGACCAAGTAAACCTTCTTGCCGTTTGTCTTGGAGAAGGTATCGAACGGTAAGCAGCAGGTAGTACGGATAAGATGAGGGACTTTTGAACGAGAAATATAGCGTAGATCGTACATAACCATGAAAACTTTGCAGATGGAGAAGGGGTAGAGAGCAATGTACCTTGACGGAATAGGAAACAAGGCAGAATGTGAAAAAAAAAAAAAAAAAAAAACTAAAAGAGGGGGAGAGAGTGAGGGACTTCTTCCAAGCCTCTGATCCATAAAGAAGTCCTCGTCACACCCATGACCTTGATTCAAAAAAGTAGATCAGAGCTAGAGAGGCATGCTCAACAAATGACTAGGTAAAACAAACATGCAGTCATGGCGGAGGCAAAATGGAATAAATGAAAGAGCAAAAGAAATAAAATGATAACTGATAGATTAAAAAGGAGCAGGGGACTCAATAAGGCCAGGGTTATCCACTCCAATGACTGGCGTCCACGATTGCTCGTCTATGCTGGATCCTACACAGTAGCTCCCCTCTTCCCCCCTCCTCCTCCTCTCCCAGACCCCTGCACACGACTACACCTGCTTGTACTCAAAGTATCCTCGTGCTTAGCACCATCTTTCTTTCCTCCCCCCCCTCTCTTCCATTTCTGCCACCCTCACAGATGCCGGAAGACAGCTACTGGACGTCGATCTTTTGCATGAGCCACGAGGCGAAAATCGAAAACAGAAAACCGCATGCAGAGAAGGGGGAGGAGAGTGTGCGGGCAATCAGAGTGCAAAGGACCTCTCGTTCACAGTCCTCCAACAGAAAAAAGGAGGTTGTGCATGAATGCGGAATGTTTGTCGGAAAGAGTACTTTCATCGTGTATACATCGTATCGGTACTGCCGTCTGTCTGTTGGGCGAGGGACTATCCAGAAAAAGAAGGTATGCTCGCTTCGCACACAGCCAACCGGGTAGCTACATGCCATCGGGCTCTTCTTCAGACAGAACCATCTCGTATCCATAATTTTCTCTCCTCTTGTATATGTACTACTGCGTACAACCAGAGCAACTTTGTATCCTAGACAATACGCAGCAGAACAGGAAGCCACCGCCCGCTTGGAGAGGGGGAAGAGGCAAAGGAAAGCTCTTTCGTCACTGTCTAATAGATGGGACGGCCGAGTGGCAAGTCAGGAACCAACAGACTAAGTCTATCAGAAGGGGAAATAGGCCGTTTACTTTCTCGTATTCTTGCAACTTGCTCGGAAGTGGCCGTACTAAGCCTTTGTAGAAAAGTACCACACAGTAGGCTGTTTGTCATCGTCAGGGGCTGTTAGTGCTTGTTTGTTGGTTCTAAAAAGCCTCCCCTCTAAAACGGCGAATGCCGAAGACAACTGTTTTTTTTTCTCTTCTTCCCTGCCTTTTACATCTGCCGCTTCTGTTTGCTGCCTATTACTTATGTGCTCATCTTACGCCATCTCGGCCAAATTATTCACTCCAATGGCGCCGACTGAGCAGACCTGGGCACATCTAGACACGTCAAGCTCGGGAGATTTTTATTCTTCATTTTCCCTGGACGATGCAAGTGCGTGGACTCTTGTGTTCCCGCCATCGTTTTATTTTTCTTCCTTCCCTTTCTCTCTTTGTCCTGTTGGTTCTCTATGGATCAAAAAAAGTAAAATAAATCCTCGCAATATAAAAAAAGACAATATACATGGCATGTGAACAACTTGTAGACTTACCATAGGAGAATATAAACGGGCGAGAAAAAAAAAAGAAAAAGAGATATCGCCTCACCCCTTTGATTAACTTGGTGCCACACAGTCCAACGGACGTACGAGAATGATCTCCATGATCTCCATGCCCACCCAACTTTTTATTCGTGACCCCCTTCTCCCATGATAGCTACGCAATATAACCACTCACATATCTAGTTTTCTTTCCAGTGCCGGAATCCACTCCCGCGTGCCTCACCCCCCTGAGAACACCCAGCGGATCAGGCAGGCCATCCGCGGACCAATGAGAAGCCCGCATTACCCGAGAGACAGCTTAGCTCCATAACGATGAGGCGATGAAGCGACTTCTAGATGCCTTCTTTTGTTGTTCTTTTTAATATGATTGCCCCCGTTTCAATGGTTTTTCTTGATTTTTCATTTTTAATTTATTCATTTTACAACGATGCATGCAGAGAGACATGCATTCCCTTTTTTTCTCATTGCAATCACTCCTGCATGCAAGAGGCTAGCTGACTGTACATCGTACAGCCAAGCAGGGGTAGGAGAGAAGAGGGGCATGAGTAAGGAAATTGAGTGATTAGGTGATTCCCATACGTATACACTGTACTTTTTTTGCCTTTTTTTCGTGCAGAGAGACATTCTCCGTACTGTCGAGCTTGTGCTGCTTTGCTTTGCTTTGTTCTGCTTCTCTTTTCCTTCGAGTCTCCCTATGAAATGCACCTCTCCCTGGAGCCCAGACTCCGACTCGGAAAGCAACTTGTAGATAGACAAGTCAGCAAATCATGCAAGTGAACAAGGTGAGACAGCAGGTTCAAGGTCACGGTCTTTTTTTACTCTATACGAGTACATTACGAGTACTCGTGCATACAGCAAGGTGAGAAACAGGCCCACCTGTCAGCCTGTCCGACGAGCTCTACCCATTTCCGTCGTTCAGATCCGTGCCTTGTCTGCAGTCTCAAGTCCAAGCACCAACAAGTACCCTGTACTGCGTACTCGTACACCGTAACTTGGACGTAGGAGTACGGAGTATAAGAAGAGAGAGGAAAGAAAGAAAAGTAGCGGGATAAAAAAAAAAGGGTGTAACGGTCTCCACGCTATTACGCAAAGTGTTATCTCGTGTTGTTCCTTGTCCTTCCCCTCTTTCACCATCCTTCCACCTCATAGCCCCCCCTGCAAGCTCTTTTGATTGGTCTGGCATTGCTGGTCCTTGTATTTTTCTTCCTCCTTGGAGATTGTGGCTGTTCCGGGCTGGGTCTACTTATAGATTACTTCCCCCCCCCCTTACATTTCTGCACGAATGCTCGTATCGAGACCCCGTATGCCCCTTCTACGAGGTCGTTTGTGCAAGCACCCGTTTAGCTGAGACAGCTTCCAAGACCCTCTCTCCAGCGCTGGCTGCATCTGCCCGTCGTTATCCTAGCCTCTGGACAAAAATTATGAGCAGAAAGCAATAAACACGTAGTATACAAATACAGTAAGAAATAGGCGACTGTACATATCAGCGAAGCACAGCAGCAGGGCTCACTCGAGCGGTCCCACAGCCGTCGTCTTTTCATACGAGTACATACGAGTCAAGAAAGGATTCCGTAAGCCATACTGCATGGTGCTCCTCCTGCATGGAAGCTCTGCCTCTCCTTGCCCTGTTTTCGTCTCCAGTCTCTCTGTTTGTGATCACTGTTTTTGCCACGGTTCATTTATACATACAGGACCTCACTTTGCGTGAGACCATAAACGGGCACTACTGTTTTACCTTTTTACCTCTTTTTTGCCCTTCTCCACGTCAGCCCTCGGAGGGCGGGTATTCATACGGACCTGCTCTGGACCTGTTCTACTACTATGTACTATGTCTATGTATGTAGCCATGGCAAGGATAGAGAGAAGAGAAGTGCATTGACGAGACAATACATGGAAATTGGCGATGACGTGGCAGACAAACACTTCTTTTAGCTCTTGCGCTCTTTTGTTTACCGCTCACTTCACCTCCTCCCCCCTCCCCTGCTCTCCCCCCTCCCTCTCTCCCCCCTCCCTCTCTCCCCACTTCCTGCAGGAAAAATAGAGGAGTGAGGGTGTTTTCTGATCTGATGCTCCCTCCTTCTCCGTCTCTACCAACAGGAGGCATTCAGAACATACGACCATATGCTCTGGGCATCTGAGCATTGTCTGTCATCGGATCGGCCCGTGGGTATATTCTATTTGAATCAGCCATGACCAAGAATTTGAGGAAACCTTAATCAGAGTTGGACGGCATATGAGAGGCGAGGGATGGAAACGAAACACCAGTGGTCGCTGACGTGCGCCATGTATTTCCCGCCTCTCTGCCCCCCCCCTCTCGCACAAGAAGGTGTGTGTTGTCTACCCTTAATGCACAACATTATTGTTCATCACTTGGTCACCTCTTTTGGGGGCTGGAAAGGAAAGCTAAATCCCATGGCATGGCATGGCAACACAAGAGACACAGCAAGCCACCCCATCTGCACAGGTCCGGAGGGCAGGATACAGCAAGCAATGACAAGACAAGAAGAAACTGAAGCAGAGTCCGGAGAGTGTCGTTTGGCCACTTGGGCATGGCCTTCTTTCCGCCGTCCTCCATTGGCCAGCAACGATGATTTCCGACGGCGCCTACACCAATTTTGGCAGGGAAGAAGGGGGTACCTTTTTTCTGGTGGCCAGTTCTGATTCTGATTGCCTAATCACATTCATTCTTTTCTTTTTCCTCTCCAACGCCACGAAATTGTGACCTCCACTTTCCATTTCAGCAAGGCTGCCGATCCCTCCAAAACGGCACCAGTGAGTAAAAAGTCCACCACAGCAAGCCAGCAGCCCGTCCCATCTCCAGACACCCGAGGGAAAAGAAGGGAGGGTAGGAGGGCAAGGGGGAAATGCCATGGAGGTAGATGCATCTAGATCTTGTACAATGTGACTGGTCATCAAGACGTGCTACGCTGTAGAGCAACCGCCAGACGTGTCGAAGAAAAAAGAAAGCATCTGCGGAAGCTGTCAAGGTGGAAGACGGCTTCTCTCGCCCATTCATCGCTCCCTGTGGGCTCCTCTGCTGCTGTGTGTACCTGTCGTTTCTCGTGCTAGGGAATACCAGACAGAGCAGAATGGCGATTCTGTGTGATCAGGCAGCGCATGCGGTGCCTGGGAAGTAGAGCACAAGGGCGGGTATTCGTTAAAAGTAGCCGGAGAGCGAAGATGAGCCGGCTCAGAGAGGCAGAGGGAGGAAGAGGACGGATGAGGGCGGAAGAGGGCGGATAAGGGCGGATGAGAGAAAAAGAGAGCGGAAGAGGGCCCCCCCTAGCCTCTCTTGTCTTTTCCGTCATGGAAACAGGGAAAGATGATACTTTCCGCCAAGTTGCTAAGCATCAGGGATTCTCATCCTTCATACACCCTCGTCTTCCCATCGTGCCACATCATGGCATCGTTTATATTTATTGCACCCGATCTGCCTTCTGGACCAATGAATCACTAAGCAGCTCGTATACACGGATGCACATTTTCGAAAATGCAGGCCAGCGTGCATATTTTCTATGGTGGCTTTGCAGGCTCAAATTAAACGCACGGAAATTTCCTCATTCTCTCCATACAACTGTCTGTTTTCCCAGGCGCACCTGCAGAATATTGCTGCAGACTTTTTTGCCCCCGCTTCCTTCCTCCTGCCAGCGAAGAGATATGCGGTCAGGGTAGGGGCGAAGAGGGATCTTTGTTTACCAGGGTAGGGGGGTAGAATGGTAGATACTCGTAACAATGAGAGGAAAGACAGGGAGGTCAAAGAGACTGGGAGTGAGATAAAAAAAGGACCGTACATGAGATACTCCGAACACATAAAACAAGCCCAGGCGCAAGCCCCAAATCCTACCTGCAGACCCAAAAATACAGAGGCATTGAGTGTTGTATGCTGCCACACAGCAGCCATCAGTCCCCATGAAATATTTGGGGGAAAAAATGACCAGTCAGTCAGCCTTACACACTTGCTTATAAGGACGTTTCTTGTTGGGGTTTTGTGCATAGAGAAGTGCCGTCCTGGCTGCCACTGTCGTTTTTCATCGTATTTTCCATCGGATAGCCGGCAGGGGGGGGCCAAATATGAAAAAGAGACTCAGCCAAAGTACCCAATCTCTGTATCTAGGAACCTCAGAGGATGGTTAGTGGATGCACCGTCAAAGCAAAGGGTCTGGTTTCCCCTCTTTTTTTTTGCCCATCCTTTTCCGTCTCCCCCCCCTTTGCGACCTCTCTCTCGTTTGACTGCACAACGATCAGTCACGAACCAGCACGCTGGCCGCAAAAAGTGGCCTCGGATAGCGCGCCTGTCTCGCTAGCTGAAAAAGCAGGTACAGCAGGAGAGCGCCTTTTTGCTATGGCGGTGACTCTCTTCTAGGATCGTACCCTGGTAAGACACTCCTGCAGACAGACGGCTCGAGGCCTATTGGCTGGATATATTTTCTCCTTTGAGGAGCTCTGCTGGACAAACAGCCAACCACTCCTTCATACGTGTAAGGAAGTGGTGTTGTTGAAAAATACATTGTTCACGCATCAACTTGGCCGTGTTGGGATTCGATCGCGGCTACAAAAAGTATAAACAATGGCAGAAATATGGCACAAACAAGAACAGTTTTGAATTCTATTCATTGTATGCAAAAGTGGCAGACCATTCTTCTTCTTTATGCATAATGAAACTATAAAAAGAAAAGTAAAAGGGAAAAGGGAAAAGAGAGAAAATGAAAAGTAGGAAGGAATTGTCGAGTCATCCGCTCTTGCCAGGTTTTTCTTCCTTTGCTTCCTTTGAAAAGTCTCGTGTGATACTTTTCTGCTTTCTTCTAATAGGCAACAATTGGAGGTCGTAATTTTTTTTGTTTTTTTCATTTTGCACAGCACTTATTCGAATCACATTCTTCACTGTGCCTTCCATTGGCAGGAATAGGCAGCCAGTCCTCTCGGAGAGAAAGCTCCTATGCGGCTCTTGAGCTGTTTGATTATTTGGCCCACTCTGGGTACCTCTGAGCGTCGTCATGCTACTGTTATAAGAAGGAAAAGATGACTGTATGTTAAAAAGTGAAGAATGGGTGAGATTGAAAGCAAGAAACGAAGACAGGAGAAAGAAAAAGCAAGGCAGAGAGTGCAGTTGAAGTATCCAATAAGTTCTCGACAGCCATGCATGTCTTACTTCTTTCTCTCTAAAACAAGCCCCGATAGAAAGATCGTATCATCACTCGAAGCCACCAACCATGCCGAGGAGGCCGCCTCATCGGCCTCCAGGAATCATAGTAACAGGCTCTGATGTCTTACCAAGTACTTTTACGAACCTCGCAAGTACCTTTTTTTATTTCACTCCTTGCCCGTTCTTGCCTCCTTCCAATCCCTCGCCATCCATGTCCTAGAAACTGCATGAGAACATGCGCTCTTTTCACAGTTCACCCCCCCCCCCCCCCCCCCTCTCTCTCTCTTTCTCTCTCCATCCCGTTTATGTTCCTATCACTGCCCCCCTTTTTTTATCCTTCCGGACTCCTTTCGTAGTTTACGAGCATTCTCCGGAATTCCTTCTGGTTTCAAGAACAGGCAAGGGAACCGGCATCATGCCCTCTGGCTTCAGCACGCTCCGCCTATCAAGCCGAACCCTTGTTGCAGCATGCAGGAAGAAAAAAAACTCACTTCTCGTCTGCTTGGCGTCCATGAGACCGATGAGGCAAAGTTCACGCAAGCTTGGCTCGTAATCCTCGCCAGCTACTGGCTATAGGCAAAGCAGCCCACGCTGTTTATTTGAAACGCGGCGTTCTGGAAGCGAGGAGACCTCATCAATTTGCTGCATCTTCCCCGGACAGCGACCTGTTCGATGCAGGTTTCTGCTCTCTCTCCATCGGCCCTACTTTTCTCTTTTTGTAATGCATTTCATATTTCAATCTTATATTGAAAATCCATTTTGATTTCGTAACGACGTGGAGCAGCTGCGTGCAACTGTCTTTGTGCCTCCTTCTTTTCCTCCTTTCCTCGCTTTTCTCCTCTCTTCGACTTCCTTGTTTATTGCAGTCAACTGTAAGAAAAAAATCGGTATATTCGTATGGAAATCCTGCCCATCCGAACGAGCGTCCATCCGAATCTGAACCAAATCCAAGCCCCTCCGCCTCATACCCTGACCATGCTGTGTAAAACACCACAACTTTCTGCAAATCATTCTCCGCCGTAGTCTGCTACACAAGTCTGACACTGCTACTATTTCTGAGGACGAACACACCCTCTCCTCCGTGGCATCCAATAAAACGAAAAAAGAGACGTTTTAGACTCGGTCACCAGAAGGATAGTAGATTATGATACCGAACAATCAAAAAGAGCATGATGATGACGCCAGAAAGGCGCTTACGCGGCTCGTTAAAATATTATTGTTGTAGATCGTGTGTTGCCACCAGTCCCGTCTCGCCCGGAAGCATCTCCCGCAGGTCCGAGTCGTAGACGGAACGAATGGATGCAACACGCAGCTATACTACGGAAGCCTTTTGTGTTCTCCCAATGTCTCAGTCTAGTGGTAGTCGCTGGCATCTTGTGCCGTTCAGGTGATTTAGCCTAGTTGTGCAACAGGTTCGTCTACCCAGCATCTCCAGCTGGGATGTAAGAAGCCCCTATTTTCTGATATCATTGATTTTCCTTGTCTCTTCATGTTTACGTGACCCTCTCGACACCATTTCCACACATGTGCATCTGCATAATTAGAAGCCATCATGTTTAGGCATGGGAGCAGCTCATCCTGTAAGAAAATCCAACGGCATTCGCTAAACATTTCCAAATTGGGCCCTGAATGAAAAGTACATAAAATAGAATACAAAAAAAGGCTCGAAACGATGGTGTACAGCATAGTCTTTTTTTATTGTGAGAATGCAAACCCTTGGACTCCTTCCTTTCTCCTCGGCGACATATAGATTGCTCATAGGCTCATTGGCGATGCCTGAGAGAATTTGATTGGAAAGACACTATTGCTCTCACGACACACATGCAGAAGCAAAGCGAAGGTTAGGCTAATAGAAAAATCAATTGGGGAAGAAAGACGAGCCCAAATATAATTTTCTCCATTCAAGGCGAACCAATTTCTAGCAGAGGCGATCTCCGAGGCGATACAATATGCGTCCTCTTCCATCCGGCCCCCCTCTCGCTTCAAACCATCACGAAGCGAGTTCTCTCCAACTTTGGCGAGGCACTTTCTCTTTGCTGTTTGGTTCTCACATTAATTAAGATCGCCTGATGATGCCTACTTTCTTCCTCCATCTACTTTACAGTTCTTGTTCCACCAGCCTCTCTTGGATGCCTATTCATATGGAGGCTAAAGTTTGGGACACGTTGAATGCAGGCCATGTAGCTTGGGAGGAGTATCTATGCAAAAACGCGTCAGATACACACGTAACCGTGGTGCCGTGTAATGTAGTGGAAGAGGAAGCTATGCCACATTGTTTGCCCTATGGACCTGTCGATACCTATCCTTCCCCTGGACCCATGTTTGATTTCCCGCTGCGACTCGTGTATCCCCATGAACCGCTCACTTTGCTTCCTCAGAACTTTCTTATTGGAAAAAAGGTCAGAGAATATGCGTGTAAATGTACGTGATACACTGTAGCTCCAGGACGAAGCGTCATTGAGCTGTCCGTAAATGGAAAGCAATACAAGACGAAATAGTATAGGCACGGCAGAGAGCATGTTTCTTGTGTCTGTGAGCATGCCATTTTGTGTACGCACGGCTAGATACACATGGTGTTCATTCGACATGGTAGTATTATTCTTATTTATCTACTTCATTTTCATTTTGTGTTTCTTTAGGGTTCTCCCTATATCAAGCGGTCACTCTACAAACCAATTGCTTCCTCCTCTTCATCTACACCCTCGGCTTTCCCTCTTTCCCTCTTTCCCTCTGTCTCTCTGTCTCTCTTTCTGTTTTTTGTCAGCTTCTAGCTTGCATTCTCCTTGTTAGCTTTTCCCTTCTGACAGGTCACGTAGCAGAAAAAGTAGCTTGTGCGCCTCTCTATCTATGATCTAGACCATGTAATATACTGACATGGCACGAAACTTGCATTCTTCCCACTTCTCCTGCTGCGTGCCCATTCTCTTGTTATCTTGTCCACTCCTTTTAACCGGGCTCTCGCTTTCCGGTCAGCGGCTACCATCCAGATTTTTTCTGTGCGCCCACCTTTTCTTGTAGCTTCTAGAGCTTCTGTGACTTTTGTGGCTCTCTTCCTTTGTACCCGAGCTTCTCCATGTGGATATCCGTCACTGCCCAGCATGTTTTGAAGAGGCGGGGGGGAAGGGGGGGAGGCGTTTTGATTGATTGGTTCTGGAAAGGGAAACATTGATGGAGGCGAGAAAGATATCAGGAATGTGGCCTCCTGGCTGCTAGCCAGTTATTTACCTGAGCCTTGGTCCACAGAAGACGCCATGAAACAGTTCCTGCTTGCCCTTACCCTGCCCTTTCCTATTTTATATTTTAATCCTTTTCCTTTACGTCCTGCATGTTCAGGCCGTCTTACTCTGGCCGCCTTTGGTCCCATTCATGGCGTCTCTTTTTTTAAATTTCCTGCTCCATTCTGAACAAGGCTTTTAAAAATAGCAGAGGATCATGGCGATGCAGCAGATGCGTTGAAGTGTCATGGCCATGAATAACAATAGGTGGGAATAAAATTATTGGGAGCTGAGCAGGAGGTGGAAATAGACAAGTAGAATGAGACTTTGTCCTGGCAACAGAAATAGAAACAGATGCATGGCGGTCTCTGCGCCGACATGGACAGCAGAGCTACAGGATTCATCTATGCAATCAGCAATATATTAGGGCTCTGTGGCTCGCCTGTGACTTCTACATGGAGTAAGCACGGCAATATACCTATACCATCATGTACTTGGCAAAAGAGCTGAAGCCTATTGCCGTTCTCTTTCTCGAATGGATTGCCAGCGTTTTCAGTCCGTACTGTGGCTACCTGATTCAAGCCGCCTTTCCTCTGCTATCAGTCCTCGCGTCCTAGGAGACAATCATTCAGACATTTTCTGTAAATTCCTGTTCTCTTCACCCCCTTCGCCGACCACACAATCGGCCCAGGGAAGAGTGCAGTGTTCACATATGCGAGTGCAGCCATCACTAGTCCAGCCCCCTCTGTGCTCCTCTCTTTCTTTCCTTGTTTCGGTGCTACTGTAACGGGAGGGGACAAACCTCACGGCTAGAACTACGCCTGATGAGTGATGCATTCTTTTTGGTTGACTGAGGCAGACGTCATGTCATCTACTTCTTTTCGTCTTGACTGTGTCATTCGTACCAACGGCCCCTCTGGCGTTTTATCTCCTGCTGTTCATAGCCTAGGACATCCGAGAAGAGATGAGTCCTCCCTCTCCAGTCACGCAGCGATGAGTCAATGAGGTTGATATAGCGTAACGTGTTATATGCACTGTATTCACTGTGTAAGCACCGGCTCTTTTCAAGAGGATGTACACAGTGCGAATCAATAGCGGGACGATGATCCGGACCCGCCGTTCGTGATGACCAAAAAAAAAAGTAGAGGCAAAAGATGAGCTGGCTGCCTGCGGGCATCACACGAGGGACGCACGAGCCAGAAAAAAATAAAGAAGAGAGGAGGATACCTACGAAAGGGGCTGGGAGTAAGACGCGAGAGTCGATCAAGAACGAAAAGGCTCAGAGGCTGGCGTTCTGGCTGCGCTCAGGCAGTACGAGGGAGGACAGCAGGCACAGCCTGAGGCGCGCACAAGAACGCACAACGCACACGCCATTGCGACTCTTCTTGTGAGAGGCAACAGAGGCAGCAGAGGCAGAGGAAGCCGAGAAGACGGCCACGGTCAGAGACCGGGTCTGAGAGGCTCGCCGTGGCAGCTGGGAGACTATAGAGAGGCATTGTGGATGAGAGGAGAGACCGAGCGAGCCGTCGAGAGCCTCTCGCCTCTCCCAAGACTCGTATCTCTGACTCGTCAAGAGTCTGGCTGGTGCAGAGAGTCATTCTCATCTGGGTCTGCTCATAGCCAGCTCCACTCCCGGGTCTTTTTCTTCTCTTTTCCTCCTCCTCCTCCTTCTTCTCATCCTCCTTCTCCCCCCCCCCCCCCCCTTATTCACGCCCTCTTCTGATCGCCTGACCTTGGTCTTGTATCACCCTGCTCGGAGCTCCCTCTTCTCTTCTTTACTTATTCTCCTTTTTATCTTTTCTGCGGGTCTCAGACGCAGCTGTGCCCATCGTCCACCGGTTTCTTCTCGTCGTCCATCTCGCCCTCTTTTTCGTCCTCGTCCTCATCTGCCTGTGTCGCCTCAACGCCCGCATCCACCTCCCATCCATCCACCCCCCTCCTCTCGCCTTTCTTTGTCCTAGCGGGCGCCTGGACATCATGCCCAAGAGACGGCACTGGTCCAAGTATTCAAAGCCGCAGACAACTGCGCCCCACTCCTTGGAGAGCTCCGGCCTCCAGAGTAACCATCATCGTGGTCCGTCTCTCTGTCTATTCGTTGTCTGCAGGTTTTTTATTTTTATTTTTATTTTTCATTTTCTTTCTTTCTTCCTTTTTCGTGACTTTCCTTGGCTCCTCCTGCCCCCATGCCGCCTCTGTTTTATTTTCTTGTCCTTGTCCTCCCTCATCGTACGACCTGCTGCTTACGAACGACCACCTCTGTCCTCTCCCTCGTCCTCTCTCTCTCGTCCGCTCCCTGCTCATCCTCCTATTCTCTCATCCTCCTTGTCCTGCCCGTCCTGCCCGTCCTGCCCGTCCTGCTCATCCTACCCTTTCCTTCCCTCTTCCCACTTTTCCAGAGCCCAGTCTTCCCCCATGGTGCTCCTCCTACGGTGCTCCTGTGTGTTCCTACTCCCACCCCCCCCCTCCTCTCCGAATATACCCTTTCCCACATGTCTTTTTTGTCTTCCTCGTCTTTCCTTGCCTTTCTCGTCGTACGTGGACCGATAGCCAACCACGGTTGATTTTTTCCCTCCTTGTTCTGCTCTCATTTTCAAATTCTTCGCCACCGACATCCTCGTGTATCCATCTTTAGCCCCATTCCTTCCTCACTGTTTAGGCTAGGACTGTCTTTCTGCTGCTCTGAAGCATTGTTTTCTGATTAACTCTGTGTCACAGAAGAACCTTTGTCCCGGAATGTGAATAACCTGCTGGCCCAATTACGTAGGGCCAGCACTGCTAGGGGTGCTCCGGGCTCTACCAGTGGCAGTGGCAATGGCAGTGGCAGTAGTGGTGGCAGTGGTGGCCTTGCTGCCACGACGGCTGCTGCTGCTGGTTCTGTTAGCGCTGTGGTGACGCCGAGCGTGCCCCCTGAGCTTGCTCACATTCTACACCCTGGCGGTCCTCTGCCAGCAGGACCTGTCCTGGCTCCAGGGCCACCACCGCTACCACTGCCCCTAGCTGGAGGAGGTCGCCGGAGAGTTCCGGCTGGACCGGCACCTCCTCCCTCGTGGCTGGCACAGTCCAGACACGCACCACGGATCCAGCCGACGATGGAGAGGAGACTCTCGTATTCCGATGCCGACGACACGGACACGGACACGGATGGAGACGCAGACGCGGATGCACAAGACGGGGGCGGCAGTGCACGCCAGCAGCGGCGACGGCGGCGTCTCTGTGTCTACCAAGGAAAGGGCATGCCGGGAATGTCGATTCCGGCCCCCTCCAGTCTCGTGGGCATCGTCCTGGGCCAGATTGTCTGCGACTGGGACGAGCAGCGCTCCTACTACGAGGACTATCTCTTTTACCTGCCGAGCGATCTGCGCGTGGCTCTCGTCTCTGGCCTCAGCCGCCGGCGAGGACGCACTGCCAGCGGCCGTCTGGGCGTCACTCTTGCCGACCTCCGGACGCTGCTCACACCACCGCCAGACGCAGACGAGGAAGCAGACGAGGACGGCGACGAGGAAGGCGAGAGGCCACAGGAGCAGAGGTCAGCACTGCCAAGCCACGATCCGAGCTCGTTGAATGAGGGCATCCGATACCTCGACCTCGGCTGCTCGATCGAACGAACAATTCATCTGAAAGAGCTGAGTGATCTGCTCTTTCCGGCCGCGCGGAACGGTTTGAAAAAGGGCCATGCCAACTGGAGGGGCAAAGGCAAGGGCAAGGAAAAGGAGGAGGTGGCAGACTGGGCAGACTCGGACAGCCAGCTCCAAGAGTCCTGGGAAGCCGACGTCGACCCGCGGCTGCCGCGGCAGCCGCGGCCTCTGCTTCCCAACCTGACACACCTATCGCTGGCTCTGGAGCCTCCGGCCGGGCCCTCGTCGGCCTATTCCCGGGCGATGGCGCCGTCGCGAGCCAGCTGGCGCCAGCTGCTGGCCTTTGCCGCCCATCTGCCTATGCTGACTCATCTGAGCCTGGCCTACTGGCCCGAGCCGAGCCTGACGCCCAACGCCAAGTTCACCTCCATGGTGGTGGACGGCAGTGGTGGTGGTGGCGGAAGCAACCGCCATGCGGACCGTGGCGGTCTGCGCGTGCAGTACGGAGGCACGGGTCCGTACAGCCACTCGCTCGACAACGACTGGGCCGAGGCCATTCTGGTGGTGCGCAAGCTGAGCAAGGCGCTCTACGGCCTAGAGCACCTCGACCTGACGGGCTGCAACTCGTGGCTGCCGGCGCTGACTCGGCGAGCCGAGCACGACGAGGTGGACTGGGCCGGCGACTGGGGGAAGATCGAGACGATTGTGCTCAACAGGAGAGGCAAGGAGCCGCCTGCCTCGGCCCAGTCGATGCTGACGACGGCGACCGTAGCTGCGATGCGCACAGATGAAGGCGGAGGCGGAGGCGGAGGCGCCGGCGCCGTCAATACCACCGCGGCAGCTGCTGCGGCAGCAGCAACACAAGCAGCACAGCAGCCCGGAGAGGTGGCCCGGCAGGTCAATGCGACCAGCGAGGCACAGATGCTTGAGCGGCACATTGGCAAGCAGAGAGCCGGCCGAGGACGCTTCATCACCGTCGTCAGTCAGTACAAGCAAAAGTAGAGAAGGATCAAGAGGGAAAGAAGTGTAGCATGATTATGAATTGACAAGTCTAATGACGAGAATGACGAGAATAATGAGGAAATGAGGCAATGAAAAGTACATGACATCAGTCCTTTCCGGTACAGTGGCTGGAATGCGATGCCAAACACATTCCAGCCGGGTATTTCCCAGGCCATTGCCATGACATTCACAGATTCCCATGCCAGTAGAAGCCGTCTTACTATTTCCCCAGTCCAAGTTTAAATAAATACGGAGCGTCCCGTATTCCCAATCAACTTTATTTGCTGCTCTTTTTTTCCATCTTTTGATACCTTTGATTCGCCTTTTCCGTTGAAGCAACAACAGTTTACGAGTAGATACTTGGAATACGTACGAGCAGTGACCCTTTTTTTTCATTACTAACAAGCAGGACTCGAGCAAGCTCCATTGGCAACCATGCAGTTGCTGCTGTTCTCCCCCATTCTCTTTACGGCCGTTGGATTTATTCTTGCTATTGTAGGTATTTTTGCAGGAAATACGCCCGGATTCATGGAGGACTATCAGATCATGGTGGTAGGTTGATCCCCCCTCCCTGTCCCTGGCCGCCGCCGTCTGGCAAGAACTGACTCTGCAGCTCAACACCTCTGTCCTCGGCCGGAACTATGTGCCCCAGCTGCAGCTGGCGGCCTCGAGCAAGCGATCGCAAGCCTACGCAGACATTCCCGACACCAACTGCACACACGACGACTACGACGACGACGACGACTCATACGGCACGACAAGAACAAACATGAAGCGACAAATCACGCTGGCGGCTGCCGAGGGCCAGCTGGCCGGACTGACCTATGCCGAGGCCGCCATCCGCATGGCCGGCATGCTCGGCATCAGCCAGTTTTACTCGCTGCACGTGCTCAGCGCGTGCGAGGGCGGCTATGCGCCCAACGCCTCGACCCTGCACAGCTGGCGCAACGTGACCAACTGCACGACGCCGCTGGGCCTGCGGCAGCTGGATCTGTGGGCGCGTATTGACGGCCAGCTCAAGGCGACCTTTGCGAGCGGCGGCAGCACCAACAACGACAACAGCGACAACAGCGACAACAGCGACGGCGACAACGGACTGACGGCACTCGGCGCATCGTCGAGTCTCCGCAGTGCTCTCGGCCGCATCCCGACGATCGGCATGTCGGTGGCCGTCTTTTACCTGGTGGGCGGTGCGGCGGCAGGGCTGGGCCTGGCCGTGGCTCTGGCGGCTCCGGTGCTGCTGCGGCTGGCCAGCACGCGCAAGTACGCGCGGGAGACGCTGCTGGCGGGCCTGGGCTCGACGTCGGGGGCGGCTCTGGCGCTGCTCGTGGCCGGCCTGGTGGCGGTGGTGGCCGGGGGAGCGGCGGTGGACTCGATCAACCGGCTGGGCAAGGAGACGATCGGCATGGCCGCGAGCCGAGGCAAGCCGTTTGCCGACCTGACATGGGCAGCCACGGCTTTCAACGGGCTGGCGGCGGTGCTGTGGGTGTATATTATGCGGGACGAGGCGCGCAAGGAGGCGGCGGCCAAGAAGGCCAAGGAGGCAGCGGCGGCAGCGGCGTCGGCAGAGAAGAAGGCGTAGGGGGGGAAAGACAGAAAGCAGAGAGTAAGACGAGAGAAGAGAGAAAGACGAGAGAAAGTTGATATCAAAGTGGATCTTTTAGGGGAGCACTAAAAGCGCCAAGGAACAGAGACAGATTTAGCGCTGGACGACTGCACGGTATTTTGGACGCGAAGGACTCTAGTGGATGTAATTTGTACGAATTGAATGTTTTGGATGACTTGGATAGAGGGAAGGAGAGGGAAGAAGACGAGAGAAGAGGCATCGCTGTGAAGATCTGTAGGAATACAGGGAATATAAGAAAATAGTCACGTGATGCCCCGCATGTGATATCGCTGGCGTGGGAATAGCCTCAAAGGAGGAGGGCAGCTTGGCAGGCTGGACCAGCCACCGCCCCAGCGTGATCGTATAGATCGGCTGCAGGGTAGATTGGCGTCGATTCAGCTCCTTTCTCCTCTTTCCGCTCATTGTCCCTCCCGTCTCGCTCCCCTTCTTTTCTCTTTCTCTTTCCTCATCTCTCCTTATCTCCCTCTTTCTCCCCTCTCTCTCTCTCTCCCTCCCTCTCTCCGTCTCTCCCCCTCTCTCTCACACACCTCATCTTCCCTCTCTCATTTTCTTCCCTCTGCTTCCATGGCCCCTGATCCCACCCCAGAGCCTGTCCCGCCCACGGGCATCGCTCCGTCACTGCTGCCCTTCCGCGACGACCCCCATGCCTCTAATCCCTTTTTGAGCGAGAGCGACCTCGACGAGGACCAGACGGTCCTCGAGGCCGGCGAGCGGACCGTCAAGCGCGTCTGGGAGGGCTTCCTCGACTTTGCGCTGCAGGGCAACATCCTCGAGATCGCCTTTGGCCTCATCATCGCCGCCTCCTTCACGGCCATTGTCAATTCGTTTGTCAGCGACATTCTTTTGCCGCCTCTGTCCGTGCTGCTGCCGCTCAATAAGAACCTCGACGAGAAGTTTGCCGTGCTGCAGCCGGGGCCCAACTATGAGGAGCTCAACGGCTACAACACGCTCGAGATTGCCCAGGACGATGGCGCCGTTGTCATGGCTTACGGGTGAGTTTTCTTCTCCTCTCTTCTCCTCTCTTTTCTGTGCTCACTCCTACAGCATCTTTCTCAACCGCGTCATCAACTTCCTCGGCGTCGGCCTGTCGCTCTATGCCCTCGCCAGCACCTACCAGTACTTTTCCAAGGACCCCATCATCAAGCACCTCGTCAAGTGCAAGTACTGCCGCAAGCGCATCAATGTGAATGTAAGAACGTCCCTGCTGCACGAGCGGCCCTGACAACTGTACTGACATGTTCACGCAAGTCTCGACGATGCGTCAATTGCACCAGCTGGCAAGACGGCCGCGAAGAGCGCCGCTCCGGCATGTGAGAGACCTCGACAGCCTCTGCCATTCATTTCCATTTTCTCTTTTAATCTCCTTTCCTTTTTTCTCTTTTTCTCTTCATCTCTTGTCATCTAGTCATTGTCGGCATATTCAGCGTTCCATATTTATTGTAGCATGTGTGTACTGTGAAGGGACAAGCTTTCCCATGAGTGACTTTTTATGGTCTGATAAGAGTCTTGGCAAAATAGTTGATCTAGAGTCTTGGCAAATGTCACGAAAAGAAAAGTCTTGGCAGCCGATTTCTGCCAGATTCATCTCTCGTCCCTCTCTACCTCCACCCATTCTCTCTGCCTTTTTTTTCTTTTTTTTTCGTTTTATTTTACATATCTCCTGCCTACGAATGGATTCCATGTCGCATTGCGCCTGATTGACGCGCGCGTCTCTGGCGCTCCCATTGCCCTGTCTACCATGACGACTACGACCCCCTCCGCCATGACGACTACGAGTACGCCCGCCACTACGCCCGCCAGGACAATGCCCGTCTTCGTGCCGGGCTACGGTCCCGAGCAGTGGTCGCTGCTGCGCGGCAGCATCGTTGCCTCCAACACGGCCACCAGCCCGGCCGAGACGACGGTGACCATCTTTTGCAACAACGACCAGTCGACACAGTCCTGCCAGCTCGACGACACCCTGCCTTTTGTCTTTGTCGAAGGTGCCGCCACTCTGCGCTACACGGGCGTGTCTCCAGACCTGTACGTCTCCGGCCCCTCTCTCTCTCTCTCCCCTTCCTCTCTGGCCACCCCCCTCTAACTCTCCATATCTGCCGAGCTCAATTGCCGCCTCCATGGCACGACAGAGGCCACCTGTACCGGCCACACATCCTACAGTCTCAACCAGGCCTCTGCCACCACCTCTGCCACCACCACCACCGCCTCCGAGACGAGCTGGTCCACCACGCTGACCGGCTCGGCTGTCCAATGGGGCGTGCTGACACTCTCGCAGCCGCCCACAGCCTCATCAGACGGCACCAACTCGGCCGTGCCGGCCTCCCCCTCCTCCTCTGTGTCGTCGCGCCCTTTTCTCTCCCCTATTCTCCTCACCTCTCTCTCGGCCTCCTCTCTCCTGGTGACACTCGCAGCTTCTCGGTCGCCTCTCCATGTAGTGGCATGTTTGTTGCTGGTTGCCACATGTCTGGTCGTGTTGTAATGTTTGTGCAATGTAACGAGTCACCGAATACAGGAATACAAAAACACAGAAATACAAAAATAAATGTTCAGATGCTTGGGACGTGTAACAAACCATCCAAGCTGGAGATGACAAAGAATCACCAACTTCGTCATGGTGGGACACGATTTCCATATAAACAACAACTCCTGAGAACAGCGTCTTCTTTTTTTGGGGCCGTCCTACGTACCTCGGACGCCCTCTTTTCTATGGCCAGTCTGCCGAAATACGGTACCGACACTGTCCTTCACTTTGTTTACGCTCGTCTTTCCACGGGTCGCTCTCTCATTCTAGCGTCCCCCCATGACGTTTCCACTGTCGGAATTCAGGGATGAGTTACAGGTAGACAGCAGCGCTTATAGGGGGCGTCTCCGCTAATTTCTTTTTTACTCATAGCGACTTTATGCGCGCGCTTTGCATGAGATTTTCCTCGCTGCTCATCCAACCAACCGACTTTCCCCCCCCCCTGGCAGAGGACAAGCCGGTCTCCAGACTGTGCTTCCATTCCATTCGGTATGGCCGATCCTCACTCGTACTCTCTCACTCGTACTCTCACTCGTACTCCGTACACAGCACACAGCACACAGTCGGCGCACCGAGTTCTTCGTACGCGCAGCCTATGATTGCCGTCCAAGTCGTCATACATTGTACGAGGACTGTGTAAGTATGAGCACACTTGTTCAGTCATGTCCCAAGGATCTGAGACAGGGCAGCCTGAAATGAGTGCTGCGTGGGTAGAGCTACATAGTAGCTAGCTGTACGGATACCTCGCCGTTTCAGACCGATCGCGTGGCTTGTGCTTGCAGAACTGGCAGAACGCCGTACGGAGTAGCATCCAGCCCCTTTTCTGGCAAGCCCAGCTGAATCGGACCTGGCCAAGCGTACGCGTGCGGATAAAGAAATGACAGAACAGGAGGACCAGAGGACAAAAGGACGAAAAAAGACAGACGACAACTGACCAAAGATGAAAGAAAAAAAACTGACAAAACTAACAAAAAAAGGCCAAAAAGGACTAAAAAAGCTACAAAAAAACAGAGAACAAAAAGTAAGAGACATCGTTGGAAGAGTGAGACGAAAACAGAAAAACACACGTTCAAAGAAGAATTGTCCGATGCTAGTCAATACTGCTTCTGGAAAGTCAAGAGGTCGCACTGGCCGTGAGTCTCCTTGCAAGTACGAGAGCTCGTAGTACGAGTACTATGTATACTACTCGTATGTACGAGTACTGAAAAAACCAGATGACAAAGTGGATAGACATGGATCCATCTACCAGTATTCCTCCGGTAGCCCCCTGGGAACCTACACTACGCTGCAGGGGAGCTGCCAGGAAACAAAACGTGCTGGGCTTTTGATTGGCCCACAGAGCAGACTGATCTGCCATGGATGGAGAACCAGGCAAACATGAAACGGTGCAATCTGGAGAGTAGAACGAAAGAGGCAAGAGGAGAGGGGCTAGATGAGAGGCATCCTTTCTTGGCGACTGGCTTCAACGACCAACGATCCATCGTATACGTACTACCGTGTACGCAGGATGTACAAAGAAGGCGGTGCCAATTATGTACTCCGTACTCATACATGGTAGGAGTACTGCGTACTCCGTATGTATATAGTGAGAACAGTATAAACGTCGATGCGTTCATTTTCTCTTTTCTTTTTCCCTCCCTTCTTTCTCATCCTCGTCTCTCTTGTCTCTCTTGTCTCTCTTTCTTGTCCGTTTCTTTACCTCGTCACTCGTTTGCTGGTCACTCTTTTTGTTTTTCAGTCTTTCAGTCTTTCAGTCTTGGCTCTTTGCCGTTTCCATCTTTCCATCTCTTGCTGCATATTTCTCGACACTGTCTTCTTCGAGCCGGCCTCTCACTTTTACAAGAGTCCTTTTACCTTCACCCGTTGCTTTTCCTGCTCAGCTCACATCCACCATGAAGTCCTCCACTCTGGCTGCAGCCACCCTCGTGGCAGCTGCTGCTGCCGACTCGCTCGTTGTGCCCACCAACCTAGAGGTCACAGCCATCAGTGCGTCTCACTTTTTGTTCTCACTTCTTCTGTTCCTTTCTCTCACTGACTAACCAACCAGCTTCCATCCAGGACGTGTCCAAGACCCTTGCGGCCGGCGTCATGTCCTTTTACAATGGCACGGCAGAGACCTATGCTGACCTTCCCACCCCCTACTACTGGTGGGAGTGCGGCGCCATGTTCGGCGCCATGCTGGACTACTCGTACTACACCTCGGACAGCTCCTATGACGACATCATCGCCACCGCCCTGGCCGCCCAGGTCGGCCCCAACTTTGACCTCATGCTGCCGTCTCACTACGGCGACGAGGGCAACGACGACCAGGCCTTCTGGGGCTTCAACATGCTGGCCGCCGCCGAACGCAACTTCCCGCAGCCGGCCGGCCTCTCGGTCTCCTGGCAGCAGATTGGCGAGAACATTTGGAACAGCATCATCCCCCGCTGGAACACGAGCTCCTGCGGCGGCGGCGTCGCCTGGCAGATCTTTGAGAGCAACCCCAACGGCATGGACTACAAGAATTCGGTCAGCAACGGCGGCCTCTTCCAGCTGTCGGCCCGCCTCGCCGCCCTCACCGGCAACCAGACCTACGCCGACTGGGCCGCCCGCATCTGGGACTGGTCCGTCGAGGTCGGCTTCGTCGACGACCAGTTCAACGTCTATGACGGCGCCTCCTCGGCCGAGAACTGCTCCACGATCAACCCGCTCACCTTTACCTACGGCTCCGGCATCTACCTCTACGGCGCCGCCGTCATGGCCAACCTCACCTCCTCCTCCACCTGGGAGAGCCGCGCGGCCGGCATCGTCTCGGCAGCCCGCACCTCCTTTTTCAGCGGCGGCCCCGACGCCAACGTCACCAACGTCCTCTGGGAGCGTGCCTGCGAGGGTGTCGGCACCTGCAACACCGACATGAAGTCGTTCAAGGGCTACATCTCACGCTTCATGGCCGCCTCGGCCGCCCAGCTGCCCTCTCTGGCCTCTGATATCCAGAGCGTCCTGCAGGCCTCGGCCAATGCCGCTTCGGCCACCTGCTCTGGAGCCAGCATCGAGGGCCTCTCGGGCGCCGTCTCTTTCCAGGCCGGCACTGCCTGTGGCCAGAAGTGGTACACGGGCGGCTTTGACGGCAGCACCGGCCTCGGCCAGCAGATGAGTGTGCTCGAGACCGTCCAGGGGCTGCTCGTGCTGCCCGGCTCGGGCAACACGCTCAACGTGTACGACGGCCAGACCAAGAACACGGAGCAGAGCTCCACGGCCAGCACGTCCAGCGCGGCCAGCACGTCCACGGCCAGCACATCCACGGCCAGCACATCCACGGCCAGCACGAGCTCCCAGCAGGTGGAGGCAGCCGCCGTCACCAGCTCTGCCTCGGCCACCTCCACCTCGGCTGCCACCAGCTCTGCCGCCTCGGCCCCTGCCGCCACTGCCGTGGCCGCCACGTCGGCCAACATCACGACGATCAAGACGACAAAGTATGAGACGGTCAACTGCAACTCGTCCTCTGCCGTGTTCACCAACGCCACCTTCAGCAAGGGCGTTGCCAAGCCCACCGGCTTTGCCAACCTCAACGCCACCAGCACCTTTGCCACCAAGCCTACCGGCGGTGCCACCGCCTCCACCAGCGAGGTCCTCATCACCAACACGGCCTCCCGGACAGCGTCGTCGTCGACGTCTGTGGGCGCGACCTCGACGTCCACCCCCGTCTTCTCGGGCGCGTCTGGCATGAGCTTCCAGTGGACCGTCCTCGGGATGACCATGTCGGCGGTTTTCCTCGCCTGGGGAATGATGTAGAGATGGGAATGTATTTTCACACTTTGGCCATGTATATATAATTGGGAGTTGACGGGCTGTCTGGAAGCATGGGAACATTTACACATTCTCCCAGAGAGAATGGGATTCGATTCTTTTTCTACTTTTTTTTCTTTTTTTCTTCTTCACTTTTTACTCTTTTTTATTTAGAAAAATGGCGAATCATGGTCCAGGAAAGAACAATGTACTTGTCTGCATTTGTATCCGTGTTCCGCGTGGAGCGGTATCTGTAACCTATTCTATACACCTTTTTGATACTGGTACATTATGGCCCCCGCACTTCGGCCAAGGCCTTCTCGAGCGCCGCCAGCAGCTTGGTCACCTCGGCCTCGGTGCCGACAGTGATGCGCAGACAGCCGAGACAGCCGTGCTCCTTGCCGCGGAAACGCACAACGACGCCCAGCTGCTCGGCCAGCTTCTCGTAGACGGCGAGCGCCGTCGTGTTGTCGGGCTCGCCGGCCGCATTGAGCATCTCGTACAGCAAAAAGTTGCTGTCGGTGCCGCCGCGCAGACGGCCCACGCCCGCGATCTGGGGCAGGGCCGCCACGAGCCGGGCCCGCTGGGCGAGCAGCTTGGCGCGGTTGGCCTGCATGGCGGCGAGGCCGGCGGGAGCGAGCACGCTCTGGGCCAGGGCGCTCGTGGGGCTGGCAATGTTGTAGGGCGCCTTGAGGCTGTTGAGCAGGCGAGCCACGGCCGGGTCGGCAAAGGCGGCGCCGAGGCGGATGCCAGCCATGCCAAACGCCTTGGACAGCGTCTGCAGGACGACGAGGTTGGGCCACTCGCACACCCACTCGGCGAGGCTCGCCTTGTTCTTGTTCTCGCTGTCCTTGCTGTCTTCCCCCTCCACAAAGTCGACATAGGCCTCATCGACAACGACAATGCCGTTCCACGTCGGGTGCTGGAGCACGGCCGCAATGTCGGCCTTGGCCAGCCGGCTGCCGGTGGGGTTGCCGGGCGAGCAGAGGTAGACGAGCTTGATATCGTAGTCGGGCGCGGCGGCGGCGGCCGTCAGGGCGGCGAGCACGGCCGGGACATCGACGCCAAAGACGGGCGCCGACGTCAGGGGGACGCGCACGAGGCCGACGTCGTTGACCTGGGCCGAGACAGAGTACATGCCGTAGGTGGGCGGGCAGACGAGGATGCGGTCGCGGGCCGGCACGCAGAAGCAGCGCAGCAGCGCGTCAATGGCCTCGTCGCTGCCGACGCCGACAAAGACGTGCTCGGGGCCGATGGAGTGGGCCGTGTGGGCGTGGGTGTTGCGGAGGGCACAGAGCTGCTGCTTCAGGTCGGCCTGGTGGGGGTCGGGGTAGCGGTGCAGGCCGAGCAGGTCGATTTCGACGCCGGCGTCCTGGGCCGCCTGGGACTGGGCCGCCGCGGCGGCCGAGGCAGCGAGAGGCGGGCCGTAGGCGTTCTCATTGGCGTCGAGCAGCACGTTTGTGCCGTCATCCTTGTAGTCACTGGGAGGAAGAGGGGGGTGTCAGTGGGGAGGCTCGAGAGGAGAGAGCTGGAGATGGGGAAAGGAGACGTACTCGCGGGCACAGCGGTAGGGCTCGAGGGCCAGGATGTTGGGACGTGCACACGTCTCCAGATTGAACGCCATGGCTTGTCCTGCTCAATTCACGAGACAATGCCCATGGGCAGGTCTCTTATAGGCCGTTGTTTTGTTGACTCACGAATTGGAAGGTGGTCCGGATGACTCAGCCAAGGAGGGACCGATAACGGGCTACGGGCCTGGGTTTTTTTCAATTTTTTGGTTTTTGCTTAGCTCTGATAGCCTGACAAGCGGGTCAGCGCTCCAAGAACAGTCATTCTACGTATTCTACGGGTGTCCTGCCATGCGGCACAACAGAGATGCAGCAAGTGCCAACAGGCTTGATATGAAGGGTCTGTAGATCTGCAGTGCCGCATAAAAGGGTGATTAGATTCACACACACTCTTTAGATGCTACTCGTACTCTACTATAATGTAGTCTTCCAAGAAGTGCTCAATGTCTGGAGGCATCAGATCTTGAACCCCACTTTCTAATCCGACCACGGACCCATCTTAAAGTGGACCTGTGACTGCATGGGTCCTCTCACCGCCTATTATTCGCTCCTGCAAAAAAAAAGGGAAGTGCCCAACCGCCAAAAAGGCGAAAAAAAATGCCAAAAAAGGGAAGGGCGGGTCAGACCCAGCAGCAGCGAGAAAGAAGGCAGAACTGGGACAGATTGAACTTTTTTTTTTCCCACCCATTTTTTGACACCACCGACGAAAAACGCGACCACCACCAGGACAAGCCCGCCTGCCCCGACAGACAGCCCGACTTGTCCGACAGACCGACTTGCTCGCTTGACGGCCAGAGCCAGGACTCTTTGGACTCTTTGCCACGAGCACTACTCCGTGCGCGCAGAGAAAGTCCCTCGCCCATTGTTTGCACAGCGACGCGTCCCCCCCTTTGCCACCGACTTGGCCAGCCTGGGCGCTTCTGCCATTCCGCCGCTCCTTTCTTCTTCTCTCCTAGGGGCTCCTGTCACGTTTCATTTCCGACGCCCGTCATTCTGTCGTGCTCGTGTGCTCGTGACAGCCCCATCACGGCCTTTCTGTTTCCCATTTTGCCTGCTTCTCGTTTTTTGGGCTCTTGCTTTTTGTCTCCCTTTTTTTGGCTCTTGGTTCTTAGTCAGCTTCTCCCCTCCCACCTGCCTCCCACCTGCCTGCCCGAGCGAGACGGCCACCAACCAGCCTACACTCTTCACGTCCAACCTGCCTTGGCTTCTCGCCAACCGAGTCAAGTCGCGGAACGCCCCGGCCTCGCCTGTCTCTCCGTCTCCACCCACCCTCGTTTCTCGGCTTCTCCCTTGCGGTAGACTCGACCATTGTTGTCTTCTCTCTTCCCTCTCTTATCTTCTCTCGTCTCCCTTCTTTCGCCTCTCCTCTCTCGCCTCTCTGTCTGAGCAACCGATCCAACCCCATTCCCAGTCCTACGCCTCTACCCCACGATCCTCGCCCGTATTCCTCGTCTAACCTCGTCTGTGTGTCCTCCACCGTCCATCCGATCATCGTCCGCTTCTCAATACTCTACACCTCCATCCACCCCCCCTCTACCCTGCCTGTACCCCCCCATCTCTCGAGTACGCGTGCCCTCGTCCTCTTCTGTCCACACTATCCAGGGGCCCAGTTATACTTGTACTACTGGCACCGGTTCTCCCGCCTGCCTTCTTGCTTGTGGATTTCTCTCTGCCTCACACCCCTGCATCACATCTGCAAGTCACACACACACTTGCGTATCTAGCACCAGACGAGTGCCAAAGCGGCAGCTGGCCTGTGGAAGCTACCACTTTTCACTTGCCTCTGCCTGACCACGCTTGACCTTTTTGTTTGCTTTTCCCTCCTGCTTCTCTCGTCCACTAGCAGCCAGACAACCAGACAACCAAACAACCAGACAGCCAGAGAGCCAGAGAGCCAGACAGCCATGTACTCCGCTCCCTACGGTTTCGCTAATGCCCAGGGCCAGGCCTTCACTCCGCCACAGCAGCAGATGCAGCAGCCACCACCCCAGCAGCCGCCACAGCAGCCCATCGGTCACATGCCGCCCGGCACTATGCCAGGACAGCCGCAGCAGATGATGTATGGCCAGCAGTTCTCCATGCCAGGTGCCCAGGGCTCCTATGGCGCCGTCGCTGGTGCCCCAAACATGATGGCCAATCCTGGACCAGCAGGCATGATGCCGAATCCCGCCATGTCCCATATGCCTGCAAACGGTCAGAGTAAGTCCATTCTCTGTTTTGGATTTTTTTCTGGTTTCATTCTGCTGTTTTGGTCTACTCTCTGTTTTTGTTTCTCTTTTGTTTTTTTTTTTGTTTTTTTTCTTCTTCTTTTCTTCTCCTTTTTTCCTTGTTTCTCTTTTCTCTTCTTTTTCTGCCGTCTGCCTCCTTCATTCTGCCTGCCCACCCACATGCATTCTAGACGACCTTTTGATTAGTCGACCGTTTCTCCTATTTCTGCACTTTCCCTTTTGAGATCCATACCGCCGATCTATGCACCCATTTCGTTTTCCAGCAAGAGATTTCCAGAGTTTCATATATCCCTCAGCTCTGCCCTCGAACAGTTGGACAATGGTCTAGAAACATACTCATCTGCTCTACCTTTTCCGATATCATCTCCTTGTCCTGAATCCTTGAATCCCGCTGTGCGTGATCACTAACAGACTTGCCAAACACAGTGGCTTATCAGACCCCCTTTAGCGGCTCACCCTTTGGGGCTGGCATTCCAGCGAGTGCCGCGCAACCGCAAATGCCTCCCAACTATAACATGATGGCAGGCGGCCCCATGCAGGGATTCCCCATGAATCCCAATGCCCTGTCTCAGCAGCAGACAATGATGCAACAGCAGCAGCGCATGCAGCAAGGCCCGGGTGGCATGGGAATCCCACCTCAGAGGCAGTTTACTCCTATGCAGCAAGGCCCTGGAGGTCCCATGGGCGGCATGCCCATGACTCCGCAGCAGCAACAGCAGCAGCATCGCATGCAAATCCAACAGATGCAGATTCAGCAGCAGCAGCAACAACAACAACAACAGCAGCAGCATCAGCAGCACCAACAGCATCAGCAACAGCATCAGCAACAGCAACAGCAACAGCAACAGCACCAACAGCAGCAGCAGCATCAACAGCAACAGCTGCCGCAGCTGCCTCACCTCCAGCAGTTTCAGCAACCACCGCCACAATCACAGCAGATGCCGACGCCACAGAGTCAGCAGATGCATCACCCACAGCAGCAACAGCAACTTCCGCAGCAAATCCACCCACAACACCCTCAGCACCCCCAACATTCTCAACATCCGCAGCATCCGCAGCATCCACAGCATCCTCAGCACCCCCAACACATGCAACAGCAGCACCCTTCACAACACCAACAACACCAACAGCCGCCGCAGCAGCAGCATCAGCCACAGCAACAGCCACAGCAACACCAACAGCCGCAGCAGCCACAGCAGCCACAACAACAGCAGCCACAGTCACAGCAGCCACAGCAGCAACACCCACAACAGTCACCGTATGCTGGCTCTCCGCAGCTGCCGCAAGGACCGCAGGTAACGACACCAAACACTCCTGGCCCGGTACATGCGGGCAACATGCCGGGCACGCCAGTCACCGTCACGACCCCACAGACGGCCACCTTTCCCAACGGGACTGGTGCCATGGGCAGTGGCGGTGCTGGCATGGCCAATGGCGCCGTGGCTCCGGCTCAACCTGCTGTGCCTCTCAGTCCCGGATCCGAGTCGAGAGAAAAGGAGTTGTTTTCTGTTTTGCTCAACATCAACCAGGAGCTGCTCTACGAGTCGGTCCATCTGCGTAATACCCAGATTGCCATGAAAAAGGAGCACACGGCAGAGACCGGACTGGACGAGCCTGCAGCAAACGAAGCATCTGAGCCCGTTTCAGAAGAGGAAAAGATGGTGCGAGCCGACTATATACAGTATGTTTGCTACGCCTCTTGTTGACCTTTGCATGTCCCCACTCTTGTTCTATGCTGACGAAACGTTAGATGTATGAAACGGATTCAGTCAAACCTGTCCTATCTCGCTAGCCTGGCAGACCGCAAGGTGACTGCTAGCGGAGCCAAGGGTCCAGGCTTCTTAATGGCACCGCCACTGAGCTTGAGCTTCAAGCTGCGACCCGCTCCAGCTTCGGGCCCAGATGCAGCGGGTATCGTGGACCCTGACCCCAACAGCGACCGCGAAGAGCGTCTCAACTACATCCGGGAACTCTATGCCAAGCTGCAGAGCTTTTATCCCGGCGTGGACTATACCAAGGAGCCAGCATTTATGTCCCAGCCAGGCGGGCCGGCGCCTGTTCCCGCTTCTGCTCCAGGACTCGGCCCTGGGCCCGGGCCCGGGCCGGCACCTGGCACTGGTCTGGGAGTCGGTATCATGGCATCGGGGGCAAGTGCTCCCTACAACAATCGCGCCGTGCAGCAGTCACAAGGCTCTCCTCACCAAGGCAGCCCTGTGCCACAGCCTCAGCGGACACCCCAGATGGGCATGATGGTTGGGCCCCCTGGTCCTCCACAGGGGGTTCCCATGGCATGAAACATGTTGTTGACTGTTTTGGATGTGCAAAGTTGACTACTTTTATGTATATATATGACGCCTTTTGTTTTTGCTCTGTTCTTTTGGATCGTCTTGGCTCTTGGCTCTGACTCTTGGCTGGGTTTTGTTTTTGGTCTACGTGCAAGCGGTCAGCACAAAAGCAATAGCTCGATAATTTGCTGCTAGCTTTTGGGGTTCCCTTTATTCTTTGTTTTCCATGTTTGATGTTTTTATCCTTTTTATACTCGAACCTGGACTTTGCTATGGGTAGTACTACGACTACATACTCGTTGACAGACTTTGCTCGTACATTCGGAGATTTTCGTGCATTCTTACCCCCCTGTCCTGCATCGTCTTTTCAACTACGCGTACATACGGAGTATATTTTACTCCATACATGCAACTACTCGTATGACGAACTGCGGTGTACGTGAACTTGTCCCGACAAAGCTTGGCTCCGCAATCTGGCAAGATGCGGTGAGTAATATTCCCGCACAAACTGGACGGGGTACGGAGTATGCGTATAGCAGAGGAACTAATATTGGTTTTTTTGGAAGGGGTCCTTGGCCACTGTACTATGTACGTGTACGGAACGCATAACGAGCGGTGGATAACTGTCCACTGTGCCCACAAAAACCTGCTTGCAGCGTACTGTGTGTCATTTTGCAGGACTAGAAACGCGCCATGGCTCTTGTCCCCCTTCCAGAGGCCAAGGAGAGCCAAGGGAAGCAAGCCTTTCCAGGTCGATCATGAGTGGACGGAGGGCCGAAGAGAGCACAGTAATCGTATACTGGTGAATCTGTGGCAGCACAAAAATGCAGTCACTTGTGCGAGATGAGATCTCTTGGGGGGCCAACGGAAAATTCTGGCCCAGAGGCAATGAAGCTGACCAGAACGGGCACTAACTAGCCTGTTCCTGGCCAGCTGTTGGATCCAGGGGACGGCACTCCTCGTACTTTGTATGTCTATGTACTACTCGTATGTATCGAACTCATAGAACATCCTCCCCCTGCACTAGCTTGTTGCAACGTTCTGGGTTCTCATAGCACCAGTCCTTCAACGTTTAATGAGCTAACTGCCTCTGACGGGGAATGGCAGCCACCTATTGGCTGCTCACGCACTCACGCATCAGGAGCGAGGGAGGATCACGACTTTTTTCTCCCCTTCCTGCACGCGCTATTGCATCTCTCCTTTCCCACTTGGGTGCAAGTACGAGCGTCCCCGTAGAAAATGCAGAGCACTGTCCATTCACACGTCGTACTCGTAAGAGTAGTTTTTTCTTTTTTATTTCATGGATTTATGCCAGCCTTTCTGTTTATGAGTACATGCATGCATATCTATTTCTTGCGAGTCCTTTTTTTTTTTGCCCTTTTTTTCTCCGGCTTGTCTCTGTTTCTCATTCAGTGTTTCGCAGTCTCTGTCTCTCTGCATCGAGTCTGATCCTTCCTGCTCGCCTGCTCACCTGCTCACCTGTCTCTCTCTTGTCTCGCCTTTTGTTTTTCCCACCTGTTTTCCCTGTTTGGCCTTGCGCGCTCCCAGTTCTCGTACCGTGGACTCCTATTATCCTCTTTACCCACCTCGCCTTTGATTCGCGTGCAGAGCATTCCACTCGCTTGGTCGGCTGTTGCTCCTGCTCCACTCATCTGTTGCTCTACGTTCCGGACCCCGAGTTTCTCTGCATTCTTTTTGTTCTTGCTCAGCAAACAAGCGAGCAAGAGCGAGCAAGCAAACAAGACAGACGACGAGCAGAACCAGAGTCTAACGATTGCATACGCACGCATACACAGTACGCACGCATACGAGTACACACCTCAACATCTTACACAAATCTCAGTCTCACACATTCATATCCACGCGACTTCCTCTCCTGCGTCTACTGTGTCGTGGTCGTACCTTTTTTCTTTTTCTTCAGCCTCAATGTGCTGCTTCTTCTTGAGCATTGGGACAAAGGGATAGAGATAGGGGGCAGATAGTGTCACGAGGAGGGAAGGTGCGTTCCTCTCTCTCTGCCGCTGCCTCTTTCTCTGTTTCAGCTGCACTTTATTCATTTTCTGCGCTTCTTTTTCTCCCTTGCTTTTTCTTCTTCTTTTTTTCCCCTTTTTTTCCTTCTCTTCGTATTCTTTCTCGTCCTCCCTCCCTCCCCTCTCCCTCGACGCACGCGACAGGCTCCCTGCAGCCGCCACGATGGAGTCCGGCCAGGATGGCATGGCACAGCTGATTCAGTCTACCCAGGCCCCGTTGCCCGAGCAGATGCAAGACAGCATGCTTGAGCCAAGACAGCAGCCAGCCTGGAATCCAGTCTTGGAGCCGACAGTGCCGTCTGCCACGGTGATGGGGTCTGTTGAGCCCGTCCCCGTCGGAGAGCCTATAGAGCAGGTTCTTGAGCCTGTCATCGAATCTGTCATGCAGCCCGTTCTGCCAGACCTGCCAGACCTGCCAGTTCTGCCAGTTCAAGCCCTTCCCCTCCAGCCAGTCGAGCAAGAATACATCTACGACACTCCTCTCGTTTCCGAACCAGACTCTCTCCAGGAGACGGCCTCTGCGCGGACAACACTCACGCCTGCAAACATGGGCATGGCCGGCGCCCTCGCCGACGAGCTGGCCGCAGCAGACGCCAACACCTATGCCTCTTCGGTCGACGACGGCCTGGCCACGCCGGCAAGCATGGAGAGCAGCGGCGTCCTCGTCTCGCTCGAGTCTCTCCCGTCCAGTGCTCCCGACAGACACCATCACCTCGACGAGCACGACTCCCTCGTCACTGTGCGCCTCTCCGAGCCGCCCGCGCTGACCATTGACACGAGTGCCGTCGAGTCTGACGCGACTCTGTACGGCCCTGGCTCGGGGCCGCGATCGGCCATGCCCACGGTCGAGGAAGACGAGGAGGACAATGTCGACTGGGAACAGCTCCAGCGCACCGAAGACGAAGAGTCCAACGGACAGGGAGCCGAGAATGTATGTATGCGCAGATATGAAGACCTGCACTCTTACAGTCACACTCTTACACTCCTGCACACATGCTAATGGACAGACGGCCATGCTGCTGGCCCGGCTGGAGCAGGAGAATGCCAAGCTCGCCACAAATCCCAAGACGGCAAAGGTCTACGGCTCTGAATTGCAGAGACAGCTGCCCGGCCCCAACGACGAGCTGCCGTCCCCGCGACGGGCCCGTCCCCCCTCCATGGCTCAGCTGCGCGACATGGTCAACGGCCCGACCCCGTCGGCCCTGCGCTACTCCATGCTGCCGCCGCCACCCATGACCGACCTCGAGTTTTACGCCGCCCTCGTGCAGGACTACCACCAGACGGCCGCCCGCCTGCCGACGCTGCTGGCCAACAAGATCCGCAAGGGCATTCCGCCACCCCTGCGCGGTGTCGTCTGGCAGGGCATGACGGGTGCCGCACGTGACGCCGATCTGGCTGCCCGCTTCGACCGTTTCTGCGACGCCACCAGTCCCTATGAGGGCCTCATTGGCAAAGACCTCGGCCGCAGCTTTCCCGGCGTCGAAATGTTCCGCGAACCTGACGGCGACGGCCAGCGCATGCTGGGACGTGTCCTCAAGAGCTACAGCTTGCACGACCGGCGCATCGGATACTGTCAGGGTCTCGCCTTTCTCGTGGGTCCTCTCTTGATGCACATGCCTGATCGGGAGGCTTTTTGTGTTTTGGTAAAGTGAGTGTTTGTCTTTTTTTTTTTTTTTTTTCTTTTGTCTTTTCTCTCTTTTTCTTCTCTTGTCGACTTCCCCACGTTTTCCTCTATTTTTACCGTCCATGGCAATTGTTTCATCAAAATCCTACCCATATGGCGTGTCTTTTGAGGGTCTTTTTCGGCTGCGCTGGCACTTCTAACGTTTCTCTCGTGGCAGATTGATGGAAAATTACGATCTACGGAGTTCCTACACGCCTGACCTTGCTGGTCTGCACGTTCGCATCTACCAATTTCGCGAGCTTCTTCGCACCACTCTGCCCGAATTATCGTCCCATTTGGACGATCTGCAGGTGGACCCGGCTTCTTACGTTTCACAATGGTTCCTGTCCTTCTTCGCGGTGACCTGCCCCTTGCCCATGCTGTTTCGCATGTTCGATGTGGTTTTTGCCGAAGGCGCCGCAGAAACGATTATGCGGGTGGCTCTGTCGCTCATGCAAAAGAACCAAGAGCGACTGCTGGCCTGCGCCGAACTCGAAGATGCCATCCAGCTTCTCCTCTCACGCGGACTCTGGGACTGCTATCACTACAACGCCGACGAATTCGTCAATCATTTTCTCGGCCTCTCTAGCGTTGTCAGTCGCGATCGGTTGGCTTCGCTCGAACAGGCTTACCGCGAAGCGCAGATCGCCAATACTAATCAAACCGGCAACGCCAATGTGGATCGCTCGTCCACTATTGCTGCCGTTGCTTCGCGCTTCCTCGGCCGCCTCTGGGTCTCCTCGTCCTCCTCCTTTTCTCTCTCCTCACCCCCGGTGACTGCCACCGCTGCCTCCTTTCCTGCCTCTGCCACCTCCCTCGCCCCATCCTCCGCGTCCTCCGCGTCTTCCGCGTCCTCTCCGTCTTCTACCTCTCCGGCCGACGCCGCCACCACCGCCGCCGCCGCCGCAGCTGGCTCCAACAGCAGCCTTGCCGGCACCCTCAGCTCGGGTCTGAGTGCTGCGCCGCTGCGACCTCTCAGCATGCTGCGCCGGAGCACGTCCAAGCAGAGCCTCGCCTCCACGGTCAACTCCATGGAGGCATCGGCCTCCATCACCACATCCACCACCTCCTCCACATCATCCTCCTCCTCCTCCTCCGTCCTCAGCTCCGCCTCCACCGATGCCACCTCTCTGTCGCGTGACTCTGCCTCCGACATGAGCACACCTCTGCGCAAGTCCACAGCCACCTTGCTCAACGGCGTCTCCTCAGGCGCCAACGGAAGCAAGCAGTCGGAAAATGAGCGCTACCTCAACAGCCAGATCGAGGACCTCTTGACGGCCCTCAGCGACCTCCAGCGGCAGCATGCCTTGCTCGAGGATCAGCTGCAGCACGAGCGAGAAGATCGCGACGAAGACCGGAAGACTGTACGGACCATGCTGCAGACCTTTCGCGAGAAGACGGCCACCCCCGAGTCTGAGTCTCCACCTCCGCCCGAGCCTGAACCTCAGCAGACTGAGCCACCTGAGCAGGCCGTCAACAATGACATGATCAACATGAACAACGGCATGACCCCAGACAATGGCGTCGTGTACCAGGAGCCCTATGCGGCTTACCAGCAGTACTACTACTACCAGATGGCACAACCCGTCGTGCCGGTCGTGGAGGTCGTCCCGGAGCCCCAACCTCTGCCCCAGCCTCTGCCTGTGGCCGACCCTTCCATCACGCACGAGGAACTCTACACCGTTCTCGTGCCCGTTACCGAGCGATTTGGATCCGAGGACAGCGAGTCCGACAACAGACGATCGTCCATTCCCCAGTCCAAGACACAGCTGCGGGACGAGCTGACCCGCGCCAAGGAGCAGCTGGCTATTGAGCTGGCCAAGGGCCAAAACCAGAAGCGCCGCGAGTACGAACTGGAGCAGGAAGTGGCCACCATCAAGGACCAGCTGCGGGACAGCCACAGCCATGGCCGCAGTCTGCACCAGGATAAGCAGCGGCTGGAAAAGACGATCCACGACATGCGGTCGCGTGTGGCGACTAGCGCATCTGCTGGCCCGCCGGCCACGGGCACCGTCACCACTGGCGTCATTGTGGGCAGCCCTGGTGCGATGGCTGGCGGCATCGCCGACGTGGCAAGCGAGTGGCTCGTGCGTGCGACAGGTGTGGGCGCAGGCGGCAGCGGCAGCACGGGCAGCACGGGCAACAGTGGAGGAAACGGCGGCAGCGGGGGCGGGGGACTGCGGGAGCTGAAGCTTGGCCGCAGCAAGTCGACTCCAACGCAAGGATCAGCATCGGGCGGCCTGGCTCCTGGCCCGGGCAGCGCCAAGCGAACCTCGTCGCTCATTGTCAGCTCAGATCGGTCGGATGACGGCAGCACGGACCACCAACAGGACGCGCTGGTCATTGAGCTGGTGCAGGCCAAGACGGCCGAGGCGGTGGCGCGGCAGGAGGCCGAGGAGGCCAAGCAGAGGCTGGAGAGCCTGCGGAAGGCGCTGGGTCTGTCGCCGAGCGACATGGCGACGGTGCTGCAGAACTCTGGCAGTGCCAGCAGCTCGGGAGTGGCAGCGGCAGCGGCGTCGGCAGCCATGGGCATTCTGGGACGGCTGACGAGTGGGAACGCGAGCACGCAGTCCAGCGCGAGCACGGCCGACGCGGCAGCCGGCAAGGCCGGAGCAGGACCACCGGCAGCGGCGGCCGCATCGGGTGCGGCCAACACGTCTGGGTATGGCGGGTTCTTTGGATGGAGACGGTGACGTCTGTTTAATTTGATGCTCCTCGATATTTGGATGTTTTACTTTTTTTGTACAAAGATACCATTTCTCTTTTTCTCTTTCTCTTTTGGATATATAAGCTTTACAATGTGGTGGGATGGTCACGCGACAGTAGCTTAGCTAGCATAGCATTGGCGTATAGAAGCATTCAGTGATGCAGATGGCAGGAGTACGGACTGGCAGGAGTACAGAGTACGAGTAGTAAGCGCAGTTGTAGAGGCAAGTCAGCATGGACTTGCAGAATAGGCTGGCTATGAAACAGGACTCGAGCTGTTTCAGGCGGTGCGAGGGCCTGGGCTCTGTTTGAGACATTATGCACATGCTCCCGTATATTTTAGTTTTTTAGTACGCGGGATCACATGCAAGATAGATAGTGGATCCATAATTCTCTGCAGTACGAATCAACAGAGAGCAGCTTGTATTATTCAGCACTATACGTATAGCAGTCGTTCACGAGTACTGTACGAATACTGTACGAGGAGCCCACGCGAGAAGATGCGCGCTTCGTACTGTGCACGTCGTACTCGTGCACGGTAGAGGTTTTCCCAAAAAGTGAGGGAAAAAAAGTACCGAGAAGGGAGGCCACCAGGGCCGTACTCCGTTATCGTGCAGAGAGACCGCTATAAAAACAAAGGGTCCAGGCGGCTAGCGAGCTAGCGGGCAGGGAGCTTACGAGTTAGTGCTCCCAAAGTTCAGAAGCAGCGTTCTCTCGTCCTGTTGTGCTCTACTGTACGTAAAGCTCCCCTCTTTTTTTCCTCTGTACTCTCTTTCTTGGTTGCCCCCTTCATTTCACAGTCTTTTTTTTTTTTTTTTTTTTTCCTCAGTGTTCCTTTGGTAACCCTCCCCTCGGTCCCTCCCTATTTACTCCTAACCATCCCCACATCCTTTTTTTTCCTCTTCTCTTCTCCTCTTCATTCTTCTTGCATCCAGACCACTTTTGCCGACCAGCAATCCAGAAACACTGAAAGCCTGAAAGCCATAAAACAGAAAACAAGACAGAAAATAAAAGACAAAAAGACAGAATACAGCAGCACGTTCATCTCTCGGTAAGCTTCCGCGTGAGACTTTTATTCGTCCTCCCTCTCTCTAGCCCTCCATCCTCTGGCCATCCACACACACACACACACACACCCCCTTTCACCTGCCTGTCCTCTTGTGCGTGTGACTCGTCTCCAGTCAAGCCAAGTGAATCTGGTCCGTCCAGGCCACCCAGTCAACCAGTCCACGCAGTAGTCGACCATCCACCGTTGCATTTGTCACAAGCCGATGAAGAGAAAATCCTCGTAAAAATAGGAGACCAGACGATCAGAGCAGGCAGCAGGTCATCCATGTGACTCGTCTCTTCTCGTCTCTGGCCCCTTTTTGTCCACCCATTTCTCTCTCCATTTCTTCCTTTCTCTATTTCTTCATTTCTTCATTTCTCCATTTCTCCCTATTCCACCTCTTCTCTCCTTTTTGACCCTCTCATCTTTTACGCCATTCCCTCCACTTCTTTATCCTCCTTTGTTCTTTCTGACTACAATCTCGAACAGTTTCTTTTTGCTGCCCTTTTTGCCCTCTTCTTGTCTCGTCGAAACTAACTGCTCGCCAGCATCTCTGAACACGAGAGACCAAAAACCAAGAAACAAATACCAAGAAACCAATAACCAAGAGACGTGCTCTCCTCTCTGACCATCCACCACGACCATGGCCGACACTGCCTCTCCTGCCACCAACGGCAAGACTCGTAAGGTAGGTTGATAGCAAGCCTCAGCAGACAAAAAAAAAACAAGGACCACCGCATGCTAACCTTTTTTTGCCCGGATCTAGTATTCTCTCCCCCTCCTTCTCCCTTGAAGCCGACGGCACTCGTCTCTCGTCGGAATGGCGATATCGCTGCCGCAATGATGTGCTCTCTCTCGACTAACAACTTGCCAGGTGCCAGCGAATCCAAGATGCCTCTGACCCACTATCACTCCTTCTTCTCGGACCTGCTCTCCTGGGACAGCCCCCGCTCCTCTGCCATTGCCTACGCCTCCATCGTCTCCTTTATCGTGGCCGCCCGCTATCTCGACGTCATCCGGTGGGCCTTTAAGCTGACCTGGATCACCCTCGGTGTCACCGTCGCGGCCGAGATCGCCGGCAAGGCTGCCCTTAACAATGGCCTCGCCAGCCAGCTCCGGCCCCGCAAGTACTACACGATTCCCCGCGAGACGTTTGACGCTCTCCTGGGCGACGCGCACGAGCTCCTCAACTTTTTTGTCATTGAGGCCCAGCGTATTGCCTTTGCCGAGAATGTCTACGCAACCGGTGCTGTATGTTTTTTCCTCTCTTTGTCTTTTTTCTCCTCTCTCCCCTTCTGACGTCTAGGCTTTTGTCGCCGCTCTCCTGTCCTACTACCTCATCAAGGTCGTCCCCTACTGGGGCCTCGCTCTGATCGGCACCACCGTCGTCTTCTTTGCTCCCCTCATCTACAAGACCAACAAGGAGCTCATTGACAGCCAGGTCAAGCAGGTCGGCGACCTCGTCGACGCCCAGACGAGCCAGCTCCGCCAGGTGGCCAACAAGCACACCTCCCAGGCCACCGAGCTGACCAAGCAGTACATGGGCGACTACACCGCCAAGGCCCAGCAGCTGCTGCGTGGCCGCACGACGGCCGAGGCCGCCGTCGCCGCGGCTCCGTCTGCCCCCAAGACGGCCCCCAAGGCCAAGCTGAGCGAGGCCGACTTCCCGGCCGCACCAAAGAAAGACCTCGACGAGTCGGAGGACGAGGAGGACGAGGAGGAGCCGCTCATCTCTACGTGAGCAGTTCTCGGATCCAGATGGAGGTGTACTGCAGACCACAGACTGCCGAGTTCTCTCTGGTCTTCTTCCCGTGCCTTTTTTGCCCTATAGACTTTTCACCCGACATTATCCATTTGTTCATCTCTCTCTCTCCCTTCTATCCCCATTCTGCCGGCAGGGCCGTCTCTCTTTTTTTAATTTTTTCACTGGTTCACGAGCAATAGACGACAAGCCACGAGCGAGGAAACAGCCCCCCTTCATTTTTCTTCTCCTTGACGGTGAACAGGGAAAAGAGAGACGGAGCTGCATGACAGACGAAGACGACCTATGCGCCATTATTCTTTGTTTTTTGTTTTTTGTTTGTTGTTTTTGTTTTTGTTTTTTTCAGGCATTGCTGGATTCTGGGAGGTATGGCTCTTTTTTTCCCCTATAGGCCAAGCTCTAGTTGGAGGAGGCAGAGAGATTGTAAGAGTGTATTTCGGTGTCTTTTGTGATTGTACTCCTCTGCTCTTTTTTTGTGCTCTTCTCGTTTTTCCTATGGTTTGCTAGGGGGACAGGGGGAGAGAGAATGTCAGTCTTGTCTAACTCGACAAGACGAGTACGATAATGTGTACAGGGGGAGAGAATGAGATCGATACCTTTCTTATATATCTTTACGTTTTACTTGTTTCCCGCGTCCCCCATGTCTGTGCTTCGTATTGCCATGACTACAAGACTGTTATAAGAATGGTGCTGTCCTCAAATGGCAGTATTATTTTTTTCCCTTTTTCCCCTTTTCCCTTTTTGACGCCTGCAAATCATGAAATATCCAACCCCTCAAAACGCCATATACAAGAAATACTGGTGACCGCTCCTGTCTCCAGTCTGTTTTTTTTTTTGGCTGGTCCCTTATAATATCCCTTTTTGTCTCCCCATTGATGGGTTGTTGTTTTTTTTTTCTAATCCGTTGTAAATACCCTGAAAGAAAACAAATGTACCTCTTTTTTTCCCATTTTCCTACGCAACCTCCCTCTGCTAGTTCGACATGTTCCGCTGCAGAATGGGTTCGTGGAAGCTGTGGTAGTTGGCAGGTCTGCCACGGCGGTCGTCGTCGAAATCGTCGTCGCTGTCACCCGCCGTCGCCACCTCGGTCGCATCGTCAGCGTCGTCGACCTCGTCAGCGTCAGTGTCGTCGACCTCGTCGGCATAGTCCGCGTCCTCGTCCCCACCAGCCCGCTGGTACAAGAAGAACTGGATAAAGATGCCCATGTCCAGCAGCAGCGTGCCCAGGCTGCCGGCAAGCCACGACAGGTTGACCAAGAGGTACCTGCCGTAACTGCTGTCGCCGTGGCTGCCGTTGCCGCCTTCGCTGCCACCGTCGTCGTGCACCATAATGGACAGCACGTAGGTCAGGTTGCCGAGACAGGCAAAGAGGAAAAAGAGCATGCTGACGCCCTCGGTCGACTGGCGCCGCCAGTTGAGCAGCAGCTGCGGCAGGCGCGAGCCCAGGTAGAGCACGGCACAGAGGTAGCCAAAGACCTGGCCCCAGACGCTAAAGACAATCTCGCCGCTGCTGCTGTCGTTGTTGTCGTCGCCGTCGCCACGCTTGCCCTCGTGGGGGTGGCTGCTGCTGAGGTACCAGCCGGCCACACCGGCGGCGCAGACCATGAAGACGGCCAGGGCATTCCAGGCAACAGCCTGCAGACGAGAGGCAGCGCCGGTGGTCGCCGTCGCAGCAGGGGCCGGCCCTGTCGCTGCGGCCGCCGGAAGAGCAGAAGACGCCAGAGGAGCGGAGACAGACGAGGGGCCGTGGCGGTGGTGCTCGTGGTGCTCGTGGCGGTCCGGGACAAAAGGAACGGCGGGGGACAGAGCCGACCAGCTGGGACGGCGGTGCTCGCTGCTGAGTAGAAGAGGAGCGGGCGGGAGGGCGCGGCTGCCAGAGTGGCGGCTGTCGTGGCGGCTGTCGTGGCGCAGGGTGTCGTCGGACAAGAGGGCCGTCTGCTCCGTGGCACTGCTGCTGGTGCCGGTCTCGACGTCGGCCACCTGTTTCGGTCTGTTCTTGCGTGTCTTGGCACGCGGCGGCGGGACGGGGTCGTCTCTCCAGGTGAAGCCGCGGTAGTAGAAGCACTGACCGAGGAGGACAATGTCGGCAATGGTGTAGTAGACGGCGAGGATGATCTGTGGAGGTGAGCGGCTGTCGTGGACCAGACGAGACAAGAGCACGAGACGAGAGGGCTTACCATGGTGGGCAGGACGCCCTGTAAGACGGCTCCGAGAATGTTAAAGACATCGCCGGCAAGCCAGACGATGATGAAGTGGAGCGAGAGCCCGTCTGCGTTTCCGCGGCGGAAGTTTTCAATAATCTGTGGCGAGAAGACGACGACCCAGCAAGCGATCGAGATGGAGCTGTGGCATGCGTGAGTCAGCAAGAGTCATCCAGACGGGAAGGCCAAAAAAACAGGACATACCCGCATATGCCAGAAATGGCTTCGGCATTGAGATTCAGAGGCGCTGTTGGAGGAACCATGCTGGGCAATGGAAGAGAGAGGAAAGAGGGAAGAGGGAGAGGCGAGGCGAGGCGAGGAGAAGAGAGGGAATAGGCCCTGACGTGATGGGCAATGAGACGTTTGGTTCTGTTGGCTGTGGATTTTGTTGGCTGTTTGCTGTTTCACTTTGCCGGCTGTGCTTCCAGAGCTCGACGGCCGAGCCCTCCCAATCAGAAGACGAATGATCCAATGCTATATACCAAGAAAGAGAAAGAGAAAAACAAAAAGAAAAAAAAAGAAAAAAGAAAAGAAAAAAGAAAAACAAGAAGAACTGAGACGAACAGGATGGCCTGAAGAAGTAAAGGAAAAGGAAATTGAATAGGTTCTCGACCAAAGGGAGTCACCGATGACTTATGATCCGGCAGAAAAACAGTGGGTCTCTGAAAAAATAGGAAAAAAACTCAGTACAAACAAGTGGAGAATGTTCGCCCGGGTCCGGCGAAGCTGTCTCTGTACAAAGTAGTAGCTGTCACCGCCCTCCATACGTATTCTATCTATTTGTGGGGTAAAACAAATGCCTGGACCGTGCTGGTATCAGAGAGGCATCCATTCGTACTGTGCTCTCGGCTTTTCTCAGCTTGACTTCTCTGGGACAGACAGCAGACAGCAGCCGCATGTGTCCAGAGAGACCTGTCTTTTCGGAAGATTCGGTGTGGCAGGACAACCGTCCAAAGCACGCCATTCTGGCCCGTACTCGACATCACTGCAATGTAGCCACGCATCATACGGATTACATGGGAATTCTTCGACACAGTGCAAGCGCGGGGTCAGCAAGTCCGCTTAGAAGCGCCCTTGTACTCGGGTACTTGTCCGATCAGCCGCCGCGGTTCGCTATCTGATTTATAATGGCGTTTTCTAGTGGCTCCTCCGATATATCGCCGCCAAATCCAACAGAACTCCCCCCCTCCTAAGCCCCCAAGCCTAACCACCTTTTCCGCCCACAGATCTCTTGCCCCCCAACAACAGATCTCCTTGCTGTCTGTCCGCTGGTCTCTCTCCGTCTCTCAACAGTCTCCCATCGGCCTCATCCGTCTCTCCACCCCTCTCTCACGTGTCCCCAGAGACAATGGCGCTGCCCATTGCCGAGCTGCCCGTTCTGCCCGACGACGACACCATGCTCACGCGCCGGTTCGGCCGCGAGATTGCCAACTACTTCTCCGGCAGCCCCCTCAACCGCGTGTCCTTCTTGCGCACCGAACACAGCTTCCTCCAGGCCGCCTTTGCCCACCCCGGCGCCCGCTTCCTGCTCGTCCACAACCTCCTCCCCCTCGTCCACAACTCCGTACCGCCACGCCTCGCCTGGTCGAGCCAGGCCGACATTGCACCGCTCACCGGCACCGAGCCCTTTGCCCACACCGAGGAGGAGCAGGTCAAGAGCTACAACTCGGAGAGCGAGCCTCGACCCATCATCCTCTTCCTCGGCATCGACGAGAAGAACAAGTTCTCTGAGCCAGCCACTGCCGCCACTGCCGCCACGCCCCCCTTTTCGTACAACTCCTTCACCGGCAACCCCTTCTTTGCCGTCGACGTCACGCCCCGCGGCACCACCGTCGCCCAAAAGGCGCGCTCCGTCATTGATGCGGCCAAGGCCAAGGGGCTCTCCTTTCTCGAGAACCCCCGCGGCATGAACCTGCTGGCCGAAGAAGGTACGTGCCTGCTCCCTGCCCCTCTGCTCTCTGATCTCTGATCTCTGCTCGGCCCTGCGTGCTCACCTCACCCGTCCAGCGGCCGCCTATGCCCAGGCCCGCGCCCTGCTCGACTGGAATGCGCGCAACCCCTTTTGTGCCCAGTGCGGCCAGCCGACGCTCTCCGTCAACGCCGGCACAAAACGCGTCTGTCCGCCGACCGACTGGGCCGGCGTCGATGCCGATGCCGCCGCCGCAGGCCAGACGGCACGTGACCGCAAGCCCTGCAGCGCCCGCAAGGGCGTCTCCAACCTCAGCTTCCCGCGCACCGACCCCACTGTCATTATGGCCTGCGTCAGTGCCGACGGCCAGCGCGTCCTGCTCGGCCGCCAGAAGCGCTACCCGCCGTACTGGTACAGCACCCTCGCCGGCTTCCTCGAGCCGGGCGAGTCTGTCGAGGAGGCCGTCCGCCGCGAGGTCTGGGAGGAGAGCGGCGTCACCGTCGGCCGCGTCGTCATCCACAGCTCGCAGCCCTGGCCGTTCCCGGCCAACCTGATGATTGGCGCCGTCGGCATCGCTCTGCCCGGCGACGGCGAAAAGATCTTTCTCGGCCACGACCCCGAGCTCGAAGACGCCCGCTGGTTCTCCATGGACGATGTCCGCGTCGCCCTCCAGTTCAACACGGCCGGTCTCGAGGACGCCATCCGCGAGGGCTACAAGGAAGGCGACCTGCGCCTGCCGCCCCGCACGGCCATTGCCAACCAGCTGCTGGCCGCCGTCGCCGATGGATATGCAGACTCGCCAGCTCCAAAGATGTAGACAAGAAACAAGAACGAGAAGCGGAAGCAGAAAGAAGCCCCCCGAAAAATGCTGAAATAGGGAAGCAGCCAAGACTTTGTTATATTGAACCGTAGAATCTAGACTAGTAAATAAGAATATGACAGAGGAGAAAGAGAACAAAAGAGGTAAAGAGTGAAATCAGATCATAAATGGCTGATATTTGGCTGTCTTGGCTTCCGCCAGAGTATTATTATGTAATCTAACACGCTAGACCAGACTAGTATTAGCTCCAAAGTGTATCTCATAAATACCAGAAAAAATTTCTCGCATTTCAATTTTCTTCTCTTCTTTCTTTTTTTCACATCGGCGAGGACCTGCTCTGCACCGTCATGTGAAGAGCAGGACTTTGCTAATTGTTCTAAGAGGGCTCCACGAATGTGGCTTGCTGAGGGTTATTGTATCTCTTCCATGAGTTTCCCTCCGTTCCCGGCCCCCGCGAGTAATGTGATCACCTCTTCCCTTTATACATTGCCATGGACGTCGTCACAGGTCCTTGACGGTGGGGTGGTTCCTACATCCCTATTCCCATCTCTCCCCCCTGCGCATTTACTGTTTCGTGCGCTCGACCGTAGATGGACGTGAGAGTAGTTTGAGCATGATTTTCTATTGGTTAAAATACATGATCTCCAAATCGTCAGAAGACGGCAGAAAACGAAATCTGTCTCGGTCGCGTTCATCTACAGCATCTACAGTGTACATACACGGTATGGTCACACAGCGTACGGGTCAGGTGTTGCTGTACAGTATTGATTGTCATTTCTATGGAACATACTGCCTCCTATACACGGACAACCATCGTCTAGTACAGACGGTGGGGCGGCGACATGGTAGCCTTAATGGTCAGGCTACCCACGTTCTGCCAGCCCTTCTTCAGCAGGGAGACGAGGTAGTTGATGGCCAGCATAATGTTGGCCACCAGCTGCTCCTGGGTCATGCCGACGTTGCCGACGGCGACACCCATGCACAGAACCTTTTTCAGCTGGAACTTGATGGTCGACTTGACTTCGGTGATCTTGCCCGTCAGGTCGTCCGAGTGCGACACTGGCGTAGGGAACTTGCCGGCCTTGGACAGACCAGGACCCAGGATACGCGGGATCGTCTTGATGAGCGTCTCGGAAGCGATGAACGCATCGTACTTGCGGGCCAGCTTCTTGACGAGCTTCTTGTTCTTGTTCAGCTTCTTCAGGTCATCCGAGGACATGGCGTCCACACCACCGTGCTTGGCACGGTCAATATCGTGCTGGTCACCGAGAATGCTGGCCACAGTTAGCAAATAGGACCAAAAAAGATGAGGGAAAAACGAAAGCGAAGAATTAAAAAGACTCCTTACCAGATGGCCATGTTGGGACGAGGCACAGAGGGCAGGCGGACAGTGCCAGAGAAACGCTTGTCACGCTGAGGGTCATAGTTCTTGAGGCCGATCTGGAGCTCGACGGTCTCGAGGAAGTTACGCTTCTTGGTCTCGAGAGAGTACTCAAGAAGCTCGGCAACGTTGCCACTATAGCCAGTCAGTCAGCATGCATTTCGGCTGCATTCGTTCCATCGTTCATTCGTTGGAGAGAGAGAAAAAGCATACCGCACTCCGGCGACGGTGATCCTGTAAAAAAGGCGGTTAGCATTGCGTCCCGTTGACAGTCCCAGTCCATTCCAATGTTCCACAAGAGGCCTACTCACTTGGACATTTTGACCGTCTTCCAGTAGAATTATCTGATTCTAATGGTGAGGATTGTTTGCGTGATGGAATTTGGTGAAAATAGAAATCTGAGAAAAGTTACCGCGCTACTGCTGAAAGAGGAGTCGCAAAAAAATACGAGACAGAATATTTTCCTGTGTGTGTGGAAAAAAAAAATACCCTAGAGGGGTTTGAACACGTGACCAACATTAAGTCATCGTCGCTGTCACATCACGTGATATGCACGTAGCCCAACTCTTCTCAAGATGCAGTGGATATATTACCGTCTTCTCTGAACGGCCGTCTAAAACGTAACGCCAATGATAATCTGGGTAAGAAATACAAACTCGCTAATAAACGGGGTCTCGGCTTGGGAAGGAGAACATTCCCTAGAACTCAGCGCCATGACAAAGAAAAAAGAAAAGGAAACGAAAGGAGTGAAAACGGATTCAAACTAGTAGACCTCCTCATAAACCTCCGTCACAGCCATACTAGAAGCAGGCTCGTTTCCTTCGTAGTTTACCTCCATTGCCGGCGCTTCAAATTCCTCCACCGCATTAGATTCCAAATGATCATCATGGCTGACGCCGTTGAGCTCCACCGTCTCCAAGACGACCTCCTCGCTCTGGACCTCAATGACAGGAGGCTCTGCACTTTCATTCTCCGCGACAGACGGCTCAATAGATGCAAAGTCCTCCGTCATCGTCTCCGCACTCGTAGATCCGATGTCCTCCGTGACTGCAATGGATACAGTCTCTTCTGCCTCGGCAGCATCCGTATCAACCGTAGAACTCGCTGCTGCTGCTGCTGCTGCTGTTGCCGTTGCTGCCGCTGGTAGAGCTGACGACGTCGAGGACGTCGAGGAACCGGCTGCCTTTCCGGGCAACGTCTTCTTTGCTGTTGTAGGCGGGTGCACTTTGCGAATGACGGGACGCTTGGCGGCCGGAGAGGCAGCTTTCCGCAATGTTTGAACGGGCGCCTTTTCTGCTGTCTTGGAGGCCGATGCCTGAGTAGGTCGCATCATGCGAGCCAAGAAGCCTTCGTCGACTTCCTTCTCCTTGCGGATGATGGGGTGGTCACGAGCTGGCTGCTTTGGCGGAGGACCAATGCTTGGCCGCGGCCGGCTAATGTTTGAGCTCTGTCTACGGAGGCCCCGTCCCGTCGTTGGGTTGGCAGTTCCTGCGGTAGACACGCTGTTTCTGCTCGGAGACCGGGTCATGCTCGGGTGTGCCAAGTTGTAGTTTCCAGACAGTCTCGAGACGGATGACGGACGAGGCACATTTGCTTTTGTGGCCGAGGAGGCGGTGTGGGTTGTCAGGCCGGCAGGAAGATGAACGGGCCTCGTAGGTGACTTTGGCTTCGGCTTAACGAACCCAATCCCGTTAGGAGGGAACGAAGGGATCGCCAGAGGCTTCTTTACCGCAGAAGCCCCGTGCTTCCCAGCTGCCGGAGAGGAGGTCGACGTGGTCGCAGCGGCAGTTCTGTCCGAAGCTGTCGGCGTCACCTTCTTCTCGGGCGTTTTCGTCGGAAGCTTCGTGGCAGATTTGCCGGGGCTGGTAGGCGTCTTGAGAGCAGCACTTGTAGCGAGCTTCTTTTCCACTTTCATGTTGGCCTTTGCAGTGGAAATCGCCTTGGGGATGCTCTTGCTGGCGGTTGCCGTCGGTTTGGGGGCATCCTTGGAGGTCGTGCCGTTGGCCGTCTTGGCAGGGGGAGCATGGCTAGACTTGAGCGGAGCCGCAGTCTTGGGAATGGTGCTGGGCTTTGGTTTGGGCAGGCCTTTTGGAGCAGAAGGCGCAGGTTTTTCGTGGGACGCGGTGTCTGTCTTTTCAGTCGTCTTTTTTGACTTTTCCGTCTTTTCCGTGGTCTCTGTAGTCTGCTGGACGACTTCCTGGACGACTTCTTGGACAGCTTCTTGGACGGCCGGCTGGACAGTCTCCCTGGTTTCTGTCACCTGGCTCACGATCACGCTGGCCGTGACGACAGCCGTCTTTGTCGAGACAGAGGTCACAGTGTGCTGTTCTGACTCGGACCGTGGCTCTAGCTCCGGCTCTAGCTGTAGCTCAGGCTCTGGCTTGGCGTCCTGGACTGTGGCGGACGCGACTGGGAGGGCTGGAGAGTCGACAGCAGGCAAGGAGACTTCCTTTGGGGCGACAACCGTGGGCAGCGGAGCCGAGGTGACCGAGAGAGGTTTCGCCGGTTCGTCCGACACGACGGCCGGCGTATTTGCGGCGTTCTGCCAGCTGGCAAAAACGGGGGGCTTTGAAGGAGTGTTGAAGATATCGCCGCTGGTGACGCTGGCGACGCTGACGCCGGTCGTGCTTCCCAGGAGGACCGACGAGGTCGTCTCGGCTTCGCTGCCGCCGCTGACTTTTCGAGACTGGGAGAGGGCTGAATCTGTGCTGCGGTCGCGCTGGAGGCCCATTCTGCCGTCCTTCTCGACGGTGATGAAGCTTGTGCGTACGCGCGAGAGCGGGCGGGGAGAGTCGGAGGCTAACGAGTTAGTTTGGCAGAGCCCTGGAGAGAGGGAGAGAGAGAGAGAAGCAAGAAAGGGACGAACCTTGAGAGGGCGTGCCAGGCCGTCCACGATCGGGCGGACTAGTCTCTCCTCTCTGCTCAAACATGGCGCGAAGGTTCTTAACCTGAGACATGACGGGCTAAGCAAGGAAGGTGCGATGCAGTAAACAGTAAAAAAGGGCTCCAAACGAGGGAAAGAGCGAGAGAGACAGAGAGAAGAGGAAGGACGCCAGGGCAAGAGGACAAAAGAAAAAAGCGGGAAAAAGTAAAGGGGGAAAAAACGACTGGAAAGCGAAGGCGGCAGCCGCCGACCGGCACGGACGATAGCAGTGTGAGTGTGCTCGTGAAGGAGGAAGGAGCGAGGTGACAGATCAGAGTTGGGAATGGGAAGGAGCGAGGAGCAAGGAGCAAGAGCTCAGTGGATAAGTACTCCGTACTGCCTGCGTATAAGATCGAGCTGGCGCGTTGTGGCTGGCGACGTGAGCTAGGAGACGGGGTAGGCGGGTGGATCTTTTGCCCTAGAAAACAAACGAGGAAGGAATACGAACGAATCGGCTGGACGTGAGTCGACGTTGGCCAGTCCCTTTTCTCCCTGAACACTTTCTTTTTTCTGACCTGTCGAGCAACACTGGTCAACCAAAAAACCGACCACACGTATGCCAAAAGTACTGGCAGGGGACGCTGTGATTCGTGAAGAAGAATAGCCGGAGATCCGAAGCGGACGATGTCGGTTTGGATGAAAGAGCTACCAGATGGAATTGTGGATAGTTGGAAGAAGAGATGGAAGAGCCAGACGAAGAGAAGAGGGAGGCGGAGATGAGCGTACGAGCAATGAAAGGCGATATGCAGAGCGTACGAGCGCTCGTAGGTAGAGATGAGTACTATGTACGAGCAGTCCGTACAGTGAATGTACAGCGTAATTTTGGGTCGAATAAACAAAAGAGGTCCAAAAGAGGGCGAGGACGAACGTTTTGTGGAGGTGTGTGGCTGCTCGTGAAGGTGGCTCCCGAATTTAAATGATTGGGGACAGGTAGTCTGGAGTTGCGGGTTTCAGGGGAGCTCTGGTCTCCGTCTCGACCGTTTGGGGAGGGGGTGGTTACGGAGTGACCACGGTCTACGGCGAGCGAGTACTACGAGTGCCTGCTGTGTGCGTGACGAAATGCCATGCTGGCAAAACGGATTCTGGCAGTCGACGTACGCAGGAGGAAAGAGCAAAGGGGAAAGAGCACTAAAATAATGAAATAATTAAAACGGTCCCTGGAGGGTGATGCATGCGTCGTTTCGCATTCATGGGCATTTGACCGTTCATGCAGCTGCGACGGACACCCCTGAGCTCAAGCAGAGTGCCATTTCAGGCAAGAGCAGACGAACCATGTGGCAGGAGCGACTCACCATGTGTCGGTACGTACCTACTATGTACGCCATATACTCTGTACATTTTACCATGTATGCAGCAAAAAACAAACAGACAAAAATCAAACTCGTAAAGTAAAATAACAGCATAAAAACTCAGCGACTAGCGTTTAGCAGGACTCTATCGAACCGTGGTATGATTCGTATGAGCTTCTGGGAGTATGAGGAGTACGGAGTACGACGGCGCTCTCCTACCTTCTTCAGCATCATCTCGATCGAGGGCACCATTGCTGGGTCCTGCCGGGTCACGATGGCCCTCCTAGGATAGGGAGTAATATTATGAAGAAATAGGGGTAATATTAACAGACGCTTGGACCAACACCAGAAGAAGGCGAGCTCCACCCGCAGATGAAGGAACTGATCAGAGCTCAGGAGTCCGATGGTCGGCCAAAAAAGCTCTCCAGAGCGCGCAATAATACCCCGCCATTGGCTGGAATTTTGACACTTGCTATTCGAAAAAGAATCGTTAGAGGACGAAAAGGCGAGAGAAGACGACGAGACAAAAGGGCAAGAAAGACAAGGACAAGAAGACGAATTCTTTTGTTTGGAACCAGCCATGGCAGCAAGAAGAACGCTGAGAATTGGTGAGTCTCGGAGCATTCTCCCAATCCAAAATCCAAAACCCACTCCTTCGATTCCTTCCTTTTTTTTTCTCTTCCTTTTTTTTTTCATTCCTCTGGATTCTCGACATTCTGACACCACAGGTCTCATCCCTGGCGATGGCATTGGCCGAGAGGTCATCCCTGCTGGCCGCCGCATTCTTGAAGCCCTGCCCAGCAGCCTCGGCCTCCAGTTCTCCTTTGTCGACCTCGATGCCGGCTTTGAGACGTTTGAAAAGACCGGTGCCGCCCTCCCGGACCGGACTGTCGACATCCTCAAGCAAGAGTGCGATGGCGCCCTCTTTGGCGCCGTCTCGTCCCCGACAACGGCCGTCAAGGGCTACTCGTCGCCCATTGTGGCGCTCCGCAAGAAACTCGACCTCTATGCCAACGTCCGGCCGGTCAAGACGGCCGTCGGCGAAAAGGGCGTCAAGCCCATCGACATGGTCATTGTGCGGGAAAACACAGAGGACCTCTATGTCAAGGAGGAGCGCACCTTTGACGACCCCAGCGGCCGCGGCAAGGTGGCCGAAGCCATCAAGCGCATATCCGAGCGGGCGTCGCATCGCATTGCCACCATGGCCGGCGAGATTGCCCTGCGCCGGCAAAAGATCCGCGAGTCGGGCGTCGCCAGCATCCATAGCCGCCCTGCCGTGACCATCACGCACAAGTCCAACGTACTCTCGCAGACCGACGGCCTCTTCCGCTCCGTCGCCCGGCTGGCCCTCGCCGCTGCCCCCTTCCAGACGGGCGGTGTCACCGTCGAGGAGCAGATTGTCGACTCTATGGTCTACAAGCTCTTCCGGCAGCCCGAATACTATGACGTCATTGTGGCCCCCAACCTCTACGGCGACATCCTTTCCGACGGCGCGGCGGCCCTCGTTGGCTCGCTCGGCCTCGTGCCCAGCGCCAACGTCGGCGAGGGCTTTGCCATTGGCGAGCCCTGTCACGGCAGCGCTCCCGACATCCAGGGCAAGAACATTGCCAACCCGATTGCCACCTTGCGCAGCACGGCGCTGATGCTTGAGTTCCTCAACGAGGAGGAGGCTGCCGCCAAGATCTACACGGCCGTGGATGCCAACCTGGCCGAGGGCCAGCTGCTGAGCCCCGACTTGGGCGGCCGCGCCAAGACGGACGAGGTCGTGGAGGATGTGTTGCGGAGACTCTAGAGGTAACAGGAAAGGGAAAGAAAAGAAAAGAAGAAAAGGAAAGGAAAAAAACAAAATTTTGAATAAAGGAAACATCTGTTTTGGAGGCCTCTATTTTTGATACTTCTTGATCCTCTTGAACTGGACCCGTCTGACGTCCTCATGCCTTTGCTATCCCCCAGCCACCGCCTCCAGGGGTCTTTATGACAACCCTGTCGCCCGGGCTCATCAGCACGCTGCCCTTGCCGCCCATGTTGACAGTGCGGTCTTCGCCCGTAAAGACGTCTTTGCTCAGCCACAAATTGAGGCCGGTGTGTCCGGGCTCTCCGCCCTCCATGCCATAGGGCCGATGGACACGGCGCTCCGACAGGATGGAGCACTGCACCTGGGTCAAGAACTCAATCTCACGGACGACGCCGTCTCCGCCGCAAAAGGCACCCTGGCCACCGGTGCCCTCGCGAAGAGAAAACTGCCGCAGGATGCACGGATACCGCTTCTCGAGGATCTCTGGGTCGGTGATGCGCGTGTTTGTCATGTGGACGTGGACGCCACTCTCGCCGTGCCACGAGGGGCCGGCTCCCGCACCACCAGCAATTCTGCATGTCAGCACGTCAGTTTCACTATGCACAAGACTACGAGCACGAGACTCCGAGACCATCAGACTACGAGACAGGGGACGTACGTTTCATAGTATCCAAAGCCAGGGACGACAGCGCCGGTCTCGTCCTTTTTGGCGTCGATGCCAAACGTCAGATTGTTGAGACAGCCCTGCGAGGCGGCACAGGCACTCAGGGCCCTCAGCACGACGTCGGTGACGCGCTGGGATGTCGTGACATTGCCGCCCACGACGGCAGCGGCACGGGTCGGGCTGAGGATGCTGGGCCGTGGAATACGAATGTCAATGGCCGCCACACAGCCCTGATTCAGCGGAATGTCTGCGCTGATCATGCAGCGCAGCGCATAGATAATGGCCGAGTGCGTGATGGCCTCTGGGGCATTGATGTTGCCGTGCACCTCGGGGCCTGTGCCGGCAAAATCAAAGACGGCCGACCCGTCGGGCGCCGTTGTAATGGTCAGCTCGATCGGCGTGCCGTCGTCCATATAGTCGAGGGCGTGCAGCGGCCGGCCGGCATAGCGCTCGTGGAGGCCGCGCATCAGGCCGCGGACAGCATGCTCGGCAGTGGTCTGGATAGCATACATGTACGTCTGCACGACCGCCCGGCCGCCGCACTCGTCAATGAGGTTCTGGATCAGCGCGATGCCGCGAGCATTGGCCGCTATCTGGGCCTTGAGGTCCGAGATGTTGTCGCTAATGTTGCGACTGCCCGAGCAGCCGGGGAAGCGGGCCGGCATGTCCAGGAACAGCTCGCGCATGCGTGCCTCGTCAAAGACGCCGCCCGACACGACCTTTTCCGACTCAATGGCCGTGCCCTCCTGCCACAGCTCGGTCGAGTTGGGCGGCATAGAGCCCGGCAGGATACCGCCAATGTCGGCATGGTGGCCGCGCGAGGCGACATAAAAGATGATCTCGTTCGTGCCGCGCGCAAAGACGGGTGTGACGACAGTCACGTCGGGCAGGTGTGTGCCGCCCGAGACGGGGTGGTTCGATACGAGCACGTCGCCCTCCTGCAGCCGACCGAGCCAGTGCTTGTGCTGAAAGCGGACGGCGAACTGCATCGACCCGAGGTGGACAGGGACATGCGGCGCATTGGCCACGAGGCCGCCGTCTGGCGAGAAGAGGGCACACGAAAAGTCGAGGCGCTCCTTGATATTCGTCGACACGGCCGTCTTTTGCAGAGTGCGGCCCATTTGCTCGGCGACGGACATGAATCGGTGGCCAAAGATGGTGAGGCGGATCGGGTCCACGGTGACGGTCTCGTTTGTGGCGCCGTCTGCGTCTGCCGACGCACTGGATGCGCTGGATTCGAGATCCATAATCAGACACGTCTGCAGGACCGTGGCCACGGCGTTGGGCGCCACGACAATGGTCTGCGTGGCATCAATGATAATGGCAGGGCCGTGCAGGCGGACGTCCTTGCCAAGGGCATCCAGCTTGAACACGGGCGTGTCGACGAATCCGTGCTCGGCATCAAAGTAGACCTGTGTGACCTCGGTCGGCTGGCCTGCCTCGTGCAGGGCGGCCTCCTTGAGCTGCTGCAGAGGGCTCTTTTCCGTGAGCGTGCGGGAGACGGCGACCGTGCGGACACGGACGTCGTCCACCAGCACCGGACGGTCGAGGGCGAAGCTGAATTCGCGGCGATGGCGCTCAATGAAAGCGGCAGCAAAGTCGCCCGAGTCGCCGTCTCTCTCGCCCCGGCTCTCTGGCTGCAGGACCATGAGGCTGGTGTCTGAGCCCTCGTACCGCATATTGAGGAACCGCTCGTGGTGCAGCTGCTCGGGCGCGAAGCCCTGGGTGGCCAGGTGGGCCTCGGAACGTGTCTGCAGGCGCTGCAGGCGCTCGGCCACTGCCGCCTTGGACGAGCTGTACTCGGCCGCCATGGGCTCCTGGGCTTCGTGGACGACGTCGGCGAGGGCGAGGCCGTAGGCCGACAGGATGGACGAGTACTTGTGGACGATGATGCGGGATATGCCGAGTGAGGCGGCCACATTGCAGGCATGCTGGCCGCCGGCACCGCCAAAGCAGGCAAGGTGGTGCGAGGCCGTCTCAAAGCCGCGGGCTTCCGTCAGGTTGCGGATGGGCCGGGTCATGGACTCGTCGGCGACGTTGAGAAAGCCCAGCGCGACCTGCTCGGGCGTGTAGCGGACCGTCGACCCCGCCGACTGGTCGGCGTTGATCTTGGCCGTCAGCTCGGCAAAGAGGCGCACGGTGACCTCGCGGTCGAGCGGCTGGTCTTCGGAAGGGCCAAAGATGTGCGGGAAGTAGGCCGGCAGGAGCCTGCCGAGAAAGAGGTTGGCATCGGTCACGGTCAGCGGGCCGCCCTTGCGGTAGCAGGCCGGCCCAGGATGTGCCGAGGCAGATTCGGGGCCGACCATGAAGAGGCCGTTCTGCCACGACAGGATAGAGCCGCCACCGGCAGCGACGGTGTTGATATCGAGCTGTGGTGCCTGGATGCTGACGCCCGAGATGCTGGACGAGAAGGTGTGGTCGAGGTGGCCGTCGAAGCGCGAGACGTCAGTCGACGTGCCGCCCATGTCGAAGCCGATAATGGGCACGCGGGCCTCGGGGTCCCAGCTGGTGGCCGAGAAGCCGACGACGCCGGCAGCAGGGCCGGACAGGATGGCACGCAGGCCGCTAAAGTGGCGGAAGTCGACGAGGCCGCCGTCGGACTGCATAAACTCTACGCGGCAGCCATGGGCGCCGGCGAGACCGCCCTCAAAGTTGGCCGAGATGGCATTGACGTACGACTGGATGACGGGAGTGAGGTACGCATCGGCCGTGGCCGACATGCCGCGCGGCACGACCTTGATCATGGGCTGCAGGGCCGACGACAGGGCGACAGAGAGGCCGAGTCCGGCAGCGATGGCGCCCACTTTCTGCTCGTGCTCGGGCCAGGCAAACGAGTGCACGAGGGCGACGGCGACGGAGCTGAAGCCCTCGTCCTTGAGGCGGCGCAGGTCGGCCGTGACGGCCGCGACGTCGAGCTCGCGCAGCACGTGAAAAGTCTCGCCGGTGGTGCCTTGGACCGCGCGGAAGGGCGCGAGGGCGGCGGCGTCGGCGCGGCTGTGGGCGGGCACGATGCGCTCGTCGACCTCGACGACGGCCTCAAAGAGCACATCGGGACGGCGGGCCGACAGGTCAAAGATGTCGGGCCGGGCTTGGTTGCCGATGCGCAAGAGATCGCGGAACCCGCGGGTGGTGATGAGGGCCGAGCGCGAGCCCTTGCGCTCGAGCAGGGCGTTGGTGGCCACTGTGGTGCCCATGCGCAGGCAGGCAATGTTGTCGAGGCGCAGGGGCACCCCGCGCGGGATGGACGTGCCGGTGGCTGCCTCGAGCACTCTGCGGATGCCTTCGGTGGGCGCATCCGCGTAGTTGCCGGGGTCGACCGACAGCAGCTTCAGCACAATGTCGGGCTTGTCGGGCACGATGCCGTGCACATCGGTAAACGTGCCACCGCGGTCGATGGAGATGGTGATCTTGTCGCCCATTGCGCGTGCTGCTGGAGAGGAGAGAACAACAGGGAGGGCAACTAGACAGGGCTCTACTAGAGAAGGCTGGGAGGGGGCAGAGGACAATCACCCTTTTCGCCTACGGACCCTCATCTGATATAAGAGATGGTCACGGCTTGCGGAAGGCGGCATGCGTCATGATATTTCTCTTACTCCATTTTTTGATTTGTCTCTGCCTTGTCTGGACATCGGCTACCATCACCGACGGCTGCTCTACCCGCAGTAAGTACGAGTAGTATACGTACGCGGGGCTGATCGGCTGCAGACAGCCGACGGTTATCAAGATACGGTCCGGAACGGCCCCACTTACGGGGAGACCACCCGGTCACGAGCACCAGTACACATTAGTCATGTAAAAGGCATAGAGGATGCATTACTAATCTACTGTGGCGCAATCTCTCAAGTTATGGTACACTTTGACGGCAGACCACAAGGCCCTGCGCTGCTTTTCTTGGACTCTTGGGGAGTCGCCGAGTCTGCCACAGCAGCCGCCTTCACCTCGGGCTTCTCTTGCTGAGCCTTTGGCGTAGTGGACACGCTGCTGTTGGCGTTCCCTGACCGTCCTGTGCCATTTTAGCCATTTCTTCATTGTTGAAACTAGGGAAATTTTCTTCTTTTCTTTTTTTTTTTTTCCTTTTCCTTTTTTTTGCTTTTTTTCTTGTTCTTCTTTTTCAACTGTGCCAATTCATGAGAGTAGCGAGGCTACTCTACTACTTTGCCGGGACAGAAGAAAAAAAAAGGTGGCCCTCTCCCCTCCCCTCATCCCCTTTGTTTGAAGAGTTACGCACCCGTAGACTTGGCGACAGTCTTGAAAAAGGCCTCGCCCTGCGCGGTGGCAATGTCGAGCTCCCGCTTGGACGGCTGGCGGCTGCCGTCGGGGCCGGCAAAGGTGCCGGCGCCCCAGGGCGAGCCACCGTGGACCTCCTCAATGTTGACAAACTGGGAGTAGGTCGTGCCCAGCGGCACAAAGATGATGCCGTGGTGGGTGAGCGTGCTGATGCTGCTGAGGGCCGTCACTTCCTGGCCACCGCCGCTGATGCCGGTGCTGACAAAGAGGCCGGCAAACTTGCCAGAGAAGCCGCCGCTGAACCAGATGCCGCCGGTCTTGTCCCAAAAGGCCTGTGGCGAGTCAGAGGGAGAGCCGGCGGTGAGGACAGCAGACGAAAAAAAGAGAACAAAAGAAGTAAAAAAAGAAAAAAAAAACTCACCTTCCACTGAGCCGGAAAGTTGCCGAAGCGAGTGGGAATGCCAAACAAAAAGGCATCGTACTCGAGCAGCTTGGACGGGTCGCTGAGGACCTGGATGTTGGCCGCCTTGGCGGGGGCGTGCATCTTGTCGAGAACATCCTGCGGCAGCGTCTCCTCGATCCTAATACAGGGGGGGGAAGTCAGTCGACGTCTCTCTGGGAGCTAGCCAGACAAGGCAGATGACAGCGTGACGCACTGGAAGAGGTCTGCCGTGCCACCGGCAGCCTGGATGCCCTTGAGCTCGGCCTGGGCCAGCTGGCCAATGTGGCCGTACATAGAGTACTAGAAAAGGTGGTCAGCTGACTTGTCTTGTCCGGGAAGCGTGGGTGATCCTGGGCGTACATAGACGATGGCAATCTTGGGAGCCATGTTGAAAAGACGAGAGTGGGGGTATACTGCGTAGCAAGGCAGGAAAGCAGGAAAGCAGGAAAACAGGAAAGCAGGAAAGCAGAAAAGCAGGAAAGCAGACGAGAGAGGATACTGTGTTGGAGGAGGAGTAGACGAGTTGGACGAGAGAAAGGTTGGAGAAGGGGGGAAAAGGAATGAGGGTGCAGTTTTATAGCTGCCAAAATATACAAAGAGTACCTCTTCGTCCCCTTCTCCCTGTCAATGACGACAGGGCAGGAACGAGTTGATTTCTCAGGTGATGTAATCCATTGTTAAGCAAGCTCTACGGCGTATTCATCCATTTCTCTTTGGCTGCACGGATTCTTACACAGTACGAGCTGGGCTCTGTCAGAAGCTTGTCATGGTCGCTATGCCGAATGGGGATTAATGTGGGTCTCAGCTTTGACCGGCACGGAGACCGGCTTCGCAGAGTACACAGTACCTGCTGAGCTTTTGTGCTTTTTGTGCTTTTTGTGCTTTTTGTGCTTTCTTGCTTTCTCGCTCGTGTCCATGCACACCACGTTACCTCGGATTCGTGCTCGGGTTCGCGCTCGGGTCTGTACAGAATACGATGAGTACAAGTAGTACGAGTACTCGTACGCAGCACTCTGTCCTGTACGAATATACTCTGTAGAGTGTACTATGTACAGATACAGTACATGCTTGGCAAACAAGGGTTGTCCTACATCGTAGTTGGGGCAAGGGAGACGCGGACGCGGAATGCTTCATGGTTGTCCATCCTCGACCAGTCAGAGTCGTCCGGACAGCAAGCGAGCATACTTTGTTCTGGCTGCTGAATAAGCTCCATGAAGAGGAGAGTTCTACTATTAGCTACGTATTTCCAATGCTCAACAAATACAGAATCTAACGGTATTCGGAATCTAGCCCCACCCAACTGCGTACTTGTACTACGCACTAGTCCGAGTACAGTACGCATACGAATCACACCGTACTGTGAACAGGTTGATCATTGCTTTCCAATGCTGACTTTTCCAACCTCACTTTCGCTTACGGGCATTTCTAATGATTGCACATCTACTTGTATCGGATTCCACTGAGATTCTTCTACTTTACTAACCGCAGAGAAAGTGTCCTCCACTTCTCGTGGCTCACTACCAAGCCATGCCAAGGTCACGAGGATGCATCATAGATGGCGACATACATAGTACTGCGTAGTATTTAAATTCATTGAAGAGAGAGAGTACAAAGGAAAAAAAGGGAAAAAAGGAAAAGAATCACCAGCGTGGCTCTATGGCTTCATCTGGTCGGAACAGTAAGAGGAATCACAAATTAGAAAATAGAAAAAAGTAAAGAAGACAGAAAAAAACACAAAAGAAACAACAGGGTACAAAGTAGAGTACAAGAGTGAATAGGTTGGCACGGAAGCTCTGCACTCATACGAGGAAGAAAAAAGAAGGCAGGAACTGTTCCGTCTCGACCTTCTCTTTTAGGCCTCCTCTGTAGTCTCCTTGACCACGACAACGACAACCTCCTCCACATCCTCCTTGTAGGGCGGGAGAGCCTCCTCTGCCTCCTCCTCCGTCTCGGCAGCAGCCATCAGGCCGGCCTTTTCCTCGGTATCGCCGGTCTCGCGACCGGCCGCCTTGCTGGCATGGCGGTGATGGTGGCGGTGCTGACGGGCTTGGCGGCGGCTGCAAGCGCGGCTGCTGCTGCTGCCACGGCGGAAGAGCATGCGCCACACACTCACGAGGACACTGCCGACAAGCATGCCGACAAAGCTCACCATGATACCGGCTGCGATGCCAATCAGGACGGGCACGAGGATGTGCGAGCTGAACTTTTTGAGCATCTGGCCCCAGCTGTGCTCGCGCATGCCGTGGAAAGGCGGGTGGTGGTGAGAGTGAGAGTGATGGTGGTGGTGGTGATGGGGGCGGACGGGAGGCGGCGAGCCAGCGGCATCCTTGTTGCCGTCCATCTCCATGCCTTGCACGCCCTTGACAGCCTCCTTGCCCTCCTCGGCCTCCTTGCCCTCTTTGCTGGCCCGGTTGCCGCCACAGCCCTGAGACTTGAGGTGGAACCCGAGCTTCACGAGCCAGCGGCAGATGGAGTTGGTGCACTGGGCCAGCTTGGCTGCCTTGACGTCCACAGTGCCGACAGAAATTTGCTTGAAATCCAGGGCCGCGTGGTCCATGGTCTGGACGGACTGGAAGACGAGACCGCCCGAGGGCGTGCGAGACAGAGTGACAATGACGGCTGGGATGTCCTGGATCTCCGTGTTGCGGACGCTGTTCACCTGCAGCGACAAGATGACGAGGTTAGTGTTGTTAAAGTGCACCTCGCTCCGCTGCATCAGGTAGCCCAGCGGCACGTCCTCGGCAATGGCGACCAGCGGCATCCGTCCGGCCGGGAAGCCCGGGAAGTAAGGAAGACGGTGGTGGCCGTCTGGCGGGGGAGACGGCCGGCCGTGGTGAGGCGGAGGTGGCGCCAAGTCGTCCTCCTCGGCCGTCTTGTGCTCGCCGTGTTTGCCCTTGGACCAGGCAGCCACACCGGGGAATTTGACGTGGCTCTTGAGCTTCTTGGTGTCACTCGGAAATGCGGGCTCCTTTTCCTCGTCCCGCTTGAGTTCCTGGGGTTCCTCCGGCTGCTCCTTTTCCTTCTCCTCTTCCTTGAGCTCCTTGTGCTCCTTGGGCTCCTTGTGCTCTTTGTGCTCCTTGTGCTCCTTCTCCTCGTGCTCGCGGTGTCCCCTGTGGCCCTCGCCGGGTCCTCCAATAGGCGGACCGCTGTAGCGATGCGGCGGTGCCATGCGCCGAGAATCAGGGCGCTGCTGGGCCATCAGAGCCTCGCCCGAGAGGCCGACGTTGGGATAGAGCTCATAGTCGTTGAGAAACACGCGGTCGCCCGACTCGGCGTGGTCGATCAGAAAGGCAAACTGCAAATGGCTCGGGAAACTCGTGACGAGCTCGGCCGTCTCAGCCGGGTTTCTCGGGTCCAAGACGGTGACCGGACAGCCCGGACAGGGGACGCTTCCAATCATGTAGTCGTGGGTAGGGTGGGCGTGCGATTGGTGGGGAAAGTACTGGCCCACGCGGTGGTGGCGGTTCATGTTGTCACTCTTGCCGGCTTGGCCGTTGTTGGTCTTGGCATTCTTGACCTCGTTCATGGCGCTCTCCATATCCATCTGCGGCGGCAGCAGGAAAGCCGTCGCCGACGACGCCAGCGCCGCGGCCAGGAGAGCCTTGGACAGCATGGCTGAGGGGTGGTCGGTGGTCGGTGGTTGGTGGTCGGATGAGAGACGAAAAAGTCGAGAAAAGGAAGAAATAAGGGAAAAAAGGGAAAAGTGGACAAAAATAGAGACGGCGATAAAGTTCGCAAAAGCGATGGATCGTCCGGAACGATGAGAGGGAAAAGAAGGGGAAAAAAAGGGAAAAAAAAAGAGAAAAGAAAGAAGAAGAGGGAAAGGCGAAGAAAAGAAGAGAGGAAAGAAGAGGGAAACAAAGAGTAACTGCAACCAAGACGAAATGGGTGATAAGAGAATCAAAGAAGACCCTTCCAGAAGGCGTCCAAGGAGGGCGCTTCAGTAATGCACGTATGTAGCGTATATTAGGCACTCGGGCGCAGTAGGCCAATACTGGGCAGGCACGGCACGCCCGGAACAACACCCTGTGACAAAGGGAACCTGATACGACGTGAGCAAAGCAAAAACTCGTGCTATGAGTCTTACTGCGCAGCAGCAGCGAGAGCGAGTTGCGAGTGGGGTGCCTGGATTCTAGCGCCCTCTTGCTCTGTCCAACTCCATCGTACTCGTAATGGGCATAATGCCCCGCTGAAACCTGTGACTCGCGCTGTCTCATTCGTCCCCTTTTCATATTAAAGAGGGGTGGTGTACGTAACCAATGCCTCAGGCACGACTTGTTCATAGGGAACACGCGTCCTGTGGTGGGGTTGTATAATCACGTGCGTGAATCTTGAGAACCTCGAGCGGCGTCTTGTCTCTCCATTTCGTCAGACGGACTGGCCCTCGTACGACGTGTCCTGTGTCTCCCCGCGTTTCTGCCCTCGACGGTTGGCCAGGACTTGTTTCTCCTGCACACAAACAGCAATGTTTCAGTTCTCACCAGATCAGAGGCATCCCTCTGTACGAGTTGCTCGTACTACGAGTACTATGTATGTACACAGTCCGTACTACTCCGTACGAGTAGAGTGCAAAAGCAGCACATTTCAACGAGAGCGAGAGCGAACCCGAACCCGACGCCAGTATTCCCACCAAGATTCCTCTGCTTACTCGATTTCGCTTGGCAATGCACACTGCCCGTTCCAATTGTTTCCTTGATATTCTTCTTTTCGTTCCTTGTGAAACTCCTCATATATATGAACCCATGCCAATCCAAACGCCAAAAAAAAAAAAAACTGTTATCCCCCAAGGCTTTTCTTTCCTTTTGTCTTGCCTTGTCGCGCCCTGTCTTGAAACAAAGGAAAGGATGAAAATGACGAGAAAAATGAAGAATGAAGAAGAATGAAGAATGAAAATGACAAAAAAATAAGAGGAAGAGCGTGGGAGAATGACTCGACCATCTCATTCCCTGACCAGAACAGACTCGTCACAGGATGGTGCATCGATGGCCGTCTCGTCTGCGTCGCCGCCGCCGCCGTTCGGAAGAGTGGCCCTCGTGCTTAAAGTCGTCTTCGTACGCCAGATGAGGTGGCACGTTGAGGTCGTCTTTGCGGAGCATCTGTCGGCAGAGGTCGACAAAGACCTCATCGACATTTGTCCGCGTCCGGGCACTCGCCTCGTAATAGGGGGCGTTCCACTGCTGCGAGAGCGTAAAGGCTTTGCTGCGTGTGACGGCACGCTGGTCCTCGAGGTCGGCCTTGTTGCCGACAATGACAATCGGCACGTTCTCGTCGTCCTTGATGCGGATGATCTCTTCACGCAGCATGGTCAGCTCATTGAGAGACGAGGGTGACGTGATGCTAAACACGAGCAGGAAGCCCTGGCCCGTCTTCATGTACAGGTCCCGCATGGCCACTGTCGAGTTAGCTAAAGGGGCAGAAGAGAAGAGAGGAAAAAAAGAGACACTTGAGGACTTACCAAACTGCTCGGTGCCAGCTGTGTCGAGGCTGTGAGGCGTTAGTGAGGACGCAGCCGTGGTGGACTACAGGTTCTTACATTTCCAGCATTACTTGTCGATCCTGTCGTGGGTTAGCCATTGGTCTCTCGACACGGACACGGAAAAGAGGCCGGCTGCTTACATCAACGGTAACGTGTGTCCGATAGGAATCCTCAATGGTTGGGTCATAACTCTCGATCCACTGATTGTGGACAAATTGAGCTGTGTGTTTCTGTCAGCCACAGATCATTCAGACACTCTGCTTGTACAGTGTACGACGAGGAGCCAGGAGCCAGGAGCACAGGCGCGGCAGACCACAGACCAGGCCTGGCCTGTCACCACCCTCGAGGTGCATACGCCATACAAAACACGTGGGGTTGCGAGACACAAAGACGAAAGCCATCAGCTTACCTGTCAAACAACTCTTTCCCACACCACCTATGATGATTGCATGTCGTCAGCATCCAATCTCCAGGGGCTACACACCCTCACCCTCACCCATCCACACCCCACCCCTACACGAATGCAGAGCACACGTAAAAGGCGGGTATGAAAAGAGAGAAACGTACCTGCCCCCAAGACGACGATATGGCATTCACGACTAAGGAAGGTGGTTAGCAGATATGGAATCTCTCGGCCTTCATCCCACGCCGTCTCAATGTAGCATTGTAATAATCAGACAGGCAGGGGAGGGTCTTTGATAGAGGGAGGCTAAACTATTTTTTTTTGAAAAAATTTAAAAAAAAAAGATTCTTACCATGGCTGGTGGTATCGGGGCGCCATTGCGACTAAGAGAGGACGAGACCGAGTTTCCACAGAAAAGCCACGCGGAGGCTGCCGAGATCATGTGTGACGTGTAGGTATGGATATCAGACGAAGCTGTATAAACTCGACAAATAATATTGATGGAGAGATGCGTGTGTGAGAGGTGTAAGAGCTAGGACAGCGAGGGACAGCGAGGGACAGCGAGGGACAGCGAGAGAGAGGGGAGTTGCTCAGTACTGGCGGATCGGTGGAGGGGACCGTGAGCCTGTCGTCTGTGTTTTGTTTGTACTCAACTCGTATAGGTGTGGAGGAAGTGGAGGAGGAAAAAGAAGCGAAAAAGAGGTGGACTAGGGAGCTCTGACTGCCCCACAATATGTAGCTACCGGTAGAGTAAAGAAAATAGAAAACAAAAATAAAAAATAAAAAATAAAAATAGGAAAAAAAATAAACAAGAAAGTAAACAAGTAAATACGTTTGAAAAAATAAAGCCAAAAGAAGAGGCAAGTTGGAGACAGCAATGTGCGAGCCGTTCAAAGCAAGGGGAGTGACAATGTCTTTATAAGAGAGGAGGGGGAAGACGGAAGAGAAGGGGAAGGAGAAGAAGGACGGATAGAAATAAGAGGGACGGGCAGAGTTGTAGACTACTCCGGATAAGGAGAGGGGAGGACAATTGCGGAAGGAGAAAAGCAGATAGCTTGGTAATACAAGGAGAAAGTGAGGGATATGGAAGGGTATTGTGATTGCGGTGCCGTATGAGAGCCGAGATCAGGGTGGTAGCGGAGAAAGTGAGGGAAAAAAAAGACGCAGACTATGAGGCGGAGGAGGTGGAAGAAGCCGATGGGTAAAAGACGTATTGGTTGGTACGGCGTAGAGAGGGAAACGAAAAAAAAAAACAAAAAAAAAAGGCAGAACGGCAGAAGGAGAAGAGAAGGGAGTGGTTGGCTGACTGTTGGAGACTATGCCGAGTCGGAGAAGGAGAAGGGTGAGGAGAAGGAGAGGGGAGAAGGAGAGGGGAGAAGGAGAGGGGAGAAGAAGAGTGAGGAGAAGGAGGAAGAGACAAGTACTTGTAAGAAGAGGAAAAAAAATAGAGGTGGTGGAGAGGAGGACAGGGAAAAGGCTCAAGTCCAATACGACGACGAAAAAAAAGCGTTGACGTTGACAGGCACCCGAGAGCACGGTATCGACAGCGGGCTTGACAGAATGGGGGGATCTGCAAAGGGAGGACGCGAGCGTTGGATGTTTGAGCGCGTAATGACAGTGTATCTTTTTTTTTTTTGCTTTTTCCTTCTTTTCTCTTTCTTTTCTTCTCTAATTCTTTTTTCTTATTCTTTCGATTTTCCCTTTCTTTTTTTCTTTTTCTGTTTCATTCTTCTTCCGCTTGTTTGATTATTTTATCCTCTCCTTTTGCTGCATCCTCTTCCGTTGCATTGGGTAGAACTGATGCCCAAGTCCTGTAAGAGAACCCAATTCGGCGATCACAAGAGAGTACGCAGAGTGATTAATTATATAAAGGCTTCAGACTTATTTAAGCTCTGCTGTTTTTCTGCTTCTCGGTCACTAAAAGTACTCGCTACAAAGTCCGTCGTGCGCTACTGAGCCCCGCAGCAGCAGTCTTATAGGCGGGTTGAAACCAAGCACAGTTAACCTAGTGCTCGTGCTTTTCTCCTAAAGAACCCAAGTTCAGAGGTCGTCCCCTCTCCCTACGTATGTCCTCCGTACTTGTAATGCTGAACCCCCACAAATGGTGCAAGACATTACGCTACACAGTATGGAGCAGCGCGTACGAGTACTCGTACAACTACGACAGAGGATGAGGGCACGGTACTCAAGTAAGGGACCACGATGGTCCAAGCAAACAGCTGAGAATTACTCCGTACACAGTACCCATACACAGTACACGGTAGAATGAAATAGTACAGGTAATATTAATAGACAGAGCAGAAAGAGGCCAGTACGAGAAGAGAAATACAGCGCGAAGGAGGGGTGCATGGACGGCAGCGAAAAAAGAAACAAGAGGGAAACAGAAAGAAACAAGACAGAAACAAACGATTGATAATATGAGAAAAAAAGAAACACAAAAAAGAAAAGAAAAAAAAAGGAAAAAAGGGTACGGAGTAGGGCAACATATAATAGGAGACAATATAGAATGACGCTACTGCGTACTCGAACAGCGGATGGGCAAGCCGTCTGATTCGCAGACAGCCGAGTTCCTGTGGGCGCGTCTAGGCTGTCGGTGAGGTCCCAGGGACCAGGTTCAGGGGGGAGGAAATGGTTCAGGAGAACAGAGAAAATAAGGAGACCGCGAGCCAGGCGAGCGTGCCGGTGTGGGCAGTCGATGGACGGTTATTTTGTCCCATTTCTCTTTCACCCCTGCATTTTGCCCGTTTAGTCTGTTGGTTCTTCTTGTCTTGGCCTCCTTCTCTTTCTTTCTTTTTTTTTTTTTTTTTGCTTTTTTCTTCTTTTTTTTCCCTTCTATTTACAAAGTACTAAATACCCTGTCGTATCTCCGACCCTCCGTCTTGTACTTCTCGTACTGCTTATACTTTGGGTGTGACCCTGACGATCCCAGAAACGATGCGTACCGATAGGAGAATAAAAAACGCAATACAGAGTATGGCTTAAAACGGTGCAACGGACAACAATGCGGTGACAAAACGGAAAGAAAAAGAAAAGAAAAAGATTAAGAAAAAAAAGAAAAAAGAAAAAAGAAAACAGCCAACCAACCACTCCAAGTAGACCAATACGTACAAGTGCAAGCAATAATGTACGAGTACGCGTACGAATGCAGCAGGTACCGTCCTTTCCTCTTTCCTCTTTCTCGTACGAGCTCTACTCCGTACCACTACAAGTACTATGCACGTATACTGTGTACGAAGTACTACGAACTCGTACGTATTCAAGGCAGGCACGATGCAGGCACAAATCATATGCAAGCAGGTACGAGGTCGAGTACGGAGCATGCAGTACGAGTACATAGTACAATATACAACGTACGAAAACCTTCTATATCGAGGCAAGCGCGCTTGTGCAGAATGGAACCCTTCTCTCCCCCCCTTCCCCCTCCCCATTTCTGCATGTGCATCGCGAAAATGGGCTTTGACGTCTGCAGGTCGCACTTTCCTTTGCTCGCTTGACACGTCCGGCGACCGGAGCATGGCATGCAACGTCCACGTCCAACATCCAACATCCAACATCCACTGCTCCGACCGTAGTATGAGCACGGAGATGCTACAATACGTAAGAAAGCATTGTACAATGTACGCGTTGCATATTCGCACACTTAGCACGGCATAAGATGGCTTTACATGGTATTACTCGCATACGGCAAAGAAGAGACAATGGAATTCACAGAGCTATGAAGCACGGCCGCTTTACAACTTTGCGGGTAGGCGCTGCCGCTTCCCGTTCCTTCCTCTTTCTCTCTTTCCGCTTTTCTCCTTCTTGTTTCCCTCGTTCCTTCCATAATCCCACGCTCTCCCACTCTCGCCGAGTCTGGCCTTCTGCACCTTCCTGCACCATCCTGCACCTTCCTGCAACTGCACGTTGGTGTGTGTGAGGGGCACCACGCAAGCACACAAGCACACAAGCACGCTGCTGTGACTGCAACTCTGCGTCCTCCGACAAACGGCAGAGGACGTCGGTCGTTCCTGCGGTTAAATTCAACTCAATATTCGTAGGGTGCGTTGCAGGCGGTAAACAGGTAAACAGGTAAACAGGTGATGTCTGTACATGTACATATACTTGTATTTACAAGTACTATGTACTTTGTATTTATTGTTATATGTGCTGAGAAGAGACAATATAAAACGGACGCGGACTACATCCGCGTTCCTGAATATGACAGGTTTCCTGCATCTGCTACTCCGGGCTGTCTACTCTACGGAGCACGCTACGCTCCCCTAGACGGGGACAATGGCAATGTCCACTGCGGCATACTCCGTGGCTTACTGTACGCAGGGGAGGATACCGAAACCGACGGCGAGTGACCAATCACAAATAAAGCCGCGCTGGTTCAAAACGTCAGCTTTTATTGTTTTTATTTCTTTTAATTTTTTTTTTTCAATCAAGACTTGCACTGTTAGTGGACCCTCACGAAACATCCCAAGCAGAGTAGTAAGCAGCTCTACTATATGTACATAGTACGAGTACTCGTACATACTCTGTACTCGTAGGACTGCGGTAGAACGGACTACTGCGTACACGACGTCGTTTTGATTCTCGTCCAGCTGTGCTATGACTGTTTTGTGGCTCGCACGAGCAAGGTGCTAGATGATGCATACGAGTACTCGTACTCACACACAATCAACGAGATCAACAGGCCGGTCCTCTCAACGTGTGCGGCTGCAAACATGCGCATCAAGCATCTCTCTGCTCTCTCGTTCTTGACATCATACTCCGTACTCCGTACAGGGCCATGAGCATACAGCCTTGCTTCAGGGAGCTCTTGTTTACCCCATAGTAAAAAACTACCATGCGTACGGATAATGTATGAAAACGGCCTTTACTACGAGTAAGGAGTAGTGTGCCCGTCGTCCCGCCCAATGCTCCATCTGAGCACAAGCCGAAACAGCTAAACCAAGCGCGCAGCTACTGTGTATTCTCATCCCTTGTACGACATATATGTATACGAGTATATCCTCGTACTCCGTACATACGGAGTGCTACTAAAAAGCTACAGGTCAGAACCGCACGAGCAGATATCCTCCGACCCTGCTACTTCGGAGTATGCAAGCGACTGAATGGAGCCGTTTTAGCTGGACTCACTTCGCTACGGCGTGCAAGGATCCCGTACCAGAAGGGAATGTTATTCGTACACTACTACGTATACGTTCGACAATACAAAAGTGGTCCCCTCAGCTCTCTCCTATACTCCGTACGTATACTCTGTACTCTGTAGGTCAGTGGGTAAGGTCAACAATGGCAGAGTGGTTGACTTGTCTGCCGGAACGCCGGGTCTCCTGCCGGGATCCTCACGTACCAATGGAAGGGATATAGCAATATGGACATGCAAGTATAAAAAGGCCCTGTATGCCGGCCCCGTATATACGGAGTACTCATACTCATACTCGTACTATGTACTCGTACTACGAGTACTCCGTACTACGATGTAGAGGAGTAAAGCGTCGTTCCGCGCACATGCAATGTAAATAAAGTATACTCACCAGCCCGAGCGAATGGTCTGCTCGGTGTGCTCTCTCGTAATGTAAATATTCAATACTCGTACTACGCAGTATACTCAGTCTCACATACGTATTCCAAAAGTCATGTTGATACTCCGTACGCAGTGGTTACTTCTCATCCACCATATCCTGAATCTTGTGTAAAAAGAGTTGAAATGTAAAAGATATGAAAATGAGCCCGTATCCAATCTATGCTAGTTCGTGAAACTTTTCTACGCTGTAATCATCCATGATATCCTCTGAATGCATGTATCCTAGACATGTCTCGTCACATCCAGTCCTTGCTCCCCCCCCCTCGTTTCATCCTCACGCCGCATTTTCCTCTCTCAGGCTGCTGCCACCCTCTACCTGTTCGCGTATTCTAGGAGACGCCGTAGTCTCCTTTTCTCGAATGTCCTCCTGCCCCATTTCTTCGTCGTCTGTCTGTCTGCCATGATCGCCCCGGCCTAAAATGCGCCGCATCCAAAAGGACGCCGTCCACCGCTGGTCAATCTCCTGCTCAGCAAAGGCAAACGGTCGACCCGCCACGCGGTGCTCCTCGGCAATGTCGTCAAATGTCTTGCCCTCTGCCTGGGCCTGCTTGCGGATGGAGCGTGTGCGGATCCGCCAGATGATGTGGCACGCAAATATACCCAGTTCCAGGATCATGCTGTGAAGCTGTCAGCTCCGACTCTCTTTTTTTTCCCTTTTCCCTCCCCCCCCTTTTTTTCACCCTTTTTTCACTCACCACACAATGTACAAAACGCCTCCGAGAACGTCAAAACTGTTCTGAGCAACTAGGGCAAGAGTTAGTCAGCATGTCCATCTTCACTCTTCCTTGGCTCGTGCAGACGTACCCAATGCCATGAGCGAGAAAAAGGCGCCGCCGCAGTCCATGGTCAGGAAGATCTATGCATCGTCAGCAACACGGCCTAGCTCGTGAAAAAAAAAAGGTGTAGATCTCTCGTGCCATACCCAGTTGAATCCCACGACTCGGCCACGCCGCTTGTAAATCTCGCCATAGGGTGGAAGCAGGCCTACGGCCAACAGGACAGAGGCGATGACGCCCAGGACCAGAGCGGGAGCCTCGTTTCCGCGACTGTACACGGGGCGTAGCGTCAGGATCAGCGCCGCCTCGACCCCGGCAAAAGTAGCCCCCATGGCGACGCAGAGCAGGACAGCTCTCCAGACGGGCCATTTCCTGTTGTAGTAGAGGACCTGGGACCAGGATATGAGTGAAAAGGCCATGAAGACCTGGGGCTGTACTTGTATGGGTATATTGAAATTCTGAATGACAGCATAGCCGCCAAATGGCACACCACCTTTTGAGAGAGAGAGTCCATGTCAGCAAGAGGTGCTTTCTGAGAGCTAGGGGCTAAAGAAATCTCACAGACTGCCCAGAGAAACATCATCATGGCAGGCAAGCCATCCGTCTTTTTGCTTCTATAGTTTGTGATGATTCTAAGGGGGAAAGGATGTCAGTCTCCGGCCATGCAACGCCAGAATCAGGACTCTGGATAGCCTTACTGAGGTACAAGCTACAGAGTCGATTGTTAGCAAGGTGTCGGCTGTAAACTACGTCATCGATGTGAGACGCCAGGGATGTCGGGCCACTTACTTGGACACACCACAGCCTGGAGACACAGATGGCACGGTTAGTCAAGACATGAAAAGGGAATAAAATAGACGCATCATGGGCGTCGAGCTTCGCGATATCACCCACACTAATTTTGGTTGATTAGCTTCATTGGTCATGTAGCTCGCCAGTGGGAATTCAAACGCGTGCAGATTAACACTCGACACTCACCTGTGCCAATTGTCTGTAGGAGTCAACCAAAAATGGCCACATTAGCTTCTGTTTGAAGACGAGCTCCAACCATGACGTTTCTGGCAACGAGGCGGACTTACACCTAGGACCGTCGCGGCCTGTGAAAGCGGTCAGTTTATGAATCTATGCACGTCCTCTTTCTCTTACAAGAAGCTCCCAGTCCTGGGACTTACCACGGGAATTTTCCCTTGAGGGGCCATGATGGGGGGAGGCTGACCGGCTCCGATATCCGGCTACCGAAGTCGGGGTAGAAGTGCAGCTCTCGGGACTTTCGCCCCTCACAACGGCAAAAATAAAAGGGCAAGAGACCAAGATGACAAGATGGCAGTCTATTATGAAAACAGATGGAAAAGAGAGAGTAAAAAAAGAAACAGTTGGAAAACGAGATACACAAATGACAAAAAGATATACGTGGTCTAGCTGAAATTATGGCTCAGAGCTACCGGAGACCAGCCGTGGGATATACCTCAAAGACGATGAAAGCCGAGTCAAGGGAAAGAGGAAAGGGCTTGAAAGCAGGCCATTTAAAAAAAAATTAAAAAAATTAAATAATACTAATACAAATAGTCGTAAAAAATATAACGATTGCCTGGTAAGCTTTGCCCATTAGTCACACGCTCGTTATTCCATTCCTAATAAGGGAACTTTCTCTTACCTAAAAGCAGAATTTTTTTGCTTCATCGGTTCTAGCGCTCGGCAGCTTGAAAGAAAAAAAAACAGAATGTGCTCCGTAGGCATGAAAGAGACAATGCCGGCAGTGAGCCATGTTCACCCCATTGGATTTCAACTATTGTCTCCTCTACCGTTCTCACGGTGATCTTCTTCCGCCTTTCTTCTTGCCGACTTGGCCGTGGCAATCAATCCGCGATGCCTCGAGCCAAGCACCGTGCGATGCAGCACAAATGCCTACGAGTAATGAACTGTGCTTTTACTATGTAGACACTGTACCGGACCTTGCTCGTACTGTACGAGTGTCCTCGTACGAGGGTGGTCTAGAAGGCAGACTTGTCGCCTTTGCCCCCCTCTTAGCAGCCGAGCCGACTCGAGGCTCCCTAGGCATTTGCACTCTCCGTGAACTGGAATCCGGCGCGTCCGTTTGAGACTGCCTCGTCGTACTCGTCCTCGTACTACTTGTATACTGTGTGTATGAAGTATGACGCCACAGTTCATGGACAGTGCCACAGCCCCATAGTCTATACTCGTTCAGATTATGTACTTTCACCGCCTAATTTTATGGCGGCAGAAAAAGAAGAAAGAAGACCAAAAAAAAGAAAAAAAAAAGAAAAAAAACAGAAAACTCGGCTCGTCATCAGCATCAACAAGAGACCATGGCCGACACGGCAGTATCTACGGTGTCACGGGCACCCCAGCGAGGTCCAAGAGGACAGCCACGGAATAAGGGACGACCACCGCCGAGGGGACGGCCATTGTCGCCACGAGGACGGCCACCACACATGAAGCGGAAGCGGCCGACCGAGGATGACGGGCAGCCAGACCAGAAAAAGCCAGACCAGAAACAGCAGAAACAAGGATCCGGGGACCAAGGGGACCAGGGGGACCAGCCGAGAGCACAGAAAAAGCCCAAACTCAAGAAGAAGCGGAAGCCAAAAGCAGACGGAAACAATGGCGACGACGGCGATATCGACTACGACCTGCACATCAACCGGTCTGTTGCAAGCATGGACAGCCGCTTGCTGGCCGACTACGTGGCGGCGCAGACGCGGCGGTTCGGGTCCGACCTGAGCCCGGTCGAGCTGGCAGATTTGATGCTGGGAGGTGCGTGCTCTCTCGTCGGGGTCTTTCTTGTTTTTTTTTTTGACTTTTTGACTTTTTTTCTTGCTTTTCTTTTCTCTTTTCCCGTCTGACAGACAGCCCACGCCATTACCGACACCACCTCCTATGACAAGGACCGTACCCTCGCCAACCTGCCCGACTTTCTCCAGAACTTTTGCGCCGGCGGTGCCAAGCACCTCTCCTCGGCACCCTCTGCCAATGGCGCTCCCCACACAATCATCATCACCGGCGCTGGCATGCGTGCCGCCGACCTCGTGCGCGCCGTCCGCCCATTCCAGACGGCCAGCAGCACCGTCTCCAAACTGGTGAGTTCTTCTTGGAACACTGCTTTGCTATCTCCGGTCTACTAACTCTTGCCAGTTTGCCAAACATATCAAGATCGCCGATGCCATCTCCTTCCTCAAGAGCCACCGCACCGGCATTGCTGTCGGCACACCTGCACGGCTCATTGACCTGCTGGACCAGGGCGCACTGTCGGTGGCGCACCTGCAGCGCATGGTTGTCGACATGTCGCACGTGGACCAGAAGAAGCGCGGCGTGCTCGACATGCAGGACACAGCATTGCCGGTCGTGCGGTGGCTGACGCGGCCTGACCTGCGCGCCCGCTACGGCGGCGACGAGCCCGCAGACAAACAAGAAGCCGAAAATACCGAGAGCAGGAAGGGCGGCAAGCAGGAGAGTGAAAAGAGCGCACAGCTTTCAGTCTTGTTTTATTGAGCGATATGGGAAGTATACACGGGGAGCGTCACATTTTCGCATAGCATGCTGCTAGAAAGCAGCCCAGCAGGCTGCAGTGCTCTGCTGAACTCTGTTGAGACTGTATACCAGTCTACCAAGAGGCAGTTTCTTCTTCATACCCAAAAGAATATATTGAATGTGAAATAAGAGCAGCTGATACCATGTTTCTAAAAACCTTGCTTTGAAATTGCATGGCCAGCAACCACTGGCGGTTGAGTGGCCTGGCGAGCAGAGATGAACGTCCTGGCTGATCAGAGAGAGGATAGCAGAAGAGAGACTTGGGAAACATACAAAAAAACATGGGAGATCTGGCTGTGCGCAGCAACATATATATAAACGAGGCAAATCCGTACATCCAAAAATCAAGAGTGGAAATATGACAAAATCAAATAGCAAAACCAACGAAACAGAAATGGCAGATAAATGTAAACAACCGACACCTTTAAACCTGTATCTGCATGGGAGAGAAATACACGACCAACAAAAACATGGCAATCCAACAAGCGGGATCCAAGAAACGGGACAAAAGAGCCCACAAGTGGCCGAAATAGGGTTGTTCGATGCTCGCCGCACCTCGTCGTTCTTGTTGCTTCGTCGTCCGTCGACTCTCCATTGGTTTATCCGTCCACCCAAAGAGCAAGCCAAAAAGCCAAAAAAGCCGAATATCGGATTTGATCATTGCAGTGTCCAATCTCTCAAGCACGCACCACAATGCATGATATAAAGAATCGAATGAGAAAGCAAAAAAAAAGAGAAAAAATAGTAAAAAAGAGGGGTATCCACTCCGTTCATATTGGCGATCCGCATTCGTCACCCTTCCCGCTGTCACTGTCGTCCTCTACCATTGTGGTCGCAGACTCTATTGCTGTCGGCTTCCAAGTCGATGCTTCGTATCTAAACGCATTTATAGAATGGTGCACTTGGACTTCTTGGGCTTCGCCTGCACAGGCCGCGGGTTGAGGACAGCACTATAAAGTCAGCAAAGGACGAGTGAGAGAGGGAGGCGTGCTAGACGCGCAAAAAGAGCCAAAAGAGCCAAAAGAGCCAAGTTAAACATACCGAATGGCCTCGTCAAAAACGCTCTTGAGGTTGCGCTGCGTCAGAGCCGAGCACTCGAGGTACTTGTGCGCGCGAATCTCCTTGGCGCAGATAAGGGCCTGGTCGTAGGAGACGGGCTCCATGCGCTTCTGGCGCAGAGAGTCCAGGGTGGCGGCGTCTTCACGGAGATCGAGCTTGGTGCCGACGAGGATGATGGGAACGTTTGGTGCGTGATGGTCGATCTCGGGGAACCACTGGCAGAGTGAGCGGGCAAGCCAAAACAAGAAAAGAAGACGGTTGAAGGAGAGACGTACCTTTGCCTTGACGTTGTCAAACGATGGCGGGCTGACAATGGAAAAGCAAATGAGAAAGACGTCGGTCTGGGGGTAGGAGAGCGGACGCAGCCGGTCGTAATCCTCCTGACCGGCGGTATCCCAGAGGCCTAGGCTGATGGGCTTGCCATCGACCATAACACTGGCAGAGTAGTTGTCGAACCTGGTCCCATGGTCAGCAGAGACGAACAGTGTGGGAGGGACAGCCGGGGGACTCACACTGTTGGGATGTATTCTCCGGGGAAAGCATTTGTCGTATAGGAGATCAAGAGGCATGTCTGTGGGACGGACAACCAGAACCAGCGGTCAGCAGAGACAATAGAGATGGAAGATGTGGACGAGTCCAGTGGAAAAAAAAAAGAGAAAATAGAGAAACAGGAGAGAGAAAAAGAGATTCGTACCTTTCCGACAGCACCGTCACCTGTCACGACGCACTGTACACACACGCATGTTAGCTTCTGTGTTTCTGAATGTTGTGCATGGAGCATGGATGTAGTCCTTCCGAGTCTCCCTGCCGCATCTCGGCCTGGATGCTGCATGGCAAGTTCCCGATGGGGTCCTCTTTCGTCTGATGGCCTCGGCCTCTTGGGATCGAATTTCATCTCAAGATGGGACACTCTACCTTTAAAGACTGGACGCCTGGAGTGGCCATGTTGGAATGGTGGGATTACGCGACACGGGCTTGACCGACTTTGTGGCACGAGAGTATGTGCGCTCGGAAAGAAGAGGATTCCGAATGAGTCTGTGAATCGGTGTCGTCGTGCGATGAAGACGGTCTCGAATGACTGGGACGTGGACGTGGACGCTGTAGACGCTGTGGACGCGGATTCTGGCTTGCCAGATTCTTTAGACTGCTGTAGACTGCTGTAGACTGCTTGCTTTTTGATGGTGGCCTGCAAAGTATAGTCTTTTAGACTATTGAAAAAAAAAAGACGGTTAGACTCTAGACAGCGTGGATTCTTGGTAGCTTGCGAATACGAAGAGGGCAGGTCAAGAGAGAGGAGAGAGTAGAGGATCAAAAGGGGTGATGTTAGGGAAATATGCAGTGTCACGTTGTGCAAATATTTGCAGATAAATGCTCTGTTCCTGTCGCTGGCGGTCTACTGTCTGCTCACTTTTTGTGTGTATTGTCGAAATGGTTGACTGATGGAGAGAGGAATAGTGTGGGAGAGATCGTTTCGAAAAAAAGGACCAAAAAAAAGAAAGGGAAGCTTTTTGCGAGAGAAGAACGGAACGGGCAGTGGGGAGAGATTGAGAGAAGAGAGACGAGAGAGACACACAGAGAGAGAGAGAGGAGCAAAAAAAGACTGGCGCACTAGGAGAGTTGCTCGAGCCGCTTTGTTAGGCAGGGTAGCGGTGTTGGAGGGGGGGGGGGTCGGAAAAGAGGAAAAGAGAGGGGCGGATATGTTTTGACGGTGGAGAGAGAGAGAGAGGTAGGGGAAGCACCGAGCAGGACGATCAGAAGAGCAGCGAGAGGGAATGGCTCGAGCCAAAGCTATAGGGGAACGGGGACGGAACGGTTTGAGGATGGGAGGACGCAGTGGGAAGGGAGAGGGAGGAGAGGAAGGAGACACGGAGAGAAGAAGGAGAGTAGGAGAGGAAGGAGAGACGGAGGAAGAGGGGAGACGAGAAAGGAAAGAGACAGAAAAGTGGAGACCAGTGAATTCTGGTCCGAGATGTAGCAGATGAAGCACGAACCAAGCCGTTTCAGCGTCGACACACTGGGGAAGGAGAGGGGGGTCGAGAGCGCGAGAATCCAGACTCTAGCAAAGGACTGGCTGTGGAAGACGGACGGGGAGACGTCACTAGGCAGAGACGCCGAGACGAGAATGCCAGAAGCTCAATGGAAGGGCAAAGGAGGATTCAGAATGGCAAGAGGACAAAACGAGAGCAGAGAGGAGAACAGATGAAGAGATGACGGAGTGCACTCGAACACGTACAGAGAGCATGAAAGAGTGAGAATGCACTGTGTGAATGACGCTGGAACGCGTTTTCGGCATGCAGGATGGGGCAGGTACAAAGACAAGAGACAAGAGAAGACGGACAGCCCAGAAAGTGAAAAAAAAAAAGAAAAAAGGAAACAAAAAGGGAGGATAGCGCTTACCTGATGGCGTGCTGTCAGATGGAAGAAGCAGGAGAAACGGGAGAGACGGGTGAGAGAGGGACGAAAGAGAGAGAGGCAAAAAGGCCGAAAGGTAGAGACGACACGATGTACATAGTAGAGGGTACGAATGCTGCACAGGCCTCCGTACAGCGCTGTAGACGGCTGTACTCGTAGGGTGCCCATCCTGACTAGCAGCCGCCTGTATAGGGAAGGTCTGGCGAACAGACAGCAGCGCCGAGCGAGAGACGGTGAAGACAGAGGCGCTGCCGGCGTCTCATTGGCCCGAGCTTGGCTGTCTGGTACGGAGTACGGAGTACGCAGTTGCGTACTACTCGTATGTACAGTGGACCGCACCGGTGGGGCCATTTGTTCAATACAAGCACAAGTACTCGTAACTGTTTCTTGTTTCGGTCCTCGCACTGTGCACGCTGGTTGGGCGCTCTGGCGGATCAGAGCACTTGAGTAAGAAGAGAGACAGATTGGTCGGCTGACTTTGCACTACGAGTCTGAGTCGACACGGCGACGTGAACTACCGCGAGTACGACGAGTACGGCGTACGTACTCGTATTCCACAATGGACGACGAGAGAGAATCTGTCTATGGGGAGGGCACAGGTGAGGAAACGAGGCCATTGTAACAGCAGAGAAGCGAAAGGAGACAAGAGAGAAGAGAGAGGAGAAGAGAGAGGAGAAGAGAGAGAAGGGAAAGCAAAAACGAGATGGAGTGTAAAACAAGACGCCAGCTGGGGATGAACACAATCGATCGCATGTTTCGGAACGCCGCAATGGGCATTGTGTGCCAGTACTCGTACGGAGTATACAGACTCGTAGTATTATACGCAGTACTCGTCGCCGTACCGTTTTAATTGTTGCATGTTTGTGCGAGCTTCAACGGAGGACGAACACGGGGGAAGGGCAATTCGCCTTTGACACAGAGCATGCGTCACATGGCGCCTGATCGCGCAAGAAGGGGGCTGGCCAAACCGGGGAAGAGCTGCTAGGTCGTTGAGCGGATCAGGCTGGCTCTGTCAGGAGAGCACACTAGCAGAGACGAGAGACGAGAGAGGACGAGAAAAGGAGAGAATAAAGATACAATGTACATGAAAGACCTGAATAAGATGCTGATAACGGCTGTTTCGGAGCAGTTGTGAGTAAGAAACAATGCCCGTTTCTGATGAGAGAGGCTGCAGTGGAACCCACTTTTCCTGTCAGAGAAGACTCCTCTCCAAGCCTCCTCGCCGCAGAGGAGGGCAGAGGAGGCAGGAAGCAGGAATCTCTTCTTCTGATGCTCTGATGCTCTGATGCTCTGATGCTCTGATGCGCCGTGAACGCTATTATACTCTGTACGCACGCGTCCTGTCATTATGTAATGAACGCACTGCGCTGTACCGTACAAGTACGCTGCGTGCTGTTTCAGCACTGTCTGCACTCCCAGTGTAGTCTTATCGGCTTATCGCCATGGCTCCACTTTAGCCGACGCGTCAAACAACTGGCAAGCGCGCGTGTCTTGCTCTCTCTCTGTCGTCCTCCTCTGCACCTCGTCCTCTTGCCCACCACTCACACACTCTCTCTCCACCATGAGCGCCCCTACGCCCGTCCAGCCACCCAGACGCGGCGATGCGGCCACGCCCATCGAGCATGGCCGGCCGCGGGGCTCTGCCGGCCAGTCCCTCCATACCCCTCAGACCGCTGGCCGGCGAACCCCCGGCACCGGCCAGCGCCTGCTGCAGCTGTCGGCCGCGCGCACTCCCCACGCCCGCGCTGCCCTGCTCGCCCTCGACCACCGCCGCGCCACCAAGTTCACCCCCGGCCGCCAGAGCCGCCGCAAGAGCGGCCGCTACCTGCGCGAGTCGCCCCGCGACCTCCTGCGCAACCTCAGCCGACGACTGGCGCCCATGTCCCAGCCCATGGCCTCGTCGTCCTCGCCCGCCTTTAGCGCCAGCGGCAGCAGCCCTGACCAGATGGACATGGACCGCAGCGCCCGACGGCGACGCCGAACCGTCGACGCCCTCTACGAAGACGAAGACGACGAGGAAATCGACCGCCGCGCCAGCACGCGGCTCTCCCTCACCGGCCGCTACGACGACCTTGACGACGACGACTCGCTGCCCCTCGATCGCCCGCGCATGTCGCTCCCTATCGGGGACGGCTACGATGACGACGACGACGATCTGCAGCCCCACCGCTCCCTCATCCTCGACGACGACGAGAACCTGACGCTGCGGTCGATCGAGCTGGCCCGCCGCACGGCCAACCACGAGCAGCTGCAGCAGGCCCGCCGCTTCTCCCGCAGCAGTCTCGGCAGTCTGCGCATGAGCGACTACATGGACGGCTTCATTGGCAGTGCCGACGGCGACGATGACCAGGACGGCCGGCTGCGGGCCGCCTTCTTTCCCGACGGTGCATTTGATAATCTTGCCATGGAGCAGCTGCAGGAAGAGGACGAGGAGCAGGAGCCCAACGATACATTTGAAAGGTGTTTTTTCTTTTCTCCCCCTCTTTTCCTCTCTCTCTCTCTCTCCCCTCCCCCCACTCGGTCATCCTTACTAACATCATAGACTGGACTCGGACAGCGCACACCAGAATGTTGCGGGTCGAGAGAGCGGGTTTGGGGGCATGGACGTGCCGATGGACGGGAACGAGACGACCTTTCTGCTTGCACCTCCGGGTCAAGACACGGGCCCCGTCTCTTTCGAAGCAGACGAGTCTGTGGACGTCGAGGGAGCTGCAGAGGCCGATGCGAGGGATGCCGGTGGCCGAGACAGTGGCGACAATGACGGACACCAAGACGGACACCAAGACGGCAGTCCCATGTTTGACGATTACGACTATGGAAACGAAGACGGCGGCGGATGGCCAGAGTCGCCAGAGTCGCCAAATGAGCCAGCCATGGACGAGGCAGGAGACGTCGAGAGAGTCCATGCGGCCTTGGCGGGAGGACAGCCGAGCGAGGCAATTGAGGCGTCTCTCTCCGCTGCATTGGCCGCCGCCGCCAAAAAGTCGGCACAGCCAGAGCGCGCAACTGGACGATTGACTACGCAACAGAAAGAAGAGGCGCGGGCTAAGCGGACAAGACTGTCTCGGCATGGCATTCCCTACCCGTCGCTGCCCGTGGGCGTCGTCAAGCGCATTGCCCAGACCATGGCCCAGGGCACGGCCGGCGGCAAGGCCAAGCTGAGCGCTGACACGGTGGCGGCTCTGAGCAGAGCGTCCGACTGGTTCTTTGAGCAGGTGTCTGTCGACCTGGAGCGGTACTGCAAGCATGCTGGTCGAAAGACTATCGACGAGAGTGATGTGCTTTTATTGATGAGGAGGTGTGTATAGTCTTCTTTTTCTTTTCTTTGGGTGCCTTTTTTCTCCTCCCCGTTTATAGAGTACAACTGACATTCTCTCGCAGACAACGGCAGGTTAATGCGGTAGCCACACCCTTTTCTCTTGCCCAGCGCTTCATGCCGCGCGAGCTTCTCCAGGAACTGCGCATGGTTCCCGACACGCCAGCCAAAGGCCGGCCAAACCGACGGCAGTCACGCATCTCGGTCGGAGACAAGGGCAAGGCAGGAACATGAACGGGCACAGAAACAGGAGGCACGTCTTTGCAATAACCCCCGTCTAGATTTTGGCCGACTACCAGCTCTTGTTCATGCGCACGCGACGGGCAACGTCAGACGGCGGCTTTCGCACGACCATCCAGAGCATGATGGATGTCGCTACACACAGACTGTACCTATCGAGGGTTTAGCCAGCCGGGGTGGACCGGTGCCGGTAAAGGCAGGAGGGACAGGAGACTCACCAGGTAAAAATGTACTGTGCATGTTGGTTGCGAATATTGACCTCGGCTGGCCTGCCGATGGGGACGCCTCTAGCCTGCATGTCATAGACTTGGAGCAGGTCGGGCTCTGAAATGTTTCCAAACATGATTAGCTTTTTTTTTTCCTTCTCTTCTTCTCTTCTGTATTAAACTGGTATCTTTTCTGTTGGTTCTGCCTTACCCATGGTCGCCTCAATCCACACCGGCAAGCTGTCGGTCAGCTGTGCCATCTCTTGGACATCTGGAAAGTAGAATTCGCCCTTTTCGGGCCGGTTGTCGGGCGTGAACATGTTGCGCTTCCACGGCGCCCGCAGCAGGCCCTCGATCCGGACGAGTCCTACCGGCAGCGAGCTGGCCCCCGACCGCGATACCTGCGCCCGCTTGTCGCGCGCAATCCAGCCGCGGTTCACGAGGATCGTCGCCGGCGGCACGCCGTCGGGCACAGAGCCGTCTGTCGGCACGGCCAGCTCAAACGGCGTCACGACAAGGAAGCCCACCTCACCGTCGCGCATGCGCGGGCCCACCAGCATCTCCTGGTCGTGGCGGAAGCTGCCCACCGAGACGATGCGGCGGTAGTCAAAGTCGCTGGCATCGCCCGTCACGCTCACCTCGGCAGCGTCGCGCACATTATCCAGGCCCAGCGGCAGTGGCGGCCGTACCAGCCGGTCTTCGCACTTGGCCAGCATGTCCGTCTTCCAGCGCAGTCGGTAGACCTGCCAGGTGCCGAGCGCAAAGGCAGCCACGGGGATGAGGACTGGAGGCATTAGAGAAAGCTGTCGGAGACAGGGAGAGGCTAACAGAGAGAGAGAGAGAGAGACCTAATATCAAGACGCCCGGTCCGTGTCGCCGGCCGGAGCGCACCAGCTCGGGAGGGTTGTCGAGGATCGAGGTAAAGTTGGGATCGTCGGCTGGCTGCAGTGGTTCGGCGGGCTCTTCCGGCCGAGGGGGTCTGCTTCGCACAGTCGCAGAAGTCGAAAGCAGAGGGGAAGCTATCGGGGCAGCATGTCGGCTGGCGGTGGGTCGGTGCAGACAGAAGCAGCAGGGAGAAGATGAAGAGGAAGGAGAAGAGGAAGAAGAGACTCGGAAAGAGCGTCGGGTCTGGGACGTGGCGGATCGGGAGACGAAGAGCATGCGCCCTGTCCACGGCTTCCACAGCCTGTGTGGCAGAAGAGCTGAATTCATTGTAGGCTGCCGTGTTCGACAAAGTAGAGCAGCTTTTCTCTTTTCTCTCTTTTCTCTTAATTTTTTTGTCGTCAATTTGATGGTGATAAACTGGACTGATAATAGTGGGACCACATAATCCCGATAAAATCATGTACTCGTAATACGGATAACTTCATATTAGTTACTCTTCTCCGTTTCATACAGCCACTTCCTATACACATGTCGTCCCTTTTCCTACACAAAATTCAAAATTCAAAAAAAAAGACAGTAGATTCCTTTCCATGTAAATTCCCTCCCATGTCGTCATCATGTACATTGCCAAACAGTACGCTGAGCATAAAAATTTCCATGCCATTGTGCATGCCTCCTGGCCGTCTAATACAGCCGTCGCTGGTAGAGTATAGGCTTGTCGTAGTGTGAGAGCCGCCTCAGCTCCTCTTTGATGAGCCGGCGGCGCTCAGCTCTGCTGACGGGCTTTGTCTTCTCCTTCTTCTCCGTCCGCCTGACCTTGTCCCGCAAGGCACTGCTGGACCCCAAGATGACCACGCTACTGTCGCGTGCTTCCTGCTCTTCTAGCAAAATTTGCTGTAGCTTCTCCTCCTTCTCCTTCTGAGCCTGCTCGAATTCTGCCGCGGGCGGCATGCTTGGCTGCACTTGTATCTCGACCGGACTCTGTGCAGCTTCGCCCTTCGACGCCATGCTATTCTCGTCACCACCATTGCCCGCCTCCATCCGCGTCTCGTCAATTGTGACTACTGTGCCGTCCTCCAGCTCGGTCGTCATCTTCTTGAATCGATCGGGTAGAAATATTTTGGGCGGCTCTGGCGGCGGCTCCTTGATGGCCCGGCGCAGGTCGTGGAGGGTGCGCTGCTGGATGACATAGCCGCTGAAGAAGAGAGCTGATGTGCATAAAACAACTACAGGACAAACAGACGGACGACCAGGGCCAGCATAGATTAGCAATCAAAGTTTCCAGAGCTTCTGTGTAGCCTCGAGTGGGGGGAGCTGTGCATAGAGGCAAGGAATGGAAGCAAGACTAGGGAAATGGGAAACTGGTGGGAAATGTGAAAAAACAAAAACAAAAAAACAGCACATGATTCCCATTATTCTGGCATGAAGAAAGGGGAGGAGGAAAAGAAACGCAAACGCACCAACTCCCGAGGATACCGCTACCGAGACTTGGGATGATGTCAACAGCATTTTTGTAGGTCGATCAAGAGATTCCAATAATATTGCCTAATAAAGTACCCTGAATTTAATATTCCAAAACGAAGGCCTGTAGGAAAGAACTGACAAAGATGCACGAAAAATGGTTCTCGATTAGATTTGCTATTCTGCCTGCAATGTTTAGATGATGGTGGTTTGTGATTTCATGCCGTCTGGCTGTCGAGAAGATTGCATGGAGAGATACGATTGGCGCAGGTGTTTACTACGGTGACCGAGCAACCAGTCTGACCCACACCATCACAGTAACAAGCACAGTGCATATCCATATGAACACTGTCGTCTACAACTACAATCATTCTCTCGTGCAACAACTGTATCAAATCTAATAAAAAACAAATGAAAAAACAATTTAGGAAGAGGTTACACTGCAGAATCCGACGAGAAATTATCAAGTGAGAGGCATCAGGGCGCTTTTATTGGAACTTTTTGTGGGGCTATTGCCGGCACAGAGTACGGACTGTGTACGTACGCATATACATAGGATTTGAGCTGAAGCCCTCTTGGGCGGCAAGGATTCGTGATGTCTACGTACGTACTCCGAATGAATTTTGTTGTATGAAAAAGGGTCAGACGATGAGACTCGTTGCGTGGTCATTCGTCTCAAAGGGCAGAGTCTGCGTTCTCATCCATCTGTCGATAGGGGGTCATCAGACCATAGTTGAGGAAAATCCTGTTTTGATTGCAAGCCCAATATACGAGTAGATGAGCAATGTCGGACTGCGTCCTCTGTGTGATGTGGCGTTTCCTGTTCGGATGCCCGATGTGAAGTGGGTCTGTGTAACAGACCTCAAATCCCCCTCTTACTTTGCGTCCTTCTCGCCTGGCTTTTCTCGTTTCTATTTCTCTGGATTCTTTCCATCTTTCCATCTTTCCATCTTCCCATCATCTCACCATCTTCCCCCTTCTTGCCAACTTTCTCTTTTCTCTTAGCTGCTGCGTGCCACTCAATATGCCGTTTGACGGACTGGACGACGTGCACGAACAGGCACTGACCCGGGCTGTGAAAAACATTCTCAGCCTCGACAGCGCTGTGAATGCCTATGCGCAGATTCTCGACGGTCTCCCTACAGAAGAGGGTATAGAGTGCACTTATATATGGGGTATTCCCTCTGATCATCCCGTGGCTGGACATGAGCATGTCTGCGAAGGGTTTCTAGACCAAGCTCGTCAGATGCGAGACAACTTCCAGTTGACTCATCTGTCTTTTGAGCCTTGGGTAAGTTTGCCAGATGAGAGAGAGAGAGAGGTTGACAGAGGAGAGAGACTCACATTATGCTTCAGGTCATCAAAGCCTTTCAGGAGACGGTGCCTGGCACGGATAAATTCAACCTTCGTCTGATCGAACTGGTGGCAATCTCGTGCCATCAGATTGGTGCCCAGCTGTACGAGAAGGATGGCGGGAATCACAAACACCAGGTCCTGGACGACTGGTACCGGCAGGCCCAGGCCAACGTGGAAAAAGATCCCGGCTTTTACAAGCAGGATATTCTGGGGCCGCTTGCCTTTACCCACCACCTGTTCAAGCACCCAGAGCGCTGTCCTCGAGGGGCAGCTGATATTGCTGGATACTGGGTCGAGGCAAAGATTTTTGGCGGTGTTCTTGTCTTTGACCGTGGCGAGTCCGAGCGTGAGGTATGATTATTGCCTGTTTTCTGTTTTCTGTTTGCTGCTTGCTGTTTGCTGTTTGCTGTTTGTTGTTTACTGTTTATAGTTTTACTCACCTTTTTTGCATATAGTGCAAATCTGTCTGGCTGAGCGGAGAAGCTCGTTCTCCCTATACACTCTACCCCCCTACGGATGTACAGTTCAAGGCCTTGATTGAATTTTTCTCATCTGGCCCTGAAGACGAGGGCTACCTGCAAAAGTGTCCCCTCCCTATCCCGGCCACGGCCGATAACCGCCCTCGTTGGGAGCCGTTTGAGGCGCAAACCAAATTCCATATTTTCCGGGATAAGAACGCGCTCGAGATCCCCATCGCTCGATTTGCTAATTGCTATGAAATGAATGGATACGACTGGCCCGAGGTGAGCGACCAGAACACGTTCACCGTCCTTCAGTGCTACAAGGATGAGGGAGAGGTGTATGATCCCGAGTTACTGGAAAGTGTGAAAAGGGGAATGAATTGGATTACTCCGACCTCACCGACCATGGTACCCCCGCCGGACTGGTTCAAGAATCGGAGACTTTGGCTTCCCTAGATACCTGGCTTTACGGCGGGCAATGTTTTCCGCGTAGTACAGTTCGTTTCAGAGAATACATCACTGCATCTTTTCCTAGCTCTATAGTTGTATAGGAACAGTTTGAATTTTATATTATTTAGCATCTGCTGCATCCGCTAGACCTCTCTCTCTTCTGTCTCCGGCTTAGCATCCATTTCCAGCCCCCGTTCCATGATGGACTGGTTCTTCTTGATATACAGGCGCAGGCCCTGCATGCAGACGATGCTGCTGGCCGAAAAGGCACTGGACAGGGGAAAGCCGATGGGGTAGGTGGGCGAGTCTGCCGTGCGCCAGGCACGCAGCGGGATGGTGGCGTGACCGACGTAGACGAGCGTGACGGCAGCAGCAACGAGGATGGCGCGGGCCTCGGGCTCGCGACGCAGGATGAGGGCGAGCCAGGCCAGCAGGGCGTAGCCCCAGGCGGCCGTGGCATAGCTGAGAAAGTAAAAGGCGAGGATGGCAGACGGCGAGGGCGGCCAGGCGGCGAGGACGGCCGTGCAGAGGAGATGGAGGGCGGCCGCAAAGGTGGCGACCTGCCAGCGCCACTCCTTCCAGTCGCTGAGGGCGTTGAGGCCAATGTTGCAGACGATGGAGATGGCATAGCCGCCGAGGGGGATGAGGTTGACGGTGTAGGTGGAGTAGCGATGGAGGCCTTTGAGGTAGAGCAAAAAGTAGGCGTTGGACCGCTGGGCCCAGGCGAACTGCAAGTAGGCGGCGAGGAAGAGGTAGGTGATGGGGGTGGTCAGCAGCAGGCGCAGCTTGCGGCGGAGGACGCGCAGGGGGATCATGCTGGCGGTGGTGGTGCCGGCGCCGGCCATGCGGGACTGGGAGAGGCGCTTCTCGGCCGGGTCGAGGTAGAGGGCCCGAGTGACACGCGGCGAGTCGGGGATGATGGCCAGGCCGAGGGTGCCCCAGACCATGGTGATGATGCCGGACACGAGAAAGAGCCACTGCCAGCCAGCGAGACCGTGGACGCCGTTGAGGTTCTTGTAGAGGGCAGCTTGGACGATGCCGAGGAACATGCTGCCGGCGACCCCGCTGACGCCAAAGATGGCGAGCCGCTTGCCGAGCTCGGGCGGCGTGTACCAGTTGAAGAGCAGGCTGACGATGCCGGGCCAGGAGGTGGACTCAAAGACGCCGAGGAAGAAGCGCAGCACAAAGATGGTGCGGGCGCTCGTGGCATAGGCCGTGACGAGCGTCAGGAGGCCCCAGATGATCTCGCAGAGGGGCAGGAAGATCGAGGGCCGGACGCGGGTCTGGATCATCTGCGAGGGGATGATGAAGAGGGCGTAGCCGATGGAGAAAAAGGTGGTGAACTCGACCAGCTCGTTTCCGTAGAGGGAGAGGTCTTCCTGCATGCCAGAGACATAGGCCTGCGTGGTGGCGGACTGGTCCATGTCCTTGAGCAGGCCGGCCACAAAGGCCCAGGAGAGCAGAAGCAGGTCGAGCTTGAGCACGAGCACATGGGATGGGTTCTGGAAGTAGGGGTGGACCCTGGCCAGCCAGGATGTCGACGTTGTGTCCTGCGAGGCCCCGTCATCCTGCTCAGAGACGGAGACGGAACTGTGTTTCTGGCCTTTCATGATGGTGTGAATCCAAACAAGAAAAAGTCACACAAGACGGAAAGGATGAGAGGGGGGGGGGGAGATGAAAAGTCTTTATTGTAACCATGTATATACCCTGGCATGATGCCCATCCTACCTACTCGCATTGCCCCATCCGTCTATACGAACCAGGCTCGAGGAAGTTCTTGGGTCTTGGTCTGGCGTGAGCCCATGGTAAGCTCTCACCCATGAATTGCGCCATCGCCACGGCCCAGTTCTTGGCTTCTTGGCTCACGCTCTCATACTGTGCAACAAGAATGGAAATACTCGTATTCCCATTGGGCGAGCAGCCAAACAGGTTGGCGCAAACCCCCCTTCTCAACGAGACAATGAATCTATTTCAAAAAGGACCTTGGAGATCGCCGCCCGTTGCACTCGTGCCTGGATCATCCCGAGAGATCTCCATAACCACAGACATCATCGTGCAGGTCGCCGTAGATGAACTGACCACTGTGGTGGCTGTCGTTCCTGAGCACTTCTGTCATGAATCTCAATGTCATGCTATGCATTGACAAATAAAAAACCAACCATTCAGAGACTGGGCAAAATAAAAACTAAAATGACACAATCGATATCCTGTACATAGTCGCATATAGTCGCAGGACTAGCCAGATAGCTGCATGAACTGTCCATTCACACTTTAAAGACGAGCGTTGCCAAGCCAGCCATGGCGTGCTACTTAGACACGAGAAATACCGAGCAGTCTTGTCGGCACATTGAGTTCTAGATTCAGACTCTCCTGATATCCAGGTTGCTTATCTCTTGCCGTCGCCGGTCGTCACAACCGCTTATTTCTTATGTCACTGCACCCGCCATCGTGAGAGAAAAAGGGGAAAAGGAGCAAACAATCTACCCCTCAAGTGACAAGAATTCAGCCATGCCCTCTGCTCCGCTCTATCCCAGCTACCTGCCAACACGCCCAGAGGGCTTTACCGCCCCTGTTCCGGTCACGCCATTCGATGGGGATGAGCCTGGGCGCCGAGCCGATCCCACCAAAGCCGCTCTTCTCAAGACCGCCACCAAGGTCGTCCAGATCACTCCGCGCATCGGCACCGAGATCGATGGCGTCCAGATCAGTCGGCTCTCCTCTGACGGCCTGGACGAGCTCGCTCTCCTAGCTGCAGAGAGGGGTGTCGTGGTGTTTGTATGTAGTGTTTCTCTTGTCCCCTCTTGTCCCTCCGTGTCCATCACATCTGGACCCTCATCCAACTCTTGCAGAGAAACCAAGACTTTGCCGACATTGGCTTTGAGAAGCAGCTGGATATTGTGCGACACTATGGACCCCTCCACCAGCATCCCACCATGGGCTATCCCGAGGGTACGGGTCCAGAGTTCCACGTCGTCTATGCAGATGAGAAAGTGTATGTATTTTGATTTTTCTGATTCTCTGATTCTGACCCTGACTCACTTGTCTTACCAACAGTGGAAACCTTCGGTCGCTGCTTGGCCCTCGCACCGCCTACGACCTCTGGCACGTCGACCAGACCTTTACACCCAACGTGCCCGCCACCACCTTCTTCTGGGTCCTCGAGAGCCCCGAGACCGGCGGTGGCGATACCGCCTTCACGTCGCTGACGGCCGCCTACGAGGCCCTCTCGCCCGCCTTCCGCCAGACCCTTGCCCCCCTGCGCCTCTTTCACACCTCGGCATCGGCTGCGGAGATTGCCCGCGTCGGCACGCAGCGAGCACTGCAGGAGGCCATCAGTGCCGTGCACCCGCTCGTCATTGAGCAGCCCGTCACGGGCAAGCCTGTCCTGTGGGTGAACCCGACCATCGCCCGCAAGGTCGAGGGTTTCCTGCCCGAGGAGTCCGACCACCTGCTCGGCTTCCTGCACAACCATATCAGGAGCCTGGATTTCACCTGCCGCGTGCGCTGGGAGAAGGGCACCGTCGTCGTCTGGGACCAGCGGACCGCTGCCCATACGGCCATTCCCGACTTTGGAGACGGCGAGCGGCGACACATGGTGCGTGTCATACCATATGGATCTCAGCCACAGCCAGCTTTTCCGCAGCCGTAGTGCGCCAGCACCAAAGCACGAGTTGGGCCGTTGGAGAGAAAATGGATATGTAGACGGCAGACAGCCCTACGCTCTACTTCGCGTCTATTTGCTGCAGGGAAAAGGCCAGAGAACAAGAGAATAAAAAGAAATGCATGTTGCACTATGCCAGTTTTTGCGTAGCTATTGCGAGGAGATCCCCTAGGCGGTCCTCTTGGGACTCTATTCGCATACCACGCGAGCCACAGTTCCATGCATGGAGATGTCGGTGTGATGAGCTTGAGCCTGAGCATTGTACAGCTCCTACTGCCCGAATAACCTGGGAACCTCACACATGCGTATCATATATTGATCCCGTACTTCGGGCCAGTCGTTTGCACTAGGACCGAGGCAGCTCCAGTAGCGAACGGCGGGTATTTCCAGCGCGCTCTTGTCCCGGATAATATGAAATCTGGTCTGTGCTTCATACGGGGTCCCATTGTGGGCGATTCTTGTCCGTGGCATGTATAGGCAGCGGACAAGCCTCGCCTGCTCGTACCAGTCACGGTGGGATCTGGTGCCTGTGCGACCCGCCGTCCAATGCATACAGAGCGGCGGCAATCTGGTGGCAGGAGATGGCCACCAGCTCCAAGAGGCGGAGGTGGAATTCCTCAGCGCCCGGGGTGGTCGACTGGAATGTGTCGATGGTCTACGTAGAGCAAAAAAAGGTGCGTCTGTCTGGCTTGTTCCGTGTATGCTGTAAACTGTCTGACTCACCTGCAGCGCAAAGGAAAGGTCAGAAAATCAAAGGGCGTCGCGCATCTGACGAGCCCTGGTCTAGGAAGCCAGGGCAAATCTGATCGTGTCCGAGCACGCGCACTGGATGGTCGCAAGGAATGGCACAACTATACACACCCTTGATCTCATCGCACGCCGGAAGTCCGTCTAGAATTTAGGCATAGGCGTCGAGGGCACTGTCGAGACTGAGGACATTTGTCACGGCACGGACGAGGCCCGTCCTGTGCTCGTCATCCAGCACGTCGATGGACAACGTTGTCTCGGAATGAGAATCTGCCATGATAGAATGCCTCTAGATTCGAGGGTGTGACTGAAGAGATGAGATCAGATGGTCGTACGTAGAGAGGAACTTTGCATCGAACGGTGACCAGACATGGAGGGGTTGTCCACCCATTTGGGGGCCAGCGCTGATCTCATTACTGAGCTGTTCATATTACCATGTAGGAATTTCAGATGCTATGATGCCACAGAAAATGGTGGTACGACCGAATTCATTCCTATACTACTGCAGGCTTGATTTGCGGCTCTCTATAGTGCTTTACTTTTCATGTTTTCAGATCCTGTTATCAGTTCAGTCTAGTGATGACAAGTAGATTTGACATACACATGTAAAAATGAGGTTCGACGATGATGAGGCTGAAGAGAACGATGCTAAAAGACATGTGAGACTGCACCTGTATCCAAAAAAAGCCCAGCTATTTACTACGTTGGGAATATTTCGACTATAGTAATAGGAACATGAAAAAAGATTTTATAGGTATCGCCTAGTCCATGCCTGTCATGAAAGGCATGAATAATGTTGCCTCTGACGCAAGGCTGTGTAAGGGCAAGTCACCTTGATTCGACACTATGGCGAGAACTCGGGCACGCCCAACCCTTTCCCTTCTTTATCACCATGGGCAGGCTATGGGGAGATGACTTTTCTCAATCGGAAACATCTGCGCCGTGAGGGCAGGCCTCGACGACAGGCCTCTGCTGTTTGCCGACAGGATCGACCGATGCTAGCATGCACTTGCGCAGATGCAGAGCTGGGGGCCATAGAGGAGGCGGTCCGAGGAGCCTTTTGAGAAGGAGGACCGAGCCTGGATTGAGCAGCAGAGTGGCATCACGCTGGACGAGACAGGATGGCCAGGAGAGGAGCAGATCGGGGTGCCAGTCTAGGATATGGTAGGCTGGCAGACAGCGAGGGATACGAGAGACAGCCAGCGTGCAGCCTTTCTGGTCAATGCAGGTCTGATTCTCGTGTTACTCCGTCTTAGCTCTTGCATACATACGATGGATTTCACCGACAAGGAGAAGCAGCCAAATCTCTGCGCTCGATAGTATAGGAGCAGTTCCTTCTGCCCTACGTTACCTCGTGATCATCCATAAGAAGAGCACGGCCGGATCCTACTTTTTGGCTGAGACCTTGCTGGCATTAGGCTGCGTGCCTTTTTTTGCGAGTCTGTCGTGCTGTGTCTTTTCTGTGGATTGGCTGCCTTGGGGAGGTCGCCGGTGAGACAATTGTGCGTGCTCGGCCTGTCGAGACGTTTTGTAACATTCCAGAACCGCTAGAACACAAAAATAGATACAGGTCTGTTTTCCTCTCCCGCCTCCATATGGCTGCCGAGGACTGTACGCTCCGGGGTCGCTGCAGGCAGGATCCTACTCGTCAGACACTATGAAAAAAAAACAGAGGAAGGAATCGTGGATGAGAAAGGGGCAAGGAATGCGCAGATAATTAACCTTCAAAAAAGAAAAGGGTTTACAGCTCACGCTCACAGGACTCCGCTCTAGAACGCTGACAAAACATTCAGAGACGTCAAGAGACCCCTGTCTTGCATCGAAGCAGCTTCCATTTAGGCATGAGAATTGACAGAGCCGAATGGCTGAGGGGCGTCCTGGTCTCTGCCCGCCATTATCTGATATCCTCAGCTCTGATTCTGAGCAAGAGCATCTGATCTGATTTGCGTAGTAGCCGGCAGCCGAGAGCCCGTATAAATACCAGCCGTACTTCCCCTGCTGCTTCATCCAACATTCCTCACCATCTCACCATCTTCTCATCTCCTCTGCTCAGCATATCCAGTTCTCATCACCTTTTTGTATCTACTCTCACTTCTTCCACCTCAACACGATCAATATGAAGTCTGTCGCCGTCCTCGTTCTTGCTGCCGCAGCTGCCGCTGTTGCCGAGAAGCCCGTCTTCAACGCGAAGAACTTTGCAGCTGGCTGCAAGACCGACGGCTCGTGCTAGTTCGTATTTCTCATCTTGTCCCTCTACCTCGTATCGTCTTGCCAGACTGACGGGAAAACAGCTGGAAGTTTGACGTTTACCCTGCCGGAGGGGACGCGAACAAGGCCACTCACTGCGAGAAAAGCCTGTCGGCGAGCAGCCTGCCCGATATCGCTGACAGTCCCTGTGCTGACACGAGCATCACCTTTGATGTCTACGGCACGGAGAGCGGCTGGACCGTTAGGGTGGAGCAGTCGTCCAAGAAACTGGTTGGCTATCATCCCATCAACTACTTTGACGTCAAGGCCATGGACAATAACAAAGTCTTTTCTCCGACGTACATTGGCGGTACCTCCTTCACCCTGAACGAATAGGCCAGCCACGGGGGACAGATCCTGTTCGATGAAAGCCGGGGCCTGGTTTGCCCGACTGTAGATTGTTCTGTCGCAGTGTGGCCCTCCGTCAAAGAATGTTACGAATCCAGGGGGGGGCCATTCTGCAGAAAATAAAATTGTGTGCAAAAAAAAAATAGTCTGATAGTATATTCTTAATAAAATCCATCAGCCGTCTGATCTATTCCTCGGTATGGGAATTATATATCGCTCGATGATTCGTTTCTATAATCTCTTCTCGCAAGTCCCTATAGTAACTTGTTATGCAGTTGTTGAGTAGATCACGTGATTTGTGTCATTGTGTAGTGTGGCACTCCACTAATAAAGCTGGACCTGTTTTAGTTTTAGTGCTCTAGTGATTCCTGCACGAAAAAGAGTACTGCCGTCAGTCTTATTCCTTACTTTTTCTCCTCCGCCAGCTGGATCGATGACGACCACCCCCTCACGTACCATGCGAGACGATCAGCGACCGGCGCTGCACCGAGCCGACGAGCGCCGGTTCGTAGACGAGCGCGGCTCGTCCGCCTCGCTGGCGCCCAACGGGCTCAACCCAGCCACGATTATGGAAAAGGCAGTGCGCGAGCGGATCATTGAGAGCTATTTCTGGAAGGAGCAGTGCTTTGGCGTGAACGAGGCGGACATTGTCGACCGCGTCGTGGATCACGTGCACTGCATTGGCGGCACCACGGGCACTTCGCAGCGGCCCACGCCCTTTCTCTGCCTCGCCTTTAAGCTGCTGCAGCTGGCACCTGACGACGCCATCCTCGACGTCTACCTGTCCTACGGCGGCGAAAAGTTCAAGTACCTGCGCGCGCTCGCCCTCTTTTACGTGCGCTTGACACGACCTGCCGCTGCCGTCTTCCAGACGCTCGAGCCGTTCCTGGCGGACCGACGCAAGCTGCGGCGCAAAGGCCGCGCCGGCACGGTGCTGACGTTTATCGACGCCTTTGTGGACGACCTGCTCATCAAGCCGCGCGTCTGTGCAACGAGTCTGTGGAAGCTGCCTAGCCGAGAGGCCCTCGAGGATCTGGACAAGCTCGAGCCGCGGGTCAGCGCGTTGGGCGACATTGACGAGATCTTGGCCGGGGAGGAGGAGGCGGAGGAGGACGAGAGACGAGAGGATGACGACGACGACGACGACGACGAGAGACGAGAGGATAATGACGACGACGATGAGGAGGCAAGAAATGGCAGACAGTCCAGCACAGACAGCGACCGGTACGACAGACAGTCGGCTCGAAAGAGGCAGCGGGGACACGGCGACGACAGGACAGATTCACAGGATGGGCGGTCACGAGAGCGGAGGCGGAGGACGCCCGACTCGGACGTATCGGACGACTCTCAATCGTGACATAGATAAGAATGTATTACGTAATCACACCTGATTTGGCTCTGGAGGAGAGAGCACACATGGAGACGATGCAGCGTGCCGGATGAGTAGAGTTGTCGCCAGCAGAGCATGGCCAGACGCCATGTACTCGTAAGCCCTCTGTCGCCAGAGTCTATTTTGTCTGGTGACCGAGGGCGTTGATCGACCGATGCCGGACCCTCGTAAACGAATAAATCCCGGAGGCACCTTTTTTTAGACTCTCGGCTTTTTTGGAGACGGACATACGTATCCTCTGGACAATGATGATGGGCAGCCGGGCATTTGCCTCTGCCGGCAGGCGAGGCGTCTCTCTCCCGGCATGTCGTCGATTCTCTGGCTCAGCAGTCCACCGAGCAGACTTTGCCCATGTCGTAAGACTTTGAAGACTTTGTCTCTCCCAAGAGCTTCTCTCTCTTCCTCCTTCCTCAGACGCCTGCTGACAAGCAGGTCATTGGCGGCGGTGTCGTCGGCTTGGCTGCCGCTCGGGCCCTCGCTGAGCGAGCCGCACGCTCCTCCTCCGCTTCTTCCTCGGCCTCTACCTCTGCCTCCTCCGTCCTCGTCCTCGAGCGCCATGCCGCCGTGGGCACCGAGACCTCGTCGCGCAACAGCGAGGTCATCCATGCCGGCCTCTACTACGCCCCCGACTCGCTCAAGATGCGCATGTGTCTGCGTGGCCGCCAGCTGCTCTACGACTTTTGCCCACAGCACGGCGTCGCCCACCGGCGCACCGGCAAGTGGCTCGTGGCACAGACGGCCGGCCAGCGCGAGGCTCTGCAGCGCATGGCCGCGCGTGTCGCCGAGACCGGCACGTCCGTGTCCGTGCCCCTGCGCTGGGTGCCGCCAGAGGAGGCCCGGCAGCGCGAGCCGGCCGTGCGTGCCGAGGCCGGCGTCCTCGAGAGCCTCGAGACGGGCATCGTCGACAGCCACGGCCTCATGGCGGCGCTGCAGGGACAGCTAGAGCAGGCCGGCGGCGAGGTGGCTCTCGGGTCGCGAGTGGTGGGTGTGCGGCCGCTGGGCCGCGGATCTGGCGGCTGGGAGCTGGATGTGCAGTCGCATGCCGACGAGGCGCCTTTGACTATTACGGCCGAGACGATTGTCAATGCGGCCGGTCTCGGAGCGGCTGCCATTCACAACATGATTTCTTCTTCGGCTTCCCCCTCTGCCGCCCCGCTACAGCTCTACTACGCCAAGGGAAACTACTTTAGCTACAGCGCCAGCCATCCCCGTGTCTCTACGCTCATCTACCCCGTCCCCGAACCTGGCCTCGCCGGTCTCGGCACGCACCTCACCCTCGATCTCTCGGGCCGCATGCGCTTCGGCCCGGATGTCGAGTGGGTGGACGACCCCACCGACCTCACTGTCCGCGGCACCGACCGCATCGCCCAGGCCCTCGAGGCCATTCGCATGTACCTGCCAGATGTCGAGGCTGCCGCTCTGCAGCCAGACTATGCCGGTATCCGTCCAAAGCTCGTGCCACCCGGCAGCCCTGCTGCTGCCGACTTTGTCATCCGCCGAGAGCCGGGCTACACTGGATGGATCAACCTCTTGGGCATTGAGAGTCCGGGCCTGACGAGCAGCCTGGCCATTGGAGAGATGGTGCGAGAGCTACTGTACGACTGAGACAAGAGACAGGACGGCACAGGAACCATGCTGTTTGAAAGGCTCTTTGTTTTTATAGCGCTGTCTCATAAACTATCCCGATATGAAAAGAAGGGGGGGGAGGAAGAAGGAAAAAAAAAGTAAAAAAAAAGAAAAGTAAAACAAAACGGAGAATAGAATACCGGAATACCCAGCCAGATAAGCAGACCAACTCGACATTATACGTAGACATCAGAAAAGAGTAAAAGGGAAACAAAACATCATTCCTCTCACAATCAGACATGTCGTTATCAGCGCATCGTCACGCTCGGATGGAACTGCCGTGCCTTGATGTTCACCCGAAATTCATAAATGCCTCCTTCGGTGCCAATGTACCTAGAACTGTTAGAAAAGTCACGAGTCCGCCATCCGTCCGGGATACTTACAGGATATGCCCGTCCTCGCTCCATGACAGTCCTGCCGTGTGGCCGTCTCGCTGATCCGTGGCCGATGCAGCCGCCGTGGCTGCTGCCACGATAGCATTTGCTGCCGCAACCGGGTCCCGCCCCGGTCGTCGCGTCACGCCGGCCGGGGACGTGGCCCAGTCCATCAGCATGGACTGGCCTAGCAGCGACCCACCCAGCCCGGCCCGATCCCGGCGACTGGCGTTGGTCACTTCTGCCGTGTCGCCGACACTGTAAGCATGCAGCAAGTTGATAGCCTGCAAATTGTTGTTTTGAATACTCTCCATCTCTCTGCTGGTGAGGTTTATATTGTAGACACCGTTGCCGTTGCCGTTGGCATTGTTGTTTCCCCTGTCGCCACCTCCTCCCTCTGCAGGCCACGGCTGTCGTCGTGTCGCTGCCGAGGCCGCAGACAGAGGCCCCGGAGCAGTCGGCTGCAAAGCTGGCCCACTTTCACTCTCGTCTATGCCATTCTCTGTCAAGTCCACCACTATGCCTCCTTGACGTGTCCCTGTCCCTATCACCGGCTCATTGGCGCGTATTCTGCGCATATCACTCAGTACTTCGCGGATCGACGCATTTTCTACCCGCCTATTCGCCGGTCTGTCCCGCTGCGGCTCATCTCTGGTGCGTGGCTGCACCCCGGGCATTGTCCCTCCGACATTGTTGCCATTGGCTCCGTTGACTCTGGTTCCATTGACACCGTTGGTTCCATTGGTTCCATTGGTTCCATTGATTCCATTGATTCCATTGACTCCATTGATGCCACTGACGCCATTAACACCATTGGCAGCGTTGGCAGCATTGGCAGCAGCAATGGCCCGGTTGGCCCGGTTGGCCCTGGCCCGGCCGACTCTGCTGGTAATAGCGACAGGACCGGGGACAATGCCCGCATTAGCATTGGCATTGGCATTGGCATTGGCGGCATTGGTCGTATTGGCAGCGACAACATTGGCAGTGGCCGCACTGGCGGCTTCAGCCAGCCTCTGTCGCGATCGGGGGACCCAGACCGTTCCGTTACGTTGGTCCCGCTGCTCTCGAGCCTCTAGAGTTTCTCGAGCTTCTCTCGTATTTCGAAACTCCCGCTGCTGCAGCTGCTGCATCTGTTCTCGCCGGTCTCGTCGCTCTCGAAGCCGCTGCATCTGCAGTGCATCCATAAACTGCGCCTCTTCTGCAGTCAAGGAGAACTGGTAGCGGTCCATGACGTCACGGAACTGCTGTGCCTGCTCTCTCGAAACAAGATTGACATTACCACCCCATATCCGGGGGGCCAGTAGAGTGTTTCGGATCCCACTCTCTTCAATGCCGGCATCTGCATTTGCCCCGATAGCTCCGGCAGTCCGGGCAGCCCCGGCGACACCAGCAGCACCAGCAGCACCAGCAGCATTAGCAGCACCAGCAGCATTAGCAGCACCAGCAGCATTAGCAGCACCAGCAGCATTAGCAGCACCAGCAGCACCAGCAGCACCCGCCGCTCCTCCTCCCGCACCTGCAACCGCACCTGCCCCCCTCGTAGTAAGCAATTCTGGGCGTTGAAGAGCCCGTCTGCGTCGTCGTTCCTCTGCCGCCTCGTCATTAGCGAGCACGACCTGGTTGATAGAAATGTGCTGATAGTCTTGGGGATGGCAGACGCTAATAATCTGCCGCACGGCAAAGTTGTTGCGAGCGTCGGCAATGCCAACGGTCCCGTGGTCCTCACTCCAGGCCAGTAGATCAAATGGGCCGGGGCAAAAAGCCATTTCTCGCACGGCCCCCGCACCCTCTAGAGGCTTGGACGATGTGAAACGGGCAACGACCGCAGCATCGCCGACCTCGTTGAGCAGATCCGTCTCAAAAATGGTAATCATGCCATACTGCGTGCCCACGGCGAGGTAGCGTCCCGTGTTGGAGAAGCATGCGGCAAAGCTGCCACGGCGCATCGACTGGTCCTTTCTGTCCTGGCCCTGCAAATGGTGGCGTGCAATGAGATGCCAGGTATAGAGCACTCTCTGGACCGGTCTTGCCGCTCCGGCCTGGGGGGCTCTCGAGGGATTGTTGCGGCCGTTGTTCAGCACAACACGCTCGTGAATGTACAGGTAGGGGTCGTCGCTCACGGCGGCCAGCAGTCGCCCGTCTGGGGAAATGACGGCCCGATTGACGCAGTCGGGGTAGGCCAGCTCGTCCAGAGCACAGAGCGTGTCCAGACCGACCACGGTCACGTGCTTGTCATTGTTGGCCAGCACAGCCACTGGGCGAGTATACGACCCCGGCCACGGCCTGACAAGCGCCGGGGGAAAGTACATGGTGATGCAGTTCACCCGCTCCTTGCCGAATTTCTGGCCGCGAGCAGCCAGCCAGGCCGGGACTGCCACAAGCGGCTGCACGCCAGGAACAGCACTGGTGTTGGTGCCGTTGACAGGGTTGACAGGGTTGACAGGGTTGGCAGGGTTGGGGTTGGGGTTGTTGGGGTTGACAGTGTTGTTGGCGGCAGTGTTGGCATTGCCAGGAGCACCGCCAGGGGCATTGGTGTTGCCTGCAACGTCGGCGCCGCTTACACTGTCTTCATCGAGGCGTAGATCAAAGTGGTCGTATTCTTCGTCGTCCATGTTTCGCGAGCCTTGTCCTGTTGCCGTCGTCTCAGCCTGACCAGCCTGACCAGCCTGACCAGCTTGGCCAGTCTGATCGGCATGGCCAGTTGGCGTGGGAGGATTAACAACGGTGGACGCTGCCGCCGTAACCTGAGGATTTGCAGCAGCAGCACCACCACCAGGAGCACCACCGACACCACCAGGAGCACCACCGGCACCAACAGGAGCACCAGCACCACCTCCAGGAGCACCAGGCCCGGCGACATTCGTCGGCAGAGTCAGATTCGGCGGAATGGCCGTCCCTGCGACGGTCGACCTGCCACCAATAATATTAATGGGACCCGAGACGTTAATGTTGAATCTCCGAGAGCTGCCAACGATGCCTAAATGGCCTCGTGGGATGCTTGCGTGTCCATTTCTGCTCGTCTCGTCGACGCGAATCGCGACAAACTCACCCTCCTCTCCTCCACAGCAGACCCAGCCGCCCTTGGCGACGAGACATCGCGGGGAGAAAGAGAGCAGGGCCACAGTCTCGGACTTTTGGGTCAGTGTGTTGAGTCCCTGAATGTGTAGATTTTCGGCGCCGGTCGGATAGTAGACAATGAAAGAACGGGAAACGCCAATGAGAGAGCGCAGCTGCCAGTGTCTGTGGGTGGTCAGAAAAAGCCGGAAAACAGGAGCACAATAGACTGCAGAAAGGACCGACGAAGAGAAGGGCAAAAAAAAAAAGAAAGTACAGGAAAGACATACGCTGGGGTGATGCGCGTCCGGTAGTGTCGACGTGGTTCCTGCGCGATCAGAGAGGTCGTCGGATAGAATCTGTTTCATTTGCCCCATGTGTTAGTCAACGTCCGTCGCCCGTCTTCGGCCTAGAAACGACAAAGAAACGGCCGAAAAGAAGAATCGCAGCAACTACTTACGCATCCTCGTCTTTCACTGCCATATCGGCGACCGCGCGAAATCGAAGCTGCGAAATAGCGGCAGCTTCTTCACATGGATCGGCAGAGGGTCAGCGATAGGGGAAACGAAAGTGAGCCAAAAGCGGACAAAAAAAAGACAGAATCGGTATGATGGAATCGATGCAAAAACGGTGGCAGAACGGATGCAGAAACGATGGCGCTCAAAAAAGTTGAGGCTCAAATTTGACGGGCTGACGAGAAGATGAATTTGCAAAAAGAAGATTCGCAAGGTGCAGAGCGGATGAAGTCTGCAGAGGGGCAGTGTCGTAAAAAGAAAAATAGAAACAAGAGAAAGAGAAAGAATCACGAGAGAGTCTCTTTCAAGAGGAGGGAGGGAGGGAAAGGGGGGGGGGGGGGAGGAGAGGCGGGGAAGATGAGAGGAGAGACACTGGCAGGAGGGAAGGAGACTCAAAAAAAGGTGGCGCTGATGCCGATGGGGCGATGCGTGTTTAAACAGATGTAACAATCTACTCGAGCAGGTAAACTTTGCCGCCAGAATGACGTTCCGCCAGGGAAAAAAAAAAAGTACAATCACGTAAGCAAGGCCGTGTGTCGGGACCTGGTCACTGTGCCTCTGCTGGCGTTCACTGGTGTTCACTGGCGTTCACTGGCGTTCACTGGCGTCCCTGGCCATGCCAAATCTTTAGCGGGGAATCACTTGCCGCCTAGGCACCCCGAGCCTGACGAGGCTGTGGCGTCCCCTGCCATGGACGCTACATTTCTCTCGCACAGTAGAAACACTGTGTGAGCTTCCCTGATATGAGGGAAGCATCATGGGCAAACTGGATCCGTCTTGCTGGCGACGAAGAGGAACAGAGGGCATTTTATAGATCAATTTGTATTCTACACTTTGGAGCATCGGACAAGCACTCGGGGCACATACTGTTCTGATCATGCATTAGATTGCGGCAAAATGCGGAGCAGCAGAGGACTAGTATGGTCTCGTCTTCTTATGGCCTCTTGCTTTTTTTTCCTTTTTTTTCCCCAACTTTTTTCTCACTTTTTTTCTTTCGTCTTTTTTATTTTATTTTATTTTTATTTTATTTTATTTTAATTCTTCCCTTTCCCCCATTTTTCTGTGTCTGGGCACCTTCCCTCATCTCGCTTCGGTCTTTTTGTGCACCCAACCTCCCAACCTCGGTCATTTTGGACCCCAGACTCGTGCCCTCTACTCCGTAAAACCATTCTCCCTTGCCATGAGGCATTCTACGGATTCTCTGGAAAGCACGTGCGAAGCAGCCGTGATATAATTTGATCACGTGCTTTTGCAAAACTAGTCACGTGATACTATAAGAAGGGTCTGTGGCAAAGGAGTGGGGCGTACATGTTAGCGGATGAATCTGGCCAATCATGTTCCGTATCTGTCCGCCTCTCCGTACCTTCTCGAAGTTTGCAAGAATTGGAAAGCCGGAAAAAAAAAACGTAAAAAGTCAAAGGTAAAAAAAAATTTAAAAAAGCTCCAAGAAAACTTTCTCTTCTTATTCATCCTCACTCTCCCACCACTCACGGCCACCACCACTCTTCTGCTCTGCACCATTTGGAGCCATTAGACGTTTCCGTCTCTTGCCTTCTTCACTCTTCTCTCTCTTTTTTTTTTTTCTTCTCTTCTTTTTCTTCCCTTTTTTTGACTCTTCATAATCAGCCCACATACGTCACCATGTTGGCTTCCCGCTTCTCCAAAGCCGTAAGTTTCTCGTTTTCCCCCTCGACATTTGCCTGGTCCTGGCATTCGGCATACTGACTGCACTCTTAGCTTCCCCGGGCCGCATTCTCCGCCCCGCGGACGGCCAGTCTGTTCCGACCCCAGACCTTCCGCCCGGCCTTTGCTCGCTTCGAGTCGACCGCCTCTGATGAAAAGGTCAAGGGCTCCGTGATCGGCATTGATCTCGGTAAGTTGGCACTGCCGGACTCCGCGGGAGAGAGAGAGAGAGAGAGAGCGAGAGTAAGAGAGTAAGAGAGAGAAACTTGCTGACATCTGTTCCAAGGTACCACCAACTCGGCCGTTGCCATCATGGAGGGCAAGGTTCCCAAGATTATTGAAAACTCAGAGGGTGCACGGACGACGCCGTCGGTTGTGGCATTTACCGAGGACGGTGAGCGGCTAGTCGGTGTGGCTGCCAAGCGCCAGGCTGTCGTCAATCCCGAAAACACCCTCTTTGCCACCAAGCGATTGATTGGCCGCAAGTTCACCGACGTCGAGGTGCAGCGTGATATCAAGGAGGTCCCCTACCAGATCGTCCAGCACAGCAACGGCGACGCCTGGGTCGCTGCTCGTGGAAAGAACTACTCGCCGTCTCAGGTCGGTGGCTTCGTCCTCCAAAAGATGAAGGAGACCGCCGAGTCCTACCTCAGCCGCCCCGTCCAGAACGCCGTCGTCACTGTGCCCGCTTACTTTAACGACTCCCAGCGTCAGGCCACCAAGGACGCCGGCCAGATCGCTGGCCTCAACGTCCTCCGTGTCGTCAACGAGCCCACTGCTGCCGCCCTGGCCTACGGTCTCGAGAAGGAGGCTGACCGCGTCATTGCCGTCTACGACCTGGGCGGTGGTACCTTTGATATCTCCGTCCTCGAGATCCAGAGCGGCGTCTTTGAGGTCAAGTCCACCAACGGTGACACCCACCTGGGTGGCGAGGACTTTGATATCCACCTCGTGCGCCACATTGTGGAGCAGTTCAAGAAGGACTCGAGCATCGACCTGTCCAACGACCGCATGGCCATTCAGCGTATCCGCGAGGCCGCCGAGAAGGCCAAGATTGAGCTGTCTTCTTCGCTGCAGACCGACATCAACCTGCCCTTTATCACCGCCGATGCCTCTGGCCCCAAGCACATCAACACCAAGCTGACACGCGCACAGCTCGAGAAGCTCGTCGACCCCCTCATCAGCAAGACGGTCGAACCTGTCCGCAAGGCCCTCAAGGACGCCAACCTGCAGGCCAAGGATATCCAGGAGGTCATCCTTGTCGGCGGCATGACCCGCATGCCCAAGGTGTCCGAGTCCGTCAAGAGCATCTTTGGCCGGGACCCCGCCAAGTCTGTCAACCCCGACGAGGCCGTCGCCATTGGCGCCGCCATCCAGGGTGCCGTGCTCTCTGGCGAGGTCAAGGACCTCTTGCTGCTCGACGTGACGCCGCTGTCTCTGGGCATTGAGACCCTCGGCGGTGTGTTTACGCGCCTGATCAACCGCAACACGACCATCCCCACAAAGAAGTCGCAGGTCTTTTCGACTGCCGCCGACTTCCAGACGGCTGTCGAGATCAAGGTCTACCAGGGCGAGCGTGAGCTGGTCAAGGACAACAAGCTGCTGGGCAACTTCCAGCTCGTCGGCATTCCGCCGGCACACCGCGGCGTGCCCCAGATCGAGGTGACGTTTGACATTGACGCCGACTCGATTGTCCACGTGCATGCCAAGGACAAGTCCACCAACAAGGACCAGTCCATCACCATTGCCTCGGGCTCTGGTCTGTCTGACTCGGAGATCCAGCGCATGGTGGACGAGTCTGAAAAGTACGCCGAGCAGGACAAGGCGCGCAAGGACGCCATCGAGGCATCGAACCGTGCCGACAGCATCCTGACCGACACGGAAAAGGCCCTGACAGACCACGCCGACAAGCTCGACAAGACCGAGTCCGACCAGCTGCGCGAGAAGATCACCCAGCTGCGCGAGTACCTGACCAAGGTGCAGTCGGGCGAGGACTCGGCCACGGCTGAGCAGATAAAGGAGAAGGTGGACGAGCTGCAGAATGCCAGCCTGAACCTGCTCGACAAGGTTCACCGGGCACGCGCAGAAGAGAGCTCTTCTTCCTCATCGGAGCCGACCGAGGGCGAGAAGAAGGACGAGACCAAGCCATGAAGCGCGTAATAGAGGCCGTGCTTTGTTTTTTTCCCCCTCCCCCGCCCATTTCCTTCTCTCCCTCCCTCTTTCACTCCGTTTCGCCCCTCCGTCTCACCGCTCTCCTCACCCCGGCCACCCTGCACCTGGCAGAGTTGTCTGTCGTTTCCGTACATGATCCACATGTCGCTATATAGAAAACCTCCTCTTTTTTATATCCAGCTCACCATTTCATTGTATCTAACTGTATTTTACTTTTTTTTTCCCCTTCTTTTTCTTCCTCTTTCTCCGTCCTGGGATGTTTGGCACTTGGCTTGTATGTGTTGAAATGTCGGAGCCATCTAGAATGTTTGCTTGTCGCATATTGTTCTGTCGACTGCGTCGAGAGACAAAGAAGGCTGGTGATTGTCGTGATGGAACGGGAGAGAGAGAGAGAGAGAGAGAGAGAGAGAGAGAGCATGGGCTAGGGCTCACTCATGATAACTGGCGTTTAGAGTTATTCAAAATCGGTGCTTTATGGGTTCAGTAGGTCAGGAAGAGGAGGAGGACGACGACGACGACAGAAGTGAGAGTGCTAGAAGCGAGACTGACGAAGGATGTCGCCAGCCATTCCATTTCTCATCCGTCTTTTCTTTTGAAAGTAATAAAGATACATCCCCGCTCATAAATGTTGTCCCGGCCTTTATTTTTTTTTGTTCCTGGTTCATATTGTAGATCTACAGTGTATATGCTACCCTTCCAGATCATGTCCTAACTACACTCATGGCCACCAGTCCTCAACGCCCAAAACCAAACCAACCACGCTTCGTCTCCTGGGACTGTTGCGCCTGTGACGATGTCGGCGTAGACGCTGCCTGGCCAGCCTTGGCTGCAGCAGCACCACCCGATGCGGCGCTCTTGTTCGGGTAGTCAATATAGTTCCAGGCAATGTCGAGGAAGAGGGGCTTGACCGGCACGGGTTCGAGACGGGGTGGGTAGGCGACAATGTGGGCGAGGTCGAGGTTGGCCTGTGGGTAGTAGGCGAGGCGCTCAGACAGAAATCCAGTGGGAGAGGCCGCAGCATCAGGCGAGGACCGACTGGGCTGTTGGAGCCTGGAGATGTCCACCAAGGCACGACCGCGTTGGACTTCGCTGTCGAGAATCCGAAGCAAAAAGGCGGCGTCGACACCGCTGACGTGGATGGTGCGCAGGGGTGAGGGCGTTTCCGTCGTGGCGGCCAATGCTGAATCTATCCGGCCGAGGACGGGTGCTGCCAGGGAGCACTGGTCGTGGGCGTGCTTGACGAGAGCCAGCGCGTTGTCGGCGTTTCCGGCGATGTAATGTGACCGAGCGATGGCGAGAGACCTATCGGTCAGCAAGAGAAGTGAGACGAAAAAAAAAAAAAACAGGCAAAAAAAGAAAAAGGCAAAAAGACTCACTTGAGGGCTGTAAAGTACTGGATCGTGGCATCGAGCTGCTGGGAAAGCTCTGCATCGTTGGCCACACCGGGAAGCTCCTTGACCGAGTCGAGACTCTGCAGAATGCCGTCATACAAGACGACCTTTTCCTTGAGACGGGCCACGAAGCGGCCGGGCGCTTCTGGCCGCGTGGCCGGCTTCTTGACGCCTGTCCGCTTCGTATTGCGGTGCTTGTTCTTGAGGGCATGCTGCAGCTGCACCGTGGCGCCGTCATGGGCGCCCGTAAGCACGCGATGGCGGCCGATGCGGTAGCTGATCATCTCATAGTTGGCGGCCGTGCGTGCCATGTACAGGGTCTGCACGGCAGGGTCGCTCTGCGGACGGCCCTCGCCGCGCAGGTCGTCCATGGCAACCTTGGTGACGTCGACGGCATCCTGGCTCGCCGTCAGCACGTCGTCGTACGCGGCGGCCTGGTCGCTCGGCGAGGCCATGCGCGGCCCGCCGGCCAGCAGGGCCGCCTCGAGACGCGCCTTGGCTCGGTCCAGCGCGGCCCAGGCGGAGGCAATGGGGGCGTCTTCGATGCGCACCTGGCGCGACCGCCAGGTGAGTGTGCGCGTGGAGGCGACGACGACCTTGTCCATCGCGGTCGTGGTATCGCCGGCGCTCGCCTCCTGGGGATGCAAGACAGCAGAGTCGATCTTGTCAATGGTGGCCACAAGAGCCGCATCGGCACCAGCCGTCTCGGCGCCGGACAGAGCCTCGCGCACAATAATGGGAATGGGCGTGGACCGAGGCACCTTGAGCTGGTAAGCGGCATAGCGCACCCACGGCTCGTTGGCCGTGACGAGCTCGCGAAAGGTGTCTGCGCTGGCCGCCGTCTTGGAGCCGGCCGCCGAAGCAGCCGCCGAGGCGAGCGCGCTGTAAATAGCCCAGGCAACGGCATAGTCGGCGAGGCTGCGCTGCCAGCTGCGGCGTTCTAGATTGGCGGCGCCCCGCAGCGAGGCGGCATAGGCGCGTGCTTCGAGGCGGTCACCCATGCTGGCACCGCTGGCGTCCTGCTGGAGGGCGCTCTGCAGGTTCTCGGCGTACTTTGCGGCCTTGTCGAAGCGCGAGACAATGTGTGACCGCGCGTGGTTGTCCGTGTTCTTGCCGTTGGCCGTCTGGACCGCCTTGATGGAAACGGCCTGGGCATGGGCGCGCTCGGCCAGGAGGATGAGGAGGTGCACATAGCTAAGACAAGAAAGAGGTTAGGAGACCGGCCGTCCTCGCGAGGCTCGACAACTCGACAAACCTACGTGATATCATGGGCGACCTGCTCTGGCTGAATGGTGGCCGATTTGTGGTTGTATTTGCCCCGGTGCCGCGTGGCCACGTGCAGCTTCTTGCGGCATTTCAGGAGGCGCGTTGCCAGTCGTGTCCGGTATCTGCCATAGTCGGACGGCTGGTCGACCTTGTCCCTCGAGGAGACGATGAAGCTCGTGATATCCATTCTCAAAGAGGAAAGCGGGAAGACGGGAAGACGACAAGACGGAGGTGAAAAGATGTCAGATGGCAGGAGAGTAGTGGCGGGAGCAGGGAACCGGAGAGGAATCTACGATGTAGGGACCTCGAGCAAGACCGGGCTGTCGTCTGTCGTCTGTCGTCTGTCGTCTTTCTTCAGTCGTCTTTCTGCAAGTCGTCGGCTTCTGATAATTGTGGGGTTGTCTACATAGTCGCAGACATTTTTACAGCGCGGTCTGCCCCGCGCCAGTCATTTTCTTAGTGGTTTTGTGCGCCATCCGTCCCTTGTAACGAAGTCCAGAGCCAAGCGATTCGTGACAGTCGGATCATATATTCTCCGCACCGGCGCGAGCTCTACACTGTATTAACACATGTCTACGGAGTATGGAGTACATACTATGTAGTAATCCACATTTACTTAGCATATTCAAAGTCAGACCATTTTAAAGTAGAGAAAAAAAAGACGAGCAAAATTTAGAAGCAGGCTGAGCCAGATGAGGGTCTGGCGATTGCTTTCTGTCATTGGATTGGAATCGATGTCTATGCGTTTGGGTATCTGCCCATAGATTTCTGGAATTTCCTTGAATTCACAAAGCTTTTCTTCTTTCATTAGGTAAGCAGTTCCTGCTTTTCTTCTCTTTTCCTCGAGCCTTTTCGTCTCCCCTGTAACCTCACTCTTACGTCTTCTACGCCTAGATCCTGCTCCTGTCCATCTTTGCCTCACCCTTTGTCTCTCTCTCTCTCTCTCTCTCTCTCTCGGCGTCATGGACAGATTATAGACGGTCTCTTGCATCATCTACTCATTGCCGACTCCCCGTCGACTCCATGTCCTTGCTGGAGAGGAAGGGAGTCGCCAGCTTGGAGCCGAGTGGCCGTCTCCAGCGGCTCCTGCGCCAGCATCGCCCCCCCTCGCCCTCCTCTTCCTCCACGAAGTCGAGACACCGATCCTCTCACTCGCTGCCGCCCGAGTTCTGGAAACATGGCGCCCCAGATCTCGTGGCCGCCACCAGCTGCTCTCTCCGCGATGCCGTCGACCTCTTCACGCCCCACTTGCTGCCCAGACAGGAACCGCTGCATGCCTCGACCTTTCTGCTCGACTTTCTCTATCCCAGAGGTGCTCTCAGCCTCGTGAACCGACCCTCGCTGCCTTTCTGGCCCTTCTTGTCAGAAGCAGCCTCCCATTCCTCGGCTCGGACCCTGGACAAGCCGGGCCCTGGCCGTCCATCGGGAATCCGACAACCTCCTCGACTCTACAGCTCCGCGTCCTTTCCCATAGGAGCCTCGCCCATGAACACAGAGACACACCCGACACACCCGGCACACCCCCCTTCGCTCGATGCCATCACAACAAGCCTTGCCAGCAGTCCCTTTGCGCCTTCTTCCTTCCCTCGGACGGCGGAAGAAGCAGCTGCCCACGACTCGGCGGCCGCGCCCCGCAAGCTCGACAGTCTGCTCCAGAGCAACACCACGGCCTACACCACCGACCTCTTTGACAGCGTCTGGAGCCTCTACCGCACAGTCCTACCCGAACAGAGACGACCAGGATTGTCACGTGATGTCCTCTTCTTCTTTACGCCTTCCCGACGCAGCGTCGAGGCTCAGCGCATCCTGCTGGTTTACCGGGACTTGAAAAGTGCGCAGCCCGGATCAGAGTACGACAGTGACGTCCTCGACCGCGTCATCCGAGCACACCTCCTTCTCCGAGACCGTGACGAGGCTGTGGCCCTCTTCAAGCACTCGTTGCTGAGAACAGTGGCGTCTACAGCCGCGTCCCTGCCGCCTTGTCCTGCTGGCTTCTCGGCGCTCGTCGCTGACGCCTTCCAGTCGTCTTCGTGGGACATGCTCGCCGATGTGTGGGCAGCATACAAGGACAGGATGGGGGGCTGGCAAACCGTGAAGCCGGCCGCATTGGAAGAAGTGCTGCGGCACAAGAGCTTCCGAGAGAACCTTGCCAAGCTGTCTGAGCACTACGAGGGCGACGCCTACAGAGCGGTGCGCCAGAAGCAACAGGCCCACCCCCGACACGGACAACCCGACTCGGTGACGGGCTTCTACGCCGCTCTCCTCCGGGCAGCTCTGCCACTGTTCGAGGTGGCTGAACTGTATCCGTTTGTGCAGCAGCTGCGGAACGCCATCGTCTACGAGCAGTTTATCAGCAAGGCGGTGGACGGCAAGCACAGGCAGATTGCTGCCCAGGCCTATGCCGAGTACCGCCGCATCGACAGGTTCAGGCCGCAGCCGCAGACCCTCGTGCGCATGATCCGCCAGGTCTACACGGCCGACGACGTCCGCGGCATGGAGGATGTGCTCAAGGACTGGTACACTGTCCATGGTCGGCCCAGCTACTGGGGCTACCAAAAGTTTTTGGCGTTTTATGCGGCGCGTGGTGACGTCACGTCCGTGTACCGACTCTGGAATGAGTTCACCGAGGTCTTTCCGCAGGAGATGCAGACGGGCGAAGATACGTTTGCACACCTGCTCAAAGTTCATGCCGTGCGCGGAGACCTTGCCAAGGTCGAGCAAGTCTTTGCAGAGATCCACGACGTCTATGGCGTCGAGCCCAACACCACCTGCTGGAACATTCGTCTGCACGTCCACGTGCAGAGGGGCCACTTCCCTGCGGCCATGCGCATCTTTGAGCGGCTCTGTCGTGCCACCGCGCCCGACGACTACAGCTTTGGCACCATCATGGCCCTGGCCGGCAGCCGTGGCGACCTGCAGCTCGTCCTGGAATTGCTGACCAGGGCCAAGTCACGTGGTCTGCACGTCACCGAGGCGATGCTGGATCCCGTCGTCGAGGCCTACTGCCAGAACGAATGTTATGCCGAGGCCGAGGAGCTCTGCGTGGAGACGACACGCAATCGACAGACACAGTGCACGGCACTGTGGAATACACTGCTCCAGCATCACGCCTTCCGGCACGACCTCGTGGCCGTCAACCGCATTCTCGGCGTCATGACGCAGCTGCGTGTCACGTACGACGAGGGCACCTACAGTGCGCTTCTCTTTGCCCTCGCCCAGTGCCGCCAGCCACGTCGTGCTGCCGAGCTGCTGCGCACCGCCCAGGAGCAGGGCCTCTTCCGGCCCAAGGCGCACCACTACACCATGCTGATGATGGCCTACGTCCGCAGCCGCCAGCCGCACCGTGCGCTGCAGGTCAACCGCCTCATGCACCACCTCGGCTTCCGCCGCTCCAACGAGCAGACCCAGCTTGTCATCAAGGCCTTTAGCCAGTGGGAAGAGTACCCGCCAGGCGTCGATGCCAACGGCATCATCGTGTCCAACGACGGCGTCAACCGCACAGACCGCCGTGAACTGCTGGCCAAGGCCCTGCGAGAGTTTCAGCGGTCCTTGGCGGCCGTGCCAGATGGCGGTGGCGGTGGCAGTGGCAACAACAGCCGTGTCCAAAAGGGCCGCTCACCCTCGCCGACGCAGGCTGCGCTAGGGCGCGACGAGATCCGCATGCCACTCGGCGCCGTGCGGCGGTTTTCGTTTGTCGTCTTTATGCTCGTCCAGGCACGTGACTTTGCCGGTGTCGAGGAGGTCATGCAGCTCTACCGCACGCTGTCACCCGCCGACGAGCGGGCCCACCCGCTGCCGCTGAAGCTGTGCAGCGCGCTGATGCTTTCCGACTTTACCGAGGGCCACTTTGACCGTGTCAAGGAGACGTGGCGGTATGTCCTGGATCGCACCAAGGAGATTGGTCGGCCACATGCACGGATAAAGGCAGAGGGGGTGGAAACGGATGCATGCCAAGTCGATACCGACGATGCCAACGATGCCAACGATGCCAACGATGCCAACGATACCAACAATATCCAGTCGAAGCCGCCACCACTCATTGTTGCCAAACTGCGGTATGGTTTGACGGACCCGCTCAAGACGATGCAGCGCGTGTACATGGCCGAGAGGGATGCCGACGGTCTCGTGCGTACGGTGGACGAGGTGCTTGCGGCCGGCTTCCTGCTGGACAGCAAGAACTGGAACCACTATGTGCAGAACCTGGCGCGACTCGGCCGAACAGAGGAAGCCTTTGTCGTGTGCGAGGAGCGTCTCATGAGCCACTGGAGCGGCTTCTCTGCGCTTCGCTGGCGCCAGAGCGAGCCAGGGGTCCGTCCAGGTCAGGGTCCAGGTCCAGGTCCAGGCCCAGGTCCAGGCGAAGGCGGTGGCGGTGTCGTTCTCCCGGGCGTGGAAATGACGCCTCCCATGGCGACACTGGACGTCGCCGAAGCAGAGGAAGACGGCGATGGGCGACTGAGCACGGAAGAGTTTCTCTCGCACATGAAAGAGGGCCCGGAGGCCGGCACTACCGCTGCCCAGACCACCGCAGCTGCTGCCAGCCGTCCCTCGTCGGCGCCCGCAGCGCCTCTTCATGCGACGGACGGTGCCCGATTGTCCCGCTCCCAGCAGCTGCTAGAGGGGGCATCGCGCTTCAACCGGCCGATGGCGCTGACGATGATGGAGCTCGCCAAGGCGTTTTTGGAGCTCGAGCGGATGGCGCCGTGGTCGCCAGCAGCCGAGCGGCAGTTCCACGACCTTGCCGTGCGCTGTCCCAAGGCGGTGCATGCCGTCCGGACCATGGTGAGCATGAACTCGCGGCTCGAGGGCCGCGTCTTTGGCGAGGAGGACGACAGGGACGACCGCGTATCAGAGGAAGACAGCAGCCGTTGACAGACCATGTGATGATTATTTTACGAACTCATAGATGGAATTTCTGAATAAACAGCAGTATGAATGGTGATTACTCTGCGCGAACTTGTATCTATGCAATGTCTAAATATTGAAAAATAAGGAAACAATATGGATCTCCGTCTTTCTCATCCTTCCTGGCTCTCGTGCACTCGTGCTCTCGGTCAATCCTCCTGCTGGTTCGTCTTCTGGACATCGAGCGACCGCAGCCGCTGGGAGAGGAGTCCTTCGCCCACTGGACTGCCGTCAACCATGGGCGTAAAGGCATTCCCGCCATAGCCGACATCGCCTCTGCTGAGCTTGTTGTACGTCAGCGGCTCCGTCGCAGCCTCCATGTCCGCAGCATCCGCTGCACTCCTGCCCTCTCCAGCACGTTGTGGGATGCGGTGGCCAAAGAGGCTGGATGTCGACGACGGGCCGGCTGAGACGGACCTGCCGTCGCTGCCATGTCCGCTGCCATTTCCGCCGCCGCCGCCGAGAGATCCCAGAGGCACCGCATCGACAGGCAGGCTGCCCGAAGAAACGTCCATGGACACAAACTGCCCATACTGTGCGGGATCCTGCCTCGGCACGGGCTCCTGCTCCTGTGTTCGCGGCCGCTCCTGCTCCTCGTCCGGCGCCCCGTCCTGTTGCTGTTGAAGCTGTCGAAGCTGTCGAAGCTGTCGCGGTTGTCGTGGCGGGGTAGAAGACAGCCACAAACTCATGGCTGTCTTGTTCGCCCTGCTGGTGGTGGGAATCGGCAGCGGCTGCCGGGACGAAGGGGACTCCCATGCGGCCTGACCCACCGCCGACGCCGAGCTCGGCTGGCCGCCCAGGAAGGGCTGCCAGGGGGTGGAGAGGGGAGAGGGAGAGGAGAGCAGGGCGGAGCTGCGACGCCCATGGGGGCTGTCAGCTGGAAGCATGGAGCTGCTGCTCCGAGCGCCGTGGACAGTGGCGCCCACGGGCTGTGCTGGTGGATGCATGGCGCGGATCGGTTTGTAGGGGGAGTACCGCGGCTCGGGAAAGGTCAGCTCGTTCCGCAGCTTCTCCTTTCCATCGGGCACGCGGTTGGCAAAGACGATGCGGATGCTCTTGTAGAGATAGTAGCGGCCGCGTGACGGACAGCAGATGTGGACGTGGGCGAGGTAGCGGAGGATGGGGCGCTCGTCTCGCGAGGACGGCAGGGCGGATGCGAGGGCATCGTTGTCGATGACGGGCCCGGCCGAGTAGATGCGCTGGCGGATAAACGTCTTTGTGCCGGGCTCCATATCCGACACGTCGTAGGGAATCAAGAAGAGCTTGACGGCCGTCTTGTTCTGGTTCTTGATGACAATCTGCAGCTGTCCGTGTGGCGGAATGCGATAGGAGCCGCCAGGAGGTGATTTGTAAGCGTGAGACCGGCGTGGCTGCTTGCGAGAGCCTGTCATGCAGCTGCTCACCCCTGCTGAAGAATGCTGTCCGCCCTCGCCCCCCAGTTGCATGGCGACATCGTCGCCTGGCGCCGGGGGCGTAGACGCCACCGCCGGCGTGCCCGTTGGCATTCGTTTCCGTTTCACACGCTGTTCCGATTCCGAGTTGGCCAGCCCGTTCTCCAAGTCGATCATGCCCACATACGGACTCGGTCCGTCTTCCATCCGGCTGGTGGAGCGGCCGTGGGACGTGGATGCGTAGCTGTAAAAGACGGCAGAAAAGGGCAGCGTGACATGCGGAGGACAGCGCAGGGCTGGCTTGCAGGCTGGGCCGAGACCCAGAACGCCAATCTGTGCCTGGAAGTCGAGCGGCTTGGAGGGCGTCGTCGACATGCGTCCACGCAGAATGCTCTCCTCATACGACCCCACCATGGAGGCGTGGTGGAGGGGCGAGGCGGTGTCCGAGGCGTGCGACAGGCGGCGCTGTCGAAATGACGGGGAAAACAGGGACGAAGGGGCGGGTGGTGAACGTGGCATGGACGAGTAGGAGGCGCCGGGGTAGTAGGGAAAGGAGCTCAGCGAGCGGCGAGGCTGGTGTGCCTGGTAGGGCACGGCGCCTTCTCGCCGGAAACTCGCAGCTCGCTGGCGTGCTTGGGGGCGAGGGAGAACGACGGGCGTCAAGAGTTCATAGTGAGAGGAGATGGAGTGCCGAAACGGCGCACGGCCAGGTGTCGTGGCTGCGTGCATGGCACGGCGCCGCCAGGGCGTGCTGCCAGACGGGGCAGACGGGCTGCCAATCAGGAGGCCGTCCATGGCGTCGACCCGTCTGCCTTCACTCTCACCATCGTCGGCATTGTCATCCTTGGCCATCTCGTCGACGTCGTCGACGTCGTCGTCATAGTTGCTTTCCGACTGGACGAGCGGACTGGTTGGCGGCTTGTAGACGAAGCTGGAGGAGAGAGACGTCGAGAGAGGCGTCAGGCCGCTTCGAAAAATGTCCATGTCGGCCAGAGAAGCGAGCGAGAGAGACGGCGGCGGCGGCGGCGCGTGTGCTGTCAAGGCAAACGGGGGAAAGTGGGGAGGCGATGACGTCATCCACGGCAGAATCCCGGCGCCGTCCTCGTCGCTCTGCCCCTTGATGCCGGAGCTGGACCGATCCTGAGACTCCTTGTCGGCATGCCTGCCATTGTGCTGCTCCTGGCTGGGGCCGTGTGTAAAGTCGCCGCTATGCAGAGCAGAGCGCGGTCTCTCGATACTCATGCCATCCTGGAACCGCTCCAGGGCTAGACTGGCATCGCGGCCCGCCGTCGTTTCCGCAACAGGCGTGATATCGGCAGCAGGGAGGAGAGCCTTGTCCGGCGTGGAAGTCTTGGCGGTCTCCGAGGACGAAGGGCGAGACCTCGGCGGAGACGAGGACGTGTCTCGACAAAGGAGAGGCTCTAGCTGAAGAAGGAGGAACAAACAGCCTCAGTTGGATGTCACAAGGAAAAAGAGCAAAGAACAAGAAAAAACATGGAAAAAACAGACATACCCGTCGACGGGGAATCCACGTCGGGCTCTCGCCCCGTTTGATGCGCTCAATCAGCTCGGCTCGGTCGGACGTCGATATCTCGTCGTTCTTGCTGGGCGGCAGCAGGGACATGGGGGGCATGGTAGTCGGGCTGTCCCAGAGGGGGCCTTCACAGAGCTCTGTCCGGATGCTCTCCTCGGACAGTTTGTGTGAGAGAGTCTGTCGCAAAGAAGTCGACGCTATGGGTATCGGGTCGGACGGTGCCGGAGCTCCAGGCAAGGAGGATGTGGTGCGGAGAGTGTGGGACGCCAGAGATGTCGACGCCAATGTCGACATCAGTGTCGACGGTGTCTGAGAAGTCGGGGGGGCCGAGGCTGTCTCGTCTGCCGTTGGGGGCTGCTGGCTGCTGCTGGCCTGGGAGACAGAATCCTGGCCATCCTCGAACATCGGCATGGTGTGTGAGGAGTGGAGGGAAGGGGGGGGAGGGGGGGCGATGAGACGATGAGACGATGAGACGATGAGACGATGAGACGCTTGGACCGTCTTGGCCGGCTGTCCTTTGTTCTTTGTTGGTCGAGAGAGGCTAGAAATCGGGAGATGACGGAAATTCGCTCGTTTGTGTACTTTGTGTTCGTTGGTGTGCTTGTGTCTGTCTGTGCTCCAGGCACCCGCACAAGATGCTATGGACCGCAGCCAGCGTCGTCGTCGAGCTTGAGAGCCCTGAAATCCGTCATCTAGACCGGCACAGTCGGATCTCGCAGAGGCTGAGCTCGTCTTCTTTCAATCGGTTGAACGCCTGATTTCCGATTTCCGATTTCCGATTTCCGATTTCCGATTTCTGATTTCTGATTACTGTCGAGGGTCACGCTTGCTGCCCGAGGACACGACCTGTGCGAGTGCTGGTGCATCTGTAAACACTGCACGGCAGTGAAACACAGAGACAGAACCGCGTCGGTGGATGCCGTTCTCTCCTTGGTTGATTGCTTAGGATTTAGATTGAGGTCATTCTTGGATGAATCACAAGCGGTCAGCTAAGTGGGTCTCTACAGTGCAGCTAACAGTGCGTATTCGTACTCAGCTAGCCTCGACAATGCACGTGACCTATGAGAAAAACAAGACGCCGCTAACCTATGATGTCATCCATACGACTGTGATGATGGGTTCTCGGATCTGCCCAGAGCTCCCTCCCACCATCATCGAGGAGCATCCATAAACTGTGTCAAGATCATTCTGCCCGCCCTTCATGTTGCATATGCACATGCGTGGCTTGGAGGGTTGATATGCGAGCTCCTCCCACTTGGCCATGGCAGGTCTTAGCTGAACGTGCAACAAAGCTCAGCCGATCGGAGTCAGGTGGCTGAAAAACCGGCCATATACCCTTTTCTGTACATGCTCTTCCATTCTAGAATGCCAATAATACATCCCACCATATCAGACGAGGAGTTGAACGAGCATGTTGCAGATACGTCTGTCTCATGCAGTCTTATCCTCTCTGCCGGCTTTTGCCAGCCAGCCTCTGGCTTGTTCGTTTTTTGTTTTTTTTTTTACTGTATATTCCAGTTTCTGAAATTGTTTCATCCATCCTTCCCCCATGTTACCGTGTCTGATGGAAATCTGATCAATCTTGATCGTGTGCTATATCTGCCACGCCATCTACGACTTTTCCATGCGTAATCTGCCCCATGCCATCGATCAGGGGTCAGCAAAAGGCTGACTGACCTCGGCGTACTATGAAGCAAATGTGCTTGAATGTGGCGGTGTGTGCCCTAGACAATTGGCTCGGACATGCAATCACACACCCCAGGCCTTGCATGGCCTGTGGCTACACAATGTTAGTTGAGAGAGTCATACCGAAGGAGGTGGGCAGAGGCGCAGGCTTCACGTCATCTGTGTGGTAAATGTTATGGGCTACCTATATGCGGACTGCGTGTAGGAAGCACGAAAAGAATATATTGAAAGCAATACAGAGCAGGAAGGAATCTAGCTATGGCACGACATATATATACACGTACCGCCTCCTGGTAGAGAGCGGCGCGGACCCGCGCCGGGTCCGGTTAACTGCCTACCCGCTTACTTAATATGCGGTTAGGCAAAGCCTAATACTATGACAGTAAAATTCAATTCTCAATTTCTCACACATCTGTCCATTATCTAGAGACTGCCGGAAAAGGTCAAGTTACCCGTGCCAAGGCTGACCCGAAGAAGAAAAGGTAGATCCAATCTCCCCCCATCGAATGTTGGAATAGGTCACCGTGGCATTCGGGACACGGGTCAGATCGCACGACCCAAGAATCTGGTCGGCCCCGTACCAAGGCGAACTATAGTGACTGATGGCTAGCACCATGCCATACTGCAGCGCTTCTCCCACATGCCTGAAGCCCCCCATGGCAACCTGACTGGTGTCGGGGCAAGACGAGTCCGTGAGCTGCATAGCCAAACCTGACACTTGCTCGATGACTTTTCCGTCCTGGACATAGATGCGCTTCATGGTTTGCATTTGTGCCTGGCCATTCTTGAGACTTGTCGGAAACTGCGTGACGACTGTCATTGGCTTTAGGCTATCCACCGGTTGACCTCTGCCGTAAAAATGTGGTGTCTGCGGATACGATCGAAGGTGGCATTGAGAATTGGCGCAACCGATTTGCGTGTTCGGCCACCTGCAATCGTCACCCATGCAAGCATGGCTGCCCTGGGCCAGGCATGGTATTACGCCTAGGGACGTCAGAGAATCGTTGGCTTCCCATAGGTCTACTTCGGAACAGCACGCGCTATATCCTAGATAGTTCGCCTAGACTCTGTCAGGTCAAAAATATGGCATTTTGTCAAACTCTGTGCTCTCAGGCATACTTACACTCCCATTGATAAAGCTGCGAACAGGACAGATTCCATCGCAGTACCCTGTGCCTACCGAAGCACCAGACGGGTTATATTTGCTCTTACCGCCATCTAGTGGCATCTGCACAAAGTACAAGGCAGTTCCTGTTGTACACGGCACCTTGGACATGTCGATCTCAAAGGTAAACTCCATTCCCAAGAGTTGAAGTTTCTCATACGTCTCATCGTCTTCGCTCATCAGATACACTCGGGGGTGCCTTTCAATATTTTTGGTAAATAATGTAAGCTTCAAGGCACTAGAGGTGTCTGTGTTTACAGTCTCGACACCACTTTCCGTATAATTTGCACCCTCCGTAACACAGTTATGTGCACACAATTCCGCGTCTTGGCAAAAAGAGTTGTTTAGAGCTCCGTGCACTGTCTGGCAGCTGTACTGCGCTCCCATTGTATGTATATTGCGGTAGGTCCCCTCTAGAACCACGGACGTATTATGTGGCCGGCAACCCCCAGCTATAGTGCAAGTCCATGTCGTGAGACGCGGATGCACTTCGGGAAACCAGTCCCCCATCTTCTGAGCGGACGCCATCGTGAGCAGCACCGCAAATACCACAAACGAGGCCATTATAGATGCCGATTTCCTTCCGGCTGATCTTTTGTTCTGAATCATGCTGTTGCGATTCATCATGTAGACGTCTGTGCTGGGAGGGCTTCTGTAATCATAAAGTGCCTATGGATGAGGCGGATAGTACCATATTTATAGGGAAGTAAATGTGTGAACACAGTGTATCCTGACCTCTGTGGTTTAGGCGGATTCAATGTAGCAGATGTTCACAGATCATTTGTCAGACAGTTGTATCCTCAAGGAAGAAACGTGACTGCTAGGAGACATTTATATTGAACCACTCATACGGCTGCTTTTTCAAACAGGAAACAGTGACATTTTAATAGGGCGAGTGGAAATACAAAAAAAAATACTAGGAACTCAATGGACAAGGAAAACGCTTTGCAGAAGAGAGTGGCCAGGAAATATACCCTGCATGTAGACAAGAAGGATGAAAATTCCGACAAGTAGATTACATCACTCAGCTTGGCGACGGGTGCCTCACTAAATTCACGCATAGACCAGAGCCACCGTGTACTATCGGCCGTATCTTTCCTATAATGTAGATGGCTAATGAATGAACGACTGCAAAGGTCACTGCATGGCCCAGCCATTGTCAGAGAAGTGCTGGTGTAACACTATAACGGCCAAGCTCGGCCAAGACATTTTTACTATGGCATTGATAGTTTTGGACCTGAAAGGCTGGCAAACTATCTTAATGTACGGCAAGCTCTTTTTTCATTCACATGGGCCAGAGGATCAGACTAGACTAGCATTGTATCTTCGTAGGATTCAGATCGGGATAGTGATCATACACTGGAATGAACAGGTCTCCAAAAGGTCTCAGAACTAGGAGGTCTACTGAATAAGTAATAGGTTCACATCCTCTTCTACTCGCCTAATCACATTTCCAGACTGCAATGCCAAGTCCATACTCAGCGCTGAAAAAAACATGAGATCCGATTGAATAAATGGCACGACTACTGCTCACCTTCAACCCACCCCATAAACGCGCCAAAGCAGTGGAGCCCGTGGGCCCAAATTATAAAGCCTGTTGACGTTGAATAAAATGACAGGGCTCTGGCCAAGCTTAGATTCATCTCGGACCTGGCTCTATGAGCAATGATGACGAGTTTACAGGACTAAGAACACAGCGGCATCAATTATTACGCTGCGCACACAGCTGTAGTAAGAGCGAGCTTCACTTAATCCCCCGCATTCGTGGCCACTCGTGTCCGGAAGGGCGCACCAGGCTAAAACAGGGCGTTGCCTTGCAGTTCTACCGAACTCGAGCTTGGCAAGGTACAGGTATGGCTACGGCTTGGCAGTGAATGCAAAGAATACTTCATACTGGGATGACAACACAGTATGATCCTATGGGTAGATACATTGTTTCACTCATTCTGGCTGGTCCAGAGCTCCTTTTCTGGCACAGAGTCCCCATCGTATAGCATACGAAGCGAGGCGCATGCCAGTGTGACTCAGTTGATCCTCTGTGACAATGGAAAGCACTCGGAGTAGACGATCCATTGCAGAAACTATCGTATAGCAAAGTTGATTTTCTAGGAGTCAAGTCTGGCTTTTCTCATGTACAGAAGAGCATAATGAGAATCAATGAACGATCGTGGTAGTGTGCAGAGTCGGTCAATGTGGTGATTCATCCTGTACTCTGACTAAAAAAGGGCGTGAATGGAAAATTCAGTTTTCATTGGGGGGTGGGGGGTGGTTCTTGTGCTGTTCTCGAACCAGATGCTAATTGCTGTCGAAGACCCAAGGGTTCCGTGAAGCGCATCTGTAAGGTCAATTAGCAAGCTGCTCTTCAACAACAACGAGGGGCGGTGGCGTAGTTGGGAGCGCGTCAGACTGAAGTCCACTTCAATCACTAAATCTGAAGGTCACCGGTTCGATCCCGGTTCACCCCAAAGTTTCATTTTTTGTTAGTTTTTTTAGGTTTTTTTTCTAATTATGGATCTGATTTTATTTAGTCATTTTTATCTTTCATTACTTTAATTTTATCTCTTGGCTAGCCGAAGTACTCCGTATTCCGTCCTAACTACTCGTAGTAACCAATAATAAGCCTTTCGCCGAGGGACGATGAGTACTCGGCGGGCGGAGCTCGATAAGCTTTTACCGATATGGCTCCTCGGAGCTGTCAACCAATAGCGAGCCATCAAACGTTGGTTGGGCATATGGATATCGGCCTAATGACTGCAGAGGGCCTATATGTGAGGAGGAGCACGGGAAACAAGAACATGAACTCTGGAGAACCCAGCAGACGATATTGACAACGACATTGTCATCTCAAGAAGCCAGACGACATGACGGCAGCCGAAAAGACCGTAACAGCCGCTGCGGCCGCAGCACATGCCACTTTCCGGGAGCACAACCCAGTATCGGGCGAGCTGCACGCCAAGGCAGCGGCACACATGCCCGGCGGCAACACGCGTACTGTGCTGTACTCGGAGCCATACCCGGTGGCCATCAAGTCCGGCGCCGGCAACAAGCTGACGTCCGTGGACGGGAACACCTATGTTGATTTCCTGGGCGAGTTTAGCGCCGGCCTCTTTGGCCACTCTCATCCGCGCATTGCTGCAGCGCTGCAAGAGGCCCTCAAGTCCGGCTGGAACTATGGCGGCGAGTCCGTGTGCGAGAAGGAGCTGGCCGCGAAGGTCACTGCGCGGTTTGCTGCCGGCGGCGTGGACCTCATCCGCTTCACCAACTCGGGCACGGAGGCCAACACGTTTGCCATTGGCGCAGCCCTGGCCTTTCAGCCCGGCCGCAAGAAGATTCTCGTCTTCAGCAGCGGCTACCATGGCGGCACCTTTATCTTCCCCATGGACCTCTGCCGCTGGATGCACGGCGGCTGCCAGGGCGATGAGCCGGGCCGCACCATGAACTTGCCGCACGAGTTTGTGGCGGCGCCGTTCAACAACAGGGCGGAGACAGCCGCCATCGTCGACGCCCTGCCGCCCGACAGCCTGGCTGCGATCCTCATCGAGCCCGTCCAGGGATCGGGTGGCTGCCGGCCGGCGACGCCAGAGTTCCTGGCGTACCTGCGTGCCACGGCAGACCGGCTGGGCGCGCTGCTGATCGTCGACGAAGTCATGTCGTCGCGGCTGGGCTATGCGGGCGCGCTGGCCAGCCACGGCCTGCGCGCTGACCTGATGACCTTTGGCAAGTGGATCGGCGGCGGCATGACGTTTGGAGCCTTTGGCGGCCGCCGCGATATCATGTCCCTCTTCGACCCGGGCCTCGGCCCCGCTCGCCGCCTCATGCATCCGGGCACGTATAACAATAACGTCTTTACGATGCACGCCGGCCTCGCCGGCCTCGATCTCTTTGACGAGGCTGCTGTCACCGCCCTCAACGCTCGTGGTAACCGCCTCAAGACGGGCATTACGGCTGCCCTCTCTGCCTCTGGAGCCTATCCGTCGACGTCGTCTTCTCCGTCTGTCGCCAAGTACCTGGAAGACGTGCTGGAAGTGGACAGCTTCGCCGGTGAGACGCGACTCTATGTCGGCGAAGGCCAGTCCACGCTGCCGCTGCCCAAGGTGTTTCTGGCCAGCCGAGGAAGCATGCTCAACCTGCGCTTCTCTGGTGCCGACGCCGGAACGTGGCACAACCTGTACTACCACTTTATGCTGGAAAAGGGAATCTACATGGCCAGCCGCGGCTACACGCCTCTCAACCTCGTGATCACCGATGAGGACGTGGACGTTTTCGTGGCAGCGGTCGCCGACTTTTTAAAGACATATGAGGCAGAGTTAAAGGCATAAAATCATAGTAGGCATACTAGAGCAGAGCAATGACAAATAAATGAAAAGTAGATGATGCAAATGAATGCGTGGTGCCTCTATTGTGATTTGGGCGGGATGAAAATTCTACAGAGAGAGGGCAAACAACAGCTTTATTGGAAACAACCTGTCTACATCTAAACGGCAAAAGAAAAGTCTCGTCTCAAAAGGTAGCATAGCTGCGAAGACGCTTATACCACGGCTGCGCGTAGTAGCTGTCCAGCATCTGCAGCTCGTCCTCGGTGAGGTAGCGGCGTCCACTGCGCAAGTCGGCCGTTTTTGGGTCCCGGAAGCTCGTGCGAAAGTACATCTTGTAGCCAAAGTAGGCCGTGAAGAAGAGCGGCATGCAGAGCATGGTCTCAAAGAAGATGGTGGCGCTAGAGCCACCGCCGCCAATGGGGCTGGCCGCTACGTAGATGGTGCAGATGAGCGTGAAGAGCGTGGCGACGAAGAGGTAGAGGGGGGCCATGGGCCACCAGCGCAGCTTAAAGGCGTGTGGCAGCTGCAGGGCCGGGTCGTTCTGGGCGGCCAGCGCGCGGTGCATGCACCAGTTGGTGAGAGGGATGGTGAGCCAGGCGAAGAAGGTGGTGGTGGCCGAGACGGAGCTGAACCAGGTAAAGGCCGTGGCACCGCCCGTGGAGAGGTTGATGTAGGTCATGACGATGCTGACGAGCGCGCAGCAGAGCGTGGAGTAGATGGGCCGCCCGTACTTGTCGACCTTGCCGAAGATGGCCGGAAACATGCCCATGCGGGCCATGGCGGTCTGGATACGCGAGGCCGTAAACATGGACTCGGAGCCGATGCCGGCGAGGCCGATGAGCAGCACGACATTGACAATATCGGGCAAGACGCGGATGCCGACCTTGTTCATGACGATGATAAAGGGCGACTTGGCGATCTCGTTGGTGTCGTCGAGCAGAGCGGGGTCGGTGTAGGGCACCAGCACGGAAATGTAGACGCAGGCCGACAGGTAGATGAGCACGATGCGAATGACGAGGTTCTTGGCAGCCCGCGGCAGCTCCCAGCGCGGGAAGGCCGACTCGCCGGACGAGATGCCGATAATCTCCTGGCCGCCCGTGGCCCAAGAGGCTAGCAGAAAGACGGCGGCGACGCCCTTGAAGCCGTTGGGAAAGGCGGCCAAGTCTGTGTAGTTGTAGCCGCGGTCGATGGCGTCGCCGCCAAAGCCGCAGCAGACGACAAGCATGGTAAAGAGGACGACGAATGTGATGGACACCTTGAGCACGCCGGTGCCAAACTCGAACTCGGCAAAGACGCGGTTGGGCAGCAGGTGCTGGCCGAGGACGAAGACGAGGTATATCGTGTACCAGACGGCCTTGGGCACGGCTGTCGTCCAGTAGGAGATGACAATCGGCACGACGGAGCCCTCGGCCGCGACGACGGTCAGGGCGCCAAACCACTCGCAGAAGCCAATGGCAAAGCCGAGGGCGGGGTCGACGAAGCGGCTGGCGTGGTCGATGAAGGAGCCACTGGTCGGGAAGAGGCACTGGGCCTCGCTCAGAATGTTCATCATGCACATGGCCATGGTGCAGATGAGGCCGTAGCCAATGAGCATGCCGGGGCCCGAGCCATCGCGCAGGGCCTCGCCGCTGGACACGTACACGCCCGAGCCAATGTTGGCTCCCAGCGCAATCATCTGCACGTGCCGGGTCTTGAAGGTGCGCCGCAGGTGGCCCTTGTTGGCAGCGGCACCGTCGTTGCCGCCGGCATATTCGTCACCCTGCTCGGCCGGCACCTTGAGCACCTCGCCCACCATGTCGCCAGAGTTGCGACTGGGCGCCACCGTGATGTTTTCGAGGTCTTTGGCGGTCATGGCGGAAGACAAGACTCTCTTCTTTTTTTTGTGGGACTATAAATTTGTCTTCGTGTAAAATATAATGGTTTGCAGTCTTTTCATCGCCTCTGAAGTCTGGCAGATCGAAGAAGCAGAAACCCCGTCCTGGCCACCCATCCCATTTCTCTGGGCGCATCGACTTTTCTATAAGCCCTTGTACGGCAATGTTCCCCAGACTTGCTAGTAGAGCAGATAACATGGCCACCTAGCCTGTCCTGTCACCCCAGCTATCAGAGGTGGAGGAAGAACGTTGTTTGCTTACCCTAGCAAGTGGGCAAATTTCGGTGGAGCCTCTCTGATAGCGCATGGCGGACTGGCGACTTGCCGCAAGTCATCCGGCCTGTGATTGGCTGCCATCTCCGAGATACAAGGCTCTCGCTTCGCTACTGGCGCCGAGTTCTCCACGGTTGCACTCTGTGCCGCTCCTCGCATGCCCTTCTGCAATACGACCTCATTACTCTTTAGAAGACGATTCGCCCTCTGTGCCGAGTGCGACTGTTTCCTCCTGTGCATCCCGCGTTCCTTCCGACTTCTCCTCACTCGACGAGCCTCGCTTCCGAGGGCCAGACGCGTCGCTTCTGCTTCTGGACACTATTTCTCCGATGCCGCTTTTAACCGTGACTGCCTCTTTCTTTCTGTCCTCGCATCTCATCCGCTTTGCCGCTCTGGCTGTCCCTCTTCTCCTGCGAGACTTTCCAATCGCCGTCGGCGTCACGAGCTCATGGAGAGACTTGGCCAGCCTCGCATTCAGCGCACTGCCTGGTACGTACCCAAACTCCATCATTCCACCTGCCGTTGTCGCAGACACAGACAATCAGCCCATCCACGACTAGGCGCTCGCTGACTCGTCCCTTGCCAGTCGCCGATGCCACGCCCGCAAGGTATGAATGTGGACCCCCATGAAGCAGCAGCGAGACGCCGAGTGCTAACCAGAAGAGGTCCGCTGCGATGCCACATCTGACCAGCCGTGCTCCGGCTGCCGCTACTCCGGCACGCCATGCATCGCCCACGAGAAGCGGCGACGGAATGTGAGTACGGAGTAGTCAGCAGGGCTGCAGACAGAGTCGGATTAGTCAGCTGACACATGCCTCCAGCGAGGCCCCCCCAAGCCCACCGCTCTGGCGACGCTCCTGCCCACGCCGGCTCCGGCTAAACCTAGCACGGCCCAGGCCGCCACTCGTGCAGCTCTTGCACCCCTGCCCCGAAATATGCAGCTCGACCGACAGGGCATCGCCCAAGCCGCCACACGTGACACATGTCCGTCGTCGGACGAGCGAGACAGTGAAGTCGGCCGCGTAGCGGCTGCCTTGTCGTCTCTCCACGATGCGTCGTGGCAGGAACCTGGGGAACCTGGCCAGCCAGAGCCTGGCCAGTATGCTGGGGTCGGAGGAAGGGCGACACGCACTCGTAGGGTAGCCAACAGGGCAGAAAAGAGGGCACCCAACGAGCCGCTGCGACTCGGCAGAGACGACGACGGAGGTCCAGCCGGCGATGACGCTTCCGCCGATGTGCCTCTCTGCGATGAGGCCACGGCTGCCGACAGCCCGACATATGCCGCCATGATGGACGAGAGCGGCGGCTCGGACGATGCCCCTACGTCGACGACTACGCCGGCCGACGTCAAGCGCCATCTGGTGGAGATGCTCTCTCAGGACGACATTGCCGATCGTGTCATGCAGCGCGGCGTGCGCATCGTCTACGTCGGCCAGGAGTACTCCAACATCCACTATCTCATCCGCCAGCGAGCTCGCAACGCCCCGCCATCCGTCCACCACTTTCCCTCCAACCAGATCTCCCGCCGCTACACCAGCCACGAGTACGACCGCATCCCCCGGCAAGCCTTTGTCCTGCCGGCCCCGGCTGTCGTGGACGAGCTTCTGGATGCCTATTTTCGCCATGTGCACCCGGGCTTTCCCGTGCTCGATGAGGCTGTCTTTATGAACCAGTACCGCAGCCGCGATCCGTTCAACCCCCCCAGCCTGCTGGTCCTGCAGGCCGTCCTCATGGTGGGCGCCCATGTCTGCGAGCACCGTCCCGATCGCATGGCCCTCAAGACGAGCTTCTTTCGAAAGGCCAAGATGCTGTTTGACGCCCGCTTCGAGTGGAACCGGGACGTCGTGGTCCAGGCTGCCTTGCTCATGACATGGCACTCGGAGGGTGTCGAAGACATTGGCGCCAACTCCTACTACTGGGTGGGCATTGCCGCCCGCACCGCCCTGGGCCTGGGCATGCACCGAGACGCTCGGTCCAGCACCCTCATTTGTCAAGACCAGCGTCTCTGGCGCCGCCTGTGGTGGATTCTGGTCCAGTTGGACGCCATCGTGTCCTTGTCCTACGGCCGCCCGCCCGCCCTGCGGCTTGACGAGAGCGACGTACCCGAACTGCGTCTAGAAGACTGCGAGCCAGCCCTGCCGGTTCCGCCTGGAAATGGGGCTACAGATGCTGGCCATGACCTATCGGATGATTCTAATGCTAGTGCTGCTGCTGCTGCTGCTGCTGCGACCTCCATATCGTCTCCCATTGACTTTGACTTTATGATCCACCAGACCCGCCTCTGCTGTATCATTGCACATACTCTGCGTGAGCGCTTCGGCTTGAGAGTCACACGTGAACGTCGACGCGCTGCCCTGGCCGAAGCAGACCAGCGCCTCGTCCAGTGGATGGCCGAGCTGCCTCCCAGCCTTCGACACCCCCTTCTAGGCCCTTCCAGTACGAGCCAGCAGGTGGTAGACGGGGGCTATCCAACGTCTACCACGCCATGGGTTGCGGCACTGCACATGACATACAACAATTTTTTGATTCTGATGCATCGTCCGCCGCCACCACAGCCCATGACCACGTTTGCTGCCACTGTGACAAGCCAAGACGACATAAGTAAGTATGGCAGAAATCCAAAAAAAAAAAAGAAAAAAAAAAAAACAGCAAATACCCCCCAAAACAGACTCTGGGATACAGCAACTGACAACCTCTAGGTATCTGCTCTACGGCTGCTACAGCCATGGTGAACCTTCTCGAGGGCGTGTCTGCCCGGCGAGAGCTCCGGCTGCTCAACTTCTTTGCGGTTGACGCAGTGTTTACCACACTCATCCAGCTGAGTGCGGAGATCCGTGTCACCAATCCCATTCTGGCCGCCCACGCCATGAGACGTTTTGATATTGCCATGGACATTTTGCGTCGCTTGGCGGCCTATTGGCTCAATGCCGAGATCGTTCTGCGTCTATTTGAAGACAGCTCGGAGCGCCTCAAATCCCAGCTGGCCATTGGAAAAAGCGGTGCCAGCATGGGCACCACCAGTGTCGGTTCCGATACTCTGGACACGGACAACTCCCAGTCTCCTTCCTCCATTGCTGCAGCGGCTTCTCCTCCCGTGCCTCAGTCTGCAACCCGCCTGGCTGGCAGTCATGCACCGCTGCCCCCACTTATGCCTCCACATCTGCTTCCGCGCATGCCACAGGATCCCACAGTATCTGTTGCCGCTCTGCCAGATCCACGATCCAATGGTGCAGGCGCCGTCGGTCTCGGCGTTGACGGCCAGCCACAGCACATTGATATCCTACAGGCGTTGATGCTCGGCCCGGCTTCGACGCTGCAGCAGCACTTGGCTTCCTTCAACGAGCAGCTGGACTGGACTAATCTGTACTGGGAGAATTCTGGCTTTCCAGTAAGCCCGTACGCCGATATGCGGATGTATCCGCCGTCATGAGCGAGCATAGTACCATGTACGTTCTGTGGTGCGAGGATAAGCGTGAAATAGATAACGCCTGGCTTTCTCTCTGCTTTCGCCGAGACTCGGCGTCTCAAAATTCGTGTACATCTGAACCGCCGAGATGGCGTGGTTTGGGCTCCAGTTCAAAATATCCAGTGGTAAATCCCGAAAGCACTTCTACTACGGGTAGTTTAGCGCCGTTCTCATGGCCTCCGTAGATGGATAGGTGCATCTGCGTAGTCGTCGGTCTCCCTGTCCAATAAGATAGGGCCGTTGTGTTTATTGGGTCATTCTGCAGCACGCATGTTCTCTCTGGAAGAATGAAACTGGGCTGACATTGTCGTTGCTGACCCACGCTGACCTGTTCTCATTTTCTGGGGTCACAGCACCCCGTACCCGGACCAGATCAATACAAGTATGGAAGGACACTGAAAGGATAGATCCTCAAGATTCATCGGCCTACAAGTTGCTCGCGACCACGACAACGAAGAATCACGCACTGTCTGGCCGACTGCCCCCCCTGCTTGACCAGCATGGCTACCGTGGGTTTTTTCACGTCTCTCTCGGCCACGGATGCCAAGCTGGTGCTCCCTATTGCCCTAGCTTTCTTCGGAGCTCTAGTGTCTCTGCTCATCAGATACGGCCGTACCTCCTCTGGCCGGGCCTCATCGGTGGCCACCAGGGCTTCCGGAGAGCCAGGAGAGCAGCACGATGCGTCCGAGAAATCGCCCAGGCCCCTCACATTTGAGGATATGGGCGAGATTGAGCCGCTCCGGGACTTGCACTGGGAAGATGAGATTCCAGAGCGCATCTACAAGTTTGCGGATAAGTACAACCTGACAATGGGTACGTGGCCCTGAGATAAGAGCATCTCCTTCTTTCTCCTTTCCGGATACGGCATCTGCCACTCCACAGACATTTCCAAGCAGAGCCCATCCAGCTTGCTGATTTTTGTTCTTTAGGTATTCGAAAAACAACCATCAATCTCATTACCCGCATCGACCAGCAGTATGCCGAGCGCATTGCCGAGCGCGAGCGCATCATCACGCAATATCCCGGTGCCTTGGGATGTCGTCCTGGCGCAGAGGGAATGGTCCGCGAACTCTATGACTACCTCATCACGCACTACCTACCGCAGCGCTACCCGACAGTCTTCACGCTCGACAGTGACGCCGGCGTGCTGCACAACCACATCCTGCATGAAACGATGCCGCTTGTCAGCCCTGCCGACATCACCGGGACGCTGCGCATCCTCGCCCTCGTGGTCGATGAGGACTTCTTGATGCTGCTGCCCAGCCCAGACGGCGATGGCTACTCGCTGCAGGCCTTTACCTGGCTGTACCCGGTAGGCTTCGACCCCGTCAACAAGATGGGCATGAAGCTACGCGCGCTGCATGGCCCCGTGCCCAGCTACAAGCAGCACCTAGAGGCCTCCATGGACCGCTACTTTGCGCGGCTGACACCGGGCCGCGTCGTCTACCGCGTCAACTGGGCCGTGGCCACCAACTCGAGCCTCTGCGAGCGCGGCGAGTACCATCTGTATGCGGATGACCAGGTCAGCTCTCTGACGTCTGTCAACCTCGACGACACCTGGGTCCGCTGCGAGCTGCAGACACTCTTCTCCCTGCCCAAAAGTGGGGGCCGCATCCTCTCCGTTCACCTGTATCTGTACCCCCTTCGCGAAATCAAAAAGGTCGGTCTGGCCGACGAGATGATCCGCGCCATCGACGGCTATGGCTCTGGCAACGCACCTTCCTTTGCACGCTACAAGCGCATCCCCGTCTGGGGCGAGGTGGTCAAAAAGTATCTGCGCAGCGACGAGGATCTCGATGAGGCAGCTCTCCAGGCTCGGAAAGAACGGTCAGCCGAGGAGAAGGAGGCTCAACAGGATTCGCCCTCATAGTATTAATCCTCGCAGTTCTCGCAACGCCATGTCCGCTTTTTCTATGAGAAACGACAGCGGGAGCCCACCCATACACTGAACTGGAGCAGTAATGTACATTGGAACATTGCTTATTTATTTCTTGTCTTTCTTTATGTTTGGTTTCTTTCCAAAGAAACGCGTTTTTATGTGCATCATGTTCCTAGTTGAATTTATAAAAAAATTGAAATAAAAAAAGGCATACGAACAATTGGAGAAGACCGGGATCGAACCGGTGACCTTCAGATTTCAATGGATTGAAGTTTATCTTCAGTCTGACGCGCTCCCAACTACGCTACTTCTCCGTATTGAAGTGTGTCGGCCACCTCTCCAATTTGGATTATGTGCAGGGGAAGTTGGGAAATTCAGTGAGAAAAAAAAGAATTAGTGGGGAATATAAACCGAGGCTAATTGGAAGAAGTGCAAAAAGAAATGCTTTGTGGGGTGAACCGGGATCGAACCGGTGACCTTCAGATGTAGTGATTGAAGTGAACTTCAGTCTGACGCGCTCCCAACTACGCCACCGCCCCGCCTTGTTGAAGACTGCCGTGCTTACCATTTATTATATGCTGTGAACAAGCAGGTATGTCAGATTAGCTACGGGCTTGAATAGAGAAAAATTCAAGACGTAACGATTTTCCGATTGTCACCAAAATTCCGTTTCTTTCATGATGCAAGACATCTACAGATAGTGATCCATATTCATACACAGGTTAAAAAAATCATTTAAAGCTCTCAAACAGCCTCGACACAAATTGAGACATACGCTTACCTTTTAAGAGTCATTGTCAACGAAAAGAAATGCGAATCAGTTAGCTTCATGGTCATCTTCTTACAGATAAGACAATCTGTTAAATTTAGAAATGAGGGGACTAGGTCGTATAAGGTTTTATGCGACAGCTAACGCTCAATGTTCTCTAGCACACGACTTGTTGAGTACGAGGTCACACGTGTATATGACCGAGATCTGTTAACGAAAGGGCCACTTGTTATGGCGACAAAGATTTCGTGGCATTTATCTTAATAGACTAAGTGTAGGGTACCTACCACTGGTGAAAGTCTGTGGCCACTTCTGCTGTGTTAGCAACGACGTATGGCCTCCTGTTCTTCATCTCTTGTCTCGTCTAAGACTAACTGTCTCCTTCCCCCTTTCTGATATATTCCGCACACCTACTCGTGTGGAGGGTGTCGAGGCAAAGCCTCGACCATATCTGCCCCTTTGATGGGTATGGGTCGTGGCCCATGTACTACGCTACCCCTAAACAACCGACAGAAAGAGGCACAGGCTTAACGTGACTCTGTTTGTTGTTGGTAGTCGAGTAGGCTATCAGTAGTTTCTCAATACGCATTAAATATAGCAATCCCAGATTCAACTGGCCATTGATAAAGCCAACAAGATAAAAACGTCTTCAAAGTAAGCAGAAACACAAGAAAGCAAACGCCCAGCCTGCCTGGTCCTCTTGACCTTGCATCTTGCTGGACCCATCATACAGCCTCTGGCGAGTTCTGGTCTTCGTCCCGGTTCGGCCTCCGTGCATATACTACACGCATTGGGTAGTATATATGAGGCTTTTCTACACGCACTTGTCGCCGAATATGCGCTGTCAACTGCGATACCTCTTCCGCCGTCCATCCCAGTACATTGGTCATAAACATGACAAACCCTTCGAGATCGCTTGTCCCCAATACTTCATTGAGCATGCCAATCTCCTTCTGCCTAGGATCCGATGGCCAGAAGCCGCTGGGGGACTTGTAATTGTGTATCACCGGCTCGACAAAGCCAGCAGCCTCGATAGATTTGATTTGTATATCGTCTTCGATGACGCGGAATGTGCGACCCGTAATTTCTCCGCCTTTGCTAAAAACGGGACCCCACTGGCTGATGGGCGAATTTGGCGGCAAAGTGCCGTCGTCGCTCTGAATGTTGAGGGAGATCTCGTGGGACTCAATGTAACCGCCTGGAGCGAGGGCTTTCTAGGCTTCGGCAAAGAGGGCGTCCCAATCTCGGATGCAGCCGACAAGGTAGCGGATGTGGATGTAGTCGAATGAGCCCTCCACGAAGGTCCAGGGGCTGGTGCAGTCATCGATTTCACTGACAGTGGAGGGGGCATCAGGTAAGTCGAGAGGAATGAGAATGGTGGCGGGGTAGAGACAACTCACAACTGAACATTTGGCGGAGTCCACGTCGGCTGGATGGGTGCAATGTCGGTAGCAATAACGGTAGAGTCTGGATGAGCATCCGCAAAGTCGCTGAATTGGAAGTCAGTCACTGTGAGTTTTCGATTCCGTGGCGGAGATTCCGAAACAACTGGCTTACATTGCCCAAATGCCTGCTTTGTGTCAGAACGACTCAAGTCTACCGTCTGGTTGTAATCTGCTTACCAGTCCCTGTTCCAATGTCCAACACTCTCTAGTAAAAGTAGCCATCCATCAGTCGTCTGCCTCCCTCGGTTCGAGCTATCGAATTCATGCCTACCTTGGGATTCTTGACGGGTGCTAGGTAGAGTTTGTCGTCCAAGGTGAGGGTGAAGATATGGTGGCTGCAGATTGGGACGCGTGTTAGCTTGCATTTCGTCTGTCTGTCAATTGTTGTCCAAGCTCATACTTTAGGTCCATGGAATTGAGATGCTTCGAATCAACAGTTCCCCAGTATTGCGCATCGCCCAACTTGCTATGGTATGTGCGTCCATGCAGGGTGCGGTATCTCAAAATGGACGACGAAAGCGATGCGGTAGACGACTCTGGATCACTGCCGATCGCCGAATCGTCATCCTCAATGAGGCCAAGCTGGGCCCAGTGGTCGGGTGGCAGGATTTCGACGTTTCCATGGACGGACTCTGTTGCCAGAGGTGCTCCTGTACTCGTATCTGCGGGTCCAGCTGGGGGTGATGCGGATTTGGGTGATCTCGCTCTAGACGGGGCTTGCTTGTCGCCCATTTTTGGTATGAAATCGAGTAGAAGGATGCTATGGAACAGAATCCGAGGGCAAGGTATGGGAAATGGATACGATTTCGTAGATCGTTCACGACTACGCAGTAGGATGCGTACGAATGAGAAGGGGAGAATTTGGCATGCTCAGGCAATGAATTTCTAGGGTATCGCTATCCTTTATGCAAATCGCTGCCACACTACTACTGTTGCATTTCTATCCTGCGTGCAACACACACCATGCAAGACGCCGCGGGCATGTCTTGGCTGCGTTCTATTGCAGCTACCTCCCTCGGTTGGTGCCCCGTGCCGCGTGCATGGAGCAGGCTCACATGCGCGTACGTATACATGGACCACGCCACGCATGTCCCGTCTACAGCGCATTCTTGGGAGCTGCCTTGTTCAGTAAAGATTGAATGTGACGGCCAATAGATACACCCATGCGGTTGGTGGTGGTACAACAGCCAGGAAATGACCCTACTCTTACAAGCCCGGGATATTTCCCTCTCGGCCAACTCTGTTTCATTACAGAATAGAGGATGACACCCCTGCAAGTGTGCCATCGAATTCGGAAGCCAGAATGAAGAGCACAGCCTGAAGCATGCGTGATTTTAAGCAGGAACCTAGGCGACCACAATTACGAGTTCGATTCTCCAGACAACACAAACAAGCGTGTCAATCGATCACAGCCCTGAAACGATCCTAATAGCAAGTTGCTAAATTACATTAGAATCAGCGACGCGCCAAACTAATCTCTCGCCACTGACTTGTTTCTGTCGCAACATGTCCAAGGCATTCTGGGCTCTCTCCAAAAGTGTTTCCCCTTCAACAATCTTCTGCTTATTCGGCTGTATGACGCCCTTCGCTAGCAGGTCAGGAATGATGATCGATTGCAGGTTCTCTGCAAAAAAGGCATTCTAGAATGAATGAAATTAGGATCGCAGGGCAATAAAGAGCAGGGCAACCTATTTCACACCTACCTCGCGATAAAAATGAGTGCGAACGCCGCGGAAAATGACCCCGTCTGCCCAGTTGGCCTCGGCCTCTACGTCCATGGAGTACTCTGGTGCAACATCCTCTGTGGCGTCTCTGACAATGACCGGAAGCAGAACAGCCACCCGGGAACCCCCCTCAGCAATCTTTGCCAGAGGCGCCATGCTGCCGAATTTGGATCCAATGCAGTCAATCATAAAAGGAATGGCAGGCTGGGACGAGCAGGACAGCGCCGCGTCAAGAATTTTTCTGGTGACATCGCTGTCCCGGTAATCAAAGGTTTTCTTGGCACCTAGGCTGCGCAGGTGCTCGTGATGCTGCGCTGACGCTGTGGTCCACAGATTCTTGTATCCCCAGTAGCTGAGGATCTGTAGGGCATACTGACCGACCGAGGATGCTCCCCCCCAGATGAGAATAGGCGACTCTGAATGGGCAGGAGTAGGGTTTGCAGGACGTGGCCAGGGAAGAGGCAGCTCCAGATCTTTCGTCACCAAGTGAAATACGGTAACCACGTTATTCGGCAGTGTTACGGCTGCCTGGAGAGTGAATCCGCTGGGGACCTACGTGGTGTTAGTGATATAATTTAGTATCCAAGAGAAGGGGTGTGGGAAGGAATTACCTTTCCAAGATTCGTCTCGTCGGTGGTGATATACTCTTGGTACGCTCGCTGCTGATTGTCCTTGAAGGCAAAACCAAACACCTGGAAGACCGTGTTAGTCTCCGATGCATTTCGACATGCGTTTAATGGGACATCTTACTTTGTTTCCAACAGCCAGCTGTGTAGCATCGGGGCCGACTTTTACCACTGTTCCGGCCACACCATCCCCCATGACCTGGGGGTGCTTTACCAACAAGCCGCCGTCATTCTGGTGTAAGTCAAGGGGAGTAGATGCCACCCATTCGACATGAACGATGGCCTCCTGCCCCTTCGGCTCAATTGTGGGAACTTTGATGATGGTAAGTGGTGCCCGAACGGCTACTGTTGCAACGGCGTTGTGAGTGGCCATGGCTTTATGAGGATTTCTATATTAAAAAATGGGATTGTGATTTCGGGTATGAATCAAGGGAAGTTGGGGTGGTGAGAGTCGTCTCTTATGTATGCACTCGTGTGCGTGTTTCTATTACTAATGGAAATATACCCGCAGACATCGGCAGCCGAACGTTTTCTTACTAAGCCTCGGAAAAGCCGACATAATTTACTAACGGAATTACCAAGCCCGCGAGACTGCTACGAACTCGAAAAATAGAAGGAGAAAACAAGAGAAATTCTAGCATCCGAACACTGCAGAATAAACATTCATGAATATCAAATCAAAACTAGCAGAGGCGTCACCATTTGAAGGGCGCACTCCTCAAGCCTGCCATCAATGGTGAGTGTGCTCGTAACCTCCCGATCAACTAGTAGCTGATGTTGTATAGCCGAAAAAGTAAGACGAAATGCTCCGGAACCCGACCGCAATGTCAGCGATGCACCAGGCGCAAATCCAGTTGCTCGTGGCCTAGAACGACACAGAGTCTCGGCGTTCCCGAGACCCGGCTTCCAGATGTCCACACCTCGGCCCAAGTGAAAGCCGATGAGGTCTCGCTGCAGAGGCCGGCTCAGCTGCCTGGAACAGGCAACTGTAAATTTCCAGAACCAGCATTGCTGCAGAAACTGCTCGACATATTCTATGATCGCCACCATGACGTCGAGCTCTGCTCATTCCTGCACAAGCCCACCACTGACTTGGCCGTGCTCCAGATCGAGGCTCCGTTCCTCGCCGCATCCATCATTAGTCTGTCGGCACTGTATATTCCGGAAGACGAAGCTCGTAGTCATTTTAGGTTTGATTCTGCAGCGGCATTGTCAAGCCATTTTGCTCAGCTGGCCACCAGTTTAGCGCATGGCTTGTCGGACTCGCCCTCTAGTAAGCTTTCTTGTCGGCATACTTCACTCTCCGCATCTCATGCAACTAATCCAACTCGGTGACGACTAGTTCTTTCCATCCAGGCAAACTTAGTTCTAGCCATCCGAGAGTTGATCTATCGTAGAGACTTCAAGGCATGGATGCATGCCGGAACCGCCATCCGAGCGGCGCAGGCTCTGCGCCTCGGATCCGAATATCACCACCGCCACTCACCCCGACAGAGGGAAATCCGCCGACGAACCTTTTGGGCCTGCTTTGTGGTGGACCGCCTGCTCTCGTACTCTTGCAACCACACCTATGCGATCGACATGCTGTCTGCGTGTGCGCGACTTCCGTGCCCCGACAGCATATTCTCCTTTGACGAGGACGAACCAGGTCCCAGTTTAGATGCAGTGCTGCATCCATCCAACCAGCTAGCGCGTCTGAGCGTGACTCCTTTTTACGTTACCATGGTGCGGTTATGGGGTGACATGGCTCTGCTGCACACCACCGGAGGCCGCCGCCGGATGGCCCACGCGCCCACGGACCCGGATGGCGAGTTCTACAAGGCCTCCCATGCCATTGCTAAGTTTGCAGAAAATGTTCCCGCAGCACTGCACTGGTCCGGACGCAACTACAAGATGCACCAGATAGCCGGCCAGGCGCAAGCCTTTATCAATTTCAACTTTCTACTTCAGCATGCTCGCTGCGTCATGAATCAGGAGTATCTGCCTCAGCTGGACTCGCAATATACGCTGGGGGGTGAGGTACCGGACGAGGCCGCGCGCCGTGATGCCGCTGGGCTTCCGCTCGAGTATGCCAACAGGGAGATTATTGGCCCGTGCATGGAGGCGATCAACGTCATTACGGACATGGCCATAAGCCTGCACACCGGCTCTGAGCTCGACCGTCTGCAACTGCAGTCCACGGTGGCGGCAAATGCACTCATGACGGCAGCTGCCGTGCACCTCTGGGTCATCTATACGCAATCATGTGACAACTGCCCAAAGGATGTGGCACGGGCCAAATTTCTGCAGCTGTTGCAGATCATCCAATCCTGGAAGGCACAGTGGCCCATTGGAGCCGCGTGGTCCGAGACGCTTGGCCTGTTATACAAGTTGTACGAATACTCCTATGGTACTGAGCCAGTCCCGGACTTTGTGCTGTGGGAGGAGGCCGAGCCAGATGCCCTGGGAAGCACCACAAACATCCGGCCAGAGGAAGAGCCTGCTGGTCAGAACGGCGACCACCAGGAGCTCTCGTGTGGAGATGGTCTACCTGACCCATCCTTTGTTTGCCAGAGGCTGTACGACAAAGTGCGAGAGATTCTGGTGCATCCCCTGCATGCTACAGAGGTTAAGAAGCAAAACCTGCGCACATTTAGTCGGACATTGTGGAGACATATGTGGCTCCCAGATATGTCTGGTCATGCCGACTTTAGGAACTCGCCGTTGGATGATGCTGGAAACTCGATCACTGAATACACAGCGTACTACAGTTGAAAGGTCAATGCCGTGATAATTGCGACATTATTGCACATCCTACAAGGACTTGTGACCATGTTCCTCTCGCGTCATACAGTGGGCCAAGACTGGTATTCAACTGATTGCATGGGGATGTGTCACGTGGTCTGCAAGTACAATAATGGCGCCCCTTTTTTATAAATCAACAAATGCCTTTCGTTTCATCTCCTTTTCCAGGCGCGACTCATTTCCCAAGCGCGTCTTCACTACCTATCTTTTGTACCATGATTAAAAAAGTGCTTCATGGTTCACCACAGCCATCTCAATGTCCTCTGTTTCCGAAGCTGCGTCCTTTGCCTTTTCGGGCGCGATTGCCAAGGCCTTGGCGTCGGTCCTGGCCGAAAGCGTATTAACAAACGCATCGTCTCCGCCAGCCAAGACGCCATCCAAGATCGATCCTTCTCCTCCTGCTCCCCCGCCCGCCCAACCTTGTGCCCCGCTGAAGACGCGCGTTTCGGTGTCCGACTTTTATCAGCACATTGACAGCGCCATCTTCTTTCTTGTCCTGGCTGTCGCCTCGACACGCATCGCGAAGTTTCACGGCGAGCACTGCAGCACGGCACGCGAGGCAGCTGAGGCTTTTGTGTCTGGCGCCGCTGCCGGAGTATGCATGCGCCTCGTCTCGGATGTCTTATTTCACAAGGAGAAGCAGAAGAAGACGGCTGCCGGGCAGGCAGCCGGGACAAGGTCCTCGCCGCTCAGGGACAGTGGCGATTCGAGCCGTGCTCCGGGAGACTGGCGATGCCGGCTGGCTGCCCGGATCACGTGGCTTAACATGGAGGAGGACGTGGTGCTCTCGATGGACCCGGCCCTGACGAGCTGCCTGTACAAAATCCTCGACAAGCTAGCCGTTGGCAGGGCAGCAGCAGCAGCAGCAGCAGGGAACAGCGCACGCCAGAGCAAGAGCAAAAGCTTGGCCGATCACACCGAAATTGCCGCCACCATGTTTGTCGTGGCTGCGCTCAGCAAAGCCATCGCCGCGACGGTCACGTACCCGCTGCAGACTGCCAAACAGCACCGTGAGCGTCAAGCGGAAGAGGAGGCGGACGAGGAACGCGTCGCAAATGGGACAGCAAATGGCATGAAAATAAAGGGCAGCAGTGGCAAGTCGCCCTGGCAAGACAGAGGAATGGCCAAGGACAGGGCCCGGGGCAAGGCCAGAGAAGACGGCATCACTGCCAACAGCAGACTCCTGTCTGTGCTGTGGCGGTTTGCCATGGTACGAGGCCTCTTGGCGCTCTACACTGGCTGGCTGCCCGCGGTAGCATTGGCGTCCGTGAGTCATGGCATGACAAAGGTCGGCCAGGATCTGCTCGGAGGCCTCTTCAAGAGACTCGCGGCTGCTCTGGTGAGTGCCTTGGGTGCCTGGGGTTTCGTGGCCTTGCCACCGTCCAGATCGCCGGATCCTCGCGTCAGTCGGCCTCCCCCATCCTCTTCCATGCAAAGAGCCCTCGATCTCCACCAACAGCAACAGGGACAACAACAACAGCGGCAACTGAGACGGAGGCTGGTCGAACAGGAATGGTTGCCGGCGGAGTTGAGGCGTGTGGATCTGCTGTCGTGGTCCCAAAACGACCGTGCCCACAGAATCTCTGCGAGTACATCCCCTTTCTACCTCCCAACTTACCGGCCGCCAGACGACTTGCCCTATCGGCCACCATTTGCCGAATGGGAGCGACCCAGTCCTATGGTCCTTCTGCCGACCGAGAAGCAACGTCTTTCACAGGGTGTGGGGCGTGGTCCTTGACGATGACGGCGGCCGGGGGATGTGTCTTTTCCAGCTTGACCGGATCTTCCAAGGCGGCTAACAACGACTCGTAGGATAGAATACCAACCTATAATAAATCTATGCAAAACAGCCCAGTATAAACACCCCTAGCATGATGCAACTGTGCACCAGGAAACAGCATTTTTCTTGTACATTCAAGATGTCGGTCAGCCGGCTAGAAATAGTTATCTATCAGGATCCACGCCTACTGTCACGGTGAGGGCTAGCCTTCGCCTATATATATAGCTTGTAGGAGTATGCCTCGCAGTCTCCCTTCGTCCATAGAATCCAGAGATCTATGTCCACCTTCCCTTGCCTCTACTCCTTCGTACGTCTAGCCTTCGTCATTATCAGACGTCTGTACGCAGTGTCTGCGTAGTACTGGCGCAATAGTCACGAATTCACCGGGGCCCTGTACGTCCGCAGGTGGTGTCCTTCGAAAGGTGTACTGGTCCAGTGGTGATAATTCGTTGCTTCTTGCCTAAGTCTAAGTCTACGTCTATGGGATAGTCTGATTAAGTAGACGCAGAGACTTCTGTGCGGTGGAGCCTCATTTCAGTCCTCCTGGACCTATAGGGGACCCCTGCCGGTCACACTACCTATCACGTGTCCTCCCCTTTCGACGTATTCGTTTAGTCCCTACTCGTATACCGACATAATAAATAATTACAAAAAAGAAAAGAAAACACGAACGGTAGGGGAGATACTGCTGCTGCTGCCCGCCGTTAGCTTACAGCGACGCGCCACCCTCCGACAAGTCCTTGCTAGTAGTAGATGCGGGCTCAGAGGCGTGGCCAGACTCGGGGGCGTGGGAGGCGTGGCCGGACTGAGAGGCGTGGCCAGACTCGGGGGCGCGGCGAGCGCGCGGAAGATGAAGGTGGCGGCCAAAGCAGCCTTTCACCGCCGCGTAACCGACGGCGGCCAGGAAGGTGACGGCCACGGTGCTAGCACCCCAAACATTAGTCCCCACTGCCGACGCAATGTCGGCAGCGCTCGTGCCTGGGCACGGCGGCCACGGCGGCCACGGCGGCCACGGCGAGGTGGCCATGCCGAGAGGAGCGACGAAAGGTCAACCGAGAGGGTGGAGAGAAGGGGGCCGGTAGGTAAATGGTCATCGTCGTCCATGTCGTCGTCTTCGTCACCTGATTCCAGGCGGTCACCACCACCACTCTTGATGCCGCTGGCTTTGCGGCGTCCATGTTGCAACTGCTTCTGCTGGTGCTGGTGCTGCTACTGTTACTGCTGCCTTTGCTGCTGTTGCTTTTGTTTTTTTGATGCTCGTCTCTCTCAAGTAATGCGTTGTTGAAAAGATTAAAAACTCCAATTTTTTTCTTCTCGTGTTCGATTTTTATTTTCCCATTTTTTTGCTCTCTAGTGCTTTCCTGTTTAAGGTGTAAAGTCTGCATCGCTCCTTCTCTTTAAGTAACTGTACGAGTACTGTGTCGCGTTTTTACGCGTTTTCTTTTTTCGTCAATGTTTTATTCAGTCGCGCTTTCCTCATTGAATACCTCGGCTCGAGCCAGGATATTCTGTCCTTTTCCGATTTCCCTTTCCCCTTGCTGCCTATCCTCTTCTCTCCTCTCTCTGCCATGGAAAAACTGATTACAAACCAGTCAGTCTCTTGTCACTCGAGAATCAATCTGGAAACAGAGGTCCCCTCTCCCTCCACCATTTTCCATCTCCTCATCATGCTTCGGCATTCGGACGTCCTTCTCTTCTCAAGCGACAACATTTAGCAGCAGCCCTTGGCCTTTTATAATCTCGGCTTCCTCATCACCGGCACTGCAATATCATGGCTACTTTGATGGCCCAACATGCCAGAAGCCCCTCAAATATGGATTTTCTTGCTACCACCATCCATACATTATACATGTAAACCCCAATACTTCTTGCAATCAGTCTCGCTGTCTCTGTACTAACGTGGTCGGACTCGAGATAGAATACGAAACCCGTGTCTTCTGCGGCATCTCCTCCCGCGACTAGAGTGAACCTCTTTTCCACGAAAACACTCGCAAAGGCTTATTACCAGGCGCTCTGTTACTTCACTTTCTCTCCACCGAGACACACTGCCTCTCTGAGGCATTAGACACTGCTTCATCACTCGCTGTCCCAGTACGCGTGCTCCATGTCATAATATGGCAAACACCATTCCGTCCACGAGCGACTCCATCATGCTGTTCCACTAGTTGCATCTTTACATGTGATCGGGATTTTTAGCGTGCAAGGGCGAGGCTATGGTCATCTGATCGAGAACTAACAGACGCAGACCGAAGTCAGAGGGTTGTTGGGACCACTGGTTTTTGTTTTTTTTTTTGCCTTCATTTTTGTCTTTTTCCATCTTCTTCCCCACACTCTCCATTCCTTTCCCCCGTACCGTGACGTACCTTACTGACCCGACAATAAAATGTCGTCATCGCTGTCATTATATCTGGGGCAATAGCTGCAGCTGACATACGAATGCGACGAGAAAGAGGCACAGCACCTGCGCCAACCGAAGCACAGATAATTCAAAGACTACGAGAACAGACCAACAGAAAACCAGGAAACCGCCACCCGCAAAGAAAACATCGAGTCTACAATACAGACGCCCAGAGACAACCTCGACCATGGACAAACTTACAACAGACCGCCAGCTGGGTCGCAGAGTGAAGCGCGTTCTCCATTGGTAAGATGGTCTTTCCAGGAAGCAGCATGAAGATGAGCAAAATCCACCACTACTATAGTTTACAACACTTATCGTACGGCTCGGTGGTAGAATGAGTTGTGTCAGAAATACTATTGGCACGGCTAGAACCTTGGTTGAGTCTTCTTGTTCTGCATTATTCTTGTGTATTTTTTATTCCAAGTTAGACAGGGAGATAGAGTAAAAGAAACAATTGCCAACGGGAGGGTTTATCAATGAAGTAATACAGTGCGTGTATGTAGCTTTGAATTCTAGGGCTGTGGTTTTTTTCTCTTCTTTTTTTGTGGTCCTATCGTCTCTTATTTTAAGTACCTTCTTTTCTTTTCAACCAATAAAATAGACACAAACTTTCTGCTACACAAATATAACTACGCAGTGCTCGAAGCGGCCAAGCCATCTCCAAGAGAAGGTAAAAAGAATCGAAATCGAAATCGAAAAAAAGAAGAAGCCGACATCAACTCAACAGAACAGGTCAAACAAGAAAGTCTAAAAATCACGGCCCTCGTCTCCTCCATATCATCCACCATGGTAACTCATCGATCGAATGGCAAACAGCAGCCTACAGCTGTCGACATTTGGAGCATCACTTCTACCAGCAGAACTATACCATCTTCAACAAACAACACACCTTTCTCCCACTCCTCTTCATTCTCTGAGCAACTACCACCACCCTATACTGCAACCGAGGCCCCTGCAGCTCCGGCCCCAACAGAGCTTCAGGTTCCTTTTGTGGCGGGGCTAGACGAGGTTAGCACAGCCGTGAAAGGGGTTCTAGAGGGGGGCGTCTTGCATCTAAATTCTGCGGCGAGGCACAAACACTATTTCATTGCCAACACGCTCATTGCTCTTAAGACTTTCATTAAGGGGATCAGCAAGATCCGTACGAGGCAGCATACAGAGAAGGCGATGCAGATGATGGACAAAGTCATGGTTACGGCAGCCAATACCGTGGCTTCCATGTCCAGGTCAGACAGTTCATCGGTATTCCATATCTGGAAGCTTGCGTGCTACACAGCCTGCCTGCAGAGTAAGCAGGACCTGCCCCTGATCTGCAGGAATCGCATCTCTGAAATTGTCAGGGAGATTGTTGTCCGTATGAGCTGTCCCGTTTCCGTGATAAAACAAGCACATCGCTTTGATATTGCAATGATGCTCGCCTCCACGATGGCTAAATTGGGACACGCTATTGTCACAGCACCGCCCCCAATGAAAAAATTGATCATTGGCGAATATTTGGATCACATTAGGACTCTAGAGAAATATAATAAGGAGTAAATACCAACAGTGTATAGTTTAAAAATAAAAACGTGCCTTCTTCTATTCATAACCAAGTCTCTAGATTCTATTTTATATATATATTCCCATCCACCTCTCCCTCCTCTTCTCTCACTTCCTCCTTACTCTTCTTCGCTTTGCCTAACCATCCCGGTGGGAACTAATGATTCCCGGAGTGTAAAGAGGGACTCTAATGTACCCGAGATAACAGAATCAACCAGGACAACAGGTCTATATCTGCTTCGCCAGTCAAAGAGGATCAACATATCAGCAGCTTTATGGGGTTAGCCCTCTAGAACGGCAGAACAAACCCGATAACATTTTAAAGGATTAGGCCAAAAGTTGTCCGTAAGGCTCGATCTATAGTCGCCCGATTAGCGAGATAAAGCAACTGTCGGTATACGAGTAGGGACTAGACGAATACGTCGAAGGGGGAGGACACGTGATAGGTAGTGTGACCGGCAGGGGCCCCCTATAGGTCCAGGAGGGCTGAAATGAGGCTCCACCGCACAGAAGTCTCTGCGTCTACTTGATCAGACTGTCCCATAGACGTAGACTTAGACTTAGACAACAAGCAATAAGATGTATCACCAATAGACCATTGTACACCTTCCGTAGGCACCACCTGCGGACGTACAGGGTCACAGGTGGCTTCACAAACGTGCCTTGATATTTATTCTAGCCGGCTGACCGACAGCAACCTTATTTTTAAAAGTACGGGTTAGGCAAGGCTACAGCGGAAACTACTGAGGGCATTCTATACGTAATGCAAGTAGTTGTCTGCTGTCAGTCAACAGGGGTTCGTCAAAACACGAAGCACCCTCTCAAATAGTAAACACACTTATTGGTGGATATGGCAGGGCCGGAATTGCCTATGCAAAAGTATGGAAAGGGAAGTTACAGTCTCTAATGCACTTGGAACATGGAGAGGCCAGGACAAGTTATTTTTAGACTGTGCCTCATATTTGCAGCTTAGATACAAAAGTATGTAGCAAATGTGTGTCGAGGGTGCTATATATTACAGGATGTCTGCTATAACTTGTAGTGCCAACTGTGCAAAAATCAAAGAACATTGGAAACATTTCTTGTATGATAATGACCCCCATACTCTTCTTATACCGTACTATTCCCATGGTTCTATTTGGCGTATCCTTGCTCTCATTCCAGATCCTTTCAAACAATTCATTTCCTCTTGTCCGCTTGTGGTCCCCAAAGCTGTATTATTTGAAGACAACTCTACTGTGAGTTAGGGTTGGCATATGGGGTAGTTAGCAATCATTGACGTTATTCCGGATTCCATATAGTCCATCCTGTCGGTATACGAGTAGAGACTAGACGAATACGTCGAAGGGGGAGGACACGTGATACGTAGTGTGACCGGCAGGGGCCCCCTATAGGTCCAGAAGGACTGAAATAAGGCTCCACCGCACAGAAGTCTCTGCGCCTACTTAATCAGACTGTCCCATAGACGTAGACTTAGACTTAGACAAGAATCAACAGAAGTATCACCAATAGACCATTGTACACCTCCCGTAGGCACCACCTGCGGACGTACAGGGTCTTAGGTGGCTTTACAAGTGCACCTTGTTACTTATTCTAGCCGGCTGACCGACACATCCTGAATTTTCCACAATGTCCAACGTGTAGCATGTTGCTACTGGGTCTCTGGTCTTAAATAATGCAAAAATAACCAAAATCACGTCTCCACCGCCTCCACCTAACAAGCCTACAGATGCGTTCGACGGAATTGGCGCAGCTGGTTACGACTTTAATATGGGCGACTTCTTGCCTGAGGACAAACGTGGTGAGGGCATGATATCTTGAGCAAATAAATATCTAAAACTACATTTTCGTTTTTAGAATTAAATTGGAATGTACTCCAACAACAGTCTTTCCTTGCAGCGCGATACAGTATTAAAGTGAGGCCAGACTATGTACTAGGGCTGTTCCATTTTAAGAAGACATGTTTCCTCAGAGACTCTGAGGCTGATTGAATAAAGAAGTAGCCAGTAATTCATAAACAGAGATAGGAATGAGCCCGTGGGAAGTCACAACATATTTCTCTAATTATGTGTAGAATTATTGACGGCAACTTTTACGCCTGGTCTCATATATGCGTCCCAACTCTTGCCTCGGGATAATTCTGACAGGCTATTCTACAGACATATCATTGGATTGAGGTGTGGGAAGTAGCCGGCATCCTTCAGGCAAATGTTTGTCTTGTCGGACAAGATAGAGGGGCAAGGAGCTAGCAGAGAGGAGAACTTGGAGATGTCTCTTCCAACTTAGTCATCCATATACCGTACATTTCCACGCCACATTCAGGGGCTGGTGTCAGCTTATTAAGAAGGCTGGTTATTAATTGTCGTAATAACCTCTTCTAGCTTAATTTTAATACTTGGAGTTACAAGTACTCTACAATCCGTGACATCTGGTGCTAAAATACACAATTTTTAGGCTCTGTGCTGACAACTAAGCATTTAGTTTCAAGTCTGGTGACAGCTCCAGCTCGGAAAAAACGCAACGTTCGACATTCCACGTTGTAGCATTTATTTAAAGCTTGACGACTTCCACACATGGCTTTTCCGGCGAGCACGAACACGATAAACACTTTCAAAATATTTCCAGCCATAGAGCTGATGTTCGGGCTATGAGCAGAACATCGCGTCAGGGAGGTTGTCCAGACAACAGGAGCACTTTGCCAATACAAAGTGTGTACGGAAGATCGGAAAATCGTTCTCCATATTTATAAAGAATGTGTACGAATGATATTTCGAGCGAGATCTCTTTTCAGCATGTAGGATTGAATTCTGCTGCAGGAAGCCGAGATCAACCAGGACCTAACGCGGGAGAGGCTCTTGAATGCGGGACAAGGATGTCTTCCATCCGATGACACTGAAGGTAACAACTACCTCCGATATAGAAGGCAACTTTTATTGGGGACGACGAACACGATGGTATCTAATTTACGTCTCTTCTTGTCAGGAAAGAACATCAGAAGGTGCGGCTAACCGTACATTGTCGGGAGACCCGCTATCTTGGAAAATCCAAACAGTCACTATCTCTGCACGCGTCTATGTAAAAAAGATTTTCAGTGGCCACTAACATGGCAGGCATTCATAACATTGACTCCCCACTATCGATTCTCTGTGCTCTATCAGCTATCCTATACCATGAATCAGACTTCCGATCGGCCTAGACAGACGCTCGTACGAGTTTATATTAGCGCATGATATCTGTATATCTTGATAATGAAGCATGGTGTGTCGATAACGACTAGCAGTTATCGACTCTGTATTTTTACATTATTACATTATCTACGAGAACACATTCACATTCGTAAAAGGGGTTTTTTTTTCATTATTTTTATTTTTTACCGAGACTAGATGTAAAGCCTCCTGGATTGCGTATCCTCAAATCGTGACGAAAAAAACAACAGACAGCAAATAACTGGGGCTGTTCCGTGAATTTGCCAGTCCAAATTCTCACAGAATAGAAGCTATGGCTACCATGGAATCTCCCTCGGCTGGCTACCCCCCTGAGATTATTGGTTATGTAGAGCCATGGATTTCAAGCCCTGGAGATACGGTTTCTGTCAAGGTGAGGATATCATGGCCTTGCAGAGAATGGAAATGGTAATCTGACATACTATGCCATTAGATATCATGCACGGAGCTCGAGTACACGTACAAGGTTGTTCGCATCATACAAGGTGTAGACGCTGCGAACTCGCCCAAGAAAAAAGATCAAGTTGTCTCTGCGATTCCTGCTGGGAAAGTGGCAGGAAAATATCAGCTGGCACGGCCAGGCTCCTATGGCGTCGTCGAAAACTGGCTACCCGTTCCCGTGAAATCTGTCAGTGGACTCAAAGTCTCTCTCTACATGCAGTCATGGCTGCCACTGGCTGGCCACTACCAGACGCTTATCTCAACTCTCGATGCCGATGCCAAGACCGGATTTTCCGCGGTGCTCACAGAGACTGGGTCGCTCGAGGTCTGGGTCGGAACGGGCGACGCCGTCATAATAATTCCCGTCCAGTTTGTTGCCGAGAGAAAGAGGTGGAACAAACTAACGCTGGGTTTCTTGGGAACGCATGTGACCTGTACGGTGACACCTTTGCCGTACTTTGCCAAGCCTGGCGACGGTGAGATCAAGGTTGAATACGATATGAAGAGCAGCTTCGCATTGGCAGCATCAGACTCGCTGCTTCTCGCTGCTTCATTTGCAGAGACTGCATCCAAGGCATCCCCTCGCGCGACCAATTTTTTCAATGGCCGCATCGACAGCCCCACGATCAAATCATTCCGTGGAAATTCTACTACGACGCTCGTCAAGTACGACCTCGCCCGTGATATGAGCAGCCACCGCTTCGTTGACGTGTCGGGAAACGACTGCCACGGCAAACTCGTTCATGCACCAACGCGAGCCGTCCCCGGCCACGACTGGGACGGCTCCGAGGCCGACTGGACCAAGGTAAGATACGGTTACGGTGCCATCCACTTCCACGAGGACGACATGGACGACGCCGGTTGGTCGACGGACTTTACCGTCACACTCCCACCAGATGCGCAATCGGGTGCGTATGCCGTGTACGTCGAGTCAACCAATGGTAAGACGAGCGACTATGTTCCCTTCTTTGTCCGTCCTGGCAAGCAAGATGCGGCCGAGAAGGCCAAGAAGGTGGCCTTTGTGCTGTCCACATTTACGTATCTTGCCTATGCCAACGAACACCTATACGACACCACACGCTCATCCTGTATTGATGTTGGCCCCGGCTTCACCATGGACGACATTGTTGAGAGCGAGGACCTCTACCGCATGAAGCGCCGCCCAGACCTTGGCCTCTCGTGCTACGACGTCCACAACGACGACTCGGGCGTCGTCTTCTCCACCAGCAGGCGGCCCATCCTCAACATCCGTCCGGGCTACATCATGTGGGCCTTTAAACGGCCCCGGGAATTCAGTGCGGACACCATGATGATTGGCTTCCTTGAGCACCTCGGTATTCCGTATGACATCCTGACTGACCACGACTTGCATGAGCGAGGCGTCGCCGCCCTTGCTGGCTATAACACGGCCATCACCGGCAGCCATCCCGAGTACCCGTCCCTGCAGTCCTATAATGCCTACCTTGCGTTTGCCCGGCAGGGTGGCAATCTCATGTATCTCGGGGGCAACGGCTTTTACTGGGTGGTCAACGCAGAGCCTCATACGTCGCCACACCGTATCGAGATCCGCCGTGGTGACCAGGGTGTGCGGACGTTCGCTCTGCCAGGTGCAGAGCGGATCAGCAGCACGACTGGTCAGGCGGGTGGACTCTGGCGTGCGCGGGGCATGGCGTGCAACGCCCTCTTTGGCGTCGGTTTCTCGGGCGAGGGCGCGGGACCGGGCGTTCCCTATAAGCGGACAGATCTAGGACGGACAGACGACAGCGTGGCATGGATGTTTGCGGGCATTGGGGCGGACGAGCTCATTGGCGAATTTGGCGTGGCCGAGTCTGGAGGTGCAAGCGGCGACGAGATTGATCGGTATGACGTGAAAAATGACAGCCCGGTTCATGTCAAGGTGCTGGCCTCGAGTATTGGGCACCCGGACGCATTTGGTATTGCTCCGGAGGACGCGGCATTTCCGATTCTGAACACGCTCGGCACTCAGAACTCGGACATTCGGTCGGATATCACGTACTATGTGGCATCCGGTGGCGGTGGCGTCTTTTCGGTAGGCAGCATCAATTGGTTCAATTCCCTTGGCTATAAGGACTACGACAATAATGTGGCCACGTTGACGGGCAACGTTATTCGGGGATTCTTAGCCGGCATCATGTAGGTGCGAGGGTCAACGCGGAGAGACCTATTTCCCTTGATAGGGAAATAAGGCAGGGCGTTTACCATAGCTCGTCTTTAGTTTGATAATCTCCAACCACCAGATAGCATCTAGTCAACTGTTAGTCTGTTCATGAATTTTTGTGTAACATGCTTGAATAATTGTTGTCGGCCTGCATGATCGGAAAATAGCTTGTCATCCTGTCCTGCGGCCCCCTGGGCAAGGGCTTGTCCAAAGCCGGTCCCAGGGGGGGTTGTCTGTTTTCTTGTGATAAGAGACATATGACTGCTACGAGTGCATCGAGTGGGCGTGCACGCTGTAGTCTGTAGCTGCCTTAACTTTCCAATAGCTATAGCGGTAATAAGAAGGCTTGGCTAAGTACGAAGACAAATTACTCATACGATATTAGCGGCATCCTATAACTGTTTTACAGGGCTTAGTTCGCCAAGCAGAGGCTAACAATCAAGGCTAAGCAAATAACCCAAGACGCTAACGCCCATACAGCTTAGGCTCGCATATCCGCTAAGGGACGGCGCGGCATTTCAGGCGACTAGTGCAAGGTCACTGTAACCTTCCTCATCCATTATGGCGGGCATTCTTCGACAAAATAGTTCTTCTGGCGAAACTCCATTTCACAAGCATACCCTTCCTCCCTCAGGCTCATAATGTGACAATCCATGGACATATCTTGGTGTTTCTGCTGCCATCGGTTTGTCGCCTAGATTCCTCCAGGGAAGCCAGCCAAGAGTTCGTCCCGTTTGCGGAAGAGCAGCAAGCTGACTTCCTGGCTGTTGCCATCCTCCAAGTCGTCCCAGATGTTCAGCTATAGTGGGGGTAGAAATGTGGCAGGACGGTACTGCGTCGTCCTGTGGCCCCTGATCCTGTTCCGGCACCGGTACCACGTCGGCCATGATGGGCAAGGGGGCATGCTGAGGGCGCGTGCTGAAGAACGACACAGTGTCGTAGTCGTACAGGCAGGACAGGGAGATGTCGAGGGACTTGCCGCGAATGGCAAAGATCGTGTATGACGTGGGGTCGAGTCAGCGTCGGCAGGTTACAACAGCGGACCGGATGTTCGATCGGTAGTTGTCGTGCTAGACGTTGCTTTTATTCTCCGGAGTATTGAGGACAGATATAGTAGCAGTAGCAGCCAAGCAGTGCCATATCCCTTGACAAGTTAGTTTTTCATAATATTAAGAAACCAAAAAAAAATACAAAAGCAATTAGTAAACCGCGTGTTAAATGAAATCTCACAACAACCCACCAAAAGACAACACTGGCGCACGACAATCCCGCTATATTTAGGCGGGTTTGACCCTTCTTCTGTATGGCAACGCGGCAAAGGCTCACTCAACCGTCCCCTACACCGTAGGCGAACGCCATTTTGAAAATTTGAAATCCACACGTATGACTACCCAGAAAAAATCGACACTATCATGTCACGTGATTTGGGGTAGAATCGTCGCCTACCGCTTGACGGGAAGGATAAGAGACAGGTCCTGTATAACCCCCCTACCTTTTCTACGTCATACTAATTTCATTTTTCGATCTGGCCGATGGGGTACCCCATGGTAATTTTGTCGATAGTATCTCTCAGACTACGGTCTTGCCCTGTTCGAGAGCACTGTATGCAAAAACATTTCCCACGGGTGCAAAGTCCAGAACTACCTCTCACACGTTGAGACCTACACATCCACCAGAAGCCAGCAAAACTACAACCAGTAGAGTATGGGCTGGAACATTTGGACAATTCCTTGGAACTTTTACTTCTCTCTACAGTCTGCTTGAGGGTAGTAGGGGGGGGGGGGACTTGCCCAGCGGGAAGTCAGTCTGTCATGATGAAAAATAAATTGTTTGAATTTAGGCTCTGAATTTTTGGGCTAGACTTCAAACTATGCACCTCTAGATCTATATTCATGTGTCCCCGTTAGTTTTGAAGTGGGGGCTGTTGTGGTAGAGCCTCGATCTCCTTCACCCCTTATTGAGTATAGGCAAGGTATGCCATATGCTATGGTAAGTAACCCTGTAACTCAGTACCAAATCCGCTTAGGCTCTGCAGACTGCCTCTAGCCGCTCGCGTCGCATGTCATTGTCCTCATCCTTGGCAAACCATCTAGGTAGCCAACTCTTCTTGGCAACCATCTTGTCCAGGTACAGCTTCCACGATTCGTCTGTCGACAGCTCCTCCGCGGCCACACTTCCCAACCTTACAAGTTCAGCCGTCAAACGGAAGAAGTCCGCTTTGGTCAGCTTTCTGCCGAGCAGGTCCGACGGAACTTCTATACCTCGTGACTCTATGATGGCTCTAGAGCGTCGACTCCAGGCGCTGAAGAGCTCAAACCGGCGGGCGTCCGGCGTCAGCTTGGCGATGGTGTAGATGTCCACGCCGAGGAGTTCGTGGGGCAGCATCGGCCAGACGGGTTCGGAATAAGAGATGGGTGAGTTAACGCGCTGGGTAGACCCGAAGTCGTTGGACAGGCTGTACAAGATGGCAGCTGTGTGCGGAGCACTGATGACCCAGAGAGCAGACTGGATGTGGCAGAGGCGGTCCTGTAGATAGGCTGGGTATTAGCAAGATGCTGGCACGGGAGGGACAGTAGCAAGGGCCGGCAGACCAGTCGCATCTGGGGTGATACGACGGTATCATCAGGGAGGCCATTGAGAGCACCCCAGAAAGAAGCACACCAGGTGAAGATGGCCATGAACTTGTACTGCATGATGAAGATCTTGTGTAGGTGTTGGTCAAAAAGTATGGGTGGGAAGGATGGTAAGGACGTTCCCTGCTACAAGTGGGGGGGAGACGGTCCTGAAGAAACTGGTCTGATTTAATAGAACTTATGGCAGCCAGACGAGGGGTCAGCCAGACGGGGGTATTAGGGCAAGGGCTTCCTCTGCATGAAGAAAATGAATAAAAAAATACAAATCAAATGCAGGCCGGCAGTTCAGACGCACATACCCACACCTAAAAAGGGTTTTTTTTTACTACTTACTCAAGAGGCAAGACGATCAGACGACAGCCCGGTCAGCTTCTTGCAACCATCAAGAGTACTGGAATATCCCAACGAACCAACGTGTGAGCAGGCATTATCTTTAGCAGCAGCATCGATTTTCAAACATTGACACCATAAAAAAAAAAAAGACTGGCCTTTCAGTGCCGAACGAGCAAAACATCACGATATTCTTCATCCACTGGATCAAGCCCATCATGACGACCATGTTGTCAAAATTTTCACTAACCATACTTGCTATGATCTTTGTTTTCATTATTATCTATCATCTTCCCACGATCACATTCTGGCTGATCTCTATGATCGCACGGTCCTGGACGGCCTCGATTATTGGATTCTTCCACGCCGGTGGGAATGTAATCGGTGAACTACTATCAATGACGATTCCTGTTTCCCTGAGCTGTGTTTTTGCCCCCTTGAGCGTGCTACGAGTCTGGATATCGCCGACTACCCTACCGCCACTGGACGGGGCATACTACACCGCGGCGCCGCTTACCGGACGCGGGCCGCTCACCTATGTCGACGGCATGGAGTACGCCCAACTCATGGTGGGATCTGCTGTGACCGAGCTGGAGCCCATCCTCGTTGTCGGAGATTGGGCGAACGAACTGCACTTTATTAACGGGCCGATAGTCTACGTGCCAAAAGTTTTGTTTCAGCCACAAGTGAGAGAGGCCGTCCACAACGTTACCGAAGACAACAAGAAGATTGGCGTCCGTATCCGCGACAACCTTGAGGCCGAGCGCTCGGCGTTACATAGCTTTCGCACGGCACTGCGCAACGTGCCAGCGCAAACGATTCTGAGCTTCGAGCAGTCGGATTTGTTGTCATCGTCTGCATCAACCTGGAAGAAGTTGCAGGCGTGGCTGCAGCGGTGGCTGCGGCAGTCGACCAAGAACCACCTGCTCTGGCGCGTGGACCAGCTCGAGAAAATTGTACGCAACGGCCCGGTCTGGCGCGGGGAGTGCAGAAGTGAGTTGCTCCGCGCGAACCTAATTCCTGGGAATAATGTGGAGCAAAGTGTGTGCAGATCCTTTCAGATACTGGAAAAAGCCAAATGGAAAGTCGAGGCCTCGATGGGCAAGATGGACGAGATCTCCCCAGTCGTTGGCGATGACAACAGAAACGCCCTCCTCGTTATGCATGCCAGCTATGGGCATATATGCAAAATTTCAGGGGCCAGCCATAACATCAATAAAGACACCGTATTCAGGCTGAGAGACGAGATAGTCCGGTACACGAAGTACCTTAGGGTCCTCAATCACTTGCGCGCCCGCATCATGGCAAGTCCTTTGCCGGACGCGAGTCAGGTGTGGGATTTTGAAAGCCAGCTCGATAACATGGCCGTCGATATGCTCTCCGGCTTCGAATACTGGGAGGGAAAGAAGGATGATGCCAGGAGAAAGGGGGGTAAGAAGGCGTTGTGGACATACGTGAAGGATCTTTTCACGTAATTAAATAGACGCGTGTCCTACGGGTCTGTGTCAGGAGAGGATCAGTTTCTTCTTTTGGGTTAGTCCAGTGGCATAGTTCCACCGATCATAAAATGCATGGAGCGGTCTTGATAGAGTCCTCATAGTTCAGTCCTCCCCATCTAGACTCGAGACAGTTTCAATTGAATAGAGTAGTCTTTTCGTCGTAATACAGAACCCTACACTAATTTGCCAAGCTAGATAAGTTTCTATCAAGACCATACTAAACTAAGTAGCCAAAAGAGGGACCTCAACATGATGTAGTTCAACAGCAAAGAAGCCCTAGCCAAAGATTTTCTTGAATCCCTCGTCTTTGGCTGCTTTCGGTTCCTCTTCTTCTGGATCCCAGACCTTCCAACCCAATCGAATCAAGAGCTTGGCCAGCCTGACTTCGGAACCTTCCTTGTTGTTCTTAATGGTGTTAGATCGTACCCAATCCCACCATTCATCGAACGGGACACTGACATCCCATCTGTACATGTCATCCGTTATGTAACTGGCAACATATCTAAGGTTATCCCCCAGCTTGTGTGAGTATTGGATGTAGTACTTCTCCAGCACCCACTCGTTACCTCGCCACTTCATCCTCGACCACCCATTCCCAGCCAACAGATCGTCTATTCGCTTTAAGAACCGGTCTACATCCGCACCGACGGTCGTTAGCACATCAGCCCCGAGATCATTGAACACGTCCCACGACCGCTCCATATCCTTGAGATCCTCGAGTGCCTTGTTCCGGTGGCGCTCCAGCTGCCTGGCATTTTTTTTCGAGATTTTTCTCAGTGGACTACCGTCTACCGAAGTCGGCAGCAGTGGGTTCATCATGCGGAGCTCGTCCCAATCCATTTCCAGCAACTCCCTCGTCATTAATATCGCCCGCGGCAGATTTTCGTACACGATCTGTATATCGGTGACAATTGGACTGAGATCTATATTATGCCGATATACCCTTTTTATTCCGTTGGCCATCTCCTCGAGGATGTTCCGGGCGCCAGAAGCGTCTCTGAGACCCTCCTTTTGGAAGATGTCCACAATGCCGCCGGAATCCCATAGGTCGTCAATGGCGAGGTACACAGCGCTAAGGGTGTTGTCTTGCTTTTTCTGTGCCATAACCGCAGAGGGTGGCGAGGTCGACAGGGACTGTGTCGCATTCACGATATCAGCCACTAGGGCAACGTCGAGCACGGCTCTGAGGGGATACATATGCCAGAACCAGTCATGTCTAAAATTGTGTGCAGGAATGTAATGACGGCCTATATCTAACAACGGGGGATGTGGTAAGGAGCACAGGTGATCCAGATGCTTAGCTGCCGGGCCAAAGTCAAACTCTAATTTTTCATGTTTTTCTTCTGACCACGACGTAATGTTTGACGTAGAGTTATTCTGAACTTCTGGTGACGACGCATTTCCAGGTCTAGTGTCATTCTGAACTTCTGGTGACGACTGGTTCTGATAGTAGAATGCAGGTAGAGGCGGCAGTGTCGTTTGTGGCCCATGCACCAGCTGATGCAACTGCGATTTCGCCCATCTCCAGCCCGTCGGCTTCACCAGATTGGGCGGCCTGTCGATGGCGAGCTCGTCTCCTAGCAACCTGCAGTAGTCTACCAATTCTGCGGAGAGATGCTCCTTGAAATAAGGCATCTCGCCCAATTCTCGCATGACGGAGGGAAGCTGCAAGTACAGCCTTATCTGTTTGACAAACTCATCGACGGGGTTCGGGTCTAGCGCCATAAACGTCGTGTTAGGAGGCTTGTCTAGCCCAAGCATGTGCAACTTTGCATAATGAAGGTCGGGTGTATAGGACACTGTAAACCAGGTGACGAACGACACAGTCACCAATACAAAGTACCAGAAGTCGAACGCAGAGTGGCGGGCGCTCTCATTGTCTTCATCTTTATATTTGTAGTCACCTTCGTCTTCATCATTGTCTTCAGGTTCATCATCGTTGTCTTTTTCCCTCTCCTCCCCACTCTCCTCCTCTTTCTCCTCTTCTCTTAGCTTCTCTATCTTCTCTCGTAGCTTCTCTCTCCTTTCTCTTACCTTTTCTCTTATCTTCTCTGTATTCTCTCTTACCTTCTCTCTCTTCTTTCTCTTCTTTCTCTCCTTCTCTCTCGCCTTCTCTCTCGCCTTCTCTCTCTCCTTCTCTCTCTCCTTCTCTCTCTCCTTCTCTCTCTCCTTCTCTCTCTCCTTCTCTCTCTCCTTCTCTCTCGCCTTCTCTCTCGCCTTCTCTCTCTCCTTCTCTCTCTCCTTCTCTCTCTCCTTCTCTCTCTCCTTCTCTCTCTCCTTCTCTCTCTCCTTCTCTCTCTCCTTCTCTCTCTCCTTCTCTCTCTCCTTCTCTCTCTCCTTCTCTCTCTCCTCCTCTCTGTCCTTCTCTCTGATCATTTCCAATTTTGCTAATATTGCCTTCATCTTTCGCTTTTTCTTGATCATGATTAGAAGCATCTTCACCATGATCTTTCTCTTCATCTTCATCTTCTTCTTCCTTATCGACGTCTCCATGTTTGTCCTTGTCGTCATCTCTTTCTGCTTCTTTTTCGTTTCTCCATCGTCAATGTGTCGTATGGCCTCCGTGGGCGGTGGGTGGCCAAGGCTTCCCTCACAGTCTGGACGAGTTTCCACGGGACTGTCGGAGACAATGATTTCGTCATGGACACCAAGATTAACGGTCTGGATATTGCCTGTCAGGTTGGGGGTTGGGTTGTCGATGGAGAATGTGTCTGATGGATGCACAGCCTTGCGGCCGGCTGTCTTACTCCGCAGAGACCGACTGGGCGTCATCGTTGATGCTGGGCAGTGACGGATATTTCATATTTGTGTTCTGTAGGGTGAAGGATCCGCCTGCTGTATGGAGAGAGCAGGGTGGCCTGTTAAATACACAGGCTTGGCCGTCAAGGAGGAGTGCCGAAGGATATGTGCGGCCAATAGCAAGATGCCGTGCATTGGCTGCGGCGAAGGCGGGGTGGCCCCTAACATAAATGCGTCTCAAAGGAAGCAGTCTTTTAACCTAATCCGTTCCGTAGACCAACCAACAGCACTGTTGCCCAGGATCAGCAGAGTGAGAAGAAAGAAAACGAAAGCAAGCTAAAGAGACGAAAGCGGAAATAAGACAAAAGAAGAAAAAAAAAACACTGCAAGGAAATGAAAATGAAAAGGGAAAAAAAAGTACTCTTAAAGCAGTGAGGAAGGACCGGTTGTTGCCGGTCTCGCTATTTGAAAGCCAGGTATGCGCACAACAACCGAACGAGTCTAGCCCAGGGAACCAACACATACGGGAATACCTAACGATGGCCAACACAAGCACTGACGTGCATTGCTCTTGACACCGATGCAATCGATGGTCACGTATTCGTTCACACCTTGGCAACCCCGTTGGTTAGGATTCCATTTGGCAGTCATCTTCAAGAACTCCACCTCAACCCCCCCCCCTTCATTTCTGAGTTATTGACGAGGGTAAACCTCATTCGCTTCAATTCGCCAACTGTGGGTTTCACTTTTATCCCTAAAAAAACTACCGTGGTTCATGTAGCGAAGTGGAATCCAGCCAATTCGTTTAACCAATAAGCCATCGACGGGGTTTGAGGATGAGCGCTTCCGATTGACAGTTTTCGTGGTTGGATCAGACCTTAACGAATCAGACAGCGCCTCTTTCATCCCGTCTCGTCTACCGACAGCACACCAGCAACGTAAAAATGCAAGTGTCGAATTCCTTGACTAACCCAAAGGAGACGCCTTCCCCTGGTAGAGCAATGCCGTATAGGCACCGGATATTCCAAGCCCAGAGTACTCGTATGTTCCATCTTCCTCGTATGTCGTTGCTGAATTGGTCAGCCGATCGCATCCTTTCAGTGACACAGAAAGTCACATAGGGAGCAAGTTTTTGCCAAACCTGTCGACCAGTTGCTGTGCTAAAGGGGGGTAGAACTAACTTCCATGTCTACTTACCTACACATCAACCTAGAACCGATGCAGTCACGTAATGAGGGCACAGGGAGGGGGGGCATTGCCTGATGGCTTCCCCCCTGTTCGTCTTTTCGGCAGCCGACCTGCAAGAGGCGGTAAGCAGACTAACTTGACCTATTAGGCAGTCTGCACGTCCAGGGTCAGGGTAAAATTGCTTGTCTCAAAATGATGTCTGGAATTCCTCTCTCCTGTCTAACCTGTCTTTGTATGTGCCCGTTACGTGCGAAGCAGGGTGCCGACCTCCTTTGGGTATATGCCAAAGGTAAAGACTTTCGATCCGTGTGTCAAGGCCAGCAACCAAGCTCTCCAAGCTCTCCGGATATTCCTCGGTGTGTTGGCTGGATGTAGAGATTAGTACGGATGGTATTATCGGTAGCTCATCTCCCTCTAACGGGGAGATCAATGTGCTTAGATGGAATAAAGAAGTCTAGGCCAGGCAATGCAGACAGACCATTTTACATTGTAATTGACAAACTGCTCGGTAATCGCAAGTCCACTGTAGGCGTGCCGATGACTCCCTAAGCTGGCCTGCCCGCACGCCTCTCGCCAGAGTGGGAAGATGCCCGGCACGGTATATACGAAATACACACAAGGCGACACGGCCGTCGACGGCCGCGTATAGGCTCAGACTATCTAGGCGAGCCTCATAGAGGTCCTCGGCCCAGCGCCTACCGACACACAGCACTACAAGATGCAGTATGTCACCGACCTTTGCATGCTCTAGATCCGCGTTTAAAAGCGAGGATGAAATACAAGACATCTAGGTTGGTCCTGAAGACAGATGCACCAAAACAATCTGATGAGAGCAGACAGTTACAGCTGATACTTCTAGGAGAGGCATCTCCATCACTCTAGAGAGAACGAAAATCAATTTAAGAAACTAAACATATAATAAGGGGTATAGAACAGCGTTCCCGCAAAAGCAAAACTGTGGCAATCGAACCTCCCACAGACACGCACACAACCACCACAAACATGGAACAGAAAAGACAGGCGATCCTCCACGACTATACTTTTAGCTTGCGGCCTAAAACTCTTCTTCCTCTCTCTCTCTCTCTCTCTCTCTAGACACACAGTTCTAGTCCGGCTTGGGAGAGCTCCAAGGCAGCGACAGACGCCGACAGCCTTGCAAATTCGCCTTGCTCGATATAAAAGTGGTAGAATCCGAGCACCACGCCATCTTGGTTCCAGATGGGGGCCCCGCAGACACCACCCGCCGGGCGGATAGCGTTCTCCGGCTGGTTGAAATAGAACCACTCATACCCGTAGTGCTTGACGCCTTCGATGCGAATGGACCGCGCCGCGACGACGCCTTCAAGTAAGCCAGAATAGGCGCTATCGACGAAACAGGAGTCGTGAGAAATATCGTCGTTTTCGGTGACAAGACGGGAAAAAGAACACGGAACGTCACTGAACGTTTCAAAAGGCGCGTTGTCGAACCGCACGTCGCCTGCCAGGGTGACAAGGCTAACACCCGTGTTTGCAATATGCGTCGAGACTGTACCGATGGCCCGGTTTGTCTTGGGCAGAACCACCACACCTTTGTCCGCCATCCTATGGCTGGCCGCGGTCATGGCTAGGTGTCCATCTACATCCTTGACGAGAACGCCGGCTGTAGTATGCGCTGTCAGGCGACAGTCTGGCGTGCCGATCTCGCATGCAATGGCCACGCCCGGACGGATGACATTGTAAGGCGTATCGTCAATCACGCCAGACAGGGGAGAGGACAGGACTTCTCGCCTGGCTAGCTCTCGGGCCGTGTCAGGGCAGCCTAGGTCACGCGTACGGTGGTAAAAAACAAAGCACGAGGCGATGCGACGCGGAAGTCTGTCGCGGATGGGACCAATGTCCACATCATTGCTAAAAAACACGTGAAAAAACCCATAAAAATCAAACATGACTTGTTCGACACGCACTCCAGGAGCGTGCTGTCCAAGGTAGGCCACAATGTCGCTAGTCACGTAAGATAGGCTTTTGTAGGTCACAGAGCCCTTTTGGGTGAAGTCCCTGTCCGTACAAATCACCTCCCGGCGGCGGTAGGGGGGTGAGCTGATGTTCGTGTCGCAAGTAATCGTGGTCTGCATGGGGAATAGACACCACATGTGTCCGTTCGCGTTGTCCACGATGAGGAATGGCATGCCGCCAATCGTCGCGGGCCAAGGAGGACTGGGCAGCTCGTGTACGCCAAAGGTGATATGTGCATTGTTTCGCATCAGGGCGACGAGCTTTGTTCCAGGAAAGATGCCATGGAGGAGTTTCTGGATGTTGTCGTCGTCGAACCGTTTCGGCTCAACGCGGAGGTTGGCAGGAAGAGAAATGTGGCGACAATGCCATGGCTTGGGGTCGGCAGCATGAACGTCTCTGAAGGGGACAAGCGCGCGCTTCGCAGGTGCATTGTGGGGGAAAGACTGGAGTGTGTCCATTCTAGCTGGACGTGCGATGCCAGTAACGAAAATGATTTGACACAAGTGCCATAACTGTGTGATAAAAGTATGAAAGAAAAGCAGAATTTCTCCAGGAAATGCTTCGTGTTGTGACATCATCCCTCCTGGATAAGTCATCCCCCTCCCAGTGGTGGTCACCTGACCCTAACCCTAGGCCAAATGTGTGGCGTAGCTCACAAGCTTACCCAGTCGTAGGTCGTTCCGCACTTCATAGCAGACTCATTATCGTGTCCATGACACTGCTTCACATGGCAAAGCGGTGGCCGTATCGTCGTGGAAGTAGCCTCTGAATCTTTCCATGTTGCTCGGTTCCTTGAGTCTCTGAGATGCCGTCTTGCTAGGCCCATGCATGTAAACAATGGTCAAGAAAGATTTCCCCTAATACACCTTCTTTAAGCATCACGATGGTGGCACGTCTCGAGTGTGGGGTGCTAAATTATGGAACTACCTCATATCCGGGACTACTCGGGAATGCACCTAGGAAAAAAGGATTGAAGGAATCCATCGTCGCCTCCTCACTCGGCCGGCACTTCTGCCTCGATGATACTCTCTACCGAGTGTGCTGGTCGCCAGATCTTGATCACCCGCAGCCCAGCACTCGTGACCAGCGCCCGCCACTGCTCCTCGGTCCGCTCCGCCGCCGACAGGCACGCAATCATGGTAATGTCCGACACTGTCACGCGCGACAGCGGATGCTCGTTGCTGACGAGGCTCTCGTGGATGAGCAGCCGCGAGTAGCCCTTCGCCATCGATGCCGCGAGTGTCTGGAGGATCGACCGGGCCGTCTCGTCCGGCCAGTCATGCAGCACGTTGTGCATAAAGTAGGCACGAGCACCCCGTGCCGGCTGCGGCTGAAAAAAGTCGTGCGGCTCGACCTTGATGGCGGGGGTGCACGCACTCATGTCGACATCCTTCAGGATGTCGGGAAGGTCCTGCAGGACGAGGCTGTCTTGGGGCACATGGGGGTGGCGCTCAAAGAACTTGAGCAGGTCGTGGCCCTTGCCGCCGCCCATGTCGACGACGAGCGGGACATGCGGCTTGGCGGCAGCGACGATGGTGTCGGTCGGGTAGACCTCGGGCCAGGGCGTGAGGTTGTACTTGGAATGGCACTCCATGGCATTGTTAAAGTCGGCAGTGATGTCGGGGTTGGTGCCGACCTCTTGGAAGAAACTGGAGCCCGCGCCCTTGTAAAACTGCCAGTTGCCATCGGCCACGTTGGTAGGGTTACGGAAGCCGGTCTTCTTGAGGTAGGCGGGCAGTGTGTGGAACATGGGATCGTTGACGCCGTGGTAGAAGCCGCCGTAGAGGCTGGGGAAGGACTTGTCGTCGGCCAAGTTCTGGGCCCAGGCAGTGCGGGCATAGGTATCGGGGCCGACCTCGCGGACGAGAAACTGGCCGTCGAGGGCACGCATCATGCGGCCTATGGAACAGACAGAGGAGAGAGAGAGGGGTCAGCTCAGCTCAAGCGGGATAGCATGGGGCGAGAGAGAAAAAGGCGGCAGAACTTACGGATGAGCACCTCATCGGCACCCGTGAGCTCAGCCAGCGTGGTGCAGGTGATGGGATCGCCGCCTGCCTCGGCCCACTTGACAAAGACGCCGGCGTCAATGAGAGTCTTGACGCAGGCATTGATGGCGCCGCTGACCCAGACGTGGTCCCAGGCAATGTCCCAGGGCGACTGGACCTTGCGGAGCGTGTCGAACAGAGCATCACGGGCGCGGATGCGCTCCTCCTCGTTTGCGAAGGAAGCGGCCGTGACGCCGTCGAGCTTGGCGATGAGCTCGTCAGCAGAAGACATGGTGCTCTGCGTATGTGCAAACGGTCGAGACGGGACGAATTGTACGAGTAGAGGCTGTCGTGGCCACTGTGCAGGTGAGTTCGGGGTCGTGGTTGAGGAAAAGTGCTCGTCTATTCATTCACATTCCGGGATCAAACGTACAAACGCAGCAGACATGCAGTATGAGGGGTTACGGAAGACTGGGTGGGTGGGGGGGGGTTACTTCAAGCTCGATAGCAACGTCGTCTTGGAGATCCACATCAGCTTGACTACGGTGTGCAGCAAACCCTCTCACAGAACTCCGTAGTCATACTACAAGCAATAGACTACGATGATTCAAAAGGAATGGGGGCTCAGGAGAGAAGAGAGTGCCTCATTCTGCAGTACTTTGAAACAAAGCTACTATCTATGCAATGTGATTTTTTTTCAATTGTCTGCTCATACGATGTTGCCCACAAGCTCACCATGGACCAGTACTGGATCCAGCATAGACCTGATGGAGGGACACCCCAAACGAGGTAAAGCTCGTAACCCAGAGTAGAAGGTCGCCCGACCCCTGCCATGGGAATAACACTTTTCTGCAGAAGGCGAGTATTTTTTTAATGGAGTATGTGTACATACTACGAAAATGTACGAGTACGGAGTAGTTATCGTAGCATCTTTCAGAGGTCCGACCATTATGGGTCAGGGAGCCCACTGTCACCTCCAAGCACGACACTGATTGTCATAATACCCTGTAACAGAATGCTGGGTTGTCTTTACTCGTACGTACGGAGTACGGAGTAGTACCACTGCAGAGGATTGGGTGCCCCCTGAAGGCAGCATTGCAGATCGAGCCATTCTGACATTTTTCCCACGCGTACGAGTACCATGTCATTTTTTTTGTCATTTTTTTCTTGCTTTTCGGCTCCGAGGCCTAAAGTGTACTCGTAGAGGTGTGCAAAGTTAAAAAGATTTTGAATGCCGTGCGCTTCTATTCTACAGAGTGGTTCTACTTGTCGCATCACTGACATGAATTGGTCGCACCGTAAAATCCTGCTAAACATGATGCCGTTATACCTATAATACAGTACTGGGTAGATAAAAACCGGAGAATGATAAAAATAAAAAAGAAAAAGAAAAAGAAAAAGAAAAAAAAACCTCAGACTGCGCTGGAGGCATTCTGTCCCTTGGAGGCAAAACTCTCCGAGGACACGGACACTTCCATCGTCTTGTTGATCCCCGCGTCAATGTGCTTGTTGTAACCACCATGACTACCCGTCTTGACAAGGGGAATGGCATCAAAGCTTGGCCGCAGGTTGAGAACTGAATCGCCGCTGTTGGCCTCGTCCTTCTTGGACCGGTGTCCGCTGTACCACTCGCCGTTCTGGCCGGCCTCTGTGCTGTCCTCCAGCTGATTGTGCGAGCGCTTGCCAGAGTGCGTTGTGCTGCCCATCCGTCTCTTGCCGGCCCGGAAGAGGGGGCCAAGGGCGGGCAGGCTGGAGCAGATGAGCAGGACGAAGCCCTCGGCGACGCCCAGGATGTCGAGGTAGGGCACAGGATCTGTCATACAAAGTTGCAGCCATGTCAGTTTCAGTAGGACAACGGTCAGCTAGCTCTACATGGCTGTGTAACACGTACAGGTTGGGTCGACGGCGAGGATCTCAAACACCTGGCCAAAGATGGACAGCTTGTAGATGGACACGACACACGCCAGCACGGTCAGCCCCAGCGCCGTGGCTACAAAGATGCGGTTCTTGAGCGGCATGTTGAGGCGCATAATGAGCGGAATGGGGTAAAGCGCGAAGAAAATGTCGAGAAAAGCCGAGTAGGCCGACGTGAAGTAGCCGAGATCTGCCATCACCTTGACGCTCGCACAGGAGCCGCCGGCAATGGTCCGGTCCCACCCGTACGCTACAGGCGTGCACTGCTTGAACCACCAGATGGAGGTGGCCAGGATGCAGGCTTGCGACGACAGGGCGAGTCCCCAGAAGAGGACGGTGGTCTTGGTGCCGTAATCGAGAATGCGCTTGAGCACCGAGATGACGGCGAACTTGGGCAGCGAGAAGGACCAGATGAGGACCGAACTGACAATGACATTGTACTTGAGAGCGAGCGGCCGGTCTGGCAAGGGAATCGTCTCCATGTGGCGGCCGAGGCCGTAGCTCGATCCGATGGTGATGAGAATGCAGGTGGCCAGGAAGACGGCCAGACAGCCGAGGGTGATGTAGTCGTCGATGCCGAGGCCGCCTCCCTCTCGCGCGGATCCGTAGTACGAGCGGCAGAAGAGGCGGAGACCGACGACGACTGGATGCCACAGAAGAGCGGCAGTGTCAGTTGGACTTGCGGGCAAGTGGCTGCTGTGCTGTGGTGCTGGTGATGCCTACCTGTGGTCAGGCCAAACATGGCCCAGCAGGACCGGTCGGCCAAGATGCCGTAATCGGGTTCTTGCCACAGTACCATGGCTGTGTCGACAAGATCTCTTTGTGTTCGTGATCGAGAGAGATGAGCAAATGGTCTTGCCTGGGGACCCAGGACGAGGGAGCAGCCAGCCTATTTAAGATTGGAATCGGACTTGTTCGTGACAAGTGATCATCAGGAGTACGAGTAGGCAGGTTGGTTGCGTGCTGCGGAGGACATGCTCGTATTGGCAACAGCCCTTTTTTTTTTCATTCGTAGTACGGAGTAAGATGCAGACCCTTGTCTCTCACCTTAATTCGCCAGTCTGGTACCAGATAGCAGACCACCCCCTAACTATGTACTCCGTACGAGTACTCGCAGTACTGTGTACTGTGTACTACTCGTGTGTACTATGTATGCATTTTTCAGCTATGATATGTTCCACTTAATACAGCGGGAACGGATCCGTCCTCCCGGTCACTAGACGGTCCAACGGGCGTTGGTCTGCCTTTTCTGCCACGAGCACCAGTGTCTTTTGAGCCACACCTCTCGTTGAATGTACAGAGTATTTGCTCCTCGAATACTCGTACATTGTAGTTTGTCTCCTCGAGGCTGGCTCGCGTTCTCCGTAGACAGACTCCCAGTCTGTCTCCAGAGTCCACTCGAATCGATCAGAACCCCCGGACAAGGCAAAAAATACAGGGATCGAGACCCTTGTCCATGAAACGCTTACGGAGTACGGAGTATGCACCCACTACGAGTACATAGGTAGTCTCCAGGCTAGCCTGCACCCGTTGCCCTGTCCAACTGCCAAAGTACTCTCGTACGCGTACGATACTCCGCTCCGTTAATACTACTCTGTACTGTACTATGTATGTACCTAGTAAAAGTTGGTTTTGTACTTTGTAGTCACTCGTGCGATTCCCCGAGAAATTGCTTCGGGATCCTGCCACTTGGTTCTCTCCTATCCCGGAATTTGTTTAGTTTTTGCTCATGGTGCTCTCCTTGCTTTCGTCCTCCAGATGACAGACTTTGAAATACCATGTAAATGCCCTACTACGAGTATGTACAGTACGTAATACGTACGAGTATGCCACCAGCTAGGAACTGCAGATCCTTAATCTACATGAGGAAGAGAAAGGGTTTTGTGGGACGGGGAGGCATGGTTTTCCTCAATGAGAAATAACGCCACAGACTGAATTGGTCTCTCTCCAGCTGATTAGCAAAATTGTGTTATGCCTCCGCCGACGAATGCAGATTTGCCCACATTTTACATAGTAACCATGCCGCTGCAGATCTCCGTGCCCAGTCTCCCCGTGCGAGTACTCCGCACGCACACGCATTATGTACTCGTACTTGTACGGGTACTCATACAGTGCTTGAATGTTTTTTTTTGGTCCCAAAATTCCACAACTAGACGCTGAGAGACTTGATTGAGCAAAGACTGCGCGCTTGCTCGTAAGCCTCTCTAGTGGTACATAGTACAGGCTCTTTGATCGTGCTGTAGCAGTACTTCATCTGTCATTTTCTTGACCCAAACGGAAGACCACCGAGTCGTCTTCCAGATGCGTCCTCTTCCTATGATATACATTGTGTCCTTCACCCTTTTACCCCTGAACGGCGAGTGATTGAGTGGTCGGGTACGCTAGGTCACAGCAGAGCACAAGCTAACCAAGGCAACTCCTCCATACTCATAACTCCATACGCTTACCATAAGCACGGGTCAGATTTTACCCTTCCTTGGCATGAATTTGGTGGTGAGTTTCGCAGTAAAACGCAACACCCGCCAAAGCAACACAGGTGAGGCTCGGCGGCTTCCACAGAGGGTTCTGGGCTAGATGGCAGAATGCAGGCCACACACTTTACAGCCGTGCGGTCATCCCTCAATCGCCCCATTCGTGCTTCCTTCTTAATTATGGTTCTTATAGGTTCATTGTTTTATAGCTACTTTGTAGCAAACGGCATCGGATCCTGGTGAAGAATAAAAAGAATGGCTCTATAGCTGAGTTTTCGCTCTGAGAGTTTGAAAATCCGAAACGTTTGTGCCAAAAGTCTACATACGAGTACTCCGTACTTGCCACTTCGCCCATCATCCAATAAGACAGAATGATTTCTTATCAGTGCAGCAGCTACAAAACCAGTTCGTCAGTACTCGCACTTGTTCTCTTGTCCCACTGGCAAGGCTACCAAAAAGTGCATAGTAGCGACACACCCCAAATGTATTCGTATACCGTATTTGCCTCTCAACAAGATGCACTCTCCATCGTCACGTGATGTGCACCAGACAAAATCGAATAGGAATTCATCCTGTTATCAATAATCTGCACAAGCGTATCACAGTGGTATCGCAGCCTGTGGCGAGAACGCAGAGGACCAATCAGCGCATGGGCGTCTGTCGCGGGGCATCCGGCGTGCATGAGAGGGCGGGCAGGATGGAGGGTGGTCAGCTTACATTTGCAGGTAACATCCTGTCAGGATGATATAATTCGTGGCATGAAGTGAGTGGCATTTTATGCGGCCAACAGACCTCATGAGCCACCTGCTGCAGAAAACGGACAAATCACACGGAGGGAGGAGGAAGCCGAGACCCTGTTACCCTATTCCAAGTCCCATTTCGACTCGTCTAGAAGTGAACCTTCCACAACCCCCCCCTCAGATGTGTTGCACGAAAGGTGGGGTTGACTGGCACATCTCCAATCATTTCACAGGACCGAATGTGGCGTACTGCCTGGGGGAGGTGCAGGATCAACTGGCCTGCCTCCTTTCCCTGGTCCTCTTGTCCTTTCGGCACCGACATCAGGCGGTGTCTTATTTAACTGGCCTGCCACCGCTGTGTCGTCATGCCATCCCTCTTTTCTTTCCTCATTGTCTTATTTTCTGCGTATCCGTCCTCCCCTCGAGCATTCTTCCCATTGCCGTAAACATGTCCGAGTCTCCCGTTGCAGAGACGAGTCTTACGAAGGAGGCAGCACCGCCTGAGAGTGCTCAGACAGCTGCTGCCTCTTCTCCTAGCGCAGCGGCTGCAGCTGCTTCCCCGAGCGCAGCAATCACCCCGAGTGCCCCTAGCTCTCCCTCACCCGCTCCTCCTGCGGCGGTAGCTTCTCCAAAAACCACACCATCACCAAGTGCTGCCGCTTCGCCGTCTCCTGCTGCAGCTGCCACTCCAAGCGCAGCTGCCACTCCAAGCGCAGCCGCTCCTCCAGATGCCACGGAAGCAGAAACCACGACCCAGCTGCAGCCCCCCGAGTACTGGACGGAGCGTCCCGGAGACGTATGGCATTGCATGGTCCCACTTCCGAGTTGTCCAGGTGAGGTGAAGATGTCATGCATGTATTAACAGGTCCTAGGAAGAAGAAGAAGAAGTGGATTCTGCACTTGGTGAGGACACTGTCAGCTCTACGGCGTCTCTCACGTCGAGCATTCTCAAGTATCGCACGCTCAACGGGCGCACCTATCACAGCGACCGCGGAGACAACCAATATTGGTACAGTGGAACTTGACCAGACCTCTGCCGTGCGTTGTGCAGAGCGCTGACTGCACATCTAGGGGCGCCAATGACGAGCTGCAGAATACTACGCTGGATATCTGGTAGGCGGTGTTCTCAAGCGCCCACTCTTCGTGTCTCATGGCCATCTTTCTTGTTGACCCCCTGAGCAGGCACCACGCCTACACGCTGCTGCTCGATGGCAAGCTCTATCTAGCCCCCCTGCCAGACGACATTGAAGTAAGCCAGCTCGACCCCGTGGACCTCGAGCCTGCCTACCTCGCTGGTCTCAGAGAATGAATTTAACAAAACGCAATGCAGAAGGTGCTCGACATCGGCACTGGCACGGGTCTCTGGGCCATGTACGCAAAGCCCCTCCTTCCCATAGCAGCTTCTCTGTAGGCACACAATTGACTGGAGCACAAGTGACTTTGCAGATTCGCATCCAGATGTTGAGGTCATTGGCACCGACATCTCTCCCATCCAGCCTTCATGGGTTCCACCGAACTTGTCCTTGTAGGCGCACCATTGGTCCTCTTCTTCTCCTTCACAGACCCGGGGACTAACTCTGCCATCATCTAGCCAGATTGACGATTTCAAAGAGACATGGACCTTTGATGAAAACTCCATCGACCTCGTGCACATGCGGTGGCTCGTAGGCGCCGTCGAAGACTGGACGGCGCTATATAAGGAGGCCTTCCGAGTGCTGAAGCCCGGTGCCATTATCGAGATTATTGAATGTGATGGCAACATCATGTCAGACGACGGTACGGTTACAAACGACATGGCAACCGGCCAATGGGGTCCCATCTTCGAGGAGGGTTCTCGCAATATGGGCCTATGTGCATCCATGAACCCGATCAGAGATGGCTTGCTGCGCAAGGGACTCGAAGAAGCCGGCTTCGTGGATATTCACGAAACATTTCGCAAGGTTCGTAGCATGTTTGGAGGGCACAATCTCCGCCGTGAAGCATGCTGACCTTTGTGTGACCCTATCAGCTCCCACTGAGCGACTGGGTCTCGAAGGACCCTCAATGGGCACAAGAGAACAATGTCAACCCCGAGGTCGGATCATTCACCCGGCTTGGCACTACCTATGACGTAGAGGGATTTGTCAGCTTGATGGCTCACCATCTCGGATGGACCTCGGAAAACATCGCCGTCTACTGTAGCCGCTTGCGGAGAGAGCTCACCTCGGGAAAGTCGCACCCGTATGCCTTTGTCTGCGTCTACTATGCGCAGAAACCCCTCGAGACCTAGTGGCAGGAGGACGTGAATGCACCAGCACGTGACGCCTTCCAAGGCAGAGTGCTTTCGTAGCATAGAGTCAAGCTCGGTCTGTCTCAAATTAGTCGTTATATTGCCTGACTGAATATCAGGCGTACTCATTCGCCTATTGCCGGGAGAGCTCGAGCGTGATATAACATCATATATGGTGGGTGGGAAGATGGGCAAGAGAAGCAGACGAGTGATGATGAGGTTCCTACTCCGACACCCTGAAAATTGCAGACAGTTTCGCCCTTATATTTAAATGCAATCATGCTTCGTGTTTTTGGCTACCTATTTGTGTAAAGTATGGACCTTGATACAGTTTCTCTTCGCTCTGATAGAAGCATCAGATGTCTTGATCTTGTTGCACCAACTGTTTTCCGTTCCGGCACATCCAGTATTTTCATAGAAGCCTCATTTTATACCAGGTTCAACAGTATCATAAAGCACAAGCAATGGTATTCTATGTCTTAGTTGGCTGCCGTGACCCCATCACACAGACTAAATGCTCGATTTTTACTGATAAAAAAGCAATTACGGAAAAGTGAGAAGAGTTGGTTCATGATAGGATTAAGTATTAGTGTCTAGTCTACAGATTATTTAATGAATGAATACCCCCCGGCTCTCCCCTTGCTCAATCGTACACATATAGTACACATATCGTACACAGACATCTATCATCTAGTACCCAAAGTCCGTAGCAAGATGGTCGGAAATGTATCTGATAGCCTCGGCCCGGTAGACGTCCGGCTCGACCGTAGCCAGGCTCGTCTTGTTGACATCAAAGACAATATTCTCAGGCTTGCCCAGATTGTATCTGGGCCACGTAACATTGGTAGCTGAGGTACAAGTATTAGTATAGGAATGGGGACGGAATTGGGATTCACGAATGATCTCACCTCCTGATTTATTCGGGTCTTGATGGGCAACAAAGCTGATCCACATTCTCGACATCATGTTGGATAGCTGCACAAATGTCTCTGGTTGGTTTTCAAAGGGCTTTGCGGTCACCACCGTGCCATAGCCCTCGCCTTCAATATTGTTAAGCACAAATGCCACATCGTCAAAGTGGCCCGAGCCGTAGTAGTAAGGCATGCCGTTCACCAGGACGTCAAAGACATATGTGTAGGCGGTGAGATTTTTTGCCGCCCATGCCTCGCTAGTCATCCGACGCCCAGCCTGGAACATGACGTCGCTTACACTAATGGAAAGGGTTAGTAGTGGTACTTCTTGATGGACATGAGAGGATGTTCTACTGACAATGCTGCCTCTCGCTTAAACGCGTACCCTAGCCTGGCCACCAATTCGTCAGGGACGTGGCCCTCCAGGGTGGACGGGAGCCCAAGCCGAGGAACTATATATGAGAAACAAAGTTAATCACAGCAGACACAGTGAGAAGAGAGCCTAGAAAGCTGGAAAGCATGGACTGGATAGGATCCTACTGTCGGGGTAGAGAGCGGCAATCGTATGAGCCGTAGAGTTCTGGACGCCAAAGACCTTGATGCCCTCAATGAACTGCTCTGTGGTGTTGAGAGGCACATTGATGAAAGAGGCGTAGTCATCTGCAGTTGTGCCAAGCATGTACGGAACATGGCTAGGCTGTATCAGCTTGAGAACGGACATGTCTGTGAACATAAAGGTTACTTACACGAAATGGCCGGCGCGGAGCTCATTGACGCCTGACTGCTGCAGGATGTCACCATCCACGTAAGGGATGAAGCTGGGAAACTGAATGGTAGAAGCGTTGACGATAGAGGTGAGCTGGCTTGCAGGGACCTTGCGCAGACAGGCAAGGGTATCCTTCTTGCGGGAACACCCGGTCTGGTTGACGAGCGCATCGTAGGATGGCTGCCAGGCCTCCAGGGTAGGCATGCGGCTCACGCCCGGGATCGCACCGCTCTGCGAAATGGCGCCCCGGAAGAGCTTGTCGTCGCGGCCGCCATATGCCACTAAATGTGTTCCCACACTGAAGCCGCCAGCGCTCTGGCCCCAGATGGTGACCTTGGCCGGGTCGCCTCCAAAGGCGGCAATGTTTTCTTGGATCCAATACAGGGCTAGGCGTTGGTCGCGGATGTTGAGATTGGTGACGCCCTCGTCAAGGACTTCCTGGCTGAGCATCGATCCCCAGATGGAGAGGCGGTAGTTGAAACTGACGCCAATCATGGGGGTATCCATGGCCGTGGACTGGTTGACAATAAAGCTGAGATTGTACTTGGGATCAAGAGATCCGCCCTAGAGACGGGTCAGAAAGGATGGTATGAAAAGAGATGCACAAAAATACTCGGAACACACCTGAACGAAGCCACCACCATGGATCCAGACTGCCACAGGCAGCTTCTCATCTTCCGATATGCCACTCGGCCGAACAACGTTGATGGTGAGACAGTCTTCTGAGCTCCAGTTGCCATAGAGCCATTGGTCGCTTCCGAACCCGTTGCATTCGTAGCCGTACTCTGTAGCGCTCGCGACGCCTTTCCACGTTGTGTTTAGAGACTGCGGCAGCCGGAAGCGCAGATCGTCCACGGGTGGCTGGGCATAGGGCATGCCTAGAAAGAAGTCTTGCTTGTATGCGTCATTGTACAAGCCATAGTAGGAGCCGTTGGTCAGCTTGACCGTCGGCTTGGACTCCCTTACTGCCGTAGCACTGACGAGGGACCGGGGGGTGGCCACATGGCTGAAGAGCAACAGTAGCTCAAGAAACATGGCGAGAAGATTCGACTGTATGTATGAAAAAATAAGAGAGATCGGGACAGGTGAGGAGGTATATGAGGATGGGCTTGTAAACTCGGTTGTGCTGGACGACTCTCAAGGAACGTCCCGGGGTTCAATATATATATACTCGCAGGTGCTCGCAGCTGTTCTGTCGATTCTAGATGGATGTCGCTGATCGTTAGCTTCCGTCCAGTGCATCTTTCAAATTACAGACAACAGGCCACTCCTAAAACTTTAAAAGGGTTTTGCCCATAATCCAAGAGATCTGCCAAGATCCGCGAGATCAACGTCGCTGTACCCTTTTCCGCATTTGCACTGGTGAGGCGGGACTTCTTTTCTTCTTATTTCTTTCTAGAGAAGCGGCTTTTCCGGTCTCCGTCAGCTCTCTAAAGATGTTGCCCGAGTGCGAGTAACGCGTACGCGTATTCGGTTTGCCTCTAGAAAACGCGCCGAATTATTCCTCTGCCTTACCTTTGCGGGGAGCCACCTGATCTGTTCTACCCCTCAAAGATCCACGGTAACACTAATTGTCTCAATTTACCAAGGGCGATTTCTGCATTCCTACACGCATTTTCTCTCTTGTACGTAGGACATGGAAGTATCAAAACTTGCGTGTCAGAAGGTGAGATCGTGGTCTTCATTGTTGAGTATCATTTAAGTTATGGAGAAACACTGACACCCTTTTTTTTTTTTGCACAAATCTGCCCGCTGGGTACTTGCCTTCCTCCTTCTTGTGACACTCTTACGGCAGAGGTAGCCCAGGGGCAAATTTAATTACGAGCTGCTGTGGCTAGGTTATGGCTGCTTTTCCTCTGTTCACGTCCAGTCATCAAAGACTGGAACAGTGGCGCCGCCAAAGAAATGCGATGCTCAGACGAATAATGGCAATTGCTGCTCTACTGACTTTCGTTTTCCTTCTCCTTGTTGTGTGCTCTCATGACACAGACATCTGCCATTCCACCAACTACTGCAGATCAAAAGTTTCATCTCTGCTTGCCGCCTGCTGTACTGTGTACGCTTTTGACTTCTCTAGAAAGGTAGGGGGCTGATCGATCTAATACTGTCTGTACAGTTCGGGTCAGAAACGCATGTATCTAAGACACGACCGTAAAATGTACATTCTCGCCCCTGTTACCTTACTTACACTTTTTCCACTTGGTGCTTGTAGCTGCCTCCGATATCTGATGCTATAAGGCTGCCATAATTACGAATTGTTGTAGACGAACTGCCGGTAGGAAGCACGGAAAAGTCTTATTGAAAGCATTGTAGAACGAGGGAAGGACCTAACTACAACATGGCAACTCCTTATATACAGCTTCCCGGCGGAGACCCGTGATATATTAGGGGTTGCCGTCTCGCAGATCTCAGCCGGGCCGCCCAGTCACCTGACCGTTCACGTGGTAGTTACTATAACACCTATATCTACCATACTAATAGATGCCTGCCCACGCCCTGTACCAGTGGGAGCAAATAAAGTATATGAAGATGAAGAAATTCCTGTTGCATATTTCCCTGATACTGAAACTAAAATAAAGTGGTCTTTCTTATTAGCACTATTGTTCTAAAAGAGAAAAAGAAAAGAGTATTAAGAAGACAAGTGATGATGCCAAGCATATCTCCCCACCCAATTATTGGCATCAATTAAACCCTATTTTAAGGACAAAAAAGCTCTTCTGCCGGGAATTGAACCCGGGTCTACGGCGTGACAAGCCGCCATACTAACCACTATACTACAGAAGATTTGTGTTATTCCGAACTTTTGATCTGCCGGCTTTTCGCAGAGTATATATAGGGACAAGAGCGTACTACATATGTACATATGTAAAGTTTGGTGAAGCCTAGTTATACAAGATTAAGCGGCCGCTCCTTACTACGTTTTATCAATTTCACTTCCATTTCCATTTGTGAAAATGATCGCTGTAGACAATATTGCAGTGCAGCCTTTCCCAGTGAGAGTATTAGGTGTTGCCTAACCTTAGTCATTTCTTAGTAACCAGGTATCACGGCGACCCGTCACGGATAAAAATGTATGGCTAAAAGGAAGCTCTTCTTCTATATTCTGTATTGTTTACAATACATTCTTTTCCAGCTACCTACTTGTGGCCATCAGATAGGCATTATCGGATCCGACTTTCTGGATTCACAGACATAGTAATTTGGGCACCGCTTCCTCTACAACAGTGTACAGGACCAAATTGAACATGTTGGCCTTCTGCATGATTTGTTCCGGATTTTTCAACGCAGGTAAGTAACTCCTGTTTAGGCAATTAACCCCTTCTTGGTGTCCATTGGCATCGGAGGCAAGCGTAGAAAGAGTACATTCAAAAAAACGACTCATAGAATGCCTATCTTCAAATGATTGAGCAACAGACAGATATATATTTTTTTGTACTGCTCCTTCAGTATCACGTATGCATAGACATTAAAATACTCTTTCTCCTCATATTACCCCGTTCGACCTTTTTCAACCCTTGAATACTTGCTAGTGAAAAACACCAACATAAAACGTCTTATCGTGGTTGTATGACTTAATCTGCTCCTATTGTAGTTGGAAGCGGAATTTTTCCAGCATGGCTCCCATTTATAACTAGCTAGGAAGAACGAAACGAGCCTCGATAGGAAAGGGTGCCAGGTATAGTTTTCAAAGTGTGCTCATTGATACAGATTCAGTCCACGTTCAGGACAGTCCCATTCGACATCCGCCTATAAACTGAACTATTTGGGGATAAGGGATGAAGAAAGTGCAGACAATCTAATCACAAAATGAAGCATTTCGTCTCCCCAGAGCTGAACATGGTCGGTAGAAGAGAACCATATTTCCAAGTTTTGCTTAACAACAACTGTTCTTCCTCGCGTCATGGAAACACTGAACTGTCTCATCGTGTCTGCTGATAAGCGGACGACATGGCTACGGAAAGAGACCGAGATCAGATCACGTATGCCAAGATTGCGGTTAAACAGTCAGGAAGGATACGTAGTGTCCTTGGCGTGGATGAACAGCTGATGTGCGAGTGTCACGCTGTTAGGATGTGTCTCGCAAAGAGCTAAGCTTATTTATATGACCCTGACCTGTCTTATACGAGTCTCGAGATGCTCTGATTCTTCATGCCAGCCAAATTGCTTGTCTAATTTTGGCAGGAAACCAACGAGAAGGGGAAAATCGCCTGCCTCTGCATGTGTCTCATATATTTGATCGGCGCCATGGATCAGACAAACCAGCGGTACATCCACTGCCATGGCTAAGACTTGACGATGTGACAAGAACGTTGCCGTTAGGCTCTACCTCCTTCTCCCACTTACTTTGCCAAGTGTCGTTCTGTATGGGCCCTCTCACTTTGTATTACTGTATATATCCATGTGTAGACCAGCCGCTGAGAGGCAGCATGAGCCCGTCCCCAGGCCACATTGTCCTCTCAATCCTTGCTCCTATGACCGAGCAAGCTGACCTTATTTGCCCTCTTCTCAACTCGCTCTGCTGCTTGGAGAGTTCGGAATGAAGTTCAAAACGGTAGTCATGGCCACAGCCACTTTTGCTGGAATGGCCCTTGGTCAGAGAGCCGGCGACTGGTATAAAGAAGTCCATCCACCGTTGACGACCTGGCAATGTACCAGAACCAATGGCTGCAAGGCACAAAATACTTCTCTCGTACTGGACGAGAGAGGTCGATGGCTTCACATCAATGGAAGCCCGGATTCTTGCGCCACCAAGAGCTGGGATATAACTACAACCTACTGTGCCGATTCGGAGAACTGTCATAACAATTGCGTCTACGAAGGAGCAAACTATACAAAACGAGGCATCATAACGACCAACACAAAAGATTCGAGCAAGGCTGAATTTGCCCTTGATTTTAAATCGTCCAACTCTACACGCGCGTATTTATTGGACGAAACAGAAAGCAAATATCAGCAAATAGTTATAAAACCCGGAATGGAATTTACATTTACCATGGACGTATCGTCTGTCCTCTGCGGCACATTTTCTGCCGTTTATCTTGTCCAAATGGACCCATCTGGCGGTTACAACGAGTATAATACAGCCGGGGCACGGATGGGCACCGGATACTGTGATGCGCAGTGCGTTCCTCGAGACTTTTTTAACGGGACGGCAAGTAGACCCCAGATCCGTCCTCGGTTCGTCTACCTATGGATATATACAATGTCGTATCTGACACAACTCTGCAGGTATCTCTGAAATCAAGAGGATCGTGTTGCTCCGAGTTTGACTTTCTGGAAGGCAATCGATACTATACAAACACGTCCCCTCACACCTGCAAATACGTTGGACCCTATCCGTGTACAGGAGTCGAATGCAAGCACTCGCCATATGGGGGCGTTTGCTCGCAATTGGGCTGTAATATCGTCGCCGGGGGGACAGTAGGAGATCCGTTTTTCGGCGTGACGGGCCTCGTCAACACTCTGAAACCCATCACGATGATCACGCAGTTTCTATCCGAGAGCGACCTGGGCCTGCCCATCACCGTTGGAACGGACCAGATTGTGGCGATTCGTCGGTGGTTTCTGCAGAATGGAAAGCTGTACACGACAAACCCGTTTACGAACGTGCTTCCGTTTGTGAATGAAGAGCTCTGCAATGGCAACACGCCCTCCAATGGCTTGAGTGGTCAGCAGTACGTGGGCGGGTTTCCGCAAGTGACCAAGACCATGGCTCAAGGCATGACGCTAGTCATTAGCCTCTTTACTTTTGAAGCGTTGCAACAGTGCACACCTGGCCAGGATGCGGGACAAGGCCTATACCCGCCGTATGATGCGTACTTGGCTGTATCCAACATTCGCTGGGGTGAGCTCAACTCGACCTATTGATTCGGAGATGGAAGAACCAAAGGGAAACGGAATCACTAGTACGCCAAGACTCTAGATACCATAGCTCGGCAGGTTGTATGTCATAAGTTCATATAGAAGGGGGGGGGGGGGGGGGACTAAGTCATTTACAATGTCAACAATCCAGAGAATCAATCAACTCGTGTTTATTTTTTACAAAGTAAGATACGTAGTACATAACTGATCCCTTTAATACACAAACGATTCATACTCCTTCTCGGGTTCATCAAAGTACCACGTCAGATCCCGACCCTCACTCTCCATGACGGAGAACCCGTTGCCCAGGTAGGCCCAGCGGTTGACAGCCGTCTCAGACGGGCCAAAGGGGACGTTGGTCCAGTCCCAGTCCTCGTAGCGGGGCTCCCGCAGCATGTGGAACCAGTGCAGCCGGCTGCCGGGGTGGAGGCCGGTCACAGGACCGGTCTCGCGGCCGTTCTTGAACCAACTGCGGCAGAGGCCGGCCCAGGCGGTGCGTGGCAGAAAGGCGTCGGCGTGCTCGACAAACTCGGCGATGGCTTGGGGCCGGGGACAGAAGGCGCGGTAGTTCTCGGTCTGGGCCTTGTAGATCATCTTGAGCATGTACTTGGTGAGGTGCTCGATGATGGGAATGGCAGAGCCGTGGCCGACGGGGGCGTTTGGCCCGAGGAACATGAAGTAGTTGGGCATGTCTGCTGGCGTCATGGAGAGGTAGGCTGTCGGGCGCTCAGCCCAGGCGTCACGTAGGTCGACGCCGCGGCGGCCAACAATCGGGAAGCGAGGGCGGAAGGAGAGGTCAAAGCCGGTGGCGCAGACGATGGCGTCGACACAAATCTTTTCCTCTGTGCCATTGGCAGTGGCTGCCATTACGAGGCCGTCGGCCTCGACGCGGGCAATCTCCGTGCCCATGATGACGCGCACGTTGTCGGCCGTGAGGGCCTCGAGGTAGCCGTTTCCGGGGGATGGGCGGCGGCAGCCGACGGGGAATTCGGGGATGAGAAAGTCGGCAAGGGCTTTGTTGTCTGTTGCTTGGGCCGTCTCTGATTGGTCTGTGACGCCTAGACGACGCAGCATGTCGGCCTTTGAAAAAGCAACGGCAGCTGCCTGTTCGGGTGTCTTGGCGTGCAGCATCTTGAAGCGACTTGAGAGCTCGTGCTCGACGCCCTTGCGGTAGGCCAGGTAGGCAGCTGGATCGGCAGCAAATTTTGCCTGTTGTTCCTCGGAAAAGGTAAAGTTGAGACCGCCTGGGGCGGCATATTTGCTGCCAAAGCCGGCCGTGATCCACTGACAGTGTCAGAAGGGGAGAATGAGACAATGAGAAGAAGTGGGAGAGAGGGAGAGAGAGAGGAAAAAAAAAACTTACAGTTGGACCCCGAATGAACGTGGTCAGGCTCTTCACAATAGGCTGCAGGGCCGTGACGACCTGGATACCGCTTGAGCCGTAGCCAATGACAGCCACCGTCTTGCCGGCCAGGTCAACAGAGGGATCCCAGGCAGCGCTGTGCAGCAGCGGTCCCTGGAAGGAGTGCAGGCCTTGCACGGCGGGCCACTTCCAGTTGTTGAGATATCCACTCGCATTGATGAAAAAGTGGCCATAGTCGCTCGTCTTGGCACCGGAGGCCACGTCCTCGATCTGGAAGCGCCAGAGGCCCTCATCCTCGTGCCAGACAGCCTCCGTGACGCGCTGGCCGAAGCGGATGAACGGCCGCAGTCCGTGCTTGGTGGCGGCGTCCTCCATGTAGGCCAGGATCTCTGGCTGCGACGCATAATACTCCCGCCAAGCCGGGTTCGGTGCCCATGAGTACTGGTAGTTGTGGCTCGGGATATCGCATGCGCAGCCAGGATAGCTGTTCTCCAGCCAGGTCCCACCGATGCCAGCATCCTTCTCGTAGATCTGCAGCTCAACATTCTTCATGTGCTCCTTGACGTTGCGTGCCACGTTCAGCCCGCTGGCGCCGGCGCCGATCGTGATGATGCGGATCGGCCGTGCCGTCCCCAGAGGCTGCTCAATCACCCGGTAGCCGCGGCTGCTCGCAATGTCCGGCATCTCCATGTCTGCCTGCGTGGCCGACGTCAATGGCTGTAGCCGCACTGGCATTGTCGCCGCCTTCTCGTTCCGAGTGCTGTCCAAACCCATTGTGCAATCTCCTTGAATGAAGCAATCACCGTCGCTTGTCACTGATCGTCACTGGTCACAGGTCATGGGTCACTCGGTCTCACTCGACCAAGAATGGAAAAAAAATCAAAGCCCAGGCCGTTTCTTCTTCTACTCTGACTCGGCTCTGTCTTCCTGCAGCCTCTCTAGCAAGTTTAGCTATCGCATCAAGCCATCCATCGTCGCAGGGGGAAAAAAAACCACCTGATCATGCCCAACAAACTCCGGCGCATGTGCCGGCGGCTCACAACCATTCGGCGTCTCCTTCGGCTCCTGTTTCCGTCGCAGTCTTCCCACTTTCCGTGTTCCACCTGTTAATCAAAACCAAGGTCCGAGAATGGGGACAATTCTGCCGGCGATATGGCATCTCTGCGATTGGTTCATGGCGCCGGCTATCTGTCAACCAAACGTAGCGCGCCCAGCTAACCCCGCCACAATCCCATATTACGTCATTCACGGCATTGCAGGTTCTAGACTCGTCGACAGAGCCAGAGTCAACTGAGGGGGCCTACGTTGAGCAAGTGGAAGCCAGATATCCTCCCAAAGCAAGAGACAAGAGCAGCACCGCCGCAATGGCCTCCTTTGAACCCTTCAACTTCTCCCCCGCCGCCGGGTCGCCGCCCGACGTGACGAGCCCGACCTTTTCCATCCTGGCGCCGCCCAAGTCTGACATTTACGTCCAGCCGGTGCCGCCAGCCACCTTTGACTACAACGCTCCGGCCGTCCTCCGGCGCATCCCCAAGAGCAGCTTCGTCTCTGCCCACCTCACCATTACGGCTCCATGGCACCACCTCTTTGACCAGGGCGGCCTCCTCTTCGCTGTGCCGACCAAGGCCAACCCACGTCCTGACGGCTCCAATGCCACCACGCGAGCCAGCCAGCCCGCATGGATCAAGGCCGGCATCGAGGTCAGCGACGGCTACCCCTGCGTCAGCGTTGTAGCTCGCAGTCCCGGCGGTGGCTGGGCCGACTGGAGCCTGCTGCCCCTCTGGGACGCCGCCATCACGACGGCACCCGTCTCCCAGTCCGTCACGCTGCACTTTGAGCGCTACAAGAACGCCCTCAAGATATTTTACCTCCGTGGCGACGAAAAGGTCCTCGTCCGCAAGGTGCCCTGGGTCTTCCTGGACGACGAGTCTGGTCAGCTCGGCGACGACGTTCAAGTCGGTGTCTTTGCAGCTCAACCGGACCCCAGCGGCGAGTCGGGCGGCAAGTCTCTCGAGGTTACCTTTTCTGGCTTTGAGATCAAGACTACAGAAGATTGATAGTCACGTGATGTGGTTAGGATGTTTGTTTCTCTAGCATTCACGAATAAATGGTTTAATGTACTATTATGTACCTCGTACTCGTAGTTTCAGAGCGGTCAGCTCTTATCTTATCAGTAGAGTTTGGGTCGGCAGTTTCGACTTTTTTGACCTTTTTTCACCACACTACTCGCTGGCTTCTTCCTCTCCTTGACGCGCGCCCACACAACATTACATAGTAGTACCCCAACGAAAAATTCAAAGTATGGCAAAGCGACCAGCAGAGGGGCCGTCTGCAACGCCCTCCACCTCCGCCTCCACCTCCCGCAAGCGACCCCGAACCGTCGGACCCCAGACAGCCCTACCGGTGGCCGACGAGGCATGGCGCCACAAGATGCAACGTGCCAAAGAGTCGGTGGTTCTACGGGCCAAGATGAAAAAGTCGTATGCCAAGATTAAGGCGCGGGAGCTTGGAGGCACGCCGGGGGAAGGAGATCCAAATACAAGTGCAAGTACAGGCGTCCGGGAGCCGGTCGGTATCCATCCCGACCGACAGGCACGGCTAGACGAGGCAGACGCTGAAGAAGATGGCGAGAATGGACAGAGCGAGCACCGACGGCAGCAGCAGCAACGACAGCGACAGCGCCAGCGGCCCCCACCTCCCGGCAAGACAGACGTCATCCGCAAGGCACAACTAGAGGCGGAGGAGCGGCAGGCTGCGGCTGCAGCAAGGGCTACAGAGAAGGCAGCAAAGCGCACAGAGCGGATGCGGATGCAAAAGGCCATGGCACGGGCGCGGCGGGTGGACGATAGAAGTGGTGGCGGTGGTTACAACAAAACCAAACTCCACAAAAACAAAGGCAGTAATGATGCTGTTGACACGACGGGAGGAAGGCGAAAACTAGGACGAGAAAGTGGCGTATTGTTGGACAAGGTACGGAAGATGATGCAAAAGTAAGGAGGGGGGGGGGGCAAGGAAGAGATGTATATAGTATGATACCCGGAGAACATAGACATCATTATTTAGCTTGACCAAACAAGCAGATCTGGACAGCCTAAATTAGCCACCGTCCATCTGACTTGCTTCTTCGAAATATGATTCCGGACAAGTCACACACAAAAAAAAAGGAAGATGCAACAAAAAGTGAAAGGGGCGTAAATGCCCAAAAATTGGATACATCCGGATTCGAACCGGAGACCTTTCCCATGCGAAGGGAAAATCATACCCCTAGACCATGCACCCAAAAGATAGTTGTTTTTATAAATTGGATTGGGCATTTAAAGCAATATCCAGACCTTTCCGAGTCCTTACGCGTGCCCAGAACAGCTAACTGACCATCCCCATTAGATCCCAGTGCTGGCAAGATTGTTGGCAAAATAATCTGGTAGTTCAGCGGCCACTGTCTAGCAAGGCTCGCTTCCTCCATCCTCCTCCTAGCGTAACGTCTTCACTAAGAGCGCCGGCTTCTGTAGTCGCCACGGCCGTCTCTGTCTCGTTGGCCGCGGTTCATTCCGGCCTAGGCCCATCTATCTCAGCCAGACCTACTGTCGCAGCAGCGACCACGCCATGACCCAAGCGCCGGCCAGTCAGGACGCCCTTTGGCTTGATATTGTCGTCACCCAGCTGCCAAGGTGAGTTGTAGTAGTGCCAGGGCGACCCCAGCGCATTTAAATCACCTGCTCAAGAGCGAGCCTCCTCCTTGGGGTATTTGTTGATGTTTGGCCGCGACTCGAACGCGCGGTAGAGGCTGTTGTGCTGCGGATGCATCCCGGTGAAGATTTCCTTTGCGAGGAGGTTCACCTGTGGGTCGTCACGAGCTACGTCAAAAGCATGCTTGGAGGGAGAGTTCTGAGTACACAGGTGAGAGGAGTGCTCAGCCTTGGCTTGCAAGGATACGGCTCCTGACGTAGATCCTAAGCATTGGCTAATCAGACAAGAAGACTTCTAAACAGAAACCCTACTGTAGTCCCACCTGAATGGCCTCGTCTCCAAGAGAACTACGCCTCCGCATCCTACTTCGACAGCAGGTGTGCCGTTAACCAGGGTACAGATGACAGAACCTTTGTAAAACTCAAGATGCGATCCAATGGACATATATATTGAAATAAAGCAAGACCAGGAAGCATATATCCCAATCCTAACACACCAGAAGAGTACTCATACTATTGAAACTTGAAAAAAAGCATGAAAAACGACAAAATATATGAATGTCACGCCGGCCAAATCTAACAAAAAGTAACCAATAAAAAAAACGAAAAAGCAAAGACAGGCGTAAAACAGGCCACCACGAGAAATACCAGTCTCGTTATTGCATTCCTTTTTGAACACACCCACAATGGAGTTTTCTCCTTAAACGAGTGAGCAAATCAAAAGAAGATACAAGAGACCGTTCCAAGAAACGAACGCCAAACTCAGCTGATATCGTAACCGTGATAGCAAGAAGGTAGAATATAAAAGAGGAGACAAAAAAAAAGGGGGATATGGGTCGATAAATTTCATAAACAGGCCCACCTCCTAAAGGACTGAAGCACGCAGGCGAGACCAGTACACTCGCAAGATGGGAAACGAGAAGAACCGAAAGAACCAGATTACAAATCGGAAATACTTCAAAGTAGTCCCGGCAAGTCGAGGAATTCGAAAAAAAAGAAGAAAAAAAGATACACCGTTGCCTACATGGGAGGAGGTTAGAGACGCAAAAAAGTAGTCGATGCTGCTGCTAGTACTGCGGCTGACGCGGCTGTTGTTCAAGCCTCTGCAAAAATGGTGTTGCTATTCTCGATTATGAACTGCACTGCAACGTTCTTGGCATGCATGTCTGTCATCTCCTTCTCGAGGCTGAGATCTCGCATGATTGTCGGCGCGAAGACCACGGCAAGGTTCTTGGGCGACATCTAACACGACATAATTAGACACCAGATAAATTAAATAAGCAAAAAAAAAAACAGACGGGATTACACATACCAGGTTCTCCCGCTCTCGGTTTGCCACGCGGACCAGGTGGAACATGAGGAACTCGAGGCAATCGCGGTGTTTCTGTGGCAGTGAATTGATCGTCTTTCGGAGGTGGGCACAGCGTTCCTCAGTATCGGCGATTCCTTTACACGAGTTAGCAAGAACAGGGCAGAAATAGAAACACGTGGAAGAAAGGGGGACTGAAAAACACGTACCATTAGATTCCAAAACGCTAGCATACACATCAAACGTCAGCAGCGGGTTAGGAAGCTTTCGGAAATATTGCTTCAGGACGCTCGTCACGGCCGTAATATCCAAGTCGGGGTCGGAAATATCATAGTCCTCTTGCTTTTCAAAGCCCTCTCGAATAGTCTTGACCTGCGAGTTGCCTCCCGTCTTGCGGTAGATGCCTTCAACATCCATGCCACGCAGTTCCACTTCCTCGATACAACGGGTCACCACGCTCGGAATGTGTCGCCGCTCATACTCGGTACGCTCCACCAGATCAGACCCAAAGAGCGTGCTCGGCGCCTCCGCCACAGCCAGGTCAGAGTTGCTCAACGTTGGCGCCGTCCCAGACTTGGGCAGGGTAGACTTTTTGAAGAATCCAAACCCACTTCCACCGGCACCACCGGCACCACCAGCCATCATGCCTGGCCCGTTGCCCATAGCCGCGGAAGAAACGCCAGGACCCAATGGCAACCCACCGCCTCTGCCAGCGCTAGAAATCATACCACCACCGCTCACATCGACCAGTGCCCGGGTGCTCTGCTGCGAAGGCTGGGGAGGAAAGCTGGTGGGCGAGTCCACCGACGCCACGGTCATGTTGTATGGAAGGCCAATGCTATCACCCGTCAGGCCCTGATAAGCAGGCCGATCGCGGTCATTCTGGAAAGCACCGACAGCTCGGTTGACACCTTTGCTGAAGTTTTGTGCCACTGTCTTGGAGCCTTTCTTCCAGTTGAACTTGCGCACCTGGCCCTTCCGGATATTAACAACAGTCGGGCCAGACTCCACCACGGACTCATCAGCGTCTGTGCCGAGCAAGGTCGTGTTGCCAGACGTCTGGATGCTAGCGCTGTCCAGGTTCACCGACGAGATAGATGGGCCCTTATGGGAGTGGTAGATACCGAGGCCGCTAGGTGATTTAGTGTGCTCCGAGTTGATGTGTGACTTGAAGCGTTCCTGAAGCTGGTGCGTCATCTCGTTATTCATGTCAGCCAGCTGAGCATTCTTGGACGAGAGCTGCTCAAATTCCAGCAGGGCCCGATCGCGATCAGAAATAGCACGGTTCTTCTCTTCCATCAACTCGTCGCGCTCCGAGTGCAGCTGTTCGATCGAGTCGGCCATGCTTCGCTGCAAATCATTCAGCTTCTGGACAAAGTCCTTAATGGCCGAATCCTCAAGCTCCTTGGCGTCAATAGGCTGCTTGGTGTTCTTGGCCCGCTCAACGTAGCCAGCGAGTACCTCGAGCTGGCGTATCATAATCTCCGTCTGTGTATCTAGCACGGAAACTGTACGTCGCTTCTCTAGCAGTCTCTTGTTGAGCGACTTGATATCTTTCTCGGCGCCAAACTGGCGCTCTAGCTCGGCAACCCGCTGCTCAGAATTCCTCAGTTGTCGTTTGAGGGTAGCAGTATCATCGGCAGTCACTCCGGCATCCATGTCCGTAGTATTTTCTGCAATAGGTGTCCGGGGCCACCGTGGAGAAGCCGTTGTCCGCGTCGTTTCGCTCAAGCTACGGCCGTGTCCCACACGACCATTTGCGTTACTCGACTCAGCACTGTTGTTGCGACCATGGCGCACAGCATTGGAAACACGCCGCAATATGGACGAGGATGACTCGTCCGTGCCCAGAATACGAGCCATGTCTTCATCCATGCTGAAATCACCGCCAGAGCTCCATCGCGGCAGAGCAGGAGATGGCCCGTTTGGAAGTGGAGACGCAGCAAGCACCTCCCCATTGCCAGCAGAAGTGGCACTGTTGGGGGGTTCTTTGCTAGGCGCAGCAAGCGAGGACGACCCTGTCGCTGTCGCTGTCGCTGCCGCTGTCGCTGCCGCTGCTGCTGCTGCCGTCGCTGCCGCCGCCACTGTTGGCACTGGTGGCTGTGGGGGCGTGCGAGGTTGCATGTAGCTGTCGGTCATCTTCTCGCCGAAGCTGGGGCGTGGCGGTAGGGGCGGCGAGGACACGTTATTGGAGTAAGTGCTCGACGATGTGCCATTGGTTGCTGGAGAATAGCAGTCAGGATCTTGCCTTTGGGGGGCGGGCACGAAAAGGGGGGAGAAGGAGGGAGGGGCAGACTTACATGAACGTGAGGGAACTTCTTTCCTAGGAATAGTACCTGAACGCGCAGCTGCTTCTCCAATGGCAGACCGACTGCTTGAAGCGGTGATGTTGGCAGCAGGATCCAATGGCGAAGAACCGCTGCCTTCGTCACGTTCATCTCGTTGTTGTTGTTGCTGTTGTTGTTGTTGCTGCTGCTGCTGCTGCTGCTGCTGCTGCTGTCGGCGCGTGTCCTGAGACGACCGGCCACCCGCACTCGCAGTGGATGCAGAAGAAGGCGAGGCATCTTGATCTTTGCGTGTCCCCGAGATACTGCTGGTATCAAACGTGACCGTGGACATGGAGTTGTTTCGTGAGCCAAACGCTCTCTTGGTCCTGGGGGCATCTTGCAGCTTGAAGTCCTCGAGGCGTCCTTTGGAAGGCTTCTTGTACTCGTCGCTGCCGCTCTGATTGCTGCTAGCAGTCGTGAGACTTTTTTCAGATCTGGCCGATTTGGACATCCGGCGACTCGCCGAGTTTTTGGGTGCGGTGCTGCTGCTGTCATAGTCGGAAGCGGGGAGTGGGTCTCGAGAGTCTCGAGAGTCTCGAGCTTTTTCTTGAAAGGCAATGTGCGGCGTAGACGACTGGGAGTCGCTGCGGCTGAAATAAGAGGTGTCGCCTGCCTTGGTGTTGGCGTCGGCATGGGAGTCGGAGATGGATCGGGAGGCAGAAGGAGCCGGGCTGGGGTCGAGGGCGACGGGAATGAAGAAACTCTCGCCGTCGCTCATGCTAATGTCATTGTGTGTTCCGAGGATGGTGGAATTGCGGTTGTTTCGGTAATTTGGTGGAGACAGGGCATACGAGCCAGCAGCGCCACCTCTGCCATCAGAAGCGTACCGCTCAGGGGAGCGGTCTTGCCGAGAGGTGGCAGAGTAGGGGATGCGAGGTGGGCGGGGTGAGAGTTCGGTGGGAGTATTGGTGCTGCCAGTGGCGGTGGAAGCGGCGCTTGGAGGGAGCGCGGGCAAAGACTTTTCGGTGATCATGGGAGACGCGTCCTTCTCGCGGGCCTTTGCCTGGGCGGCCGCCTTGTGCTTTTTTCTGCGACGAGCCATGAGCGACTCGTGGCAGTTCATGCAGAAGATACCCTGTGACGTGCGGGCATAGCGGAGATTCTCAATCTTGCGCTTGCAATTGCGGCAGCGGAAGCAGGTGGCACAGAATGCCTGCTCGCCTGTGAGGATGGCCAGATCCTCAATCTTGTTGCCGCAGGCACTGCAGCTGTAGGTGCAGTTGTTACAGATGAGAGAGCCGTCGCCGAGAAGGAGGAGGTTCGCGTCGGAGTCGAGAAGGGTGCCGCAGGTGTTGCAGCGGAAGCAATTGAGATGCCATCGGTGGCCAGCTGTTGTTTATGGAAGCCATGTGTTAGTGTAAGAAGAAGGGGAGACGTGGCTGAGAAAAGAGATACGCACCCAGCTCAAATGCCTTGCCCTCCTCGAGGATCTCGCCACAGCCTTTGCAGGGGAAGATGTCGTCGCCATCGAGGGCGCTGTCGAGGTACTCGTCTACGGCGGTCATGGTGAAAGGAATGCAGTCGTGGGTGGGGATGGGTCCCCGGACCTGAATGTTTGAGCGCGGTCGTTGCAGTCGTTTGTCGTCGTTTGCGAGTCGGCGAGTCGGCGAGGCTGGGCGGCGAGTCGGTCAGTTCCGCCAGTTCGGCTAGAAGCCAGAGACGACAAGAGACAGATGACGAGAGACAGACGACAAGAAGACTGACAAACAGATGGCTGTCAGTAAATGGCGGCCGTCATGCGGAAGGGGCGGATGAGATTAGAGGCTGTGCTGGTTGACTAGACGAGAAGCGACAAGACGACAAGACGGCAAGACGGCAAAAGCAAGAGACCGTTTCCGCAATGGCGAGGTAAAAAGTCCAGAAGTCAGAATGAGGCTGGACGAAGAAAGCCGAGTCGTGGAGAAGATGCAACGGATTTGCCAGCTTGTCGCTGCCAGCAAAGAGGGCCGAGAGGCGAATGGCGAAAAGGGGGAAGCAAGCCAGAGAGGTGAAGTTCGGGAAAGGCAAGGCCGTTTCGTTTGTGCAGTCGTGGTATGTGTACAGGGAGTACAAGGAGTGCAGGACAAGGCAAGTACCTCGTACGCAGTAGAAAATGGCGACTGGTCGACAGAAATACAGAAGAGGGAGGAGGGTCACAAATATCAGACAAGAGAACTGGCGAAAGGACAGGAAAAAAAGAGGGAAAAAATGAAGGAGAAGAAGAAAATGAAGAGAAGCAAAAAAAAAAGAAAAAAAAAAGAAAGAAAAAAAAAAGACCCCAAAAGTGCGGCGGGGAGGTCGATCGTGGTCCAAAAACCAAGAGGTGCAACACAATGGTCGAGGCTGCTCTAGTCCAGGAGAAAGCCTCTCATTCGGACGTTGATGGGAGAAGAGGAGGAATGGAGGAAGCGGAGGAATGGGGAGGGGAAGGAGAGAAGACGGGAGAAGATCGGTCGGTCGTGATGTTGTGGAAAGAGGCAGGTACAGAGTAGCGGATTATGGAGGAGGTGGTGGTGGTAGTGGCGTCGCTTCGGGACTTGCTGAGAGGGAAGGAGCGAACAGTAACGAAGAGTGGAACGGTGGAACAGGTTCGAGGTCAACAGCGCGACCCAGAGAAAGGAGGGCAAGGGCGAACGAGGGTCGAAAGACGGAGGTTGCAAAGGGAAGGAGCACCTAATAGTACGTACTCGTAGTTCTGCGCTATGCGCTGTGCAGTACGGTGTACATAATAGAGAAAAGTGGTGCGCTACGAGTATACTACATAGTCTCCGTAGTATATGCACCGTGCGAGAAGCTACGGAGTACTCGTTCGAGTACGTAGAGAGACACTTGGCTTTGTTATGGAGGTGCGGTTGTCGGGCTTTACTGCCTGCGTAATATTACGAGTCGCAGTTCATCGTGGTCAGGGACAAAAGGGGAAGAGGGGACAAAACGGTATGAGTCGTGCGTACGGGTACGGAGTACGAGTAGAACAAGCACAGTACTATGTACAGGCGAGTACCTGCATGAGCAGGAGTAATAGAGGAGAGATGGCGAGACACTGTCAACGGAAAGGGTAGTTGATTGAGGGGTAGATTCAGGGACTGACTAAAGTGTGCTCGCAGCCGAGACTGTTGCTCGTGCTGCCATGGTTCAGGTGAGGTCAGTAGAGAGAGACCCGTCTGTTGGCCAGAAGCCAGAAGCCAGAAGCTCTAGAGTGTAATAGTACGAGTGCGCACAGTGCACTGTATAGAGTACGAGTACGAGTATGTACGTATACGGAGTACGAGTAGCAGGTGCATTCTTCAACGTAGGGAATCCGGGCTAGTCAACAGTAGCGCATTCACAGGCGTGAGTACGAGTACGGAGTAGCTGCCACTACTCGTACACAGTACGACTCGTACTCCGTACGAGTAGAATACCTGCAGGGTCCCCAGCAGCGGAGGATTTAGCGCCTCATTCCGAAACAAGCGACTGCCAATACGCAGTAGGCCAACGGCAGCGAGGCAGGTCATTCATTACAGGACTGCTGCTACTCGCATGTACTATGTACAAACAGTATTAGAGTCCTCGTAAGAGGGGAAGAGCCAAGAGATGAAATGAATCGTGGATATGAGTTACTGCGTCGTTTGTGTGATTCTCTATTTATCATGTCTTTCGTGTTTTGTTCAGTTTATCATTTTCATATATTTTTTGGGAGGGGGGTTGCTTCTTATTCACTTTTCAGTCATTGTCTGAATACAAGAGTGAAGAGAGCTGAAAGAGCATGCATGGTATGAACAGTATGCATAGTATGCACACTATGCACAGAACTTGTGCGCACAGAGAATGAGCCGGAGGATAAAGCACAGAAGGTGGCAGGAGCATGGGGCAACAGCCATAGGGCAGAGAGCACAGGCTATGGCGAGCAGAGCACGGAAGATACGAGCGCACAGAGAAAAAAGGGCTCAGGAACAAAAAGAAACTCTCTTCTCTGTAAACACGTCGCAGCCGGGGTACAATGTACCGTCGGGGTCGCAGGAGAAGTATAGTCGTTCCCTGTACCCTACAAGTGTGCGAGAGGGTAATGTGAGATGGGACCCTCTCCAGCAGAGACAAATAGGAGGTGTTGGCTATACAGAGGACTCGTAGTAGGAACCCGGAGAGTCAGCAAGGAGACGGATGCAGACACAGGGAACCTCATCCAATAAGCAAAAACGGGTCAGTCAGGTGTGGCGCAGAAGATCTGTCTGGCAGCCGTCAATATTGTCACACACACACACACACACACACACACGCACCACTTCTCATACAAAGACTGAGGAATGCAACATGCGTAAGCGTAAAGGGCACAGGGCACAGGGCACCACAGGGGAAAAAAAGGAAGGAAAAGAAAAAAAGACAAAAAAAAGAAAAAAAAAGGCAAGAGAGCGGAGTCGCTAGCAGGGCGACCCAGCCGCTGTGAGACTTGGAGCAGACGCTGTGGCCGTCATGTTACTACTATGTATATAATATTATGTATTGGGCTTGGGCGAGCAGGGACTTGGGAGGAAGAGAGCAGCAAAAAGTGCATCTTTCTCTTCTCTCACCAGCCTCCAACATGGCCAGACGGACAGACGAAAAGAGGATATACACTGCGCTAACTACTCGTACGAGTCCTGACTGGCAGAGGCCAACAAGAACGTCAACGTGCTCATCTCCTCAACCCCTCCCCGTCTCCCCTGCCCCCCCTGGTGTGCCGAGAGAAACATGCCCACCGATCGACGCAAGGACTACCCTTCCGGGAAGAGCGTACTCTACGTTTGAGGGGTCATTTACGAGTACGAGTCCCTTGGAAGAGCTAGTGTACGTTCGACTTACTCCGTATCGTAGCTTACGAGTACTCGTACAAGAGTTCATACATAGTACACCTGCGCAGTCGAAGATGCAATATTCAAATACGAGTTGACTCTCGTATGAAGAGTGTGTTGCATGAGATACGATAATCCCATGAGGTAATACGAGAGCGCGTTATGAACGCGTAACAATCCGTCGCGAATGAAATAATACCAAGAGAGAAACAACGAGATGCACGAGTACTCGTATGGAAACAGGAATATTCTCTAGACTCGTACGTACCCGTACGCAGCAGAGCATGCTGGACGAGGCTGGTTGGCATAATAGCAAAACAAGAATTTCAGTGGGCACAATGGCAGAATACTACTCGGCACCATGCTACTCGTACATACGAGTAGTATGCATGGAATACTACGGAAGATGTTCTATGGAATACTCCGTACATACTCCTGTATACTGCCTACTATGTACAGAGTAGAAAGAAAGATTCTCTGTACAGCAGACGCAGTCCGAGTACAGCATCTACATAGTACAAGGTCGCAACATGACGAGGAACCTGACAGGTATCCAATGGCCACCGCCACCCCCCCTGGTCGTGTTTCATGTAGAATGGCTCTAACCAGCCACGTCGAAACACGCGATCTCATCTGCTGGGTCTCCTCTTTTTACCCTTTTCTTCTGTTCCCCCCCTCTGCGACCCTACCCCCCCTTACCCTAGTCGCCTATATTACTGCGTCGTAAGGAGGTCTGGCATGCATGACGGACGGGCAGTGTGCCTATACGTACGAGTACTCGTACGCAGTAGCCGTAACTCGAGAATCGCATTGTGCAACGTCGGTGTGGGAGGAAGGATTTCATCCTCGAGGCAGAGGGAGGCCGGGCCCAGCAGAAAGGTGAGAATGCTGGCATGAAGCGGCCAATTTGCCGTGGCGACGCTTTATTTTTTTTCACTTGTCTTCGGCTCGACTTATTCCACTCTCACGGCATCGTGAAAGCGCACTAAAGAGGAGCCTCTGCTGGACAGGACGGCCTTGCTCGCCTGATTCGTCCGTCCTGAACGGAGTATGCGTGCGTGCTCGTAATGCTTGCTGCATATGTACGGAGTACTTCCGTACGAGTATAAGGTGTTGTTGACATTTCTCTGACGCCCATACGTCCAGACGTCCTGACATTCTGGCCTGCTCACGTCTCCCATCCCCCCCCCCCCCCTGTACGGAGTAGGATTGCCCTCTCGTACCGCAGAGCTCCTAGCAGCTGAAACAGAGACGAAATTGACAGCCAAGACTCTTATCTCTTTTCCCTCCCTCACTATGCCTTGCCAGGTTCGCGACATGGTTGGCTACTACATGAAAGGTCCCTCCCTCCTCGCCGCTGTTTTAAGCAAATGTCGCATTCGTCGTCTTTGTCCCTGGATCAGCAGGCATAAAGACAAGCATGAAGATTATTACATAGTCTATAAAAATAGAAAGACTACGAGTACTCGTACACCAGAGTATACTTCTCATATGTACTACACGTACCCACCCGCCGTACCTTTCCGGATCGACAACCCAACCGGGAAGATGGGGGACGTTCCAGAGCGCAAAAAGACGCGGCAATGGCCATGTCTGTTCGCCTGCTGCCCAACAAACAACCCAACACGAGACCGATGCTCATGGCATGTTGATCTCCTCTCCCCCGTCACTCTGTCTCTCCCTACGTGCTCGCATCTCCGTCCCATCAGGTACGTACTATGTCCTGAGTAAGAAAACGATCTGTGGGATCGACGCCTGCGTATCGGATCCCGTACGACAGTGGTGCGGCAAAAGATGGTACTGCTCCTGTTCTACTCCGTACGCATACGATTACTGTACATACGAGTGGTACTGTTCCGTTCACTGTTGCCTGTTGACTCTTCTCTCCACGTTGACCTCTCTACTTTGTACTTATCCAAGGTCAAGTGGTCCAGTCAGAACCTGTCTTGCAGACAAAGTGTCGTGTAATCAGACTGGAAAGACGAGCAAAAAAGAAACCCCCCATAAAAGAGAGACGGGAAGAAAAGACAAGGCCATGTGAAATTCTCTTTATTCCGCATGCACTCGCGTCCCTACTGGTTCCCTACTGGTTCCGCCATCCTTACGGAGTACGCAGGATACCGCCCAGAGCACACACATCCTGTCACGAATTCAGCTCGTTTCACTTTTGCTACCCCCTCGTCAACCAATCATTCGGTTCGCCGTCAGCACCCCGAATCACTCGCTGCAGACGTCCGCGTTTGGACGCAAGAGACATCAGTCCAGCAAACACAGATCTTGAGATGAACAGTAGTCTGAACAAGTAGTAACCCGCGACAAAAGAATGCAAAAGCAAAGACCTGAATAAAACACTATTACAAGTACAATAAGAGAGCTGAAGAGGCTGAAAAGGGCTGAAAAGGCTTGGAAATCAAATGGGGAGGAAACAAACAACACCAAAAGAATACAAGGTAAAAAGGTAAAAGGTAAAAGGTAAAAAAGCGAAGGAGAAAACAAGTCAACGCCCACAAAATAAAGCCACAAGAACAGACAAGAGCAGATGGGAGCAGCCAAGAGCAAACAACAAGACACATCCCTCGTCCGACCCGTCGTCGTCGTCGTCGTCGTCGTCGTCATGGCCCTGGCCGACAAAGCCCTCCACTAGGAAGCAGCAGTCCAAGAACAATCCATGCTCCCTGCCTCGGCCGGTTCCTTTTCGGCCCTACCGCCCCTGCTCCCGCTGCCGCTTCACAATGTAGTACGTAATCAGGCTCTTGGGGTCGTCCTTGATATCCGGAAGCGCGCCCCAGAACCGCACGTCGCCCACCCGCGCATGCACCGCCACGCACATTTGCACTGCGTCCATGCGCACTCCAGAGTCGTTGCTGTCTAGACACTGCTGTGCCAGCCCTGTCAGCAGCAGGCCCAGTTCGCTGTCTGTCGGCAGAGCGTGAGCATCCGAGGGCGGACCAATGGGCGACGCTACCGACAACTGCGAGGACGAGGCTGACGGCAAGGACGGCACGGACGAGACGGGCAAGGTCGACGACGCGAGCCCGTCCACCAGCACCTTGAGCACGTGCAGTCCCATGCTCAGCGACTGCGGCGACGTTCCCTTGTCTGCCAGCCGCGTCCCCAGCACCTGCACAATCTCCGACACATCGCCCAACGCCACCAGCTCGTCCGCCAGCAGCTCGAGCCCTGCCACAATGTGCGTCCGCGCATCATACGCTGCCCGCGCTCCCAGCAGAGCCTCTAGACCCCGTGACACGTGTGGCGCAAAGCTATCGCGCCCCTTGCGCAGCAGCAGCTTGATCGTCGCCAGAATCTGTGCCTTGACGTCCTGCGCCTTTTCGCGATCGGGCGTCGCCACCGTGCTGCCGCCATGGGCAGTCGTGGACGGTGCGGGAGGCGGCACTTCAAGGTAGGCAAAGAGGCCGAGCAGCAGGGCGTTGAACCGCTCGTCCGTAAAGAGCTGTGGCGGCTTGGCCCCGCTGTCGTTCTCGTTGGCCACTGCGCTCCCCTTGATGGTCATGGTCATGTTGCTGCCGCCGCCAATGCTGCCGGCATCCCGGATGATACCCTGCAGCTTGCGGAAGCCATGCACATCCAGCGTCTTGGCCTTGACCCTAGCAATGCCGCTGTCCAGCAGGCGCACGTTCTGCCGATACTTTTCTGGAGAGGCCGACACCGCCATCGGCGGCATGCTTCCCAGGGCGACGGACCTGGGTCCCCCCGCACCATCTCCCCCCATTCCGCCCATTCCGCCCATTCCGCCTGCTTCTGCTGCTGCTGCTGCCGCCGCTGCCGCCGCCGCATTGTCCTCTGCCAATCGTGCAAGGTTGGCTGCGTCCTCGTTGACCGGCTTGTCCTCGAGCGCCGTGGTCGTAAACACAGGACCTGTCTGTCGGGCCGGGGCGGCCAGGTCCTCCTCTGTAAACGGGTCCTCGTAGACTTTGAGAGGTGCCGAGAGCGGCTGGATCTGCTGCTGCAGATGCATATCCTCATCGTCGGCCATTATATCGTGGTATGCTAGGTTCTCGCCTCCACGCAGCATGGGGGCCGTGTGGGACGGAGAGGACAGCAGAGCTGCGGTGACGGGCCGTCGTTGGATGGGGCTGCTCAGAGGAGAGTCGTAGGCTGGCATTTGCTGTGCTTGTCTTGGCTGCTGGTGCTGGTGCTGGTGCTGGTGCTGCTGTGCTTGTGGTTGTTGTGGTTGCGGTTGCGGTTGTCTCTGCTGGGTTGTCCGCAGTGGGCCAGCTGTAGCTGCCTGGCGCGTGGGCGACAAGACGCTCGACTCGCTGGCCGACGCCTGGTGGCCGCCACCGGCGGGCCGTGGACGCACAGGTCCGGCCGTCCTCTTTGGCGAGGCTGCCAGCGACTTGGGCGTGACGGTCGCCTTGGGTCGCACCCGCTCGCGCTCGGGCGGACTCGACTGTTCCATCGAGGTCTGGTCATGTGACCGCACCGAGTACGGACCAGCCGTCGCTGGCCGTGCATGCAGCTCAGGCCGCCGCCTAGTCGGCCGGACTGGGGCCACCGACAACCCGCCCACAGCATTCCCGCCACCACCCCCCTCTGCCCGGTGCGCTCTGCTTGCCCCTCCCGCAGTAGAGGATGTTACTGTCGCTGACGTCGTAGTAGAGGACGTCGCGGGTGCTGTCGCGCTGGAAGTCGTGCGCACAGGCGAAAAGTGCGCCATGGCCGATCCCGGCCGGGTGGGCAGATTGCGTGCGGCCATGGCCTCCTTGCGCTTGGCCAGCATCGTCTCGCGCAGAGAGGGTTTTGCCGATGGTGGCCCACCGCCCATGGTGCTCTTGGAGAGCCCGAGACCAGGCCGGACGGCGGCACTGCTGCCCACGCGCGGCTTGCCTCTGCTCCCGGCCGTGTCCTTTTCCTTTCTGGGCGAGTTGGGATTGTTGGCGTCGTTCTGCAGCAGCTTCTGGGCCTGCGCATCGAGGCTGTCCATCATGGCGTCGGCGCGCGCGGGCCAGAAGCCGTAGTAGGCCCAGTAGGAGGCGCGCATGCGTTCGCGGACACCCGGGTTCGGGTCGAGGAGGCCCTTTTTGACACACTTTTCGAGGACGTCGAGGCCGCCCGAGTGCTCGAAGCGCTCCTTGTGGCGGGACTCGCGGGTGAGGACGGTGCGGACCCAGCCGCAGGCGTAGGTGCGCGGCTGGACATTCTTGTCCTGGCAGGCCGCCCAAATGTGCTGCATCATGCGACTGTTGTAGGTGGCCTTGGCCACGATGGCGTCGACTGAGGCGTTGGCCAGCTGCGAGCTGATCTTCTTGGTGCCGGCGGACAGCTTGATCAGCGTCTGCAGCAGCAGCTCGACGAGCGGGTCGATGCCGGGGCCAAAGACGTGTGCAAGGTCCTGGATGAGCGAGCAGGCTTCCTTGCAGAGGCTGGTGCGCAGTGACACGATGCCCTTGATGATGCCGTCTAGCATGCCGCGGACGCCGTTGAGAAAGGCGTCGGGGAAGTCGGCCGCGTTGCCAGCCACGAGCCGGCGCAGCTTGGTGATACTCTCTTCGCGCTTCAGCCAGTTCTGCTCGGTTTCCCGTCCCTCGAACCAAATGTGCATGTCCTTGAGCACGTCCTCCAGCTCGCGCTGCGTGTTGATGTACGACGGGTCGACGGGATCGGCAGCAAAGGCAGCGTCGGTCGGGACCGGTGTCACGGGACGCTCGGCAGCAGAGGCAGCAGAGGCGGCAGCAGCAGCCGACAGGCTAGATGTGGAGGCAGCCGGCCGCAGAGAGCGCACGGATTCGGGACGCAAGCCAGCGTCGCGGTCCAGGCCAGAGCTGGCTCCCGAGCCGGTGGGCACCGTCGTGGTGGTGCCTGCGGTGGGAATGAGCTCCTTGACAATGGCCTGCTCAATAGCCGGGCGGACCTTGAAGTTTTTGAGCTGCTTCTTCAGGTCGGTCTTGGCGGCGTTGGGGGCGTTGCGGAAGAGCTCAATGACGGTGGCGCGAGCCGCGTCGCGCACCATTCCGTCGGCGTCTTCGAGCAGCTCCATAAGGGCCGGGACGTAGCCGCGGAAGGGCAGGCCCTGTTCCTGGTGCATCTGGAGGAGCCACTGCATGCTGGACTCCTTGGTGCGGGGGTTCTTGCCGGCCATGGCCGTGTTGCGAATGGACCGTTCGACGTCCATGGGAGCTGCGCCGTACATGGTGACGAGGGCCTGCTGGGCGAGGAGGCGGTACTTTTCCTTCTGGTCGCCGAGCTTGTCGACAATGACGGGCAGCGTGCGCCCGGCTTCCTTGGCGAGGAAGCGAGGCTCCTGGCGCGAGAGCCGGGTCAGCAGGTGGTTGAGGCTCGTGAAGCCGGCGTTGACGAGGACGGCATGCTGGGACGAGGAGGCGCTGCGCAGCGCGTCAAAGAGCGGCGCGACGACATTATCGGGCACATTATGCTGCTTGATGCCGGACTTTGCGGCCGCGAGGTGCTGGACCTTGGCGTCGAGGGAAACGTCGGAGCGCAGCAGGATGGCCTGCAGTTCGTTGACCTGCTCAATGGTGATCTTATCGGCCATGGAGGCAGAGGGGCAGCGGACGAGGCAGGGGGGGGGAGAACGGTGGAAAGGTGATGGGACAAGTGTAGATTCGCGTCAGCAATGACGCGCACGTCGCTCGGAGAGGAGGGAGAGGTGAACAGAGTTTCTGGGCAGTTGTGAATTGTGTGAATTGGTGAATTGTGTGTGGATGGATGAATGTTTATATTGTTGTTTGGTTTGTTTGGCGGGCGCGTTGGATCGAGAAAACGAGAGACGGCGGGAAAGAGCGGACGAGAGAGAGGCAGGCGAAGGAGAGAAGGAGAGGGTCCAAACTGCCGTTGTATACAGAGCCTATGGTCGTCAGGATGTCTCAATGTCAGCGCGATCGCAAGAGAGCGGGGGAGGGGAGAGGAGAGTTGAGAAAAAAAAAAGAATATATGACCAAAAAAGAAAGAGCCCCTTTGTTTAGCGCCAACGCCCAGCCGCGTCTTCCTGTTGCCGTAGCAGTCTGCACGGGGTACAGTACATGGTAGCGCACTGGCCACGAAACCGCCTGTAACTGTGCGGAGTACTCTGTACTACTCGTACGCGCATGTACGACTGCGTGCAGTTTATAGTGCCCCCGCATTCCTGCCAGCCTTGCATCTTGCCCGTCGCATTGTGAGCTGACACAGCAGCCCCTCCTGCCAGAGACACTCTTGACGTGGCCAATTGCCCAATGCGTCCACCCTCCCATCACCGCTGCTGTCTCTTCCTATATTACAGCGATCCTCGCCCGCGTTCTACGAGTGCCGCCCTCCGCTCCTCCCTGCTCCCCACCATTCTGCCAGATCGACGCTGCTCATTTCCCTGCTGATTTCCCGTCTAGACCGCCCCAGACATGACAGTCTCGTTTCGCCCAAAAGCCAACGATATGACAGCCGAAGCCGAAGGACGGCCAGCCACAGCTGGCACGGCTTCTGCTTCTACTTCTGCTTCTGCTTCTGCCACGATTTCGGCTCCTGCTCCCGCCCCTCCCACTGCCACCTCGGCTCCTGCTCCCCCTCCACAGCAGCCCGCTTCGCCAGAGGACCGAGAACACCAAGAAGACTCGCCCTATCCCCAACCCACACTCCGCCTCGAGATCCGCAACCTCCACCATGCCGGCGCCGACGTCTTCCTCCGGTCTGTCAATGCCAGCGCCATCCTCACCGCCGCCGTAGGCAACGTCCAGCGGCTGCTCTACGGCAGCAGCTTTTGGTCGCCCGATCCACACACGCACATGCCCCCGACACGCTCCGTCACTGTCATCCTGCGCGACATCGGCGGCGTCGCCTACACCACCGGCAGCGAGCTCGACAGCGACCACAAGGAAATCCACGTCAGTCTCGGCTACGTCGCTGTGCCCCGCGGCTCCGACGCCGCCGCTGCCACCGAGATCACTGGCGTCCTCACCCACGAGCTTGTCCACTGCTACCAGTGGGATGCCCACGGCTCCGCTCCCGGCGGCCTCATTGAGGGCATCGCCGACTGGGTCCGCCTGCACTGCGGCCTCTCTCCGCCTCACTGGAAGCGCGAGCCTGCCCATGCTGGCCACTGGGACGCCGGCTACCAGCACACCGGCTACTTTCTCGACTACCTCGAGCGCCGCTTCGGTGCCGGCACCGTCCGCCGCATCAACGAGAAGCTGCGCCTGCACCACTACGAGGAGAAGCCGTTCTGGACAGAGCTGCTGGGTCGGCCTGTCGGGCAGCTGTGGGAGGATTACGTCAAGTCGGTGGAGGAGGAAGACCAGGACGCATAAGGAGCAGCGTAGTAGAAATGCAAAGCTTTGAGCGAGAATAGCATATATATAGATAGAAAGCATCCTGTATCCGTTTTGCCAGCTGGACTCGGGACTTTTGCTTGTCACGTGGCACTTTTCCGACTTCTTTGACTGCTTAGTAATCATGTTTAACCAACCACGTGACGGGAATTACCAACGGGTCAGTTTCCCGTTAAAAGGCGAATCCACTTTTGAGCATCCGAAAAAAAGACAGCTTCACGAAAACCTCGTGCAATCCCGGCGTCATCCACAGGTACGAGGAATTGGTCGAGCAGAGTAGGGCATTGAAAACACCATACCATTCATACGATCAACAAAACAGCCACGACCCGACAAACAGCGACCGACCTCCGACCTTCGACCATCGACCAACCACAACCAGAATGCGTGGGACAATGCGGCTGCTGGCGGGGGTGAAGCCGGCCCAGTACCTGCAGCCGGGCTCGCGGACGGGCCTGGCCGGCGTGTACACGCACAGCACACCACGGTCGACGCTACTCTATCTGTACACGACGACGCTCGAGAAGCTCAAGGCGGCGCCAGAGAGCTCAGTGTACCGGCAGTCTGTGGAGGCGCTGACGAAGCACCGGATGGCCATTGTGCAGTCGGTCAAGCCGGCAGGCTACGACGAGTGGCAGGAGCGGGCGCGGAAGCTGGTGGCGGCGAACCCCGACCTCTTTGGTGCCGTCGCGCAGACAAATGTGGACGGAACGGCGTCCTGGCGGGTCGAGAAGGGCGGACAGACGTTTGTCATTCTCGACCAGGCACCGCCCGTGGACTCGCGACTGGAGGAATGGGGCGGCGAGAAGGACGAGGGCCCTGAGCTCGAGGGCCTGCGCACCGAGGCAGAGCGGGCTGACCAGATCCTGTCGGCGACCCGGAAACCGCTCGAGGAGAAGAAGGCGATCCACTGGGAAGACGAGCCGCAGCTGACGATTAGCCAGTGAGTAGAGGCAGGGGCGTGGGGGGGGGGGGCAAATCCCAGAGAAGAGACGAGAGGGGAGAAGAGACAGAAGAGAAAAGACTGACTGGGCAGAATCGAGGAACTCGAGACCAAGATTGGCGCCGGCCTCATTGAGGAGGTCATTGACGTGGCCGAGGGCGAGGCCAAGCTTGTAGACGTCATGGTCAAGGCCCAAATGTGAGTTGCTTTATTCCTGCTGTCTCCATCAGCATCCTTGCTAACAATGACAGCTGGGAGAGTCTCGAGGAGAAGCCCGTCGAGGGCCAGTGGACATACTTTGACCGGAAAGTGTAGAGCCGGGGAGAGGGGGGGGGGGTGGCTGAGTGGACATTGGCCGGGGCCATGATGGAGAGGCGTACATGTACTTTTCCAATACACTCCATTGTTATCTGTGGTCTCGTTGGTGACTGCGCGTCTAAAAGGTCGCCCGCCGTACGTCTGTAGTTCTGAGTGACATTATGTAGAGAAGCTCAAAATCAGTGGGGCCCCAATTCACATGCTAAAAAATTACGAGTACATAGTAAAAAAAAATAAGGACCAATGTATCCAGACAAACAACTCTACACATTCGGCCCGTCATGTCCTTTATAGAACCGCCAACGTCCACAAACCTGCTCAAACGAAAGCGCAAAGAGAGCAGGCATGGGTCGAGAGCGTCTTCGACAGCAGCATCTCACCGCAGCACTTCCGCGGGCGGTCTGCTGCGCGGCGTTATCAACCCGCACAGCCACCGTCCCAAGACGCTGAAGCAGCTGAGAATAGCCGGCTTGACTCACAGCGACCGTCTGCCCAGCCGAGACAGCGACTTTCCCCACCGGCCGCTTTCGAGCGATGACGAGGACGGCGGGAATGGGCAGGGCGGTGGGGAGGGCGACGAAGTCGACGACTACGGCGTCGGCAGTCTAGCCAGCAGCGACGAGGACAATCTGAGCCAACTCGAAGACGACGAGACCGCAGACGAGTCGGTTCTTTCTCATGGCGACACCAGCACCAAGGACAGGAGCAAGGTCAAGAGCAAGGTCAAAAACAAGAACAAGGATGCCGAGAGGGGCAAGCCGGACGAGAGCGAGGTCGAAAAAGATGCGCGGCGTCGTGCTGCCCGTCGGCACCGCCACTTGCTCAGGCTCAACCGCGCGTATGACCGGCACATTGGCGTGCTGCTGGCCACCGTTCAGCGGGGCCTGCAAGAGGCCGACCACGGCATGGCCAGCGTCGGCGTAGGGGCGGCTGGCAGAGACATGGTCGGCCTGGCGCGAGCACGGCGGGCCTTTGGACTGCTGCTGCGGACAGACGTCAATGGGCGCGCCGTGGACTTGCGGCGTGACCACCTCTGGGCGCTCGGCGCCGAGCTGCTGATGCGCGAGGGCGAAGAGGAGGATGTCGACAGGACCATGGCCGACCAGAAGAAAAAGAGAAGACGATGGGGCTCGGCAGCCAACCTGGACCGCGTCCGGATCTACTACGAGGATCTCATCCACCTGTTCCCTTACGACCGCAAGCGGCCCACGGCAGTCAGTGCCCTCACCTTCTGGCCGGCCTTGGTCAGCACGGAGCTGTACAGCATCTATACGGAAGAGCGGCTCGTAGCCCAACATGCAGGCGAGGACGACCATGGTGACGGCAATAGTCTGGCCGACGACCAGCCGGGTGACCTGGAGGACGACCGGGAGGACGACCGGGAACGCCAGACTGCCCGCGAGGCTGCGCGGCTGACTGCGCAGTCGCAGATCCGCGATCTCGCTCGGCGCTTGGACGTCGCCCTCGCTAGCGGCGTGCCCTTCTCGACGAGCCATGAGCTTCTACGTCTGCGCGCTATGATCGCGCTGTACGCGGGCGACCTGGCCGTCGTGACGTCACCGCGCACGGAGCAGGAGGCTGCCCATGGCCGCCAGCAGCAGGCCAAGGAGCACAAGCGGGCGCGTATCTGGATGGCTCGCATTGTGCGCGAGAGCCAGCAGAGCAGCGGCAGCATGGATGCCACGAGTCGCCAGGCTGGAATCACCACAGACGCCGTTGTCGACACGTACCTAGCCGAGATGTCACGGGACCATGATGGGGACGACAATGAAGAAGAAGAAGAGGAGGAGGAGGAGGAGGGGGAAGAGGAGGAAGAGGAGGAAAAGGAGGTAGGGGAGGTAGGGGAGGATGATGATGATGACGACAGCGACAACGACGACCGTCCCAGCTTCACATCAAGGCCCATGTTTTCATCGATTCCCATTCGTCATTGAATCTAGTATCTTTATACAGAAAGAACCACTAATAAAATCAATATTACTAAATAAATGGGCTTGTCAGATATACTCAAGCCTCTTCTTGGCCTTCACTCTTGCTCCATCGCTGCAGAACCAGCACGCGGCTGTTGCTGCCCACCACTACACACCAGTCACCTTCAGGGCTCCAGGCCACCTGCCGACCCATCGTCGTCAGCCCCTTGGACGCCACCTCAGTCTTGTGCGCCTTGACCTGCGCGTGTGGGTCGCTCGTGTCGAATTTGCGGTGCCAGTCCTCCAGCGTCTCGACATTATAGTATTCGCCTGTTTTGATGGCTCCTGCTCCTCCACGTCCTGCTGCCCCTGCCCCTGTCCCTGCTCCCGTCCCTGCTGCGGCTCCCATGACAGAGGATATGCTATCTGGATCCGGGGTGCCTACGCTCTGAGCCACTCCTCCGCCACCTCCACCGCCGCTGCCGCCATTAGCAGCTGCTGCTCCTGCGGTCGAAAAGATGGACGAGTCCTTGTCGCTGGCTTCCAGCCCAGTTCCAGAGGGACCGAGACCAGCGCTGTTATGGCTGGCCTCGCGTAGCCGCCCTCCAAGTACGCTGTCGCCACGCCGTGTCGATGGTACATGACCGCCGAGACCGAGGCCGAGGCCAAGGCCGGTGTTGGCCTGGATGCCGTTGCCCGCCACGTTGGGCAGTCGCCGCTTTGGCGGCACAAGACGCAGCCAGCGTGGTCGCGGGATGCCGGTCGTATTGCTAATGGCTTCCTCTTCTCCTCCCTCGTCTTTTCCTCCACCTCCTCCGCCCCGGCTGCCGCTCTTCTTGACAGCCGTGATAAACTCTTGATATGCCGAGAAGCAGGCAAAGTCCCAAAAGAAAATCTTGGCTGTCGTGTTGCAAAAGGCGAGCGTCGGGTGGTGGCCTGCCACATTGAAGAAGCCAAAACGCGTAAAGAACTGCGAGCCGCAACCGGGCGTATGCAGCTGCAGCAGTCGCGTGTACAGCGGGTGGGCTGACGCTGCTTCGCTGCCTGCCGCCACGGCCGCAGAGGACGAAAAGGCAGACCGCGTCAGCTTGGACGTGTCGTGGTTCGACGGCGCCTCCTCGGCAGACGGCGGATCGTCTTGCGAGCTGAAGCCTTCGATCCGCCACAAGACAATCACGTCCTCGTGACAGGCCCGGGACAGGATCAAGTCGCCAAAAAAGGCGACGCTGTATGCTCAGCATGGATTTTGAGGGTAGGGGGGGGGGGGGGGAGGAAAAGAGAAGAGAAACCGAGAGCAACGAAAAACGGAAAACGGAAAACGGAAAAAAACTCACCAGTCTATCAAGCCCGTGTGAATTTCAGAGGTGGAAAAGTGCGGATAATGTACAACATTGGGCGTCGCCATGTGCTCTTGAGGAACGTCGGCCAGAGTCCACTGTCGAACCGAGTCAGTCTGCTATGCACTTGCCATACAAGAAGGGGGAAAACCCCCAAATTAAAAAAATAAGAGACACTGACCAGATTGATCACTTGGTCGTGGCCAGCTGACAAGATATAGCGGCCAGTATCGTGAAAGGCCACGCTGAGCAGATTCCACGAGTGGCCCTCGCCTGCGAGAAGACATACGCATGGCTGCCGCTTGTGCACTGGGTCGAGGCTCCAGATGCGCACAGTCGTGTCGTCTGAAGCAGATGCGATCAGGGATAGATTGGCTGGCGAAGTAGCCAAGTCGTTAATTTCCTACGCGACAACAGCCCCATCACGTCAAAAGGTGTCCAGAGAGACCATGGAAAAAGATCCTGCCATACTACTTACTCCGCCATGGCCTACAAAGGACTGCTGCCGTCAGAACTGTGCCATCTCGAGAGCGAGGAGGAGCAAGTGGCCACTCACCGTCACTGGCACTCCTTCCCGGATGTTGTATACTTTGACCTTGGCGTCCCGGCCAGCCACGCAGAGCAGTGCGCCCATTGTCTCTGGGTCTCTGGCCCATGTGCACGAACAATTCAGAGCGCCATCCTGGACAAGGTGAGAGACAAGGTCAGCCACGACTGGTTCTTCTTCTTTTTCTTCTCATTTCTCGGTCTTCTGTCCTCTTGGTAGTATGTACATCATCATCCCGTATGATGCGAATAATCTCGCACGGATTCACATCTTTATCTTTCAACTGCAAAAGCCGGCAGATGAAGATCTAAGAATGGACAGAGAAATACAATGCAAGTCAGCAACTCTTCGGCTTCACGGATCATCCAGCTCCGACTCACCTGCCGTTTGCTCACAGCTGCAAAAACTGGATTGCTGCCGGCAGGGCTGTATGGATAAAACTTGACATCGAAAAAGTCTACATGGCTGTCAATATCCGGTTTGTCATGCTAGCGTGCGTAGAATATAGAGAGTAGCAGACGCCGCCGTTGGGTCAAACTGGGTGCTCACCTGTATCGAGACCTACGTCGTCAAAGTACCGCTTGTCGTCCTACACGATTCCAGTTGTGAGTCTCGCGTTTTTGTTTTTGTTTTACCATCCCACTCTAGCCCTCCCTCTGGCACTTCATCTCGTCTATAATCTGCGTAAAAGGACAGCTTAGGTCGTTACCTCAAAGCTAAATGAATACCGCAGTTTGGGAAGTTCCCAATCGGCAAGCGGCACAGGCGGTGGCATATCTCCAGCTGCTTAACCACTCTCTAATAGTCGGATTGTGACCTGGAGGCTATACCGGCGTCATTGGATCACGTTGGTAGTTGTGTACAGGCAGGGACGACGCGGTAGTGAGAGATTGTCGCGGACATGAGAGGAAAGCTTGACGAGTCCATAAGTGGGGTATCACGTGACCATGATGCTCTGTCATCATTCTTCCCATTCACCACCGTTGGATCTTGATATGCCGGCCAGTTTTTATTGCATTCTTTATCCTACCATGTCGTATGTATGGCATCTCATGGAAAGTGCTGGTGTGAGTAAAGTGTGGCGTAGATAGGACCGTTCAAGACTCCAAGACAGTGTCCACTCCGTACATACTCTACCTGGAATATAGCAGAGTAGCCGGAATACCGTGTGCATGGTGTATGTATAGAGTATTTTCTGTTTTTTAACTTTCCGGTTGGATCAGGGTGACTAGACGACAAGGGAGAGTAGGACGGAAATTGGCCATTTCAACTACGAGCGACAGATTCTTACATTGTACCTATAGTCTCCTTGCTGGTGGTAGGATCCTATTGCTTACTCCTATTATAGAGCGCATCCTATATATACTATTTGTTGCCGAACCCCCCCTCGACACGAGTGCAAGAGAGAGACTCGCTGTCGTGATAAAATCTGAGGTCTTGTACTAGTATCGAGGTCGACTCATGGGCTATGAAGAGGATGCAGGACTGTCCTCGTTAATTGACCGAGTAACATACATAACTACGTATATAATTACACTATACAAGGGGGAGGGGGCCCTGCATGATCTCTCTCTGGCAAAGGGGCGTATCTGATGTTTCTCGTATGTCTCTCTCGTTGAAAGAGGCAACCGTTTCGCCTTCCGGTTTCTATGGGGAGTAAAAATGAAAATCGCAAATGTCAAAGATCAAAGCAGATAGTGGCATACAAAAAAAAAGAGGAAATATAGAGTGCAGCATCTCTCCTGCAGTCCGCAATACTTGCCCTATACGTAGTAGTTGCCTCTCTCTCGCCTTCTTGTCTCATTTACTCACGCCCACCTATCAGAGGATGAAGATGGCAGATCGACAGCAGTCTCCTCTCTCCTCTCCACAAATATCTCTGCTTGTCGTAATCAGCGGCTATGATTGCACCGATCCCCGGTTGAACCACATCATCTCATGTTGCATTATTTTTCAGCTCTGGCCTACATAATCCGGAAAAGGAGTCCGGTCACGATTGTAGTGGCGTCGTTGTTGTGGCGGAACCCGCCGCGTACCCGGTGCGCTCTTGCAGACCCCGTCACATCCGTGGCCTTGACTGGACCTGCAACCCTCCAACCTACTCCGTATATTATGTATACTGAACACGTACATGCGCATGCGCATGCAGATGCAGATGCAGATGCGCCATGATGGAAAAAGTGCCCACTCAGATTCTTGGCAACCAGTTGGGCAGATTTACGGTGTATTTGCATGTGGCAGGACAGATCTACGTCCATATTTGGGGTCCCCAGAGACTTGTCACCAGATTAGCGAGCTGCTGTCTCTTTTTGGCGGCCGGCAAATCGAATGCCACTACCGTGTATGTATGTTGCAGTGGACTTGGTCGTGGACAAATTGCCAAAACTAAGAAACTCACAGCTACCACGGACGTTCTAAACTTCTGTGGTCTAGAAGAGCCAGATTGTGGGTTGGCAGGCATAAACAAAAGGCAAAAAAAAAAAGATATGCTCTTCTCTTTGTTCTCTCCTTTTTTTTCGTACATGACTTGAAAAAAAAATGCATTTCAAGAACCTTTCTTCAACCAGAACTAAGAGGGGCAAACAGCGCAAAGCTAACCGCCTAATGCAAAACATAATCCGTGCTTTATTGGCTGCCTCCACTGCTCACCGTCTGTGACAAATCCTGGATTCTCCCCCCTTGTTCACATATCAGCGGCAGTGTGCAGCGGCAGAGTGAATACATCTACGCCGAGCTTGAGACGGGTGGCGAGAACTACTCGTATACGTAAACGGAAACAAGCCGTCTCTGCTCTCATGTACACCCTCCTGGATCGGTGACTCAAAGTACGCCGGAATTCTAGCTAGCCCTCGTCCGCCCCCTTTTTTTTTACTCCTCTTTCCTCTTTCCAGTCCCCTCTTCTCTTGTTATATCTGGATCTGTCTCGATCGCACTATGCTTCTATTTTGATTCTATCTCGATTTCTGTCTTGATTCCGTCTTACTGTATTGCTCTGGATTTCATTTGAATTCCTGCATTCTGAATTATATACGCAACATTTTCGTGCCCCCTCCTTGAACGGCACATATTCTTTCACGGTAATCTCCCTTTCCGAGCTCATCTTGTACCTGTACATACTGTGTACGAGTACTGCGTGACATGCAGTCCACTCTCACTATGTGCAGGGTAACATCAGGGACGAGGGGAGTAGCCGTGGGAAGAATGAAAGCCCGACAGGGGGGGGGATCCAGGTCTCAGTCCACCTTTCCGTCTTGCAGTAAGGTGTGTTTTTGTTCCACTCTTCTGCTTACTAGAACGCTGACCAGCGGGTAAGTGTCTCGTTTGTACACGGAGACTTGCATCCTTTTCATTCATTGTTCTGGCGATAATGGCGCAGACGAGGATTTTGCGAGGACGGGGTTTTTTTTAAATGAATGATGAAAAGAAAAAAAAAAAAAAAGACTGTAAATGCCGGCAAGGCAGGGTTGAACGCGTCTACACTACTCGTACAGTACCTGGACGACTACTGCATAGCCCATGCAAGAAAGTGGAAAAAGTGCCCATGAAAACTATTTAAAGGGTGAGATGAATATCTTCATTTTTGCCTGGCTGAACATTTGTCGGTTCAGGTCGCCGACCATACGAGTACTACTGCGTTACGCAGTATGTACATCCATGTATGTCTATGCGTATTCCGTCCAGACGTGCCAAGCCCATTGTCCAGAAATAAAAATGAAAATAAAAATTGCAAAGTGAATTCCTGAATCGGCGGAAGCACAACCTCCAATCTCCATTTCAAACTGGTTCCTTTCCCCTTTGGCGTGTATATATGAGACGTGTATCCGTAGTTGGCAGTCTCAGGAAAGCCGTCGCAGGAAAGGGTGACCTCCATGTGTCGTCCCAACTTTAAGTGTACAAGCCTGATGCAACTACCAGCTAAAATGCGTCCGTCCTCTCGAACTCGTATGATTTATCGAGGCTACTACTGCGTGGTGGTCGTGTCTGTTTGTGATTTGTACGCACGCATGGAGTACGCAGTAGTGCACGACTCCTTACGTCCCCAGCCATAGCATCTTGGCATTTTCTACAGATGCTGTGCTTTGTCTGTACTATACGTATGTACGAGTACGTACGCAGTACACCATTAGCGCTCTATGGGGAGTCATTTCTCACATTCTTCTCTTCTTCATCCCTCCCCCCTTCTCTCTCGAGAGTTTGAGAGAGTGCGAGAGAATGTGAGAGAAAAAGTGAAATGAGGGGAGGGGGCAGGGTTTTGGTGCTACAGGCCCGCTCGCGTCAGTGCTGTCCCGCCATGCCGGATACTACTTCGGGTGAGGGTTGTATGGTGGCTTTCTAGTCCGTACAGACGGAGTACGAGCAGGACGGTCATACTGCGTACTCCGTGCTCGTACTCTTCACACTCTGCCCTGCCATCTCACTTGTACATCGTAGTTGGGCAGCAGTAACGTCATCCAGATGCTCAACATACAAGGGGTACTGTGTACGCAGGATTGCCAGGAGTAAGCCAAGAAGGAGGAGGGGCCCATGAAAAAACAAGAAAAAAACATCGACTGCAAGGAGTAAATGGACAAGAGAGTAAAAGGACAAAATATGGGTAGCCGAGTTCGGACATGCACTCATTCTCAGGCACTTGTGCCTCATGCAAGTCGTACATGCACCCGTCTGCATCCCCCCCTTGTGTACGCAGTGCTGCGTAGTGTGAAGCGCGCAACGGTTACCGTTGTGTGCGTGTCCACGGAGTCTTGTGAGAGCATACATAGTAGTAATGTGCATTTTCCATTGCTCATTGCCTGTTGCCTGTTGCCCGTTGCCCTCTGGCAAGAGTATGGGAGCGAGTGGCAGCCAGTGTCGTGCCAAGGGACGACACAAGATGCTCATCCTTTTGGATATGCCTGGCACACACTGTGCGGTGCAGTTTTTGTACGCACATGGACGATGACCACAAGGAGTGCCAAGGCAAATAAGGTGGTGTGGAGCCTGGGTAGGTCGTTATTTCAAGCACAAGGGCATACCTGCATATCCACGGCGAGTCTGAGGAACCTGATGCTCCGTAGTACATACGAGTAGTACCCTCGAGATGTGCTATTGTGGTTGGAGACGGCACAGACAAAAAAGATCCGACTTGCCGCCCGCAGTCCATGACTTCTCCAAACAGGACTAGCCATAAGGAGGCTAGCAGAGGGTGAGAACGACAAGAGACACTCTGTGGTGGGCGCAGTACAAAGTACGAGTACTCGTGCTTGTACTGGCTTCTGGTTGGACTGCCTCTGCGAGCTGTGTACCGGTACTTTTAGAGGTCGAACTGCATGGTTAGCAGGAGAAAGAATGCAGAAAAAGAAAAGAAAAACGAGAAAGGAGAAAAGGACCAAGGTTGCTAAAGAAAGAAGGACCTTTAGCCCCTGCTAGCCATCCATCCTATTCGGAGTACCCGAGAACCAGGTTACGGTGCATCGCGTGTTCACAGAGCAGTCAACCGGGTGTCCTGTGCTATTATGGCGAGATCGTATACGAGTATGTATACCGGTACATGCTCGTATACTGCATTTGGCCATAGCAAGCGACGGCGGGTGACTGCGGGCGAGGGGGGGGGTGTGTGTGGTGGTCCATGGTTGGAGGGTTGGATGGTTGGATGTGGTGGACGGAATTGGGAGGGTTTGAGGCGGCAGAGCTGATCCTTCAATTTTCAAATTCAGCGAGAAATACGAGGGAGCCGACTAATACACAGTACGTCCAGAGCATTTTCGTGGGGGTTTCCCCGCTCGTGCACGCAAATGCTAGTACATGGCGGTGTCTAGTCATTTACCTATAGGTCATTTAGGTCAAGTACGGGTAGGACATTTAGGACAATTGGACCCTGCAGGGTCGTATTTGTGCTGAAAAAAAAAGTCTTCTCCCTTTCCCCTGTGTGCTGTACGGAGTAGGATAGTACGAGTACATAGTACATCGTACTCCTAACCAGTAACCACGCTAAAACGAAAACGAAAAGGTGAGAGAAAAAGAAAGTACATACTCCGTACTAAAGGAAAGAAGACGGGAAATCAAAACAGCAGAGACAGCAGAAGAAGCAGAAAAGGCAGAAAAAGCAAATAACAAGCCTGGACAGCGAAAAATGGCCATTCCTATTTGCACAAGTTGCAGGAGCATTACTCCTAGATTATCATCTCCTTCCCCCCTCTTTTCTTTTTAGTCTCTTCTTTCTCATAGCTCTGCCACGAGTTGTGTCCCCGTCTGTCCATGGCCCCAACGCTTCAGAGACAAGAACGGAGGCACTGAAACAAACCAGTAATTGCGACTGACTTCCCTCCTGTGCCGCCTTGTTTACTCTCCGTGGCTGCACCCCTGTCCCCTGCTCCTTCCCATGTTCCGCGCGCTCTTGCCTGCAAAGCTCCGGACATGCGGAGCACTGTGCTTGTCCACGAGATGCCGCCAGAGACCAGAGAGAGAGAACCAGATAGCCAGAGAGCCAGGGAGCCAGAGGGTCATAGAGCAAGAGAGTCAGTCTGGTCACGGCGAGCAACGCAACGGAGCAACGACACGACTCGTACGATGCCTCAAGCACCGCATTCGTAAGCCTTCGTAGGCACTCTCTGTGCAGGAGCACAGCAGCCATGCTCTGCACGGAGTACCAGCACTGTGAGCGTCGTTCTCCGTACGGAGTACTGCCCATGTACTCAAACCTGTCCGCCCCTTCCTCCTGACAGCCCAACAGTCGCTCTTTCCATCCCAGACTACTCCGTATATATACATAGTAGTACTATGTATGCGTACTCAGTATCAGCCCTCGTGGAGACATCCTGTCCGGGGACTGTGGAAGGAGCGATCCTGGCATGCCCGGAAGCAGGAGCACGACGACCCGCCCTACACAGTGGCCTAGTGCGTACTGCGTACTGCCCACTCGTAGGCCTACCTGCCATCTCGGCCATTCCATTCACCCATTCGCACCTTTGGTTTGCTGTCTGCACTCCCGTGCTTGCGCACATCGCACCCTGCCACCGGGTTGCCCAAGACATACCACAGACTCTTCCCCAACACAAAGACCCCCCTGCCTTTGCCGACGTCTTCCAACGGCCGAGAATGGTGTCCTGCTCGTCTGGATCTCCTGGTTGTCTCGTCTCTCGGAACGCTGCCCAACGATTGTAAAGGGGAGAACGGGAGAGACAGAAACGAGAGGAAATACAAGGAAACACGATAAAGAACGAGGAAACACAAGGAAGCACAGGAAGCACAGGAAGCACAAGGAAGCACGAAAAAAAAAGACAGAGACATTCTCGACCAATGTGTAATCCTTGCAGCCTGTCTCAAGATGCAGAAGAAGCGGTTTTTCTAGTTGCTGCTCTTTCTACTTGTAGTTTCACTATCCAATTTCCATCTCTTTCAACTCGTCACTGCTCTCTCTCTCTCTCTCTCTTCCTCTGTCTCTTTCTGTTTTCTCGGCTTCTCAGCTTCAGTCTTTCTCTCCCCTGGATCGCTCCTTCTTTCTTGGGGCTTCTTTCCTTCTGCACGGTCTCGGCTCTCCAGATTCCCTCCCTGCAGCCCCAAGCCAATCTCATTCCAGGGCGGTCCAGTGTCTTACGCCTTTCTCTTCTCCTCCCAGATTGGTCCACCCAACTCAGACCGCGTTCGGGACTTACCATGGCTAAAGTGGCCCTCGCCCGCCACATACCACACCCTGCTCTATTTTAGTCTAGCCGGACAGGCGATCAACCACTACGGCGTACTGCGTTACGAGTGCGACATGCAAGTACAAGTACTCGTACTGTACGAGTATACACGCTACGCTGCACCACCGACGCTACGCAGTATTGGGCAAAGGCGCCATCCCGCCTCTTCAAGCTCGCAAGCTCCCCTCTAAAAGGGAAGCTCCTCTCTCTCTCTCTCTTTCTCTTCCGCGCCCCTGTATTATTATTTACTCGTCCTGTCAGCCATCTCGCGGAATCGTCCTCTGACTATCCGACTGGACTGCTTCTTTTGTTTGCACACCCTGGACACCCTTAACACCCTTGACACTCTCGACACCCTTGCCCTTCCTTTCTCTTTGACGAAGCCGTCTTTGTTATTCTGTGCCTATTTTTTTTAATCCTCTCTCTCTTTTTATTCAGCCCGGCTTCCCCCTCTTCCCCCGTCCATTCCTTCGCGCATGGAGGTTCCAGCTGTCTCCCCTCTCTCCTCTGGTTATCACGACTCTACCCTGTCCGTGCTTTCACGAGGAGCCTAGTTTCTTCAGATTAGCAGCCATGGAGCATACATTTATGACTATTCATAGTGAGTTTTGCACTTTTTGCATCTTCTTTATGTATCTTGTTTTTGCATCTTTTGCATCTTTTTTTTTCATCTCGGTTCTTTTACTCTGCTGACCATGCACTCTTCCTTCTCGCCCGCTCTCTCTCTCTCTGTAGACCTGACACCAGAAGCAAACGTTTTATTTGCTTCCGAGTCCATTGCCGATATTCTCGGCTACCATCCGTCAGAGGTGCAGGGCAAGTCGTGCTTTGACTACTTCCACCCTGACGAGATCCCCTTTGCACGCCACATCCACTCCCGCGGTGTCGAGTTGGACAAGGCTGCCGTGCTTCATTATGCTCGTATCCTGTCTCGCGATGGCCGATGGATTGGCTGTGAGTGCTGCTTCACCATTGTCCACGATGTCCTCGTGGCCTGCGTGAGCGTCTATCGACGAGGTGCCAAGAGCACAAGTAAGTCTGCGCACGAGAACTCTGTACGGGGAGAGGGGGGGGGAGATCAAAAGAAAAAGATCAAGAAAAAAAAGAGGTCCGAGTGGCTGCTGATGGTCCATCCAGGACGGGCAATCGAGGCACCACAAATACGACGCATCTTTTCTTGCTCGCCACGCGATCCTCGATACCACATGCTGGAGCACCTGTCGCCCAAGTTTCGCATGCCCGCCATGGAGAGAGAGCCCAGAGCGGCGCTCATTGTGAACCGCTTCACGCGCAACCTGACCGTCATGTTTGCCACCAATGCCATCACGGCCATTCTGGGCCTGCGCCCTGACCAAATCAAAGGCAAGAACTTTTACAGCTGCATACAAGACAGCTGTCTGTCTGAGGCTGTGAAATGTCTCGAAGGCGCCAAGGCCAATGACTCCATTGCCTACCTCCGGTTCAACTTCCAGGACCCCAGAGACGACGACGAGATTGAAGAGGACGCCAGCAGTGACCCAGACACGGAACAGGAGCCGTACCGACGAGAACCGAGCCGAAAAGAGGAGCCCAGCGACGCCGACGCCGACTCGTGCATGGATATTGACTCGGACCATGTGCGCATCAAGACGGAGGACAATGACCATGAGATGGTCCTCTCGGGAGTTCCCCTGCGCCCTCCTCGGCTCCCTCCTCGGCCCCCGTCCCGAGCGGGGAGCGTGGGAAGCACCGCGTCGGCTTCGACGGCCAGCAGACGGCCGAGGCGCCTGGCTTCGATTGAGCTCGAGGCCGTCGTTTCCTGCACTTCAGACGGACTCGTTGTCGTGCTCAGAAAGGCCCGTCCGCCCATTCCTCCTGCCCATCCCCCTCTCGTTCCCTTCAACTACGGCAACGGTCTGTTTGCCGCTCCCTGGGCACAGCAGCCCATTCAGCCCCATTTCCCCATTGAGAATATCTGCTCCTTCCGGCCACCCTTGCTGCCGCAGTATATGCCGCTGCACGAGAATGTCAAGAATGCGGGAGGCCCACCCATTGAAGCACTGATGGGCTCCATTCGTGAAGTGGCCGTGTTCGCGTGGGGAGTTGTGGGTATCAATCCTGCCATGGCAGAGTACGGTCGTGGGTTGCCCAGTGGGGAAGCGAAACCAACCGAAGAAGAGCGAGAGCTGCGAGAACAGCAAGAGCTGCGAGAACGGCGAGAACAGCGAGAACAGCGAGAACAGCGAGACTTGCAGGAACAGCTATACCAACGGCAGCACCGTCCACAGCATCCTCTGACGCGCTACGGCAGTCCAACCTGCACTACGCTCCCCTTGGTAGGCAGTGCTGACAAAGGAAAGGCACCCGATTACGGTGCATCGTTTGCAGCGAATGCTTTTGCCCGTGACAGTCCGTCTAATATGAGCATCAGCAGCAACATGGCAGATTCCCCACCGGCCATGTTCTCAACTCGATCCGACCTGTACAACACCCACCCGCCATGGGCAGTACAACCGACACAGCTGATGCAGCCGATACAACCGACAGTGCCTGTACAACCTACGCCATCAATGCAAACAGTGCAAGCAGTGCGGGCAGTGACGCCAGCAATACAGATGGGACAAACATCACAGGCATGCGGGTTCTCTCCTCACTTTGATGCCTATTCAGGGACTACGGCGGCTGCAGGTATGATTTCAGCTACCGCCGCTGAACTGCCGAGCCCTCGCTTAGCCTACCAGCATATCCTGCACCCAGACGCACGGTCAACCTCGCCTCACCATTCATTCTATGAACACGGCAGAAGCCACATGATGTCTGCTTCTCATCCCGTTCTGCAGGATCCACATTTACTTGCGGCTCGAGAGTTGCTTCCCAACAATGCGAGCCCCGTCCACAAAGGTCGTTATGGGTGGAACTAATAAGGAAGCCAAGATTGTCTTTACGTGTTCACAGTCAGTACTGTGTACAGACTCTTGGATTATTCATAATTTGAAAGCCATTGAATAGCTAGTTTGGGGGAGGGGGGGCCACTAATTTCCAACTTCTTTTCCATGTTTTCTTTTTCTCTCTTAACCCTTCCTAATCTTCTTTCCATCATTCTAGTTTATTTCTTTGCATTCCTCATTTTCATTCTTTTGTTGGATTCAAGAGGAGGGGACAGGCACAATTTCTTTTTTTTTTTTTAAAAAAAAAAAGAGGATAAAAAAGAAGAAAAGCAATAGGCGTGCATTTTACAGAGGCATAGCAAGTAGGACAGGATATACCCACCGATTCACGAGCATAAAATATATTACAAATTCATTTCCATTTAGACGAATGCCGAAGCATCGTGCGTGTTGAGAAAGACAAAAGTGACATGTTTGGTACGTGTACTTGTGTGTTACACCAAATATGGACAGGAGCTTGGACCAGCTAAAGGAGCCAATGACGCGGACGTGGCCAGTTGGCCAATGAGCGCGCGCGTGGCTGAAATGGGTAACGTGGATTTTATCGGCTGCCTACTCCATCATGCTGCAACCTGTCTCCTATCCCTCCAGCTATCAGAAAGCATCACGGGCAGCACAACAAGGCGATACCCAACCACGACCTGACTCGTTTTCTCTAATTGCTCTGACACGACTGCGCCTGCGTTTACCCATCCACAGCGGACAATGGCGTCTGTGAACCGAAAAGACTACGGGCCTGCATCGCAGGTGGACGATGATCTTATTGACCCTGATGATGGTATGAATGCCTCTCTTTTTTTTTTTCTTCCTTCTCCCCCCCCTCCCCCCTCCCCGTCCTTTGTGTTCAGAAGCTCACCTGTTTTCCTGCAGCCGACTTTGATGTGGACGACCTCGATGACCCATTAGAGGCGAGCTCCTCACGCGCTCCTCTACGCGGCGCTATCGGTTCTTCGTCCTCTGGCGGTGCCAGCGGTGGCGTTGGCGGTGGCGGTGGCGGGTCCTCCTCGGGCTTTGGCCGCTCGCTGAGCGAGAACTACCTGACGTCGCAGATCCCGGGCGAAGACCGACGGGCGCCCACCAACACGATCGACGAGTCGGTATGGGCGACGCTGCGGCGCGACCTGCTGGCCGTCTGGGCCAAGATGCGCGAGGTGCTGTATCCGCGGTATCTCTTTGGCGGGAGCATGTTTGACGGGCTCGAGGGCGGTGCTGATGGGTCGGGCGGCGGTCTGCGGGCAGCCTACGCGACGCTGCGCAATGCCGGTCTGTCCGGGACGCGCGAGGAGTTGGCGGGCCTGGCGGGCCGCATGATGGACCCCGAGTCGCTGCTGCGGCAGAGCAACATGACGCCCGGACTGCGGGACTGGGACCTCTGGGGGCCGCTGGTGTTTTGTCTGCTGCTGAGCATGCTGCTGAGCTTCAATGCGCGTGTCGACCAGCGCGACCTGGTCTTTTCCGGAGTCTTTGCCATGGTCTGGGTGGGCGAGGCCGTTGTGACGCTGCAGATTAAGCTCCTGGGTGGGAACATGTAAGCTTTTTATCTTTTTTTTTTCTTTTCTGCTCTCTCTCTCTCTCTCTCTCTACTGACTCTCCTAGCTCCTTCTCGCAGAGCGTCTGCATCATCGGCTATACGCTCTTCCCACTGGTGGTGGCAGCTCTGCTGTCGGCCCTACGGCTACCGACAGTAGCACGCGTGCCTGTCTACCTGGTCCTGATTGCATGGGCCATGGCAGCTGGCGTGAGCATCTTGGGTGGCAGCGGCGTCGTCAAGAACCGAGTGGGTATTGCCGTGTATCCGCTCTTTGTCTTTTACCTGGGCTTGGGTTGTCTGTGCTTTATCAGCTGAGCGTAGCTCGACCTAGTGTCTTCCTTTTTTTTTCTTTTTTTCTTTTTTGCAATTCAAGCGGCGTCTTGGCTGTAGCCACACCAGGCGCACACGCAGCGATCAAGACACAAGGGGAGAGAAGCTGGACAGCGGCGGATGAGAGCAGACAGCAATGCGCCGGAGGGGGAAAGGGCCTCATACGGGGGTCAGAGGGTCTCCCGTCTCTTGCAGGGCAACAGATACACACGAGGCAAATAGAAGGACAACACATGTATGAGTAGGACCAAATGGGTGGCTGTACAACAAAGTAGACATTACAAGAGTCAAATCACTGTGCATTTGCCATGTCCATCTTTCTGTTCTTATCGTTTTCCCGTTCCCTGCAGCCGGTGTGTGTTGGGCATGTTTCGCCTCTCTCCATATTGGGCAGACGGCCCTTTTCTGAGACGCAGACAACCTATCCTCTGCCGTCTTATGCCAGCTGCTGGTAGCGAACTGTCCACTGCGCAGTTGCACAGCATAGACAGGGGCCAGAAGCCAAAAAGTCCAGAGCCAGAAGCCAGCAGCTGGTCCGAAGCACGGATGGCGAGAATCGTGGACCTCACACTGCATGAGCAGACCTCTGAGGCTCTAGCACTACCACTGGCGACGTCATTATACCATGTGGTTTCAGGAAACAGACGAGGGCGCAGAAGAAAAGATACATAGTATATCATTGCTTATGTAATGCGTGTTAAGCAGTAATACTGTACTCCGTATTTATTACATAGGAGAGACGGAGTGGTCGTCCACTCAATGTCAATGGGCAGAACCCCACCATTAGCACCATCAAGCAACCGCCTGTAAATTGAGGTGCGTTACCGCCCAACATGCGCATTGGCACTAGCTATGTAATCTGCTTTTTTTTTTCGTTGTTTCGTGGCTCCCTCCCCTCCTTCCGCCCCTGTAGATTAAGGCGTGCAGCGGTCGTTCATTTTTGGTGGTGTATTTTTTTTAATCTTTTCTCCTTGCCCGATCTCCCTTGGCCCTCTTTCTTCTCGTCCAAGGCCACCCCGACTCTCCATTCCTTCTCTCGGCAGCGAGCCAGCTGACGTTTGCGACGCCGCCACAGTCTCTCTGCCGTCTCGCGTCTCTTTACGTTCTCTTCCGCCTGCATTTCTCTCTCTCTCTCTCTCTCTCTCTTTCTCTCTCCCCCCCTCTCCCTCTCTCGGAGCAAAAGCACTGTTCCTAGACCGAACCTCCCTCTGTACAGACAGCATCACAGATCACAGCCCAAAAAAACCTCTCCTCCCACCCCCTCTCGCTCGGCAACAGACCTCTGCTCCACACGACAGCTTTGAACCGGTGAAACAGCAGGAGGGGGGAAAAAAACGACGACGCGCGCACCGAAAACAGGAAGTGCCAGTTTGAGAAGAAGGAAACGAGGCATCCGGCAGAAAGAAGAAGAGGAAAAGAGACAAAAAAAAAGACGAAAAAAAAAAGAACCATTAAAAGCATGACAGACACCGAATCGGCCACTCGCTACGACAGCGAGAGCCCGCGGGAAGATGCGGCCACCAAGGCGACGAGGGAAGAACTAAAGCAGACGGCCATTTCTGAAAAGACTGAGAAGAAGGGCAAGGATGACATGGACGACACGGACGACATGGACGCAAAGGACGTCACTACGCCTGAGCAGAGTGCAGACGCCGACGACGCAGCGAGGCACTCGGACGTCCTCATTGAGCAGATCGGCTCGCCTAAGAAGAAGCGTGCTCACGACGAGGTAGACAAGGAAGACGACGACGTGCACCATCAGCGGTCTCGCAGCAAGGTGGGCGACGGGTCCGACGACGGCGACTCGGCACTCGACGTGGCTGTCAGTGGGGCTGCCGTGCTGCCGAGTACGCTGAATGTTCCGAATGGCGGCGAGCCGGAGAAGAAGCGGTTGCGTGACGAGGAGGAGGCAGCCAGAAAGGACGGCAGTGTTCGTACCCTCTCTCTTTTTCTTCTGGCCTGGCTCTTCAGTGTATACTCATTTTCTAGGCTTCCACAGGAGAACCTCCCTCAACGTCCACCGCGGCCTTTGCTTCGTCTGGCTTTGCCAAGCTGACGAGCTCCACCTCTCCCTTTGGCTCGCTCGCCGCCGCCGGAACAGCAGCCTCGGGAAAGCCGTCCTTGTTCGGATCCAGCTCGTCCTCGTCCGCCTCGCCTTTTGGCGCTCTCGGAGCTGGCGGTAAGAACGCCACCGCCAGCAGCAGCTCTGCAAAGACTAGCACAAGCCCCGCCTTGACATCCGCACCCAAACTCAGCTTTGGCGGTGCTGCCGGTGCCCCGTCACCATTCGCCAGCGTGTCGGGTACCGCACCCAGCAAGCTGTTTGGGTTCGGAGGAGGGGGTGGCTTCGGCAGCAGCTCGGGCGCCTCGACGTCCACCTCGACTTCCACTTTTGCTTCGTCTACCGCTTCTGCGTCTCCATCCCTCTCGGCCTTTTCCAAGGTTGGAGGCAGCGTGTTTGGCAGCACCCTCGGCAGCGGGCCCCGTCTGACGAGCTTTGCTCAGCCCGGCAGTGTCTTGAAGAGCGGCAAGCCGGCCAAGCCATTCGGAGCACCCGACAGCGACGCGGAAGAGAGCAGCAAGGGCGCCGAGAGCGACGACGATGCAGAAGACGAGAACGAGGACGACGCCGAGGGCAAGGACGAGGGCAGTGATGCCAAGGAAGGAGACGAGCAGCGGCCCAAGGCTGGCGGCGAAGAAAAGAAGAAGCCAAGGCTTCAGAGAGGTATGTTTTGGGGGGGGGAGATCTGCTTTCTTCATGCATGGCGTCGCCAGTTGTCGTCAGTCGCTGACTAATAGTGGCTGTCAATGACGGCGAGATGGGCGAGGCCACTCTGATACAGGTGCGCGCGCGGCTGTACTACCTCGACAAGGACGAAGGCGGCTGGAAGGAGCGGGGTGCAGGCATGCTGAAGCTTAACGTCCCCGAGGCATGCGTAGAGTACGACCGTGAAGGAAACGTCCGCCCAGCGTCTTTTGACGCGTCCATGATGGGTACCGTCGAGACGGACGAGGCGGACGAGGCAGACGAGGCAGACAGGTCAGAAGACAAGGCAGCCGAGGACGAGGTGGACCTCGAGAGCGGCGGGGCCAAGAACAAGGAAGCATCGGCAACAGGTGCAGCCGCGCCACCGGCCCGGTCTGTGGTACGGCTGATTATGCGGCAGGACTCGACGCATCGCGTGATCCTCAACACGGTCGTTTTGGCCGCCACAGAGTTCCAAGAACGCCAGACCCTCAAAGCCACCACAGTCCTCTTCACGGCCTTTGAGGGCGCAGAAGCAAAGCCTGTCAGCATTCAGATAAAGGTATGGATCATTCCCCGAGTCTCTGCTCTTATCTTCGTTGCTAACAGCCATGCAGATGAGCGCTGTCAATTCCAAGGCATTCTTGTCTGCCGTTGAAAGTGTCCAAAGAGAGCTTCGAGAGCGATGAGGGATCGGTCTCCCGGACGCAAAAAAAAATACACATGGATATGGGCACGAGTGCAAAGGACAAGAGACCAGCAGTATGTGCGACCTTGTCCGATCAGTCTCCCGAGTCTGCTCTAGACAGTGCTCAAAGGAGCCGATATCGGCTGGGATTCAGGATTTAGGAATGGCACATAGGGCGGAGGAGGAGTTTGATTATTGATATACGTATTCCTCTACTTGATAGAATTACAGGCAAGTCTGGCGCTCGAAGGATGGAGGCAGGCCACTGTGTTTTTTTTTTTCCTGTCTGCTTCTGCTTCTGTCTGATTCTTGCTTCGCGCTTCTCTCTGTTTCATTCTACTTTTTTCTACTTTCTCTTGTCTGTTTATTTTTCCATGTTTCATTCGCTTTACATACTCTTCTTGCTTCACGGGCTCTATTGCCCCATTCCTTGCTCATGGTAGCAGAAGCAAATAGGAACAGAAGAAATGACATTCTGTCTCCGTAAGACACACTACTCGGCAGCATGTGAGTGTCCCATTAGACTGATATGACATCATGTTGCCTTCTTTCGGATGTACTCTCCTTGTTTGTCTGCTTTACAATCTCGTCATGGTAGCGTATAACCAGCGTATCCACGGCTGTGATATGCATCTTACTTTGTTGGGATCTTGCCATCCGCCCTGGTTGGAAGCACAAACCAGTGGCATGACAAGAGTCATTGTGGCCAATTGATAGTGTATAATTTTATAATACTACAAATTTAAATTCATATAGAGTCTAGAGCCCATTGGCTCCATGTCGATGCTTCTCCAAAAGTACTCATTCGTCGTAGGTGCAGCTGACGGGACTCTCGGCGATCAGGGCAAGAGCGATGATGTCGATGCACTTTGAGTTTCCTCCAGCCTCGGTGCCGTAAGAAGACACGTACAGCGGCCTGGGCCCCTCTTCAGTCTCGCAGGCAACAATGCTGTGGCCATGGAAGAGCAAATCTCCCTTCTTATCCACCGCCCAGCCGACTGCCCCGGCATTTGCAGGAACGGCCCCCCCGCTCCTCGTGTAACTGATTCGGCCTCTTCCTATTACGAGGGGGAATGCCGTGAGCACATGAAATACGGGGGGAGTCTAGAGGGGCCACTGGAGAGGGGGGGGGGGGGGGGGCATACCTTTTGGGGAGGTGTCGACATAGACTGTCTGGGGCGTATTCTTGGTCGAGTAGAGGCTCAGAGAGCCGTCGACGATCTGGAATGTAGCCCTGGGGCTGTTGACGCCGCCGTCACATTCGACGTTGGGGTTGTTGTATTGGATCCAGAGACTGCTCTGGGAAGCCATGACATCGGAATGGGGCTTCCCGGAGGACTTTACGAGAGCCCCAATGTTGAAGGTCTTGTGGGCATTCTCGGGAGACATGGCAGTGTTGACAGACAGTGTGCCGGCAATGGTACTCAAGACGTTGGCGTAGTACATTTTGAGAGGGTCTTGGCACTTGGCTGGTGCAGAATGGTGAAGAAGGAGAATGGGCACAGCATCGGGCGGCTGCAGGAGGAGACTGGCAAGAAGTCTCTTTATGTTGCGAGGCTTCAGCGTCTGTCCTGCTTGAGAACCTCTCTCTTTTTCCTTCTCGTATTGACTCACAAACGCCATTCCAATTTCACACACGGCTCTGGCAATTCTGTCGTCGATACCATCTACAGTCAAATACGAAGAGAGACACGTCAGGATCGTGTATTGACTTGGCAAGCATAGACGGCACGGCCTATGCATAGACAAGTAGAAAAAGTATACTCGGTAGAAGCCAAAGAGAGCCAAAGAAAAGGCCGCATGTGTACATAGTAGAGCCCTGTATACAGTAGATATTTCCGTGTACTCGTACTCGTATCACAGCAAGGGTTTTCTTGACGGTCTTGGCATCTGGCACAGAGATCTTTGATTTTCAATAAAAAAACGAATGAAAAATGGAGACCATTTCAAGTTGACATCATCTGATAGCAAAGAAGACAGACAACGAAAAAAAAATCAAAACTACCCATTTTTCAACCTGACCATGGCTAAACAACTCGTATGATACATGGCTAGGACGTAAAATTAACGAGGAATACAGAACCTATCCGGCCAGGCTTCTGTCTATCTGGGTTCCAATGCAGCCCCAACTTCATTTACAACAGCCTTTTTGTGATTACAAAGCTCTGTAGTTTCTTGGCTTGTCGTGTTTTCCTTCCAGAAACTGACTGGCATGAGGACGGCACCAGACGGCAAAAAGGAAGAGTGTCTTTGATTTGAAAAGGCACATAGTAGAAGGGAAGGCTTAATGGATGGTGGGGCATGCTGTAGATCACGTGACTTCGCGACGACTTTCGCGCCATCATTTCATGGGCATGGAAACGGAGAAGACAAGGGCAAATGTGAGGCCGAGAAGGCAAACAACGAATGCGAGGCTCAATTTGTCTCTAATTGCCATGGCCGGGGCAAAGCAAGCCGGCGGAAACGAGGGCCAAGGCGTCAAAAGCAAAGACGGAAGCAAAGACAAAAGAAAAGAACATGAAATCCTCGGCAGCACGAGGAGCAAGCGGAAGCGGGCAGAGACATTGACTGGTCCCTGTGAGCCGTCGGCGGACTCTGTGTCTGATACCAGAGCAGGGGATGCGAGTAAGAAAAGGGGACAGCAGGCAAGAAAACAGGAGGCTTCCAGAAACACCAAGACGGCAAAAACCACCACGAGAGCCAGTCAAGAGTGGCCAGCTTGGCTGCAGGAGCTGGAAAAGACGCACCGCGCTCTGAATGTCGTGTACACATTTTGCTGCACGCGCAAGCACCTGCTGACCACGTTTGCCACCATCCAGACGGCCGTCGAGGCGCACACAAAAGCTGCTCTGACAGAGGCCAACGTGGCCGCGATTGCCAGTCTCCTGGCGCAGGCGAGCGGCGGCGAGGGGGTCGGCATCCGGTTCGAGTACGTGGACGAGCTGTCGCTGCACATGGACGTGCTGGGCTCTGAGCGTGACGAGGTCTTTACGACAGGCCGACATCGGCCCGGGGTGATGGCGGCGGCTCCGGCGGCCGATGCGTCGGTGGGCGGCATAACAGGACGGCTCGACGTCTGGCCAGCAGGGACCGGAAGCTCGTCACCGGCACGAGAGGTGCTCTTCTTTGAGTTTGTGGACGAAGACCTGAAGCGCCAGGTGCCCGATCCCAAGACGGGCGAGCCTGTTCGGCCGACCCAGCTGCTGCGCAACGAGCGTCTGCGCATGCCCGTCTTTGGCCAGAAGCAGATGGCCTCGCTGATTGAGAAGCGCAATCGTCGGTTCTCGACGGCCGTCAACGCATTCCTTGACCGGTGCGAGGCAGACGGGCTGGCTGGTGAGACCGAGATCGAGGCTCTGCTGCAACGAGAAGCCGCAGCCTTTCTGCCAAGGTCCTCCGTGGCCGGAGAGGCTGCAGGAGAGGCTGAAGGAGAGGCTGAAGGAGGAGCTGGCCAGGAGCTGGACGGTGCTGGCGGCAGCACGGACAGCGGCCTCCCCTTGTCTATTCCCGAGGAGAGAAAGAGTATGGCCGACATCGTCCAGGAGCTGCGAGGACGGCCGTGGTACTCTGGGCAGATTGTCCCCGATGGACACCGCGTGGTGGAGGAGCAGGAGGCCGTCTACGGCCATCTAGACTTTCTGATGAGTCAGGACCTCGTCAATGCGCTCTACAACGCCAAGGGCATCACGCAGTTTTACGCACACCAGGCCGAGGCCATCAATGCCCTACACGCCGGCCAGCATGTCGTCGTGGCGACGTCGACGAGCTCGGGCAAGTCGCTCATCTACCAGCTGCCAGTCGTGCACGCGCTCGAGCAGGACCGGCAGGCCCGCGCGCTGTACATCTTTCCCACCAAGGCGCTGGCCCAGGACCAGAAGCGCAGCCTGCGCGACTTGGTTGCCTACATGCCAGGGCTCTACGACTACGGCGGCGACGGCGGCGACCCGGCGCAGCTGGTGGAGACATTTGACGGCGACACGCCCTGGAAGGAGCGCAACCAGATCCGCGAGACGGCCAGGGTCATCTTTACCAACCCCGACATGCTTCACGCGACGATCCTGCCCCAGGAGCAGCGGTGGCGGGCATTTCTGCAGAACCTGCACTACGTTGTCGTGGACGAGCTGCACTACTACAACGGCCTGATGGGCTCGCACATGGCCTACATTATGCGGCGGCTGCGGCGGCTGTGTGCGGCTGTGGGCAACCGCGACGTGCGCATAGTCGCCTGCTCGGCTACCGTGGCGAACCCGGTCGAGCACTTTGAGACCATTTTTGGTGTCATGGATTGGGAGAGGGGGGCGGAGAGAAAAGAGACGGTGCGGCTGGTAGACTCTGATGGCTCGCCAACGGGACGCAAAGAGTTTCTCTGCTGGAACACGCCTTTCCGGGTGCCCGAAGACCCGGCCAGTGGCCGGGGCAGCGGGCTGCAAGAGTGCTCGCGGCTCTTTTGCGAGCTCATCCTGCGCGGCGTGCGCGTGATTGCCTTTTGCCGCGTGCGTGAGCAGTGCGAGAAGCTCGTGGGCGCCGTTCACGAAGAGCTGGCGCGGCTCGGCCGGGCCTCGGTAGCTCCGCGGGTCATGGGCTACCGTGGCGGCTACACGCCCCCTGACCGGCGGCGCATCGAGGCCGACATGTTTTCTGGCCGGCTCGTGGGCATCGTGGCCACGACGGCGCTCGAGCTCGGCGTCGACATTGGTGCCCTCGACTGCGTCCTCTCCTGGGGCTTCCCCTATTCGCTCGCCAATCTGCGGCAGCAGAGCGGCCGTGCTGGGCGGCGACTCGGGCGGGACTCGCTGTCCATTCTCGTGGGAGACGCCTTTGCCACAGACCAGTACTACATGCAGAACCCCGACGCGCTCTTCTCGCAGCCGCTGGCGGCCCTGCAGGTTGATCTCGACAACATGCTGGTGCGAGAAGGTCACGTGCAGTGTGCGGCCTATGAGCTGCCCGTGAAGCCCGACGCGGATGTCCCGTATCTCGGTGCAGGGCTGGCCGAGCTGTGCGCCGAGCGCCTCGAGTGCGATGACCTTGGTTTCTATCACTGCCACGCAAGCTTCCGGCCGCAGCCGTGGCGGCTGGTGGCTATCCGGGGCGTCGAGGACGAGACGTTTGCCATTGTCGATGTGGGCCGCAGCCCGCCCGTCGTGCTCGAGGAGCTCGAGGCGTCGCGGGCCACCTTTACGCTGTACGACGGCGCCATTTTCCTGCACCAGGGCACGACGTACCTTGTGCAGGACTTTGACCCCGACAAGCGGGTGGCGCGCGTCGAGCGGGTCAAGGTCGACTGGACGACGCAGCAGCGGGACTATACAGACGTCGACCCGATCCTGACCCAGGCCGTGAGGCGCATTGGCGGCAGTTTTGCTTCTGTGGAAGGAGAGGAAGGAGAGGAAAAGGTGGAAAGGGACTGCGGTCGCGCGTACCTGGGCCGCATTCGCATCACGCAGGTCGTCTTTGGCTACTTCAAAGTGGACAAGCGCGAGCGCATCCTAGACGCCGTGCAGGTCGACAACCCGCCCGTGGTGCGGCAGAGCCGGGGCACCTGGATGGACGTGCCGGCCTCGGGCCTGGCCGTGCTCGCCCGCCGCCGCATGCACGTCGCCGCCGCCATCCACGCGGCCGAGCACGCCGTCCTCGGGCTGCTGCCCAACTTTGTCGTCAGCCTGCCGGGCGACGTGGGCACCGAGTGCAAGAGCTCCATCAAAGAGTTCCAGAAGCGCAGCACGCCAAGCAGACGCCAGCGACCCGCCCGCCTCGTCTTTTACGATGCCCACGGGGGCGCCGGTGGCATCGGCATCGCCGCCAAGGCGTTTGATTTTGTTGACGCGCTGCTGCTGCAGGCCCTCGAGCGCATCGAGAACTGTGCCTGTGGCCTCGGTCTCCCCCTCCGCGCTGCCGCCGATGCAGCCAGTGCGACGACCGGCTCCGGAGCGAAGCCCAATGGCGGCGGATGCACCGAGTGTATCGTCTGGCAGCAGTGTTCCGAGTCCAATGGTGTGCTCAGTCGCGCCGGTGCCGTCGTCATTCTTCGCAGCCTACTGGGACTGGCCATTGACGAAGAGTCGCTGCCGATGGGTCCGGAAGAAGAAGGCCTCGCACAAGGATCCGAGACTGTCATCCTGGCTCTGCCAGTGCCCGGCGTGCGAGACGAGTCTGGGAAGATGGATGACGAATGATGACATAATGCGTATTGGCCAATCAGCGTCCAGATCAGATTGTGGGGGGCTTAGTATTTACGATGCGGGGAGCCGAGGTACCCGCTATAGCCCACTATTAAGGCTCCTGCCATTGACGGCGCACCAGTAAGAGATCTACCGAGTCTATGCAAGAGGGAGCTGACATGCGGAACAAGTCTCTTATACTGCGTGCCAGCCGAAGCTTTCCTCTTCTATGCTTCTTTTTTTCTGTTCTTTTTCTCTCTCTTTCTCTTCTTCCTCTCCCCATCTACTTGAGCACGCTTACATTTCCGCTTTCCACCTTCTCAGACGGGGTTGTCAGACGCACGCCAATGTGCCGGCACATGTCCCCACCACGTGCCTCGGTTGTTTAGTCATCTTAGACATTAAGCTTACATCTCCATCTCGTCGTCTGCCGCTTTTGTCCTTTTTGCACTCTTCGCAGACAGACACAAGAGTTATTGGACCACACGTCGCCATGGATGAAGCCGATCCCCAAGTGGTCCACCTCTCCTACGAGGGCCGTCTGGCCGTCATCACGATTGACAATCCCCGCAAGCTCAATGCACTCTCCCTGATGCAGTACTTTGATCTGGCCAGCAAACTGCGCGAAGTGGCAGCGCGGGATGACGTCTACGTGACCCTCTTGACGGGCAAAGGACGCTTCTTTTCAGCGTGCGTGCCCTCTCTCTCTCTCTCTCTCTCTCCTCTCTCTCTACATGCTGACCATCAGAGGCGCCGACGTTACGCTGGCCCACGGCACTCCTGGCGGGTCCGGCAAGGAGGCCTATGAGCACTGGCTGCGCAACTTTGTCGCCTTCAACCTTAATATTGCGCGGGCCTTTTACACCCACCCCAAGGTGCTCGTCGTCGGCCTCAACGGCCCGGCCGTCGGTCTCTCGGCGGCCCTCGTGGGCTTTGCCGACTTTGTCTACTGCACGCCCTCGACTTACCTGCTGACGCCCTTTAGCTCGCTCGGCCTCGTGGCCGAGGGCGGCTCGTCTGTCGGGCTCGTCCAGCGTCTCGGCCGCGCCAAGGCCCTCGAGGCCCTCATTATGAGTCGCCGCATCACCAGCGACGAGCTGGCCACCACCGGCTTTGTCAATGCCGTCTTCTCGGGCGAAGATGCCGCCTCGGACGCAGCCTTCCACCGCCGTGTGCGCCACGAGATTGACGAGCGTCTCGGGACCCACCTCGTCGGCGACAGCCTGCTGGGCATCAAGAAGCTCGTGCGCGCGGCCGACGACGTCGTGCTCGACCGCCAGAACGTTGCCGAGGTCTTTGCCGGCCTCGACCGGTTCATGTCGGGCGTGCCGCAGGAAGAGTTTCGGAAGCTGGCCATGGGCGAGAAGCAGCACAAGCTGTGAGCGAACGTGATGGGGATATATTTTGCAGGATCCTTACGAGTATCGTTACGAGTATCGTTTGCAATCATCATTTTTCATTTTCTATCCTTTTATCAAACCAGCAACCCAAAAAGCAGATTCGTCTTTTTCCAGTAATTTTGTGCAGCGTCTGTGAGACGCTTCCGTGCAGCCAGTCCCTCGGCCTCTTCGCTCAGCCCAGATCGGGTGTACAGGCTCTCCTCCAGCGTAGTCCATATAGCTGTATTCTTGTTCGGTTTGGCACTAGGCCCCAAGCTGCACCGCAGCCAGGCCACGTCCAACATCCACTGCAGCAAGAGGTCACGTCGCTGGTCTGCAGACAGTTTTTTCTTTGCCATGTCGTCCTTGTTCTCGACCTTCTTGCTCTCATCATCCTCGTCATCATCCTCGTCATCCCCCTTGCCCTCCTCCTCGCTTATGTAAGCAACCGTGTCGAGCTTCTCTTTCCACTGCTCGGTCAGGATAGTCGTCACGTGCTGCCTCAGCACACGGACGGCTGTTGGGCTCCAGAGGTCGAGGCCGGCACGCGTCATGGCGGCCGACAGGTCGCGCAAAAACTTGAAGACGCCAGGCGACGGTGACGCCGGCAAGAGGCCGCGGGTGCTCTCGTCGCCCTTTTCTTGCTCCAGACCCCAGAGGCTCCGTCCCGCAACAGTCTGGCGGGCCAGCGCCACGGAGACAAAGTGGTCGAGAGCCGGTGCGGCCACAGCCCGGGCCATCTCCGAGTGCAGCTCGGGGATGATGGTGAGGCCCAAGGAGGACGTGCTGAACGCTGCCTCGACCTTTTTCTTGTTCTCCTTGTTCTCCTTGCTTTCCTTGCTCTCCTTGCTTTCCTGGACCGGACGACGGCTGCGAATCTCGCGCAGAACACGCACAAGGTACATGGCCACCGCTCCTGTCCGAGCCACAGGGGCAGACGAGCCCGTGCCCTTGCTGTGGCCGTCTTCGCTCCGACCCTGGACGGCGGCCCACGTCTTGGCCAGCTGGACATCGAGGTCGGCATAGGCGGCGGCCAGGTCGGCCTGCAGCCGGTCGTGCAGCGTGCGCGGGTCGTCCCGGCTCAGCAGCTGCTGGCGCTGGGCAATGGTGTCCTCGTCTTCCACCATGTCGTCGGCGTCGTTTTCCCAGCGCTGGCGCTGCAGCTGGCCGATCACGGCCTCGGCCTCGTCGACCACGTGACGCCACGTGACAAACGAGGCCACAGCCTTGGCCACAGCATCGCTGCGGCCGTGCAGCCGAGCCACGACGCTCTGCACAAACGGTACAGCACCCGTCGACAGGTCCATGTCGAGGTAGTCGCCCTCGCTCTCGCTCTCGCCCTCGTCCTCGTCCTTGTCCTCGTCAGACACCTCCTCGTCAGGGTCCAGGTCGCTCCAGAGGCTCAAGGGCCGACTGGCACGGCCGCCGCCGCCGCCACCGCCGCTGCTCTGCCATGCCGCCACGGTGGCGGCCACCTCGGACCCGACCAGCCGCAGCTTGGCCACCTTGGTGCTGAGGACACGCTCCATGTGGCGGTGGAAGACGGCGCGCATCTTGTCGAGCAGGTCGCCAGCGTCGAGTCCGCGCAGGCGGCTGCTGTCGCGGATCCACAGCTGCAGCACGCGCGTGCGCAGGTCGACCATGTCGGTGAGGCTGAGGCTGAGGCCCAGCTTCTGGCGGGCATGGCCCTCGCCCGGGCCGCCTTCGTGCTCCAGCGCGCGCTCGAGCCCGGCCAGCAGCACGTCGGCGCCGCTGGCCGCCCAGGACGCCAGCGCATCGCGGGCCTCGGCAGCCGCGAGGTCGTCATGCCGCACATAGGGCTTGAAGAAGCGCACGTCGTCGCCGCACCAGCGAGCGCACATGTCCAGGTCGCCGAGTCCCGCGAGTCCGGCCAGCTGGTTGCGCAGGGCGGCGTCGTCCAGCAGCGGCCGTTTCTTGAGCCCCAGCAGTGCTTCGGGCAGTCGGTGAGGCAGCAGAGCCTGCACGTCGAGCAGTGTCTGTGTGTAGAGCGCCAGGCCTCTCAGCACTCGGGCCGTCGTCCAGCTGGCATGGCTGGCAGCATGGCCGTGGCCGGCGTCGTGGCTGCTCGGACGTGCCTGGACATCCTCGTCGTCGTCGCCGCTCAGATCCAGCGCCATGGCCATGGCCTGGCTGCGCACGCGCAGCAGCTGCCGGAGCATGTCTTTGGTGCCCGATGTCGTCGTCAGGCTGTAGGCGCAGAGCGCCCTCTGCAGGTCTTCTCGCGCGGCCGCTGCGGCCCGGATGCGACGGCCTGTGCCTTTCTTGTCATGGTCGTCGTCGTCGTCGTCGTCATTGTCGTCGTCGTCGTCGCCGTCATTGTCCTTGTCCACATGCTCCTCCTCCGCCGCCGCCGCCTTGAACTCTACTTGTCGCTCTACGACCTCGACGAGATTCTGCAGCCGCCTGCGCAGCCCCCCCAGTTTCTTCTTGGAAGCCTCCATCGACGCATGCACGGCCGCATCTCCTCCCTGTATGCCCAGTCTCGCTTGCGTCTTTTCTGTCGGTCGCCCACTGGCCCTGTCGTCCTCGACGCTCGGGAGCAGCAGCCGGCTGAGCACGAGCACCTTGGCGGCCAAGACGAGCCGCTCGCCCCGCGTCAGGGTCAGGACGTCCACGGGCTCCCAGGTCGCAGACGCACCGGCCCCGCCGAGCGACCTTGTCTCTCGCGTCTTTCGCGTTCTTTTCGCGTTCTCCTTCGCCACCGATCGCGACAGCAGTCGGCCAGCTGTGCGAGCACACGTCTCCAGCAGCCTCGCCCGTGCGGCCACACGGAGCGCCTCGTTGCTCGGGGACAGACGGCTGCTGCTGCTGCTGCTGCGGCCTCCTCCGCCGTGCTCGTCCACAAAAGCCGCGAGCGCTGCCACTTTGCGTCCGACAACCGCCCGTCCACAGCGGCTGCCGAGAGTACCGAGAGTATGCCGCACCGCGTCCATGTCGCCGCGCATCTGCACAATCGTGTCGGCCGTGCCGAGCAGCTCTCGGTAGGAGCCGCCGACCTGGGTGCGCAGGCGGGCAGCCTTGTCGTCGACCTGGCCATGAAGAGAGGCGTGGATGGCTCGAATTTGCGGGAGGGTGTGGTTGGAGGCAAAGATCTGGGCCGAGGACGTCAAGAGGCTGACGTCTGGCACGGATGCTGCCATGGTAGGTGGGAGACAGGGGGAGGGGGGGAGGTGGGAAGAGGAGGTGGGAAGAGGAGAGGCTGTTTGGTTGTTGATTGTGGTGGTGGTGGTGGTGGTGGTGGACTATCTTTTTGAGCTGAGCTGTCAAAATGAAGCCAGTTAGGGAAGGCTGCCAGCCAATCAGGTAATTGTGGGTCCATTCCACACACCACACATAAGCTTCAGCCTTTCACCAGCCCACGGCGATATGGCAACATGACTACATGACGACATTGCATTCTGAGAGACAAGATGGTGTGGTGGACATGTCGAATCATCCTGGCAAGGCCTCCCCGAGCAGGGTACTCTCGTTCCTTTTCTGCCCGGACGCTCTACTCTTCCTTCCCGGCTTCTCTGGCATACTATCGCCCGAGATCTCGGTCGCGTCTCTCTGACCACCGGGACAGCGGGGGCCGGACCAGCGACATGTACGATGAGGGGGTCCATGTGGCTGACGACGGCCTCGTCTACCCCGGCATGCCAGGCCAGTCTGAAGGTGGGTGGGCGTGTGCCTCTCTACCTGCATATGCTCATACAGAGTAGTCACAAACGGTGCCGTGCTGTATGCGGCCTCTACCTTTATGATGCAAGAGATGGCCCGGCAGTACTATGACGACTATCTGAGTCTCTGCGAGGCTGGTGAGACGGCCAAGACGGTCGAGGTGCCGCATATCTATACCGTCCCCAAGAGTGCGTGGCAAAGGAGCTCAGCCCTGACACTCGTCCATCTGCCTGACATTCCATACGCCTGACATTCTAGACACGCTGGTCCCCAGCCATTTCATCCTCACCAATGACTACCTCTCTCGATTCACTCTACAGCCATCGCGTGGCATGCTTCTCAGCGGTAAGACTGTTTCTGTATTCGTGCTCCCGTCTCTATTCTCACAGCAAAGACCTCAACAGCTGCCTGGACGACTTTTTTGATGCACAGGCAACAAAGGAAGAGGCCGGACACTGGATCGATAGCCACCCCTATGCCTCTGCAACGCCAGACGACGCCATCCATGTCTGGATGAAGGTGTGATGCAGGGCGGTGAAGGATGATCAGGGATGGGAAAACTCTGTAGCTCTGGGAAACGTATGAAGCCACTCTTCTCTCGTGTACACCTGTCCCCTTTTCTGAAGAAACTCTGTGATTTTCCAATTCAATTCTGTCCGTCAGCCCTGTCTTGTTCTCGTGACGTGTTCTCGTGACATGGTCTCGTGACATACCGTCAATGGCCATCCTCCTCGCCGGCTGCAGAGAGTAGTGGTCGGTACGCTCATGCACAACAACCAGGTCCGTGGGCAGTACTGTTCCGGCCGGCACCGCATACACCAGCATGTCGTCGCCTCTGAAGATGTGGCGGACGAGTCGCTGCTGGTATGGCGAGTTGGGTCGGAGAGACGCACCGTTGGGAGCTGCCGACTGCGAATCAGTACTAGTGGCGCTTATCGAAGAGAGAGAGAGAGAGAGAGACAGAGAGAGACAGGGAGAGACAGAGGAAAACAGACACAGAGAGAGAGGTGTACCTTTATAGGACTGCGGATCCAGAGCTTTGGGCAGGACGTGGCCATTTTCGCTGGTAATGTCAAAGATGGGCCGCCGAGGGGCCCAGTCTCGAAGTCTCACATGCGGACCGTTGTTGACTCGAAAGAGCTCTTTTGGTAGAGAGCGGAATACGGCAATGAGATGGGACGACATTGGGAGGTATAGGTCAAAGTTCTCTGGAAAAGAACTCTACGCGTGAGATGACATTACGTCACGTGGTCATATTCCTAACAACTAGCTTTTTTTTGGATGCGACGAGGCTATCTATGCAAACGCCAAGAGAAGAACTAAAAAGAACAAGCAAAAAAAACCAAACAATAAAAAAAAAAAAGAAAAACTTCACCCCAGCTTGATACTGCGCACAAGCCCCGTCTTGATACCCGTAAGCTCGCCATGGTAGTTGTTGCGGTCTCCCACTTCCTTGTAGACGGCACGCTTGCTCGCCAGCTGCTTCGTCTTCTTTTCAAACTTGATCCGCTTCTTGACACGCGGGTTGTTCTTCTTCTCCTTCATCGTCCGGTGGCTGAGACCCTTGTTCTTCTCAATCTCCCACGTCAGCTGCCGACGGCCGTCCTGGTCCATGCTCATCTCCGGCTCAACACGGTCCAGCAAGCCAGCCTCGGCCTCGGCCTTGCGCGCCGCCTTGGCCTCCTTCTTTTGCCGGTGCGCCCGGACAATGCTGTTGTAGTACTGCAGATTCTCGTCTTCTTCTTCTCCGTCGTCCTTGTCGTCCTTGTCGTCCTTGTCGTCGTCCTCCTCATCGTCACCGCCCAGCTCCTCGCCCGGCTGGATCGCGCTCTGTCCACGCCGCGTCGCCGCCGCCATGAGCCGTGCCTGTCGGTCCCTGAGCCGCTCGCGGTACGGAATGTCCACATCGCCGCCTGCCTGGCCGCCGGCATCGGCTCTCTTGTTGACCTTTTGCATGATCTGCGACGTGTAGAAGCCGAGACTCTTTTTGCGCTGCATCTTGGCCTCGGCAGCCCTCGAATCCATCTCCTCTGCCTCGCCAAAGTCGGAGCGGGCCGCGTCGCTGTCGCTATCGCTGTCGCTGCCATCACTGCCGCTGCGCGCAGCCTGCTTGGCTGCCGCCCGCTTCTTCTTGTTCTTGGCCAGCACGGCCGACAGGTCGGCAATCGATGCCTCGACTTCCTTGGACACGGCAGTGCTCGTCCGTTTCTTTTTCTTGTCCTGGTCCTTTTTGTCCTTTTTGTCCGTCTTGTCCGTCTTCTCTTTCTTCTTGTCCGTCTTGTCCGTCCTCTCCTTCTCCATCCTGTCCATCCTTGCCCTCCGGGCCTCGTCCGGCCGGACCTCTTCCACGGCCACCTTCTCTTCCGTCTGGCGGGCCTGCACGCGCTGCACCCATTCCCACGTCTCCCGGCTGTCGACGAGGTACTCCATGACTTCGTGGCCGTGCAGCTCCTCGGGGTCCATCAAGCTCTGGGGACCGCCCGGGTTGTCGCGGGTGGGCGCCATCAGCAGCGAAAAGTAGAGGGCCATGGTGGACAGGTAGCAGGCCAGCACGCGGTACTGCACGGCCTCAAGCGTGTGGCCGGCCTTGCCGTCAGCCAGCTTCCGGTACTCGTGAAGCACGGGCTCGAGCGTGGAAAACTCATCGCACATGTAGTCGAACTCGGGGTAGAGAGACTGCAGCAGCCGATAGCGCTCGTCGTCGGTCATGGAGTCGATCTCGTCGGCCGTCTTCATCTTGACGGTCACGACGGCACCGCCAGACGTCTCCTGGACCTTGTCCGTGCCAGTCTGGCCAGCCGCATCAGCCCCGCCAGCACTGGTTCCCCACTCGTCCGCATCAAAAAAGTCCGCGGCCGTCATGCGTGACAGCTGCTTCTTCTGCAGTCGGCGGGCCTCGGCCTCTTCCTCGAGAGCATGGTCCTCCGTCTCAATGACCTCGCCGTCGTAGTACTCGTTCTTGGACACGCCCCACCAGCCCTGGTCATCTTCGCCTCGCTCTCCGCCTTCTTCGTCGTCGTCGTCATCGTCGTCGTCGGCCCTCTTCTTTCTGGACGTGGACTTTTTCCTCTTTACATCCTCGGCGTCAGAGTCGTCATCCGAATCCTCACCGGCCAGAATTTCCTCGTCTGATGCTTCCAGAAATTCGTCTTCGGCGTCCTCTCGTCGCTGGCGCTTGGTCCCGGGCTCGTCGTCAAACAGAATCTTGTCCTGGTCGAGGAAATACTCCTCTTGCTCGTCGGCAATGTCCTTGTAGGAGGTGATGGGGCCGAGTCGGGCATCGGCCGGATCGTACTCCCTCGGGCCCTTTGGCCCTACCGGCTGGCGTGCCGCCTTTCTCTTCCGAGCCATGGTTGGGGGGTGTTTTCAATGTATGGAAAGAGGTTGAGAAGAAGGGCAAAGAAAAAAAAATTAACTTTTTCTTAGTCTGGCTAATTTTTTCCCCATTCTTATCGATAAGTAGAATCTTATCATGACCCCACTCATCTCATACTTATTAGTCATCCAATTTACAGGGTCAGCTTACGTGAGATTCAGCGATGCAATGCGCCGTAATATATGCACGGGAAATGGAAAAAGGAAGAAATGCGAGAGTCGGAAATGAAATGAAATCAGGTCACTCCAGTCCTGTTCTCCGTCTGATTGGTGTGCCATGGATGAGTGCGCTATGTGTAATCATATCGCCAAGAGATCGGTCATCCTCTAAAGGAGAGACCCACTCTTTTCAGGAGCTCAGTAGCTTCCATCTCTCATTAAAAAAAGTAGAGACGTCCTAGAAAGTCTGTTCAGTTCTCTTTACGAGTACAAAACGAGCCGCCCCTCGCACCTGTTTCGCTCATGCCTAGTCTCAGTCCAACATCTGTCGCGTTGACATCGGCTGCCGTGGTCGGCTCCAGCTTACTCGTCAATTCTGCCATGGGGCTCTTTCGCAAGAACCAGATGCCCGTCGAGGGAAAGGTGAGAGGGGAGAGAGGAGGAGACGAGAGGAGAACAGGAGAAGCGGAAGAGGCCGAGGCAGAGAGAGGCTGACTGGCAGACTGTCCTCTTGACGGGCGCATCAGAGGGCATGGGCCGGTCTGTGGCCAAGCAGCTGTCCCAGCAGGGCGCCCACATCATCGTCGTCGCCCGCAATGTCGGCCGTCTAGAAGAGACTGTCACCGAGATGAAGGTACGTTTCCCCTCGTCTGGCATACTGTCCGACTGTTTTTTTTTGTTTTTTTTTTTGCTCGTCGGTTGGGCCCGTCTTGGGTGCTCACAATCAGTCTGCCGCCAAATCCAAGGACCAGCGCTTCCACTATATCACCGCCGATGTCGGCGAAACCAACTATGCCGCCGCCGTGATCGCCGACGCTCTCGCCTGGAACGCCGGCGCCCCCATTGATATTGTCTGGTGCATCGCCGGCCTCTCGACGCCCATGCTATGGGTCGAGGAGCCTGCCGAGGTCGCCTTGGGCGCCTCCCGCCGCAACATGGACGTCAACTACTGGGGCGCCGCCGAGATGGCCCATGCTATCCTGCGCGAGTGGCTCCGTCCCGAGGCTGGGCCCTACGTCGAGCCGCGCCACCTCATCTTCACGTCGTCGGTCGTCGCCTTTTTCTCCATTGCCGGCTATGCCTCCTATGCGCCCTCCAAGTGGGCGCTGCGAGGCCTTGCCGACACCCTCACCCAGGAGACGATTCTCTACTACGCCACCAACCCCGTCCGCGTCAGCATCGTCTACCCCGGCACCATCCTCAGCCCGGGCCTGACCCGCGAGAACGTCACCAAGCCCGAAATCACGCTCCAGCTTGAAAAGGACGACCCGCAGCTGCCCCCTGACGACGTCGCCCGCAACTCCATCGCCGGCCTCCAGCGCGGCGACCACTTTGTTACCGTCTCCTACCTCGGCGACCTCATGCGCTGGTCCGTCCTCGGCGGCTCGCCCCGCAACAACCACCTGCTCGACATGCTCGGCGGCTTCCTCGTCACCTTTATCATGTTCTTTGTCGTTTGGTGGATCCACGGCGACATCCGTGCCTATGCACGCAAGAACGGACACCCGTCGACATACAAGAAGTAGGGAAGAAGGGGGAACACGGGAAGAAACAAAAGTCAGAGGAAGGGAAAATAAGGGCATGACTTGTTTCTAGGAAAATATACTCCTGTTTGCGTGTTTCGCACGCTTGTACAAGATCCAGATGACTATGACTATATAGTATGAATATACACAATCTCTCATACACCCCGCCACTTGCCAAACTGCAGCCACTGGCGGTACAGATCCTTGAACAGCACGCGGCCGCTGACGTCAACGGCATCGTTGAGCAGCCGCCGGGTCTCGTCTGACGTGATGCTGAGCACGGAATAGAGTCCAGGCTCCAGGGCCTCGCGGATGCTGCGGGCCACCACAGCACCATCGATCTGCAGCTTGATGTAGGCCATCAGCACCAGGTACATGTGCTGGCCTGCCGACCGCTTGGCGACATCCGTGGCCGAGTGCAGGAGCGGTGCCTGCGCGGTTCCGTCCCCAGACGCTTTGCTGCGACGCATCATCCTGGCCACCGCCGCCGTCGACGGCTCGCAGATGAGCTCCAGCAGCCGCGAAAAGCGCTTGGCCTGGGGTACCCAGTTGTTCTTGTCGCTCTTGTCGCTCTTGTTGCTGCTGTCTCCATGCGGATGCTCCTGCTGCCCAGCCACGAGCCGGGCCAGCAGGGCCTGCAATGTGCCGACAAGCAGGTGGAAGCGGCCCTCGAGCCGCAGGCGGTGCCGCTTCAAAACAGCCTCTAGGAGGCGGCAGCACCAGTCAAAGACGACGGGCGAGGCGTGCACAGGGCCGCAGCTGGTACCGTCCACCGGAGCCGGAGAGACGGCAAGAGCCACTGCACTCAGCGTCGTGTCAATGTTCCACTGCACCATGGCAGCTGCTGCTGCCTTGTCGTCCAGCAGCAGCGTCTGCAACGTCTGTGCTAGCAGCTTGGCCTCGGTCACGGAAGTGGCACGTGGCAGTCGCTGGGCGAGGCGGCTGTGCACGGTTGCGAGGCTGAAGCTGCCGTCAGCTGTCCTTGCTGTTGCTGCTCCGATTGTGTCTATGTTGTTTAGAATGACAGGAAAACATTAGGAGAAAAAAGAGAAGAGAGAAAGGAAAAAAGAAAAAGGGAAAAAAAGATGCTCACTGGATAGCTGGCCAAGAAGATGCTGGATGGCCAAGAGTTGTCCGACTGACGCCGGTCCATCTTCCAGCGCTGCAATGAGGTCCTGGACGTAAGTCAAGAAGGTCTCCTGACTGTATCCTGCCGTCTCGCTCGCCAAATAGTCGCGTAAGAGATCACCGTCGACAAAGACAGAGGCAGCTGCCAACGCAGCAGAGCCTGCGCTCTCCGCGGCTTCTGATTCCATATGGGCCTTGCTCCTTGCTTCAAAGAGACCGGGGAAACGCACTGCACGTGCTGGCCGGTCTTTCTCGGTCACGTACCGGGTCAAGAATGCCTTCCACCTCCACCGCATCTTGCCGCTGTCCGCAGGCAGCTGCTCGCCGCCACAGTCAGCACCATCGGCCAAGCGTTTCATTGGCTCGACAAGTGATCCCAGTCCATGCTGGTACAGCTGTTTCTGCATGGCTTGCAAATGTCCACCGCTCGCTACTGTCAGCGCCGCGTCCAGGGCAAGCATCATGCCGAGGCGGTCCTCTGAGAGGTCGTCTCCTTCCTCCGTGCCAGTCATATCCGTATCTTCATGAAGCGGCTCTAGATAGCGTTGCAATTGGCCGACAATCCGTGACGCCAGCTGGCCCCCAAGTCTTTCCTGAGTCTCTGCACGGGCTCCTGTTGCCGCTGGCTGCGTAGGCTGCAGTGCTGCTTGAAGAAGAATGAGCTGGACAGTCTCATCCGGCCCTGTATCTGTACTTCCCTGGTCTCCCCATGACAGCATCCTCATAGACACGTGGCTCTCTGCAGTGTTGGATTGGCAGCAGAGAGCAGCCGTGGACACATATCGAAAGCGCTCTAGCACACCGAGGGCAGTTGGCAGGGGAGCGGACCTGACCACATGGTAAGCCGTCTCACCAAGCTGCTCCAGGCCCTCTACATCCACATCCTATACCGGTCAGATGGCTGTGATTATCAAAAGCAAGAACTGAGACACGCAACTTACACCGAAGCCTCGTTCTCGCATCACGCGGATTAAAAGATCCAGCAGCACAACGGCATCGTCGATGGTCCGTAGCTGTTTCTTTATGAAATCAGAACCAGCCCCGCCTTTCTTCGGTACGAGAATGGCCACGATACGCTCACGCAGACGCCGGGAAAGCAGGTGGGAGGGCACATGCAAGAGTCCCAGCATCGTTGAATATAGATCACGTGACTCTATTGCACGTGACTCTTCCAGCTGGCTGAGATATCGCTCGACGAGCGTATCTGTAATGATGCCATTCTGCAGGCTCGTCAGGTTGGCCAGCAGAGACGTCGCCACAATGTCTGCAGACGTGCGGATCTGGGACTGCCAGGAGAGCAGGCTACGGAGAATGGCAGACGGTTCTCTGCTGTCTTTGATCATTTCACTAGGAAATGGTCAGTCAGGTTCAGGGAATGCGCACAGAAAATCAAAAGAAGCAGAGAAGAAAGGAAGAAAGGGCAAAAACTGAAAAAAAAAACCCTACTCCACAAAGCGCGATGATCCGCAGAGCATCCACGCAAGAAATGTCGCCACGACCGAAGCAGCATCGCCAAAGTCGCCCCCGAACCGCTTCGTCTTGTCCTCGTCGTAGGAGCGCACGAGCGTAGAGAGTCTGGCCTCCAGCTGCCTCGACATGTCCGGGTCCTTGTGGTCTGCCAGCGAGCTCAGCTTCTGCTGAAACTGGCCAAAGAGAGCCCGTGTGACTTGTCGAGGTGTAGGTGCCGTCGTCGTCTCCGTCTCGTCTTCCTTTACCTCCTCGTCACTCTCTGGCATCGCCATCCAGAAAGCAAAGGCACAGGCGAGCGCCTCAAACGTCTCTGCCCAAGCAGCAGCTGCTTCCCTCTTCTTGTGCTTCGCCGCCAGCTTCTGCAGCGGCTTCTGGACGGCAGACCAGACGGTGCCAGCGTCCACGGTCACGGCCACGGCGCCCTCCCACGAGAGCACGCGCCGCAGGACTCGCCAGCGCATGGCTGCCATCTCGGCCTGCAGCGCACGCGGCAGCTCCGGCTGCAGCTTGGTTCCTGCTGCCACGGAGGCAACGAGCGTCTCCGTATCGAGAATGCCCTGCCACGCCTCGAGATGAATGCCTGCCGTCAGGGCATCGAGCACGACGAGCCTGGCCACAGCCGCGGCTGCCGTCTTTTCTTTTGGCAGGAGCAGCTCCAGCATCTCCTGCAGTTGCTGCTTCGTGAGGGCTGTCTGCACAGCATCTGCCACGGCAGCCCGGATGTCTCGGCTGAGCCAGGGAGTCTGGCCCGACATCTCGCTCTCGGAGTCGGCGCGGCAGCAGCTCAGCAGTAGCCCGGCGTGCCAGCGCTTCACAAAATCAGGCAGGCGGCGGGCCTTTGCTGATCCCCGGGCGAGTGCCGTCAAAAAGACGGGCGCAAAGTCGTCGTCTTCTGGGCTCTCTTGCGGCGACGTCTCGTGCTTTTCGCCGGCCAGTCGCAGAGGCAGCCCGTCGAGAACTTTCTTGAGCAGATTCTGCGCATCCTCGTCGGCATCGAGAAAGGCATCGGCGTCACAGGTAGCAGCCGATGCAATCAGCCGCCAATCGATCCACGAATCAGCGCCAGAGGCGTCTTTCCTGCCCGCCCTGCGTCCTGGCAGCGCACACGCCCAGCAGACCGTGTGGAGGCTCATGGGCGAGGGCGCGGCGTCGTACTGTGCAGCCATGTCGAGCAGGTCGGCCAGCAGGCTGTTGCGCTCCCGGGCCGTCAGCAGAGAGGACGTCTGCTCGACAAATGGCTGGCTGATGCTGTCAAAAGCCGCCTGCAACCAGCGCAGATTGTCTTTGCTCGTCGCTGCCGCCGCGGTGCCACCTCCTCCACTCTCCTTGCTGTTGTTGCTGTTGCTGTTGCTGCCACTGACACCACCGCTGGCCAAGAGCATTCGCGGCGCCCGTAGAACCAGAGAAAAGAGCACTTTGGCCACGGCACAGAGGGTGTCCTTGGACGCGGCAGCCGTGGCTGCTGCATCGCCAGCCACCTCAAACGCCCGGAGCTGGCCGCGGTTCAGAAAGGTGGCACGTGCTGGAAGGACGAGGTTGTTGGTCAGGAACCTCTGCAGGCCAGCGGTCCATCGGCGGCGCACCTCGGCGCTCACTCCTGCTGCAGAGGCTGATTCTGTCGTCTGGCTTCTGCTGCTGCTGCTACTACATCTAGTGTGTAGCAAAACACAGAGGATCGAGAGGGCCTCGTATGACAGATAGGATGCAATCTCAGTGGCGTCGTCAAAGGCCGGCAGATGGAGGTTCCAGAGCGTCGAGAACGTCGCTATCCACGATTCCTGGCCGTCGAGGGCAGACTGGCAGCTGTTTTCTCCATCCGAGCCACTGCCGTCGTCACCCATGGAAGTCTTGAGAGCCAGGCCGCAGACACGCAGCAGAGGGGCCAACAAGGCCAGGGCCTCGCTGGCCGGCAGACTGAAGAAGGACTTTATCTGTTCAGCACCAATGCGGTCGTGTGCCATGTGGAGGGTGTCTCTGGTGTCTCTGGTATCCCTGGTGTCTCTCTGACCGGTGGATTGTATCTTTTCTGTCAACGTCATCGTTGAGCTCGTCCGACAGCCCTCATCGATGCGTGTCAGCAGCACCCGTAGAGCCCCAAATACAGCGGCAGCACACAGTATCCTGTTCTGCGAGCTGCTGCGCAAACCCTGCAGGTCAAACTCGGCAGCCTGCCACTTCTTTCGCTTGCGTGTGTTTGTCTGGGAAGACGACGACGACGACGAGGTCGAGGGCGGCCGGGAGTCTAGGTCTCGGACGGTCTGCTGAAGGATGGCCAGGAAGCGCCGCTCGGCCAGGATCTTGGCCAGGGTGAAGAGGGGTATGCGCCGGAAGAGGCAGGCCAGGATCTGCCATGTCAGCGGAAAGCGGCGCATTGTCTCGGCCTCGTCGGCGACATTGGTCGAGGTCGAGGTGGTGCCCAAGTTCTTGAGGATCCAGCGCAGAGCAACCTCTTCCGAAGCAAAGAACAGGGAAGCATGGTCGTCGGCAGAAGAAGCCGAGAGGGCGGTCCAGAGGCTGTCGAGTTTGGACGATGTCGTCAGAGTCGTCTCGGAACCGGCTTGGTCGAGAGACCGGGCGGTCTTGAGGAGAACGGCCGCAGCCATTGGAGTGGAGGGAAGTCAGTTCTCTTGAATGTTCACGATGAGAGGATATGCTGGTCAATCGACATTTCTTTTGCGTCTTTCTTGTCCTCTTTTCGTCTTTTAACTTTTTGCCGTTTTTCTTCTCGTTTTTTCTTCTTTTATTTTTTAGAGACCCACCAAAAAGTAAAGCTCAGCGATACCAATTCTGCCGGTTTTGTCAGATAGCTCTAGTTTCTCTCACCGCCTTCGGACCTCTCCCCATTCTCGAATGAGCGCGAAAAGAATAACAATATTAATAATAATAATAATACTAATAAAAAAGCAGAGCAGTAGCCGGTTTGGTCCGCTCGTAGGAGCCCAAAAAATAGAGCCGAATTTACTGCGCACTGAGCTTTTTGGCGACGTTTCTTTCTCGCGAGCAGACCACTCTTTCTGCACCTCTTCCTGTCTGTCTCCCCCGTCTCTCTGTCTCGGTTCTTCCTACTCTCCGGAGTTTTTCTCTCGGCTCTTCTCTGTTCTCTTGTCCTGCTACCGTTGCTGACTGTTTTCCCTGCAGCCTCCACCAGAGAGAAATCCTTCTGTCCGAGCTTCAGTCCTGTCGCGTGGACTCTTTCTTGCCTCGTCTCCCAACTCTCACACACTCGATCATGTCTGACGCATCTGTCCCGAGCTCCGTACCGGCACGGCGAGTGGCTGCGCGACCCGTCAGCGAGCTGTTGTTGAACGAGCAGGTAGGCAGAAAAAGAGAAGAGACGAAAAGAAGAGCAAAAAAAGAAAAAGAAGAGAACAGAAAAGAAAAGCTGACCTTGTAGTGGGACCACTGCCTGTCCAACCTCGTGATCAAGTCAGGTCTCGGCCTCGGCTTTGGCGTCGTCTTCTCGGTCCTCTTATTCAAGCGGAGAGCGTGGCCTGCCGTCTTTGGCCTGGGCGCCGGTGCGGGCCGGGCCTATGAGCAGTGCAACTCCTCACTCAAGTCGGCCTCCAAGGAGAACCGGGCGACCGCATAGACGCTCTCGACCGTCTCCCTTTCATGTCGCTTCTCGCCTCGATCCCCTTCCCGCCCTCTAACCCGAAGCTCTACCCACAGTCTTTCTGCGGCCGACGATAGTGTGGAAACACGCTGTGTAAAATCATAAAGAGGGACAGGGCAGAGTGAGAGAGGAGGATCTGCTTGGTCTGGCTGGCTGTGCTCTGCATATACGAGTTGTCCCATCTATCCATCTCCTTCCGTCTCTGCTAGCTCTGCCTTCGCCCCCCTTCTTCGCATTGTATAAAAACGGTGTTTCGTTTTTTTCCCCTTGTTGTTTATGATTTTCTTGTTTTGTTGATATAGGAGACAAAAAATACACTTAGATTTGCGTTTCTGCAAGCTCCCTTGAAATCCAACCAGCTTCCCCCTTTTTGGTATCCTATCCAAAATCACTCTCTCCCTATATCTAGGTGTCCAGGTGTGGCCTACATACCCAATGGACTACCTCTGCAATACAAGACGGCAACATGGAAATGCAAAAAGCAAACATGCAATACATGGCAATACAATGCAAAAGTATCCAAATAGCCAAAAGAGCCAAAATAGCCAAACATCGGCATAATTACATAATGGTACAGCAGCTGCGCAAGAGCTTGGGCAAGCACTTGACGACGGCCTGTCCGATCTCGTCTTCGACATTGCCCTGCTGCTGCTGCTGCTGCTGTTGCTGGTGTTGTCCGCCATGGTGCTGCTGGCTGGACGCGCCCGGGTAGCTCGGCTGGGCATGGGGCTTGTAGCCGCCGTGTCCGCCCTGGTGGTAGCCGCCGAGGTGGCTGGCGGGCTGCTGGGAGAGGGGCGGCATGCCGCTGCCACCTGTCGCGGCGCCGCCCTGGAGGTTGACGTAGATGCGGCCCTCGTTCTCCTCGGTGGCGCACTGGAGGCCGAGCTCGCGGCAGAGCTTCTCGACGGCGGGCTTGATCTTCTGGACGTGGTTGGCGCTGTGGTTTCCGCGGCCTACAATGACGTGGAGGTGGGACTGGCCCTGGGACTGGGCGGCACGGATGCGCTGCTCGAGAATGCGCTCGGCCTCCTCGACGTACTGGCCGTGCAGGTCAATGGTGTCTTCGGCGACGCGCTGGACGGCGTTGTTCTCGCGGAAGATGTAGTCCGAGGCCTGGCGGTTGTAGTCGTCCATGGCGGCAGCGTGCTTCTTGCCCTCGGCCGAGAGGTTTTTGGCGGCGGCGCCATCGCCGCGCTCGTAGGCCTGGTGGGCCTTGTCGAAGCAGGAGCTGCGCTTGGCGGCCTCTTGGCGGGCGAGGTCGCGGAGGCGGTCGTACTCGGCCTCGGCGTCGGAGCCGGCATTGTGGTTGAAGGCTTGTCGGTCAATGAGGGGCCGACGAGACACAGGACAAAACAGGACAGGTGGGGTCGGGCAAACTTACACCGCTGACCCAGCTGAGTCATGGGAATGGCAGAGGAAGACATGACGACACACGAATCAGAAAGAGGGCCAAGCTAAGACGGTGACACGGAACAGCGGGTGACTCGGCCAGACCGGAGAAGGAGAGAAGGAGAGGAGGGGGGAGAGTGAGGAGCAGAGAGGACCAGAAAAGCAAAAATAAAAAAGAGTGTCTGTTACACGTCCAAGGCTGGCCGGTCGGGGGCGACAAGAGGCTGCACCAGTGGTGTTCGTTCAGGCTTGCTGCCTCGTTCTGCCTCGCGCTGCCTCCTTCTCAGTCTCCTTCGCTGGCAATTGGGCGATTGGGCGATTGGGCTCTTGGACTCTTGGATTCTTGGGTGTCTCAGGCGGTGGGTTGGCGATGCTTCATGAATTTCGCGTCACCACAAACTACGTAAGTCTCCACTGTTTGAGGGTCTGCGACCCGATTCTGATTGGTGGACAAGGAGAGCTGAAAATAAAGAGACCAATCGGACACTGTACTGATCCTGCATAGGCCAATTTCTGCAAGTACTCTGAAAGTACTCGTACTCCTTTACCACTATGTACGAGCAGTAGCACGCCGGTACTTGTGCGATGCGAGTCTGCAGCCACCGGCAGCCATCACAGCAGTGGGATCGACGCTCTCAACAAAGTCTGTGTGGTTCCAGTACGAGACAGAGTACTGTGTATGTACTGTGTATGTACTGTATAGGAGTACTGCTCGTAGTACGAAGTATATGAGTACTCGTTCTGTGTATGTTTGTCCTCTCTGATCGGCTATCGTCCCACAGCAGGTCTGCAAGCACCCGAAATTGACCCTGTTTACCTGCTCCGTATTCAATTTCTAGAAGGCCAGTGTGTCGTCTTGTTCTTGTCGGATCGGGCTAGTGAAATCTTATTCTTATTTTGCATCGTATACATACGGAGTAGTCCTACTCCGTATAGTCTCACTGCGTCGTTTTCTGTCATGATGCATGAACATGTTTAGAGGGCTAGGAGGTCCAGCATGGCAATGTTCCGTTGCTTGACGTTTAGGATGCTTCTCTATTTCCCATTGCGCCATATAGGCAAGTGTACTATGATACATTGTAGTACGGGGCTCTGTCGCCATGCTCTCTGCAATGTATGAGTATTCGTACTATAGTCACAAAAGACGTGTACTATTGTCTTTACGGTGCATGCCGGATTGTCCCTGTCCAGCGTCGTAGTATTTTCTCGTAGCGGATGCCAATCGCGTACTCACGGTGGTATTGGCAATATTAAAAAGGGGTCCTCTGTCGTTGCGAATCTGACGATAATACCCTGCTGGTTTTCGCCCCAGAGAGCTTCACGTGGCTTGGAGCAGGGAATGAGCACGTACTACTCCGTACCAGTCGTCCTCTACTCCGTATATACTCCGTAATGAAAAGACGCCTCTCTCTCGACCTGCTTATTCCCAGCACGCAGCAACCTATACTCTGTGACTTCCTGGCTGATAGCGCAGGTCTTGCCGAATCCGTCCCCTTCTTTTTTCTTCTCTCCCCTTTCTTTCCTCCCTAGTCCCAAGTTTCGCCGCATTGCGATTCAAGGGGCAGTGGGCCAGCGTCTCTCTCTGCTCGTATGGCAAGGGATAGTACTCCGTATATCCTAGCAAGATTTATGCTGGAGATGGCAACTCTGGCGTGCAAATTCTGCCTCCATGTACATAGTATGTCGTACGAGGACTCTTGTGCCGCGAGGACCTGTACTCCGTATTCATTCACAGAACACAATTGGCAGGGTGTATACAAGCCTCGTCGATCAGCAGGAGCCGAACCAAAAAAAAAGAATAAAAAAAGGCTGCAAGAGAGAATGCGCTGGTGATCCTCTGGCATGCATTGCCGGCTAAAACTTTTGTGTTTTACGAGACTGGCAAATGAGAGAGTCTGGAGGAGAATGAGTGGAAGAGAGAGTGCCGACTGCAAAAAATGCACGGCAAACAGCCTGACCCACAAAGACAACGGTCGATCTTGGGGGTTCTTCACCAGGATGCTCTTGCAACGGTCGGAAGAAGAAAAGAAGAGGCCTATTTTAAGGCTGTGTTTCGTGCCCCTGTCGCCTTTTTTTTCTGGCTTTTTTTTTTTCTGGATTCTATCTTTTTGACTGTTCTATTCCTTGCTGCCTCTTTGGTGTTCTGTGAGCTGTTCTCTTGCTCTCCTGCTCTCTTGCTCTCTGGATATTGTCTCACCAGAGAGAACCCGACAATGTCGACACTCCCTTGCCTGGTGTAGCAAGATTATACAAACTACGAGTACATACTCCGTAGTACTCTGTACTATATACATACGTATAGTACCGTATTGGTACTCAAGCCGATGCCTTGTCCGTGCTAACCGCATACTCTGTTAGACGTACACAGTATGCAAAGTATTTGCTGCAGTGGAGATGCTGGCTGAGAGTGGACCCACGAGCCATCCTCTTTCGGTTATCCTCCTGTACTCTTTTTTTTTTTTTTTTTTTTTTTTCCCTTCTTTCGTCCATTGCCCCCTTTTGTGGATTCTTTCGTAATACACAGCAACTTGTCTTGGATCCCATTTCCCAGCAGTCGCTGTCTGTCTGCGGAGGATGCACATTCCTGGACGACTCCGTTCCATAGAGAGCAGTAGCAGTACATACGTATAGTACCGAGTGACTGCGCATGTCTTTCCAGACCTTTTTGCAGCTTGTACTCTACCCGTACTTGTAGTTCTCGCGTCCTACCGGCGATCTCAAGCCAGGGAGAGCTCATGCAAGGGCGGATGCACCTCTAGGTAGCGTGCTGCACGAGTACTCTTTGGTGCCCGTACTGCCTACTCCGTGCTCGTACTCTACAAACCACATCTACGAGTACTCCATACTATGTAGGGATACCTGTATCTCGCACAAACAAGGCGTTGTCCATTTTGTATCTCCATGGCAAATGCTCCGTCCCGCAAACGCGATCCATAGTAGAATGTGAGCGCGTCAGCGTTGTTTGTGTTTCTCTTTCTTGTTCCCCTATTTTTGGTTTTTGTTCACTCTGCTCTGTTCTCTGGTCTGGTCTCTGGTCTCTGTTTTTTTTTGTTCTCTTCTTTTCCTTCTTCCTTTTCCTATTCTTCAGTTAGCTCAGCTGCCTCTTGGCCCAGTGCGGTTTCCTAAATAGCAAGCACGAGTAAATGACCGTGGGTCCGAAATAGACTACTACATAACACTACTCCGTACTCCGTACTCTTAGCAGGTAGCAGGCCACAAGCGCCCAAGCTCCAGCGCGCGAACGCATTGATCCTCTGCCCCCTTTCTGCCTCTGCCCTTTTCAGTTTGCACCTGGCTGCCGGTACACCCGCCTGGAATATCGATCCCCTCTCCATTTTAGTGCTGTTCTTAGTGCCAGTGCAGGTATTAGTACTGTTTTTTAGGCTCTCATGTAGGCTCTATCCCTCGTCGCAGGCAGGTACTAAGCACACTAATGCCAGTCCCAGTGTACGTATACGTACATGCGAGTAAGTCGTACCAACAACCAGATTACCAGGAAAAGGTACTCCTACATGGCTAGCGCACAGTACCCCGTAGTAGAGCACAAACGTTCCTAGTTCCGCCGCCACCAATAATCTCCCGGTCCTCTCTTCCCTTTTTTTTTTTCCTCTTCTCACTTTTCTTCTCCCTTTCCCTTGCTCGTCTCACCGTCTTCACATCACCAACATCAACGCCTCTTCCGTTGTTTCTTGGTCATTTCCTTTCTCTTTTGTTTTCCCTTTTCTTTTCGCCCTCTCTTCTTTCTCCCCCCCTGTTTGTCGTTGTCCTCTCAGCCCTCTAAGCTGTTCTTCGCCTACTTTTTTTTACTATTCGGCTGAATCCATTCTCGAATTCAGTTTGAATTTCGATTTTCAACTTCGATACGCCATTTCCTTTTCCTTTGCTCGACTCTCTCTCTCTCTCTCTCTCTACGAGGAGCGCATCTCATCGGGCGCTCTCAGCTTGATAGCAGTTTGCGATTTGACGGGTGAGTCTAACATCCGAGCTTCCAGCCAGCCCCCTTTTTGAGACTTTCCCGTCTTGTTTCTTCTGCTCCTTCTCTGCTGGATCGGGGCTGCCTGGCCCCGTGTGCATTTCACTCTAACCCTGCCAGACTGCTTTCCTTGACGGCGACATCCGCCTATTCTTTTCTAGACGGTCTCGGGACACTATCGTCAAAATGGGTTGCGGCATGAGCGTGGAGGAAAAGGAGGGCAAGGCCCGGAATGAGGAGATTGAGAACCAGCTCAAGCGTGATCGCATGCAGCAGCGGAACGAGATCAAGATGCTTCTTTTGGGTAAGTTTTTTTTCTTCTTTCTTTTTCCTTTTTTTTTTCTTTTTTTCTTTTTTCTTACGTCTTGTCAACTTGTTTACTGACCCTATAGGTGCTGGTGAATCCGGAAAGTCGACGATCCTCAAACAGATGAAGCTCATCCACGAGGGCGGCTACTCGCGCGACGAGCGGGAGTCCTTCAAGGAAATCATTTACAGCAACACCGTCCAGTCGATGCGCGTCATTCTCGAGGCTATGGAGTCGCTCGAGCTCCCTCTCGAAGACCAGCGCATGGAGTACCACGTCCAGACCATTTTCATGCAGCCTGCCCAGATTGAGGGCGAGGTTCTGCCGCCCGAGGTCGGCAACGCCATTGAGGCCCTCTGGAACGACCGCGGCGTCCAGGACTGCTTCAAGCGGTCCCGCGAGTACCAGCTCAACGACTCTGCAAGATAGTATGTTTTCTTTTTTGTTTTTTTCCCGTCTTTTCCCGTCTTTTTCTGCTATCCACTGACAACCAGCTACTTTGACAACATCACCCGCATCGCCGCCCCCGATTACATGCCCGACGACCAGGACGTGCTGCGCTCACGTGTCAAGACGACGGGTATCACCGAGACCACCTTTATCATTGGCGACTTGACCTACCGCATGTTTGACGTTGGCGGCCAGCGGTCGGAGCGGAAGAAGTGGATTCACTGCTTCGAAAACGTCACCACCATACTCTTCCTCGTTGCCATTTCCGAGTACGACCAGCTGCTGTTTGAGGACGAGACGGTCAACCGCATGCAGGAGGCCCTCACCCTCTTCGACTCCATCTGCAACTCGCGGTGGTTCGTCCGCACCTCCATTATCCTCTTCCTCAACAAGATCGACCGCTTCAAGGAGAAGCTGCCCGTCAGCCCCATGAAGAACTACTTTCCCGACTACGAGGGCGGCGAGGACTATGGTGCCGCGTGCGACTACATTCTCAACCGCTTTGTCAACCTCAACCAGCACGAGACCAAGCAGATTTACACGCACTTTACTTGTGCCACGGACACGACACAAATCCGCTTTGTCATGGCTGCTGTCAATGGTGTGTTTCTTTTTTCCCTTTTTCCCCTTTTCTCTTTCTTTTTCTTTTTTTCCTTTTTTTTTCTTTACCCACTGACACGTTCTAGACATTATCATCCAGGAGAATCTCCGTCTCTGCGGTCTCATCTAAAAAAGGGCTCCGAGTTGTGTTGATATTCTCGCTTTCGATTTCCTTTGTCCCTTTGATACACATATATACCCAAACGATGACCGGCGGGGAAGAGTCCCGGATGAGTGCGGACCGTTCGCCCTGCTGCTACAGCTTCTCGACCTCTCACGCCCCTCGACCTCTCCTCCGACGACGACCACGGACGATACGCAGAGACGCGGGTTAATTTTCTTTCCCCTTGAACGGTCTATGCCGACGTCCCGTGTTCTATCGTCACAGTTCCACGCTGCATTCTTCTCTCTTTCACCTCTTTTCATATCATGATCACCGACTCTTCACGGCTTGTTACTGTTGTGTCTTTTATTTGTCTTATTTGCCCATTGGCTTTTTGTTTCTCCACCATTCTACCTGATCATTTCCTTGCTCTCTGGCGTGTCTATTTTTGAGTTTTTTCTTTTTTATATATTGGTTGAGGCCAGGAGGGGGGGTATACTCCGCAAGGAGTAGAGAGATGAAGTGGAGATGTTGTCATCCAGAGGAGACAGACACGGCATTCAAACCCTGTACCGCAAACCTGGCAGAGACCGGAAGGGTAGAGAGAGAAGGGGAGAGGGGTGCTGGAACGAAAACTGCCTTGTCAGAAGGAAGACGGACCGGGAAAGCGGCAAGGGAGGGGGCTAGGTTGGATGAGGACTTCTTTTCCACGTTTATCTATTTATTTTACTTGTATTTGTCTCTTTCACTGCCATTCCCTGTCAAAGTTCTTCTCGTTTTATATTCGCTGTTTTGTTTTCACCTTGCTCATATCGCATCTGTTGGAAGTAAAAAGAGGCAAGGGATGGCTCGATTCGATATCTTGTTTAATTATGACACTGCCAATTTTTTCCTGTTTCTTGTCTCTGCCGTCTACATGCAGACGTAGGAGAATGCACCAGAATGATGTATTGCTGAACTGTCTTGTGAGATTCTATCCATGAAATCTTTTTATTTTACCTGACCCATCCAAATCCGAATAAGTGAACCCCTCCGACTACCTAGCCTTGACCGAACCTGCCCTGTCTATATTCTCGTGTTTGCCGAATGCCAATGAATGGAATGAAAAACAGAAAAAGGTGGCCCTCTCAGGGCTCGTGTCCATTCTGTTGTTGTTGCTGTTGTTGTTGTTGCTGCTGCTGCTGCTGTTGCTGCTGTTGCTGCTGTTGCTGCTGTTGCTGTTGTCTTCGCTGCTCTTCTCGCTGCTCTTCCTGCTCTCCCTCGTTGTACTGCAAAAGGGCAAACGCCAGCTGCTTCGTGGCAATGTCAATCATCATGAGATTTCGGGTCCGTCGGTCGGCTGCCTGCACCTGTGCGAGGGCCTGCTCGATCGTCAGGCTGGCCAGAGATGGCGCGTCCAGGACATGCGATGCCCCAGCGCTGTCCAGCTGTGCAGATGTCTGTGCAGACGTGTCCTCCGGGTTGGCGTGTGCGCTCGTGTGATCGGTAGCATGGGCAGCCGCGGCCTCTTCTTGTTCGATGGCGCCGGCCGGGCTCGGAAGCAGGGACAGGAGTGGCTGGTAGCTGCTGTCACCGCCACTGCCGCTGCCGCCACTGCCGCCACTGCCGCTCTCTGGGCCCTGCTGCATCTGCTGGACGGCGGCAGCCACGGCGGCGGTGGCGGCAGCAGCTGCGGCAGCGGCGCTGGCAGATGTCGCCGGAGTGGCGGCAGGCGCGGTGGACTCGAGCGGCGACGGTGGCAAGGAGGACGGCGGCGGTGAGGCCGGAGCGGCAGAGGCAGCAGGCATGGTGGATCGACGAGCATAGGCCATGTGGGATCTGCCGAGGTCCCTGCCGAGGCCCCGATAGGCAGAGTGGGTAGAGGCGACAGCGGCCGGGAAGGACAGGTGCGCACCGAGGGATGGCGTCTGGTGCAAGGCCTGGTGCAAAGGAGCATGGGCTTGCAGAGTCTTGGTTTCTGGCCAGTTAACAGGGGAAAAAAAGAAGAGGAGGAAAGACGAGAAGAGGGAGGGGGAGGAGAGAAAGGCTCACCATGAAAAGAGCAGCGCGCGCCAGACGCGTTGAACCAGCAGTTGGCACAGCTGCCGCACATCTGGCCATCGACGACGACGCAGGCCGTCCACGGACCGTGGCCCTTGTGGCAGTTCTTGCAGGGCGCGGCCGTGGTGACGCCGGCAATGTGGGCAAAGAGCGCCTCGACGTTGCTGCGGCGCGCCAGGTTGAGCTGCTGCTCGGGGCGGCGCTGCTGGGCCAGACGCTGGGCCGGCTCGCGGGCGAGGCGCTTGGCCAGCGCACTCTCGACGGTGAGGCGCTCGTAGCCGGAGTGGAGGGCCATCTGCTCGGTGGAGGTGGCAGTGGAGGCAGACGTGGTGGCCGCCGCCGTAGAGGCCGAGACCGGGCCAGAGATGGGTCCGCCAGAGCCTGCCATGAGCATCATGTTCCTGCCGCCGTAGGCCTCGGTCGTCGAGACAGTGTCAGCCAGGGACAGGGACAGGGGCGCCGGAGCCTCGGTGGCCGTCCTTGATATTTCTGCCTCGGTTGCCGCCACGGCAGCCACGGCGGCCACGGCGGCTGCTGCTGCTGCCGCCGTCGCCGCGACTGTCAGCTCCATGTCCAGGTCCTGGCCTCGGTCGCCCGTGACGGCCTCGGCCGCCGTCTCCCTTGCGCCTAGACTGTGGTGGTGGCCACCGCCATTGTCGCCGTCATCGCCATCGTCGCCGTCGTCGTCCATGGCCTCCTCCTTCGCGGCCTTGTCCTTGTCTGCTACTGCGTATCCATGGCCCCCGCTGCTGCCACCGCTGTCGTCCATGGCCGTGACGTTGTCAGCAGTGGTCTCTGCATTATTCTCGGCCGTAGTCTCAGCATCGGCGCCGGCCTGCGCCAGCCCCAGCATGGCGCCCTCTGCCACGACTCCGCTCTCTGAGAAGGAAAGTCCCAATGCGTCCTCCTCGTCCTTCTCATCGGTCGACACGTGCAATGTCCCTCCCGTGGTGGGCTGTGGCGGGACCGCGACCGAGGGCGCAGTCAAGGTCTGCAATTGCTGTGATTGCTGTGATTGCTGTGATTGTTGCGATTGTTGCGATTGCTGCTGTTCTTGGATCGCCTGCTCAATGGCTCGCTGTCGGCGCTCAGCAGACGCCGAGCTCAGCGCATGCATGTCACTTCCACCTCCCCCATTCATTGGCCTTCGTACTTGTGCCGCCGTCGCTGCCGCTGTCGGCTTTGTGACCTTGTTTGGTCGACCGCTACGACGAATGATGCCAGTCATTTTTGTTCCCTGTTTTCTTTTCTTCTTTCTTCTCCGAACCCCTCCAATCCCAGAGAGAGAGAGAGACACTGTAGAGACCGCCGATGCCACAGACACCACAGACACCACAGAGGCCGCCGATCGCAGACCACAGCGTACTATACTCCCACACGCGAAGACGGGCGGCAATGCGACGTTCGCAGAGGACGTCGTCTTGTTCAGAGAATGGAATCTATGGAGAAGTGGCAGCAGCTGGCGGCAGCTGGCTGCATTAAATTATTTTCTGGACCAAAAACTGCGGTCAGATCCGCGATTGCTTAGTAAGCAAATAGATCCACTTTTCTCTCTTTTTCAGCGCTCTCCTGTACAAGTAACTCTTCCCGAGTCGTCCTGCTAGTATTCATATTACTCCGTACGACTACTCCGTATATTGACGACCTTGCTACCTTGCTTCTCTCCGCTCCACCATGCTCTGCCACTCCTGCGCAAACTTGCGCAGCCCGCCTTCCCCGGCCATGCTGGCATCCACGACCTCCTTGGGCAGCTTGTGCGCAGAGTACGGCGCCGAGCTAAAGTTCATGGCCGCCGGATCGTCCTTCTCGACAAGCCGCAGCTCGGTCTCGTAATCTTCGCAGTCGTCCTCCGCATCTTCTCCCTCGTCCTCCTCGTCCTCCTCGCCCTCCTCGCCCTCCTCGCCCTCCTCGCCCTCCTCGCCATCGGCCACGCCGCTGTCACCAACCAGACCCAAGAACGGCCTGGGGATCTTGAGGTCCAGCAGCTCACGCCAGGAAAAGAGCAGGGTGTCCGTGTGCGGCGCCCACGGGTTGATATCGATGAGGCGAGCCCACGACAGGCGGCTGCCGTCTGCGCGCGCCTCACTTCCGCCTCCCGCGTCGGCATCGAACCCCAGGCGCGAGCCGGCGCTGCCGGCGCCACTACCGCCACTGCCGGCCTTCTCGGGTATGTAAATGTCAAACGAGAAGCAGCCCGAGGGAAAGGTGAACTGCAGCTTGCTGTGGAAGAGGGTCTTGGCACGCTCAAGAATCGCGCCGCGCAGGTCCGCGAGGTACGGGTAGAACTTGAGGTCGCGTGGAGTGATGGCGACGAGGTTGCGGTGCTTGACAAAGCAGCGGAACTCTAGGGCTGTGTGCATGGTAAAATACGACCGAAGAACGAGGACCGGCTGGAAGCCGAGCTGTGTCGAGGCCGAGCCGGTCTCTGCTGTCCTCCGCGGCGGAGCGCAGGCGTCAAAGGCGTGCTCGAGGTCGTGGGTGATAAAGTTGGAGCTCTTGAGCAGCAGGTAAATGTCGTCGGGCGTGCGGCACTGCATCGTGTTCTTCTCCGCCATCAGCCACGTCGCATCCTTGGGCGACGACCAGTTGAGCTTCGGTGCCACCGCCCCGCCGAGTGCCGCAATCTCGTCCTCAATCTGCTGGTGGATCGCCGGGAAGCGCTTGTTGGGCGGCAGCCGCATCGTCGCTGGCGCGTTGTCCTCTTCGTCCTCTTCGTCCTCGTCGTCGTCCTCTTCCTCGTCCTGCAGGCTCTCATACTTGGTCTCGTCTGCCGATGGATGGTGCTTCATGGTCGGGTTGGAGGGTTCCCAGTCGTCGTCGCTGTCGTCGTCGCCATGGCTATTGTCACTCAGGACGATTCCGTCTTCGCGCAGGTACTCGACCACCTCCGGAGAGAGCTCGATCATGCGAGACTTTATGCATACTTTGCGATATCTATCTGTCAGAGTCCATCTTGCCGCATTCTGCCGCCTTTTCTGGGAACCATAAACTCACTTGGGAAACCAGTAGTCGTAGGAGCAGTAGAGGATCTGGTCGCGGCTGACAGGCGGAAAGTACGTCTCCTCTTCCGTCTCCATGCCGCTGGGAGGCTGTGCCGTTGCTTCTGTCAGAAATTCGGGCATTTTGTCCTTCTCTCGCTGCGGTTTCCCTCGCTGCAAGACGGATGACTCTTTTATCAGGAGGGGCAGCCGCGACCTGAAAAAAAGCGTTCTAGACCCATTGGAAGCTCATACTCGTAAGCTCCATAATTTTTCACGTGCGACACAACTACCAATGACTCAGACCTTTTATGTCACGTGATTTCACGTCACGTGACTCATGAACCCAAATGATAAATTTCCGTTTCCTCCAAGCGACTTTTCTCCCAGCCCTGGCCACGCAGGTGCCACATTCACCACCACAAGTACACACAATGTCGGACAACGTCGGCCTCTCCACTCCTCGCGGCAGCGGCACCTCGGGCTTTGTGCAGCGCAACCGCGCGTTCGTGCAGCCGCGCGACGCCTATCGCCAGGGGAACCCGCGCGACTATCTCGACGGGGGCGACGACAAGAGCCGAACTCGGAACCGGCTGCGTCAGCCGGACCAGGGTATCCTGGACCACGACCAAAAGCGAGTGGTGGAGCTGCGCGTGTTTGAGCTGCGCGACCAGCTGGAGGAGAAGGAGGTGGACGAGGACGAGATTGAGCGACAGTGCGACGAGCTGCGACAGCGACTGACCGCGGCAGCTCGCACGCCCAGCCAAGACCAGAACCAGAACCAACCCCGCGAAGATGGCCGGCGCCGCTTCAAGGCGCACCAGGTACACGAGCAGGCGCGGGCCAAGATAGAGGAGAGCGAGCGGCTGCGGCGCGCGCTGCGGATCAGCAAGGATTATGAAGAGGGCGGCCACTGGCGGCGGCAGGAGGAGAAGCAGGCCCTCAAGCGCAAGAAGGACGAAGAGAAGGAGGAGGCGAGTGCCCAAGACGCGCGGCGGAAGCGCGCATCGTCTGCGGACAGGGCGGGCTCGCCGCCGTCTCGGTCTGTGTCTCGGTCTGTGTCTCGGTCTCGGTCTCGGTCGCCATCGCCACCTCTGCCGAGTGTGGAGGTGGACCGAGACAACGGCCGAGGCCACAACGGCTACGATAGCGACCGCAGCAACCATAGTGACCACAGCGACCGCGGCCGAGACGTTGGACGACGGGTGCGGCAGCGGCGCGACTCGTCTCCTGGTGGCGGTCGCGGTGGCAGCCGCAGCCCGAGCCAAAGCCGGAGCCGGAGCAGGAGCAGGAGCCCAAGCAGGAGTCCGAGTAGAGGTCGCAGAAGTCGCAGCTACAGCAGTCGCAGCCGGAGTCGCAGCCAGGACTAGGCATGAGAGCAGGGGGGGGACGGACAAAAAGTAGCGACAGAGCAATGGACAAATATGCTTTGGCGTCATGGCGTTTTACTGTATTTATCTGTGATTTGGCTACAGTATCATCTGTCCGTGTTCCGGACGATGTGGAATAGGACAAGCTCACCAATAATGACCCTCTGTCTTGTACTCACTCAAATTGACAAAAACTGTTACATACTTATAAAGACATCATAAAAGGCCATAAAATAATGTACAGAAAATATATCCGAAGAAGAGAAGAATAAAAATGGCCCTCTACTTTCCTCTTCTAGGAAGGTAAGAGGTAAGAAGAAAAAGGAAATAATAAAAACAAGAAAGTGAGAATAAAGTGTCAAGAATTCTTGCAAAGGAAATCAATGAGAAAAAAAATAGTTGTGTGAAGTGGCTGAAAAAGGAAACATGCGTAGTGTCGGGTGCATCAAAATGCATGTGCAGTTTATATGTGCAGTGAAGAGGGCTGTGTAGTGCAGGAGTGTAGGGGGTGAGGGGATGAGGGGACGACGTAAAGAGGGTATATATTAGAAAGGCTGCACCTGAATAGCAGGAACGGCTTGGGCAGCAGGTGGAGGCACGGCAGAAACCTCAATGATAGAGGGTGAAGTAGCGGCTGCTTCGCCGTGAGTGCCAGCTAGAGACGCAATGAGGGTAGCAATTAGCGGCGACATGCCGGCTGCAATGTAGACGAGGACCAGCACGCCAGCCACAACGGCACGCATCACCACCGGGCGGACATAGGCGGAGGTGGCCAGAGTGGCAGCGCCAGAGACGACGGCCTTGACAGCGGGAGCAGCCACGACGGCCGTGCAAGCCTTGCCGACGGGTGTGGCAACAGCACGCGGTACTAGAGCCCAGGCAGAGCGCGAGAGGGTGGCCAGCATGCCCCAGAGGAACTGCAGAGCCTGGTGGACAAGCAGGACAGCGCGGGCACGACCACGGCGGCTGGTGGAGTACGGCGGCAGCATCGCACCTGTGCCCATTTCGAGATCCGCCGTGCCGAGCGCCATCTTTTCAGGATCTCGCTGGCTGTTTGATTTCTTGGCTGCCTCCTCGCCTTGCTCGACCTCGTAAAAGGGAGCCATGACCTCCTGGACGAGCATGCGAGCCTTTTCATTGACGGCCAGAGCCTCCTTTTCCGACATTCCGGCCGGGATCTCTGCCGGCAGAGAGCGGCGGTAGTGGCCCCGACCACCTACAAGCTGGCGGCCCGGACGAGCCATCTCGCGCAGGCGGATGGGCGTGGACCGGGTCTTGGTGGAGCTGGCGCTGGCGTTGCCGCCCACGTAAACGGTCAGCTCGCCCGGTGAGCCGCTGGAGACGGTACCGGCAATGTCCGAGGCTCCGCTGGGCAGGACGTCATCGTATGGGAAGGTGTAGCCGCGGCCGTCGAGGTTTTGCTCATGCAGGATGCGGGCATAGTGGTTGGTGGGACTGGTCTTGTAAAAGTCTGCGACACCAACGCCGTCTGGCTGGTTGGGGTTGAGGAGCATAGTGCTCCGGTTGAAGGCGGCCACAATGCGGGCGCCAATGTTGCCGGCCTCGCCGTCCGTGATGCTAAAGGGGCCGGAGCTGCAGTTGAAGATGTCGGCAGCCGACGGCTTGGTAAACTTGACGACGCCAGCAAAGGTCAGGGCGCCGTCCGAGTCGACCTGGCCGGTCAGCTCGCCCCAGCTATACTGCGTGTTGACGTTGAGGGTGCTCGTCGAGTACATGTCCCAGACGGCGTCGACATAGGAGTCGTAGTAGCCGCTGAAAAGGTCGGAGCCGTTGACATTAATACCGGCGTTTGGCGACAGGGCGCGCAGAAACTCGGTGCCGCCCGACTCGGTCGTGACCTGCACGACCAGCTTGTCCCAGCCGGCACAGTCGGCCACCTGCTGAGCCTGCAAGGCCTTGCAGACGGTGTCGATGCCGTCGGCTGGCAGGCCGGCGACTGTCTGGGTGCTCGAGCCGTCGGTGGTGGTCAGCTGCAGCGCGATGGGGATGCTGACAAAGTCAACGTACGTAACGTTGACAAAGAGCTCATATGAGTTGAAGGTAAACTCGCAAAAGTCCCAGCGGGTGGCATAGTTGGCATCGGACGTGTTCATGGCCGAGGGCTCGACCAGGGCCGGCCCGGAAGTGCCCTGGTTGAGAGCAAAGATGAGCGGCGTGTCTTGGGCCAGCCAGATGCGGGCGCCGACCAGCTGCGGTACCGTGATAGTCCGTGTGCTGCCCGGACCGCCTAGTTCAATAGACACGTCGACGGCCAGCGCCGTGCCGTTTGCCGGCGGGTTCGCGGGGAAGTAGTCGGACGAGCCGTCGCTCTGCAGCAGCCAGACGGCATTGTTGTTGAGGCCGGAGACGTTGGCGTACACCTTGTCGGAAGTGGTGTTGTTGACGAGGTTGATTTTGACCGTAGACGGAGTAGACTCGGCTGATGCATTGGAGGAGTGGGTGGAGGCCGCGGCGTCAGTCGGCGTGTGCAGGATGCCGTCCTGTTTCTGAATCTTGACACATTCGTCGGCGGTGGCCATTTCAAAAGTCAAGACAGGATCTGAGATGGACGAGAATGCCAGAAAGAAAAAGAAAAAAAGGAGAAAAAAAAATATGTTGGAAGTAAAAAAGAATGCAGGTGTTTTGGAAATTCAAAGTCAAGACAGAAACAGTCTCTGGCAAGAAACGTTCAGATCTTATATCTGGAGAATCTGGGATCTGTCTCGTCTGATCAATTTGCAGACTTTTTTGCCTCCTGTGCCTCTGTCCTGTATGCTGCCAGCCACACACACGGCTTCTTCTGGTGGATCTGGATGTCTCCAAGTTGGTGCAGACGGCCCGTCTCTGGAATGCTAGGCTCGCTAGCTGCCGTTGATATACGAGGACGAAGTGTCTGATTTTCTTGGTTAGCATTCCACAGATGTCCACCAAGGTGCTCCCCAAGTTCACTAAAAATCCAGTAAGCCTTCTGTACCGGGCCTATTACTCACGATGATTTTACACGTCAAGTGCCAAGTGTCAACCGGGCGGTATCTATTGGAATGTAGACGACCCTGTTGGAATGTGGCCTAGCTGTTTTTTTAAGGAGAGGAAGTGGACGCTGGTGGATTGTTCAGCCCAGGCTAGAAATTCAACACCGGCCCCGTTGAATAATTCTGCTAGTGTCAGATGCTGTGTGTGGTTGGTAAGAGCTCTTCTGAGAGGCTCGTGATAGGGAAGGAAATAACAAGAGTATAAGTGTATATACGTGTGTGTGTGTGTGTGTGTGTGTGTATGAGGGTTATGCTAGTGTCTACACTATGCAGGTCTTGGCAGAGAGATACCAGGCAAGTATGCACAAAAAGAGAAAGAGAGAGAGAGAGAGAAATAAGGAGAGACAGTAATAGAGGGAAAGGAGGGAAGAAGAGGAAGAGAGACTAGAAACTGGGACTAGAGACTGGAACTGGAACTGGAATGGGTGGGAGCCAAGTTTGACGTTGGTGGACTTTGAAAAGGCGCAGGCTCGATCAGACAAGACAGAGGAGTCGGGGCGGGGAGGAGGCCTCGACTATATAGCCATCCGTCCTGATGTCCTGCCCAGCATCATCCTCTTGGGGTGGCATACCCACAGGATGAGGGTACCTGTTTGCTTGACTGACGGGATGCCTTCTTGGGACTAGCTGTAAGGTGTCAGACAGCGTTGCAAGTGACCTTGCCATGGTGCCTGTCCATATTTCGTAGCTTTGTTTTTTTTCTCCCGTGAGTAAGTGGCCATGATGTGGGAGCTGGCGCCGAATCAGGGTCAAGAGGAGTAGATCCGACAGTGGCAATCATGGACAATCATGGACAGTCCAGGACAATCAATGATGTGCAGAGTCAGGGATGGCATTGTGGAGAGCGGGAGGGTGTGAGCAGAGAGTGACAGACACAGCAAGAGAGGGAGACAAGAGGCAGAGACAAGTGGGGGGGGGTGTATGAATTGTATAAATGCAATGGGTCTCTTGCTAAACTGTGTCCCCCGAAGTGAGGCCAGAGTGTCGCCATAGGACAAACACCGAGAGAGAGAGGGGGAGAGTGACGGCTGCCAGAGACAATGCGGAGACCAGGCAGACAGTCCCGAGGCTGTCCCGACTCGAACTGCCCCCTGTCTTGCTGCTTACCGTCTCTCTCTCACTCTCTCACCTTTTGCTTCTCTTTTTTCAAATGCAGCTCGTATCTGCAACATGCCGAGCGCCTCTTGTTTGCTCCGAGGTATCGCCAGTCTGAGCAGAGAGGGGGAAAGGAGAAACTGAACATCCAGACGCACCTGCTAGACAATTGGGGGCGTCTTTGCTGCTACCCCCATTGTGACAATATCCTCGATTCTTGCATTGCATCCCATCCTGGTTAGTCCAAGCGAGAAGAGGGAAAGAGGCCAAGACAGGGGAAAAAAAAAAAAAAAAAAAGATACCATTGTAGTACTCACATACTCTGCCGTGGGCTGTATGGCTTGTATGGCTATGGCGTTCTGTGGGGTAAGCCTCGTATATCTTGTAAGATGTCAGACTCTTGTTGGATTTGGGTTGTTCCTTCGTGTCGTTTCTAGCTTTCTTTATTTTATTTTTTCCTCTTGTCGTTTTTTTGGTAATTTTAATTGTGCCTTCCTTCTGCGCTGCTACCACCCTCTCCCCCCTCTCTGGTGGCGTTTTAATAATACTATGTACATAATTGATTTACACTCAAATAGGAAAGAGCGTATGGAGATGGAGGTGGGAAGCCACGATGCGACGTAACGACGCTCGACTCGAAATAAGCAAGAACGAATGGGCGCTCTTGCCAAATTGCTACAATAAGGTTTACAGTGTCAGTTGAAAGACATGGGGGCAGCTGCTTAAAGTCAGGAGAAACTCGGCATATAGGACGGAGTATAGGAAAGTGAGAGGGGGGGGAGGATAGGAAGAAAAAAAAAGGCAGAGCCCAGATTCCGTGCAGATGAGCACAGCAGATGAGCAAATGTCTCAGACACAATGACAGCACGGTAAAAGTGAGCCCAATCGCGCAAAATTTTTTCTTTTTTTGGAAAGGTAGACTTGGAAATACAAAATTGAAATAGAAAGACATTCTCCTTTTGTCCCTGCAAAGAATAGGTCCAGCGAGTCGACCAACGACTTTGAATTCTAGGCGGGGTCCACGAGGCTGCTCATATCGGACCGCCAGACCACTTTGACACTTGACACTTAACACTGGCGTGCTTCATGGGGCAGCGATCAGCAGCCGCTGGTGGCAGTCCCTTGCGTCCCTTGCGGAGAATAACCAGACGCTCACAGGAACCACACGTCGTTCCATGGCTCCTGGTAGCTGCCGCTAGAAAACGCGCCGGCCTGTCAGGGAGATTGCCCTCCTCCTTCTCTTCCTCTTCTTCCTCCTCTTCTTCCTCCTCCTACTCTTATCAACTTATCGATACTACGAATACTCTGCAATCTCACGTACGGCAAGAAACGTTGCATAAACTCGTGCGGATCGACATGACAATCAAACCATGTGCCTAGTTGCGCTCAGAGTGCATGCATCACAGTAAATTGCCCGAAGCTACTGCGTAGTCTAGTTTGTTCGTGAAAGCCATCGTCCCTGTACCAAGTGATTGACAAGATATCTCCGTAAATGCACAAGAGAGTTCATGGTCGGACGAACTCCTCAATAGACACACAAGTACGGCGCATTCTATGAGATTGTATTCATGACCGACTAATGCAGGTAATCATTCATGCCATCATGCCATGCTCGTTATCGGAAGGATTGTCATCTACTCATAATCCAAACCACGCCTAGAAAAAAAGAAGGAAACAGAAAAAAGTTGAAGGAGCGTAAGGGGGACCAAGGTAGGGAGAGAAAGAGAGAAAGAGGACAAGAAAAGGAAGAAAGAGAAAGGGGGAAGAAAAAAGAGGGAAAAGAAAAACGGGAAAGAAGGGGGGAAAAGAAAAAAAAAGAAAAGAAAAAGACAGAAAAGAAAAAGAAAGAAAAAAAAACAGAGGGACATCAGCACTCGCTGAGACACTGAAACCCTTTTTCGGTGAACAACACCTGATAAATCCTCTGCGGATCCAAGAGGATCTTAGACGTGTCCGTCAAGCTCTAGAATTAGCTCTCAAATAGGCAGCTCCTCCTGCATTGTCTAGAGGGCTGTCTAGAGGCTGTCTGAAGGAAGAACAGGGGCAAGGGCCAGACTCTATTCACATTCCCGTGCTCTTGCCTAGGCTAACTGTTATCGCCGCCGCTAGGATGGACCATATAACAGTAAACGACAAATTCATTGCGCCGGAATTCTTGTCTGTGCCAGATACTGTCTGGTTGTTGGTCATGTTGCTTTGGGTACTGAAAAAGAACTCGCCCGCCGTGCTGTTGGTTTCCGTCACCTCCGGTATGGCACAGACCGCATTGGGCGCGCTGACATTGAGACACCGGCCGGACCAGTCCTTGTGCCGCTGAGAAGAGGAAGAGTTGAAATAAGCCTTGACGTACGACACGGTTGTAATGGCATTCTCGGTGGGCGGACCGCCACTCCACAGGGGATTGCCATTGCTCCAATGCGCCAGAATCAAATGACCAGGGCTCGTAGGCACAGCATCGCCCTCCATCTGCCCCAGAACCTGGTTGTCGGCATAGAAGATCACCTTGCCGGGGATCAGGTCAATCCGGTATTCGTGAAAGTCGACGCTAGGATCAAAGGGGAGATACGCGGTGAGGAAGCCGCTGGTTCCCTGGGCATCGAAGCCCTTGGCAGCGGCTTCGCGAGACTGCAGCACGAGGTTGACAGGATAGCTGCTGTTACTGCTGTTAAAGTCTTTTGTCAGAAACTCCATGTCGATTTCTTGCGTATCATTGAAATACTAGTGTGTGATTGGTAAGCAGACAATCATCAAGAGAATAAAAAGCTTGGAGAAGTCGCAGTCTCTCACCCAAAAGAAAGCAGAGCAGGTTCCCGGAATGTCTGTGAGCTTCATGCCAGCACGATAAGTGCCGTAAAAGATGTCTGTGCGGTTGCTGTCGATCTCACTGACAGATACCATGCGGTCTTGCTGGATGGTTTTTACGAGCAGATCCAAGCCAGCAGACCGAGCATCATTTCCAGCGCCATTTGTCGTCTTGCTGCCGACATTGGTGTTGATGTATGTATTCGCAATGCTGTAGGTCTCGCCGTAGAAGCCCCGGTCCTTTGGAGTGGTGACATTGAATTGTTGGCGGACCCAGTCGGTGTTGGTGGAAATGTCCAAAACACGGGTAAAGTCCGTCTCAATCAGATCGGTAAACAGGTGTTTGTCGTCTCCAATCGAAGCCGTATATCCGCATTCACAGTCCGCCACGGCCAGCTGGGAATCATGTGCAAGCAGCACAAAACCGCAAGTCAGGAGCAAAGATACGACACGGCTCATCCGCGCGGACAGGAGGAAAACGGAGGCTCTGCAGTGGCCTCGCGCCATTGCTAATAATGCCTAGCACAGATGCCCATAAGATCTGACTGTGCGTCCCTTTCTTTCCGGCTTCGTAGTCTTTTGTCTATTTTTATTATCTTTAATCTTGTCTTCTTGCCGCGTTCTCTTGCTCTTACTCGTTTGGACTTTTGTAAAAATCCAAAGAGTCGAGGGGATCGGGTTTTTTTTCAATCTTTGCGAGATGGTTTAGCAGTGGAGGAATAGGCACACTGAATCAGAATATCTCGTAGAAATATGAGGAAATATTGGAGCTAAATCGTCGACGGAATGGTCTGGAATGAGAGACTGAAGAGGTCAGCGAGTGAATGTCGAAGGAAAGAATAGAGAATGTAAAAGGCAATGCCGAGGGGAAAGGAATGGTAATGAAGCAAAATGCAACTAAGAAAATGGGCTTCTGAGTGGTAAAATGACCACGACGAGAAAGGGGAGAAACAGGGGCAAGAGAAAGAGAGAGAGCGCGCACAGGAAGCTGCAGGGATCCTTTTTCTGATGTGTCTGTGATATGTGAGAACCATTAGAGTGTGGCCGGCGGGCAGAAAAATGAGAGACAAAAAAAGTGACTGGTCTAGAATGCCACCCCCTTGCGGCCAAGAGACACGAGGTAGCACAGTTTGGGGGAACACGAGGAAGGGAACAGATTCCAACACTCGTGGAGGAAGATTTTCTGCAGAGAATCCTTGTTCGGGAAAGAAAAACACTGTAGATGCACAAACCCACATTTTTTCTGAATCTCCCCCGGATTGTGCTTTACTGGATCTGATGATGGGAGAAGAGAAGAGAGATGGAAGAAGAGAGAATGAGGAGAAAAAAAGAGACAGTAGAATGAGGGAAGAAAAAGAAAAAGAATAGAAGAGAACATCGAGCCGACAAAAACAGGTTGGCAAGAATTACATGTTGTTACCTTGAAGTGAGTGAGCTCTGGAGTGATGCCGAAGAGACTCCCGTCCTACTGCGTGACAGAGCATGGAGAATGGAAGAAAGGGGGGAATGGTTACTGTATTAATAAGAAGGCAGGGTGAAGCTGTGTTTTTGCTTTTGGAGAAAGAAGTGACCGGCTTCAAATCAGTCGTGGGGGTTCTAGAACAGCGACAAGAAAGGAAGGAGCGACTTGTCTTATGTAAAATGAATGTGAAGGAAAGAACGCAATCTTGGCCAGCATCTTGGTCAGCATTGTGACCCGCGGCCTGGAACGCCATGGCCTTTTTTTTCGAGCACACCTAGAGTCAAACATTCGTAGACAGAGGATGTAATGAGAATAGATTCATTAACGATTGCTGTATCGAGTAGAGGACCACTCAACCATCTGCCCCAAAAGAGCATCGGTCGTCTCTCGCGCAGCTAGAATTCTGAGTCTCCGCAGGAGCTCACGTGCCCCTGTTTCTCACATCTTTCGTTCTAGCTAACACGAACCATGCTGCTCTCTCTGCATCTCTCTCTGCATTTTTTGCATCACTCTTCTGCATCACTCTTTTGCAATCCCTTCCTTCACGCGCCTCCCTTCTCGGTCACTCCCTCGGAGTCTCAAGACAGCTGTTGTACCACATCATTCCGCTCACATTTCCGCTCACATTATAGCTATCACGGGCATAACGGAGGATCAGGCTGTTACAAGCTGCAGAACTACACCAATACAGTATAGGAGACAAACTCTCATCGAAAATTCACAACAATTGTGGGCCTCAAGAGGGATATAAGACAATGATCTGTTTTTGTTGAAGAAACCCGAGGAAAACGTCGAGGTTCATGTACCTGTTTGGCCATACAGATCCCCCAGTGTCTATGGGAAAATTTTAATGAGATTCCCCATGGAAAAAGGTAAAGGAGAGTTCTGAAAATGGCACTGGCCTTATTACGGGGGAATAAAAGCGTAGAACCATGGACGACTGCTATCAGTAAGATCATGACATAGTCTAATCAAACGTCTGCTTGAATCTCAGGCTCGAGTTACGCAAACATGTACGAATTACCCAAGCACGACGTGTTTTCTGTCTTCAGTTATTTTTTTTTTGTAAAAAGTTGTGTCTAATGGCACACATTAAGGTGAAATCCAAGTAATCTAGCAATGAGAGAGAAGAGAAGAGCACAGAGACAGAAAAACAGCAAAGTAGAGAAACAGAACAGCATAACGCACAAAACAAAAGAAGCACAAACGAAAAAAAAAAAAAAAAAAAGAGAGCAAACAGACATACAACTAGGAACAAGCTCCGACTTGCGGCGAATAAGGCGGCTTTCTTGTTCTGCGTTTTTTTTTCTTTCTTTTCACCCTTGAATTCCAAGCCTCCTTTTTTAGATAGTCCAATCTGAAGTCCATCCTCACCGTCCTTTGCAGAGAAACTCATCTCCCATCTTTAATACGTCCTCGGATGTGTACTCGTAAGATCCATACCAGTCATCGGACGCCCAAAGAATTACCGAAAAATAAAAGCAACACAAAAAGCAAAGCAGAGCAGAGCAGCGCAGACGCAGAACAAGCAACAAAGACCGGGCAAAGACACGCACACATAGGAAACATAGGAAATAGACAACACACACGGACAGAGAGGGGAGAGAAAGAGAGAGCAATCTGTATATCGAACAAGGTATCGGAGGTGATAAGAGAAAGGAAACAAGAGTCCAGGAGAGAAAATATGACCCGAGGAGTTTGGTCGGTGTAAAGAATCAAACACCAGCATTAAAAATAGCCAGTATAGGGGGATGCCGAAGCTAATAAAACAAGATAAGAGAAAATCCTCCTTATGGACCAGCCAACAAAGTCGTCCGCAGATATTAGTACTGAGGCTCCATCCGGATCCAAAGAGACCCTATGCCTCTCATAGACCAGGAGAAACCCATTCTGCCCAATCCTGCCCCTATTAGTTGCCAGGTAACCATCGACCGTGTATGCAGACGCGCTTAATGCAATCAAACCCAAATGAAAAAGTAAAAAAAAAGGAGAAAAAAAGAGAAAAAAGCAACGAGACGCAAAAAGCAACGAGACGCAAGGCGCAATGAGACAAAGGAAAAAAAGAGAGACGGGGGTAAACCCAAAGAAAATGAGAAAACAAGCAGATACGATGAGAGAAGAAAGCAGAAAAAAAGCAAACAAGAACAAAACAGTACTCCCACTTAACAACCCTTCAGCAGCCACGCTTCGCAGCTAACCGGACCAAAAACTAATGAAACCAAAAAGGAGCTGTGCCCCGAATAATATCTGTCCCATCCTCCCTGTTTATACGTCTAGTAGCAGACACTATCCTCATCGGCACCCTGTGACGTCATGGATGGTGTCGAAACACCAGAGGACGCTTCAATGTCATCCACATAGCCAACAAGAGCTTGTGAGTGAAGGCGGAACGATTCGCCCATGAGACGTGTGATACTGTAAGAAAAAGGTTAGCTATTATTTCGTCAAAAAATTCACTAGTATGAAATACATACCCCCAGACGACGACCTCATCAAGCATAGAGCCCCACAGACGGGCTACAATGGAACTGAGCTGCGAAGCAAATGACTCCTCTAGATCCTTGTCGAACAACTGCCGCACACGATCATACATCTGGAGTTCTTCCTCGGTGGCCGGCTCCTCGTCGTGTTCCAGGCGATAGAGCCAGAGGCTGAGGATAATCATCATATCCATGCCACACAGAGGATGTTCAATGCTCCAGTTGGTCGGAGATGTACGGGCCACCCAGCGGACACCCTGCACCACGGCTGTTTCAATGCAGTCGAAGCACTCCTGAATGACCTTGATCATTTCACTCGAGCGCTTGACCTTGTCGCGAGCATTTGACATAGCTGCGGCCACCTCGTACGAGTCATGATAGCGAAGTGCCTCTTGCACCGTCTTCAGGTCAACCTCCAGCCGTGCCCGTGCGTTGCGGTACATGGCCTTGGCGTTGAAGGTGAGAGGATGGCCCTTATGCGGTGCACTCAAGGGAACGGCCGAGCTCTCCGGCTCGCAGAGCTCGAGGGATTTCTCCCACGTCTCTAGCGCGAGTCGGAGCTTGTACTCGGTCACCACATCCTGCAGAGCCTCGGGGCTCCGCTTGTGGTACCACACCTCGAGGAAGAGGGCATTTATCATGACACGTGTGGCAAAGGCGCTGTACTTTAGGCATTCGCCCTGGAACAGGTTGTCGTGTGCATCCATAAAAGTCACACTGGCCGATGACTTCAGCTGCTCCTGCCATGCGACTTCATCTGCCACCTGGATGTTCCACATGACTTCTGTCGAGGGCAGCTGCAAATCTTCAAATTCATTAAAGCTGATAGCTGGAGTGTGATTGAAGGACAGCGTAAGCAGGCCGAAAAAGATGTAGACGGCGTAATAGGTGCGGCGACAGCCCTCGTCTTCCACCCACTCGGTGCGTGAAGGGGCGCGACCCTCGCGTGCCTCTTGCCGGAGCTTTAGTTCGTAGCGGTTGCCAGCGACCATGTTTGCAAGCAGACTCTTGATGGAGCAGGCCCATTCCAAGCCCTTTGGGTCACCGCTCCAGCTGGCAAAGATCATGTTGAGAAGAGAGCTTTGCATTGTCCAGAGAGGGCACTTGCGCGAGCTAAAGTTCTCCTTATGCTGGAGAAACTGGTTGACCAGTACCTTGGAACCAATGTGCAGAATATAGGCCTGCTCCTGGTCAAAGGCATACAATGCACCGATAGACAGCGTGGCAAGCAGCAGCGATGGCGCAGCCTTGGACGGCTCAAACGACGTAGGGTGCAGAAAGGGCAGGTGATGGTGGAAGAGACCGAAATAGGTTGACAAGTACCGGTTGATGGCAGCAAGGCTAGGTACGCGGAAGCCTTCCGGAATGGCATGCTCGGTATCGCTGTTGCGGATGTTGTCCAAGATCATGTTGCGTTCGTCGTCGCTGTTCACTTGGGGCACTTTGAAGCCGGTGGGTGCCGGAGCAACGTCAGGCGTATGCTGGCGTTCTGGCTGGAAGGCAGATGCCGAATCTACTTGACCTAGCAGGGTTAGCAGGGCACAGATAAGGAGGGGGGAAATATGGGATAAACACACCATTGACATTGGGGCCCGACAATGGAGGAAGCGGAGCAGACAGGGTCTGGGCGGCGTTGGCGACAGGATATGACGCTTGGCTGTCGTAGGCGCCTGAAGCACTCGAAGCTATAGAGTGAGGCTTGGAGTCGACAGACTGTGCCAGGAAAGAGTCCCACTGGGGAATGGCAATGGCGCCTGACGGGTAGGTCACAGCTGGCTCCATCATGGCCGGGCCATTCTGGGAGAAGGATGGGAGGCTGGTGCTGCTCTCAAATGAGGCATTGCTGGGACGAGCAGCTGCAGTTGCCTTATGATGCAAATCTGCGACCAGCATCGCAGCAGTCTCCACGTCAAAGACACCTTCGCTGCTTGCCTCGAGCTGTTCAATGGCGGCGGTATCGATGGCGGGGAGGGCCTTGGACGGTGCGCTGACAGCGCGGGCTTTGGCGACACCCCCACCACGGCGCTTTCCGTCGCTATGCAGAGGAACACCGCCGTCTTTAGCGTGAACGGTGCGGTCGTGTCGAAGCAGCAGATCGCGGCGCACAAAGGTACTCCTACACTTCATACACTTGAACGGTCTCTCCTTGGTATCTACAAAAGGTTGTTAGCGCTCGCGCGGGGGCTAGGTCCAACAAGGAGAGGGGGGGGGGGGGGGGGGGGGGGTTTGAAGAAAAAGAAGAACAAGAAAACTGAAAAGGTAAGGAGAGTGGTGAGCAGTAGAGGTACTTACGCGAACGCTCGTGACGGCTGCGATGCTCGCTTCTGCTAAAAGCGCGGTTGCAGAACTGGCACTTGTACTTTCTTTCTGGCGCGACGGTCGGCTTCCGAGCGGCTGGTGCCGGCGAACCGGTGGACATGACGGCAACGCTTGCACCCGGCATTTTGGCGGCTGCTGTTGGCAAATACTGTGTCGCAGATATGTAGACTATTCGGAACTTGAATTGATCGCGTGTAGGACGAACAGGCGCGACGCAAGAGCAAGGACACGAGAGAGACGATGGGCGTCGAACTCTAAAAGTGTAGTGTCTGGAAAGTGGGATGTAGAATGGTAGCGACTTCTTTTCGGTTCTGATGGCGGACGGCGTCGGCGACGAAAACGGCGAGAATGGCGACAGCGGCGAAGGCAACAACAGAAACAACGGCAATCAACAGTAGCAACAACAGTGGGCGGTAAACGGGCCTCGACAGCCGGTAAAGTCTCCCTCTTGGAAACGATGGTTGAAATCGCCCCCCAACTCCTCTCACGCACACGCGCTCCCGTGGGATTTAAAGTGTGTCTATTTGACTCTGGTAGTTGTTGTAGATCATTTGTGGTGATGTCCGTGTCATAGGAAGGTTCAATAGGGGGTTGAAAAGAAGGAGAAGCGGGCGAGCGCCTAGCGTGTATGTGGCGGGTGACGACGATGTCAGTGACCCAAGGAATGTTTGGAAAAGTGACGACGTCGGCCTGGCTGGAGAGCTAGACCGGGCTGTGAAGTCGTTGAGATTGAAATGCGGGCGAGATCTTGCTTGAAGCAGAGGAGAGAGTGCGAGAATAGAGAGTAGAGAGCAGAGAAAGAAAGAGTAAATTAAGAGAGGACGTCGATCCAGAAGAAGAGGGAGAGAAAGTTCAAAAAAAATAGTGTACTTGGGAAAGACTGAAAGATTGAAAAGTAAGTGGGTGGGAGGGTGGTGAAGAGGAGAAAAGGAAAATACAGAAGAGGGGTGAAGGAGGGAGGGAATTTTTTTTTTTGGAAGAAATGGAGGGGAGGCGGGAACGCGCAAGAGAGAGGGAATGGAGCGTTGAAGGAGGGGAGCAACGCCTTAGCGGGAGGGGGGTTTTCTTGGGAAGTTACGAGGGAGAGAGGCGGGGGGTTGGAGGGACCGGTCTGTGTACGGGCACACTACTCGTATGAGACTACGAGACCATGGCAGGCAGTACAAGGGAAAAGTACTCTGTACTGTATGAGTGAGTATAGGAGTACGAGTACGCAGTACATGACACAGTGCGCCGTGAATTACGACGCCCAAGGATTTCGTTGTGGCTCTCGCAGGCGAGTAGGGGCGCTAAAAGGGGAGGTGCCACACACACAGAGTCTAGGATTATAGGGAAGCAGGGGGGGCGTTATCACAGCGGTCAGTGGCTGGTGTGGGAAGGAATGCCCTTTTTTTTTCTTCTTTGCGTTCTATCCAGCAGGTCGTGGTACCACTTGTCAGTGTGGGGCACTGTGTTCCCTGCTATTGGGAGAATGGAAAAGGGGGACTAAAGCAAGAAGAAGGAACAGCCCACAGAAGGCCTGTTTAGGACTAGCTCTCTAATACCGGGAGATTTAAATTGGTTCCGGAAGTACCGGCTACGAAGCAGGTCGCTTCGATCCACCTATTCGCAGTGCTGTAGGGCGGTGACTGAAGGACCAGCAAAGTATGAGTTACATGGGAACCCAGCGTCACTCTCTCGCATTTCCGGGTCGTGTACTACATAGTATAAGGAGTACGAGTATGTACTATGTACTGTGTGGTGGGGTTCCAAGGCAAGGAGTGTCAACGCTGATGTTGTTCTCAAGGGGTCGCTTGGAGGGGTTCTTATTCCCCGCTATACAAGACTGGCTGCGGATAGGGGACAGCAGACAGCCCGTACAGTACAAGTTACTTACTCGTATGAGTACGAGTGCGCAGTACTCCGTAGTAGTATACTCCGTAGTAGTATACTCCGTAGTATTAGTGCATGAGCAACTCGTATGAATCCTCGTGCTCCTTTAGTCTGAACTAAATACGAGTATAAGAGTTTGAGTTGGCAGAGCAATGAACGAGTACCCTGCAAATAGGATGCTCTGTATATTTGTTTACTTGCCATGTCTTTATGCTGCTAATTACTATGCACAAGTCGTCTCTAGAGGGGCGCTTTTCTGGTGCGTCGTGCTTCCTCCGTTCGGAGCACTTTGCCATCGACATATTATCCGCCACATCTTACGAGACGGCCTTTGACGAGGATGGCGGTCGTGTACGAGTATAGCACCATGTATACGCAGCAAGGGCGTCTCATTAGAATAATAGGTGGTGCGTGTGACATTCAGAGCCACAAACAAACCAATGGCATCGTACTCCGTATGGGCGAGAGAGGCAAGCGCAAGAGAAAGGGGGCGGGATTATACGAGCAGTAATAAGAACGAAAAGTAGCGGAAAGCGACGAGACCATACAGTGGAAAGGAGAGGGGGGACAGGTGAGAACTCCGCCACCACCTGAAAAGTGAGGCTGGTGCAGCAAAAAGTTGGTCTGCTGAGCCTTTCCCGACCAATCCTCTGCAGAAAGCGTGCTGTAAACTGCGCAAGACCCCACGGTGCACTGCAGCAGCCGAGGGAGCCAGTGAGGAGATGCCGCTTGTCATTGAGTTTTGCGTACCGTACGCCGTGCTGCGTATCTGAATTTCTTTCAGGGTACCGTGCATTCTCCTTCTCTCCGAATTTATTGAATTTACATGCGCAGTACCACCTACACAGACAGCAGCAATGGTACGAGAACAACCCGTATCGGGCAAGTAGTCTTATATTACGTGTCGCATGCACGTCGCATGGAGGTGCACTGAGTAGGAGGAGTGGGCGGCGCTGTTCTTCCAAGGCCAATGGGCTGCCAACCAGTTCTTCCAGCCGAAGAGGAGGGGTTACGTCTTGGGAGTGTGGATTAATATCTTGACACTTTCTGCTGTGTTCCGATTCTCACGTGTCCTCTGTTCTCTGACTTTTGTGCCAGTGAAAGAGTGGGACCAGGGTGAGGAGGAAGTTGTGGATTCTCCAGTTGCTTTGGTCATCCTGCTCTGTACTCGTGCGATGTACGGAGTAGTAGTGTTGATTTTCTGGTTGCAGGTCATGTTCTGCTCATGTGTTTTTTGGACATCCTTTCAGACTCACCAAAGACGAGGGCTACTTTGGGAAAGGTGAGGAGGGGGAAGGAGGGGTTTTACATAGTACGGAGTACCGTTGTGCTTGGCTGCCCCTCATTTCATGAGCAAGACTCAATACTGTGTACTATGTACATGGTGTCGTGCGCAGTACTACTGCCGATGGAACTCATACGAGCCTGCTCCGTACCTACTCCGTAGTAAAGTATCGCCAGTTGACCTGCGATGAAGGATGTACTCAAGTACTTGCCTACTTTGGAGTACGGAGTATTAAACGGAGGGTCACGAAACCAACAGAAGGAAATACGATGCAATTTCAACGGTAAGAAAAGTACAAGTATAGGGTACTGCAAGTACTTGTACAGTACCATTCTTAATAAAAATAGGAAGAAATGGTATGTACTTTGTACCTAGTACGAGTACCGTGTACAGAGTACTGCTATAGCGACCCTTTATCTGTCACATTTACCGGAACCTGCTTGACACCCGCGTCACCTTTCATTTCCACTGCCAGAAGAACGAAAATAGCGGACCGAATCCGTACTAAGACAGCTCGGGGCTTGCTTCCGCTGCGTTAGGGAGCTATAAATGAAGCGTATTGTATATGGAGTACTGTGCAACTGTATAATTACCAGAGTGCAGCACGCAGTAAGCAGAAAACAGTACGAGTACGCAGTGCTTGTATACGTACGCATATCTTTCAAGTACTCTGTACAAGTACTCAGTACTGTTTAATGTGTAGCGTAATGTGTGAATGTGGCTGTTCCATATTTGATGTACTACGGAGTACGGAGTATGTATACTGCACTGAAAGTATAACAGGGATGGCAAAAAAGTACACAAGTACAATGTTTCTTCTACATACTCGTAGTATGCGTTACGAGTTCATGATGTGCTCTTATTTTTAGACTCCTCTCCTCCATCGACAGAATTTGCGAGACACGTCGAAAGCACGACATCAGAGTCAAAAGAGGAACGAAGAGAGACACAGGAATCGACAAGATTCTCAGAACTAAGCCTTGCTGTACAAGACCTACGAGGCCCTGCGAGACCTGCAGAGAAGAGAGCTGAGAATTGTCTTGACTGTCTTGACTGTCTACGTAGTATATACTGGGAAATAAATAAAATCATTCTTGTTTTTCAGCTAATAGCCGTACTTTGTACTCCTTACAGAGTACACACATACGGAGTAGTACAGCAAACTGAAAATAGTTATGCGTACACGTACGAGTACTCCGTACGCTCCATGCTGCGGTGTGGCATGAGGTTCCAGTGTGTCATCGTCCTGTCTTTTTTCTGCACAAGAGAACAGGCAAGTGCATGGGTTCATACAGATACCCGTCCCTTGTACCTTTCTTGTGAGAGTACTCCATACAGAGTATGAGTACGTGTAGGCGTGTGTGTATCCAGACTTTGGTCCACAGGCAGCATACAGTGGTGCAGGTTCAGTGTAATGCCCTCTCTGAGAGGCGAACACCGAAAAAGAGTGACCTGAATTCGCGGGACATCCGAGATGTGCAGAAGCCGGAAATTGGGATTGCAGGGGTAACAAAAAAGGGGGTGGGCTATTTTTTTTTTTCTTTTTTTTTTTTCCTTTTTCACCTTTTCTTCCCTTTTTCCTGTTCTCTCTTTGCTCCACCAACTACAATACAACCAGAGGGCTCAGGCGCGCAGACGGCCAACGAGCAATTTGTCTGCGGTTAGGATCGAGTAAAAAGATACAAGGACGCGTGCACGTGAACCAAGGGGGCAGTGAGGGGGGAGGACTATACATAGATAGTATAATACTATGGACTCGCGCTCAAACGAGCGATTTCGTATCAGATGAGAAACCCCCAATGGTGGCTGAAGGCGAGAGGCAAGAGTTCAAAACGATAAAGTTCCTGACAACGGCAGGTTCCTATCTGCCACTTGCTGTGTTTGGGATAGAGGCAGAGACACAATCTTGACGGTGTAGACATCCTCGTAAATCGCTCGCACATACGGCATACGCAGCAAAGGCTCTGTGCACTACGGAGGCCCGTATTCGTACTCGCAATATGCTCTGTAACGCACCATGGACAGGTACGCAGTACGGAGTAGAGTAATAGGGAATGACAATGTACTCCGTACTCGTACAGACTCCGTACAGGAATGCCAGGATTCGCGAAAGTGCTCATATCACGCTCGCTAGCCCGCCGGCATTTCCTTGGCTCTCTCAAATTCCCCTCTCCAGGAAATTGCGACGAGAAAATGGACACCCTTGTATCTTCCAAAGATCTCTTCTGTTGTATTGTTTTCGTTTCGCCAGCACCGACCCCGTGGTTCTGGGCTTTTGCGAATCATCCTTGCCTTTCCTATACTGAGATAGCTTCAGAGCAAATTGATTTCTATAGACGTACTCGTAAATGTAGCAATATGTCGTAAACACTCTACTTTTCACAAGAGTCCTACGAGTACGAGTACGAGTACGTATACTGGTATGACAGATTCATAACCGAAGCCCGTGCGAGAAGTACCTGTACATGCGGTACTCTTGCGCATCTCAGAGATCATTTATGAGCTGAGGTTGTGCATGTACTATGCACAGTGCACAAGAAGGAGTACGGAGTACTTAACACAAGCAATCTTATTTCCAGTTCAGAATCCGAAATAAAATACCAAAAAAACACGAATGCTGAGAAAAAAAAGAAAAGAAAAGATAATAAAAAAAAATAATAAAAAAAAGAAACTTGTCAGCTCGCGTCAAGGCAAAAATGGATCACTTCAGAGCAGAGGCTATCATTTAGCTAGTGGACCTGGTTTTACACGTGTCTTGCGCCTTTCTTAGCATCCAGTTACGATCCGCTACTCTGCTTGCTCCAGCTCTGCTTGCCAGATGGAGTCTACTGCGTACGAATACTGTGGTACATTGTATGAGTATAGGAAAGGGGGGTGAGGGGAGGGAGGAGACGAGAGGGTCATCTTTGCTTTTTAGCCTACTCCGTAGTGGACAGCGTCCCGTTCCCATCAAACTATTGCGCGCTGACCGACCCGCCGCCCACTTCCGTCCTTTCTTAGCTGCCCCTACTCCGTAGCCACTGCCAAATTCACCGTCTTTTCTCAGAGGCGTCCGCAGTACGCAGTACTCCGTAAGAGAACCCAATCCAACTACTATGTACTCGTACGCAAATGTCCCATTCCTTCCTTCTGCCGTGCAGATACGGTTTACTAAGAATTAAGTCTCTCAACAAAGTATAGAACAAGTGTCCGACGGGTCGGCGTATTTCGGGCATGAGAGAGGCATGGTTGTCTTGGAGTATGCTGTTCCATACTGCGTAGTCTGTGAAAGCAGAGTGGCTGGGTTGTCTCTTTGGAAATCCCTCCGGTGTAAAAAGGATCCAGGTGTTGCCAGACCAGAGAGGTATCAATGCAAACTTCTCTGCAACATGCAACATGTCTGCACATACACGCAGGAATCCGTCGGGAATGGCATGCCCAGTATTTAAGCTATGGCGCTGCACGTAATCAGAACAAGTACTTTCACCGCGGCAAAGACCGTCGTGGCACCGGGATGAAGAATGAGCACGACGTACTCGTATTCCTGCGAGTTGTCGTGCTTCTCGTATGTAGTAAGAGTCCTTGTAAGCGTCCCTGCAAGAGTCTTTTTGCAGTACAGACAGAATACAGGGTACAAGGATGGCCCAGAGGTCATTTTGTGCGTACGGAGTACATGAGTAAGAGTACGAGTACGGAGTTTGCCTCGTTCATTCACCATTGACCTCTCTTCGGCCAATTTCATCTTTCCTCTTTCCCTTTTGAGACGCCAGGCACTGCCATCACCGCCTTTTAGATATGGAAATCCCGCACGGTCTGCTGGTCTGCAGGCCTGTTGATCTGCTGGCCTGCTGGTCTGCCTGCCACCACGACATGCATATCGACTGGGGCCAGCAAGCGGACATGCGGTGAACACAGGTACGAGGGTAGGACAAGAAAAAACGGCATGGACGTAGTCGGAGTGTTATGCTCAAGAGTTGCATATCCAGCTAGCCAGATGTGGCTTTTTGGGTTTTTTTTATGCCTCTTTCCCCTTTCCCCTTTCTGTGCCTTTCCCGTTCCTCTCTCCCTGGTACCTGCATCCCAACCTCCTTTTTCAACGACCCCCCACGAACATGTCTACTATCAAGTCGGTGAAGTTGCATGGACATGTATGAATTTGAAAAAGAATGTAGAAGAATCCATGCAACAAGGTGAGTTTTTTATGTCGTATGCATTGTGCATATTCGTTTAAAAAAAGGTGAAAAAAGGGAAAAAAGGATTCCCTTCCATAATGCCCGGAACCCACCACGTCACACCGTCTTCCGGATGCAAGAAATGTCTGCTGGCATATGCGGGTAGTAATCCGGTATGCCACTAGCAAACCAATGCATGATCATTTGGGTAGACAGGGCACAAAAATCGGGTTCGTGACCTCTTTTTGGGTAGCAACACTCTTTCTCTCCTCTTTTTGTTGACCCCAACGGCGCGAGGACGGGTGTCACTGGCATGTCGAACACTGTGCGAACTGCCATGTCACCCAATGCTGTCCACGCGACAGGGTCGGAGAGGAGGCAGCATCCCCAAAAGAGCGGCCGGGTGCCGTTATACCGCCAATGCATACAGGAGCTCCACTCCCTCTCCGGGTCACCGACTCCAGTCCGGACCGACCATCGGAATTTATCGGGCCTTGCCTCGGCGTTTTCTTTTTCTTCTTTTCTTCTTTTCTTCATTCCCTTTTCTTGTCTTCATTCATTTCTTTCATCTCCTTCTCCTTGCTCTTCAATGAAATAAAGAAACAATAGCGAGAGGATTTTGGGAAATGCGTAATGCCAGTTTGGTGGCAGTGTCTCGTAAGAGTGAAAGTATGCCACTCACTCAGTCTGTGATCTCGTCCCTTTCAAAACTGATTTGTTGCCATTTATGGGACACTACCGTAGACAGATTGTCCAGACCACACATGTTACCCGCTTGTGATTTGATAGACGTAGCCTTATGTCACAATGTCCAGATGTTCAGAGACAGCAGAAGGATGGACCGTCGCTCCGAAGCACATATCCCGTGTGGGTGTACTTGCTTGAGTACACTGGCATGGCCTTGCAGAATGGGCTCCCTCTTCATGATCCTTTCCACGAAGTGCACCTGCGGATCGATGGACAAGAAGTAAACAAGCAGTACCGGCCTAGCCGAGCAGCTCACTGTGCTTCTGAGAGCCACGGAATCTTTGGTCCTTGGCCGTTTCTTTCCTCGCTATTGACGAAAAAAAGAAAATTGAAAAGAGGGTGAAGGGGGATGCGACACTCCCACCAGACAGCATACTAGGCAGTCATCGTGACGGTAACGTGGACATGTAGGCATACTGATATACAAGACACGGCCCTCCCCAAAGGTCTGCCGAGGTGGTATAAAGTCAGTTTGGAAAGATTCGGTAAAGAGAAGGAATCAGAGAGGTCTAGAGGCCAGAATGACGTAACGATGAGCAGAATAGATGAATTGCGAGGAAGGAACTTTCAAGAACCAATTTCCTCATCAAGTAAAGCCAGTTTTTCTTGTTTTGGCAGTCACGTCCCATTCCTGATAGATGCGTCACATCTGGAGAGCTGAATAAGGAAGGAGACAGTTGAAGAGCTTAGATAAACGCATATGCAAATCAGATTCTCCCCCTGCGGATTTCTCTCGACAGTGTTGTCATCTCAAAAGGATTTTGCCATCCTAACAATCGTTTATCTGAAAGGAAGTTGGAGATGACGATGGATGACGATGGATGACGAATGAAAGATAAGAGAAGATGAGAACAGGGGGAGAAAGTGGGATGGATTGGAACGGGTTGAAAAGGGGAGAATCTTTAGTTGATACCAATCACACTCTTGCGAAGTCCTTGTCTCTGGTGTATGCTATCTGCTCTGCCCGCATGTCGAGGAACATTTCCAATCTGGATTTCAAAGGCGACATGTCGCCACAACCTTGACCTTTTCCAATTGTCCTGTCTACTGGCATACGAGTACACAGTCCTGCTACCTGGCGACTCTGGCGATTGCTGTGTAGATGCAGATACAGATGCAGATGCCGAGGTACAGAGGAGCACCTCACATATGATCGCCCTCGCTGAGGAGGAATAGATGGATGCCAGAGTCCAGAGCAGAGGACGAGACTCTCTCACTTCTCCAACACCCCCCTTACCCGCTTTTCGCTTCGTGCGGACAAACGGACCGTCTACGGACGTATTTATTGTTTTATTCTCGATTGCTTTGTATCTAATTTTGCAGTTTGCGGGGGAGGCATCCACTTTGGTCTCTAGAGACGTGTTCAGTACATATACATAGTATGGGGAAATAGAGTGTGGCAAGGGCGGCAAGCAGCTGAGGACATATCGAGTGTACCGTATGGCATACACCCAGCATTGCCTATACAGCAGGCTTCGGCGCATTGATACCCACCAACACGGCACAACGCCGGCAGTACATGCAGGTGCCATATGTAGTGCAGGAGATGGCGGGAAAATGTGGAAGAGAGGAGGACTCTAGGACGACAAGGAGAAGGGGGAAGAGGGGAAACAGCAGGAGAAAGAGCAAGATGGAGGGTACGGGAGATGGAGCGGCAGAGACGAGAGGGCCCGTGGAAGACGGCGGTTGGAGGAGAGCCAGCACGAGAAGCTAAAACGATGCGGGGAAGAGAAGAAGGCGTCTGAGCCACGTGAGAGAGAGGGAGAGGACCAGGAGCAAGAAGCAAGACAAAAGAAGGAGGGGGGGATGGAAGGGGAGATGGAAGGAGAGAAGAGGGGTAAAAGCAGATGTGGAGAGGATGTGTAGGAGAAGAGAACAAGACATTTGTGCCGAGATACACAAAAAGCCATAAAAAAACACGTGGACGAGGAGTAGTCCTGTTTACAGGCACTCGCAAGAGATGCTGGTCGATCTGTTGAGAGTGGTGGCATAGGCTCTTTGAATTTTTATGCCTGGTGAAACCGGGAGAAAGAAGACGGAGAGAGGTGGTGGAAGCGTGACGAGAGACTGCCAGACTCGTAGGGATGTCTTGGACGATCTCGACGGAGATGTGCAAAGCACTCTCGTACGAGTGGAACGAGTCAGAACCCAGAGACCTCTCGCATGTCAAGCAGATGTTGTCGAGTACAAAGTACGAGTACTGCCTCCCTTGCACTGCCTTTTCCCAAGAGAACAGCGAGTACTCTGTATGCATGCCGTGCAATCGTTCTCCTTACTCGTACGCAGTAGGCCATCTTACGACTCGTCCTCTCATGCCAAGGGTTCCACCATTGCTGTCCCCTGAGATGCGTTACTCTGATTGCGGACACCGAGCACTAACCCTTGCAATGGAAGATGCTGCTGGCGGTCCTGGTTGCAGTGCAGCCACTGGTCCACGCAGACGTTGTCGGGGTCTTTCAAACGCGTCTTGTTCTAGAGCCCTTGTTTTCTCCTATTCCTTCTTGCTCTCCTCCACTCGTGTCTGTCAGCTGCTGGTTTGAGGCAAAAAAAAAGGACCATCTGATACAAACAGGCTCTTCCTACCAGCCCTGCCTGCCTGCCTGATTTCCCATTGGTCTTCTTATTTCCTGCTGCACAAAACAGCCAAAAGTACTGCAATCAACACAACCGGTTCCAAAGGGTAATCGGGCATTTCAAACACGGTAGGACGAGGACGGGAAAGATTACAGAGTACAATGTAGAGAGGATGGCAGAGAAGGTCTATGAGTACAAGTACTCCGTACGGAGTACTCATAGACTGTCTGCATTTGTACTTTGTACTCACGTTTCTTTTTGCCTGTTGGGGCATCGTGAGCCGTGAGCCGTGCACGGGGTGGTGGCTCTCATGTTTGTTATGATCGCAGTGTAGCCTTTGCTCGTATTTCGCCATCACGTACTCCATAGCGAGCAGCACCTACAAGTGCACGACGAGCGAGCAGTGACAGTCCAGTACTCTGTACTATGTACGCTGCTATTACGCTGCTATTACGCTACTACGAGTGTACTGTACATAGTAGGGTACGCCACAATGGCTGAGCAGGTGGACCCCCCCTTGCTCTTCCGTCCTCTTCCATACTCTTTGGGTAGCCACTGCCGGCTTGCTTGAATAGGAGAATACCCGTTTTCGTCGTCCTGCTTTTAGCTTCTAGCGCGAGAACCGTCCAAACAGCACAGGCCAAGTCCACGCGTACCAAGAAAAATGCGCTGTGGAAGGTCCCTCAAGCGACCACTAAACGGTCGCAAAAGCGAGCAGACGAGCGCTAAGGCATCCTTGCCTCGCTCCTCGTACTATGTCCCTCCCTGTCACCAACGGAAAGAGCCAAAGAGGAGAGCGAAGAAGAGAAATGGGCAGAGAGAAAAGAAAAAAAAGATACGAGAGAAAGATACGAGAGAAGGAGTATTGAGAGTCATAGTATTGGGAGAGAGAGAGAGAGAGAGAGAGAGAGAGAGAGAGAGGGAGACAGAGTATGGAGAGAGAAAAGGCAAAGGGAGTCCGTTTGCTGCGTACACCGTCTTCCTGCGTGTGTCCCACCGACACGCTATCCGCCCCTCCTTGCCCTCCTTTCCCTGACTGGTCCCAATCCCCCCCTCCCAGCAAATCGTTCCTTCCTCTTTCTGTCCCCAAAACCTCTCCACTAGGACGGAAACAGGACAGGGCAGGAGCCGAACAGTCTCCTCGAAAAGAGAAGGAGCTGCTCTGTACGGAATACTTGTACTCCGTACTCTGTACTATGTACTCGCGTATCGCGTTGCTCGTACCAGAGTTGCTTCCTATTTTTTTTTCTTTTCTTTTGAGTTCCTATCCCCTCCCTTTTCATTTTCCTTGTATTTTTATTTTCATTATATTCCATTTTCCTCTTCTTCCTGGGGTTGCTTCGTTTGCTTGCCCGTTTCACTTGTGCATGTCCTGCAGCATTGTCGACCGTAGCACCGTTAGCTTTTTTTTTTTTTAGTACTACCACCAACCAGCTTTGCTGCCTTTTTTTCCCTCTCTTTTATTTCCCTCTTTTCGCCCCTCCTTTCCTCTCTTAGATCTTCAACGACCTTTGTCCAATCCACACCCTCCCCCCCCTTGGCTTCCAAAAAGCCCTGCAGTGACTCGGAGCCTTTCCAATCACACTCTCGGACAGGCACTTCTCCTTCGAGGAAACCAGCTTCGATTTGTCTGCTGCCATTCTTTCTACACTGTTGACATTACTTACTCTGTTATTTTACTTGTTTTTATTTCTATCTATTATTTTATATAGTTATTTTTCTCTTCTTTTGCTCATTCGTTTTCTCGCTTTCTCGCTTTCTTGCTTTCTCGTGTACTCGTCTTTTCCGTCCTTTTTTCGCCTCACCCCCTTTTGCCCTCCCACTTTCGGCCGCATCACTGAACACCTTTACGAGACCACTGGTGGCGATTTACAGGCGATTCTGCGTGGACTCTGGACGATACGAGCGCGAATACCAAAGACGAGAAGAGAGAAAGGATTCACGTGGGAGAAGGAATACAAGAGGCCAAAAAAGTCGAGGGGGTCCTCGGCAACAAACGACCAGAAAAAAAGGAGGAGAGCAAGGATTTGTCTGATTTGCCATCCTCTGCTTACCCACACTGCGACCATTAAAGGGTCTCGGACGCCAAAAGAGAAAAATCGCACGAGACTGGATGAGCGAGCTATTCCATCACCACTGCTCACCGTCGGACGAATTGCGACCTCTGGCTCCCTTCGTCACAAGCAATCTGACCAACTTAGTTACCCGCTGAACGGCACAGCCAACATACGTCTTGGCCATTCACAGTCGCCCCTTTCGTCCACCCTTTATTCTTCAGCCACAGAAAATACGTTCTTGCACCCCCCCCCCCCCCCCTCTCTCTGTCTTTGTCACCACCCCCCCCGCAGTCTTACTTTGGTCGGTCAACCACACTTGGCGAGGCCTTCGCCTATTGTCGCGCGATACTTGCCTCTTACTCTGCAGTTCAGCAGCCGTGCGCACTCTCTGACGGGCTCTGCGAATATTTGCTGCTTGCTTTGACGCTGGCCTTGCTGCCTATTTTCTCCTTCTTTCCCCTCACATCCTTGACGTTTCCTGCTCTAGCTCCTTTTCCCTCGCTTCTACGATACTCTCCCACGATCACGGGACTGGCCATGCCGGCTGTTTCTTCTGATTAACCTGTTTGGACATTTAACATTGACCATCTTGGACTCGTTCGATCCGTGCTCCTTCTTTTGTGGCGCCAGGAACACCATGCTGATGACGCATACCGTCCCTTCCGCTGCCAGGACTGAAGACGCATCTTAAAGAGTGCCTCGCCCTATCAATGAACAGCGGACATCAACAGTCCACGACGGCAACCCCCGCATAAATACACTCTTTACCAGTACATATCCGTTTGATTCTCGGTCCCATGAACGGCATGGTAGGCACCGCGCCGCTGGGCGCCATGTACGTCCGCGCGCTCTACGACTACGAGGCCGACGACCGCACCAGTTTGAGCTTCCACGAAGGCGACGTCATTCAGGTCATCACACAACTCGAGAGCGGCTGGTGGGACGGCGTAATCAACGGCGTTCGAGGCTGGTTCCCTAGCAACTACTGCCAGCTGATCACCAGCATCGAAGAGCTTCCCGAATCCGAGCAGAACGGCGTTGGTGTTGCTGACCACGCGGACGAAGATCTGGAGGAAGATGTCTACGAGGAGGGCCTTGACGATGACGACGACGACGACACTGATGATATGAATGGCCTTCCTCTGGAAGGGGCCGATCTCAACGCAAACCGCTCGGGCGCAGACTTTTGGATACCCCAGGCGACCCAGGATGGTCGTCTCTTTTATTACAATACCATGACTGGCGAGAGCTGCATGGAACTCCCGCTCGAGTCACCGACACATGCTAACGAAACGGGTCCCCGTGACCGGATGCGCGTCAACATCCCCGACCGCACACGGCCGCCACCAGAGCTGATGGCCAGGGGACTCACCCAAAACGAGGATGAGGATTCTGAAGCGACTTCTGCCTCCGAAATGGAGGGTGAATCCATTCTAATGGGTTCACGGACTTCTGTTGTACGTATGGCTTCGTTGCTTCTCCCCCTTTCTTCCCTACGGTTTTTTTTTTGCTCGTTCATTGAAACGGTCACGGCATACTAATCAATTGCCCCGATAGCTTCGCAACAACCGCTCATTCACCAATGGCGGCATTTCTCCTACTGTCTCCATGGACTCGCTCAACGGAAAATCTCCAACGGCGCGGGGACGGCCCTCTATTTCTACCGGCGACGTCTTCAACAACACCAACATCCCTCTCACTCAAACGCCCATCATCGCATCCGCCACCTCCTTCACCGCCACCGCCTTTAATCTTCCCACCACTAGCACCATCCCCCGATCCTTCTTTGACGATGGCTCAACACCACCCCTCACTTGGAGCCTTCTCGTCACCAACATGAAAGACTCCATCGACCGTTACCGTGATGCCATCACTTCCAACAACCGCTCCGAATATGTCGCACGTGCAGAAGACATCTCTGACCACCTGCGCCTCCTTTTGGCTGCCGGTTCTGGAACGACGGACAATCACTCTGGCCAGCCCTCCATCATCTCTACCAACAAGGCTCTTTACCCCCACTTCCGGGATATGATGTCCAAGTTTTCCAAGCTTGTCATCTCCTCACACATCGCGGCGGCCGACTGGCCCAACGCCGAGTCCGTCCAGAAATGTCTCCAGGAAGCAGATGGCGTCCTCATGGGCGTCTTTAGCTACGTCGAGGTTGCCCGCCAACAACGAGGCGAAGAAATCCCCCGCCTCTTTCCTGGTTTCATCATTGGAAGCAGCACAGGCGGCAGCTGGCAAAACAATGCACTGGGCCCGAGAGATCCTATTACCTCCAACTTTTTGGATGATGACGAGGGAACAACCGAGCCGACTGCTGTCCTGGACGGGAAGCTTTTGGAGCGCCTCGATGAGTTGAAGCGTATGCTTGTCTCTAGTATTCGCGAGCTAGACAAGTATCTCACCATGACCGACAAGGTGGTGACTCCGTTCAAGCACGAGGTCATTGGCAACAATGTCTGCATAGCCGGTGGCAAGGTACTGGAGACATTCAAGCCATGGATTGCCATGATTGAGTCTATTGATTTGTCAGTTTTGGGCAACAGTTTCCAGACACCACAGCTCAGCGACTTTAGCACAAACAAGCAGAGCCTGTATGATAACATTTCCGATCTTTTACTGGGTTGTCAGGCTGTGGCAGGACCATTGGCGGATGAATGGGCAGAAGTCCGCGGAGAGGCACTCGAGAACCGCCTGGAGTATGTACGGCAATGCGCTCGTGCTCTGGAAACAAACTCATCCCATATTGGATTTTCCTTGCAGCTTCTATCCGAGCAAGTACAGATCAACCTACAGCAAAAGGCAGAGGCACAAGCTCGAGAAGAATACAACATGCAGTCGCGCGATCCTATGCGCCGCGGCGACCCGTCCTACATGTCCAGCGCATCGACAATTGCACCATCAGTGACCAGCTCCATGGGTTCTGCGTCCACCATTACCCACCAGCGAACCGAATCACGCGGCATCGTCAGCCGTCCTCTCATGCAGGGCCAGGGATACTTGGATGGAGCCGAACCCCCACAGACGTATCGCAAGGGCGGTGACCCTGCCAAGCTTAAGAAGCTCCTTGGCGAAGATCCAACTCCCCAGACCATGGTTGATGATACGCCTGAATTTCTCCGGCTTGACTACGAAGGCGATTTATCTTGGGACACGAAACTGCAACCTCCACAAGTCAAGGGCGGCTCTCTTCTTGCCCTCGTTGAGCAGCTAACACGGCATGACAAGCTGGACTCGAGTTTTAACAACACATTCCTTCTTACCTACCGTTCCTTTACCTCTGCAAGAGAACTCTTCGAGATGTTGGTAAAGCGCTTCGCTATCCAGCCACCGGAGGGACTAACGCCAAACGAGGCCGACCAGTGGCGAGATCGGAAGCAAAAGCTCATTCGGTTCCGCGTGGTCAACATCATCAAGAATTGGTTTGACAATTTTTGGATGGAGGACGCTAGCCTCGAGGAGACAAAGCAGCTGATTCTCGATGTCTACGCATTTGCACGAGATACTGTAAAGTCGACGGAGACACCGGGATCTGCTCCACTCATGGCCGTCTTAGATCAGCGTCTAAACGGCAAAGACACTGGTGCTAGGCGCATGATTCAAACGCTGAACCAAAATTCACCCCCGCCGATCATGCCGAAGAACATGAAGAAGCTCAAGTTTTTGGATATCGATGTTACTGAGTTTGCGCGCCAACTGACTATCATCGAGTCTCGTTTGTATGGCAAAATTCGGCCTACAGAATGCCTGAACAAGACGTGGCAGAAAAAGGTTGGCGAGGGCGAGCCAGAGCCTGCCCCCAACGTCAAGGCCCTCATTCTGCATTCCAACCAGATGACCAACTGGGTCGCGGAGATGATTTTGGCACAGACCGAAGTGAAGAAGCGTGTGGTCGTCATCAAGCACTTTGTTGCCGTCGCCGATGTACGTCCTCTCTTGCACAACTCTTTTTGATTGCATAGGAACTATGAATGCTGACTGTTTTGTTTTTCTTTTTTCAGAAATGCCGCACATTGAACAACTTCTCTACACTGACGTCAATTATATCAGCTCTTGGCACGGCTCCCATTGCTCGTCTGAAGAGAACATGGGATCTCGTACCACAAAAGACACAGAGCACGCTTGAGAGCATGCGCAAACTGATGGCTAGTACGAAGAACTTTGGCGAGTACCGCGAGGCTCTGCATGTGGCGAACCCACCATGCATCCCCTTCTTTGGTAAGACCACGACAGACCCGACTTCAATGTGATGAAAGTGGAGTGAGCATCACATGTAAAAGCGTTGTTTGTGACTAATCATGTGCTATTTAGGTGTCTACCTGACGGATCTTACATTTATTGAGGATGGTATCCCGTCGATCATAAAGAAGACCAACCTCATCAACTTTGCAAAGCGGGCAAAGACAGCTGAGGTGATCCGCGACATCCAACAATACCAGAATGTAGCGTATATGCTGCAATCAGTAAACGAGCTGCAGGATTATATCCTCAGTAACATGCAATCTGCAGGCGACGTGCACGAGATGTACGACAAGAGCTTGCAAGTAGAACCTCGCGAACGCGAAGACGAGAAAATCGTGAGGTATGTCACAGTAGCGCGGATGCTACATTACCAATAGGGATTATCGGCAGGATAGCTATACACGGACAATCAGGGGGAATATCTTTTTCTTTAAAATTACTGGTCTTATTTCCATACTGTCCATTTCCATACCGTCTATTTCCATTATACTCTCCTTCTTCCCGTCCCCTCCCCCCCTTTTGTTCATCTTCTACCACCCCCCTTACCTCATTTGACAGCTGTGTGAGACAGTATCTCTTTGTGGAATGTGTGGCGATGAACGGGATGCCATTGTTGTTGCAGATCTGGGATGAAGAGAGTTGTCTGTGCACGCGGGCGACAAAGTGGTACCCACAGTCACATGCTCTCCTGCCGATATATGAAAAAGACTGGATGAAATAATGAGATGAAATATGAAAGCGGGAGGACTGACCTTTTTCCTTTTCCAACTGTTTAGGGTACTAGCGGAGTCCGGCTTCCTATGAGCCTATGAGCTTATAGGTGAAGCCCAACAAAGAAGTTTTGAGGCTGGGCCGAAGGGGGGATGCCACATGACTGAGTCGTTAGGCGACGGACTGTACGAGCTCGTGACGAGCATGATTGAACGACCCTGGGGCGTATGGGATGAACGAATCCATGCGCCATTTTGGCTGATGGCAACGCTTCTTCAGGCGATCTTTTAGAACTTTGGTGTGGTAATTTGAGTCGGCCAACACAGATCACCATGAGGCATGTGGTGAAGCCGCGGTTCAGCTTCAGCTCTTCTTGATGAATGCTACTGGCCTAGCCGCTGTCTAGCCCGTCTGTGATCCTTGATCTTCCGGATACGACGGCCTAGGTTGTGGTGTCTGACCAAAGTTGTGCAAAATGTTGCTGTAGTGCGTGCTTGGAAAGCACCGAGACCTCTCACCGAGACAGTATAGGAACAAAGGCATGCTTACGGATCGCTTCTTTTTGTCGAAGCTTCTTGCCCTGGTTATTTTTCTTTGTCCGGCGACATGCCGAGCTGGGATGAGCTTTTGACGATCTGCAAGACATCTAGTCGCTTTCTTCCCATTGTCTTCTTTCCTTTTTCTTCATCGTCCGCACGAATTTCGTCTCTTTCCCCATTCTTTCCCCCTCTTCTCCTCGCATAGTTTGGATATTCTGCGAAGAAAAAGGAAGTGCTTTTTGGTGTTGTCATTTCTTGCCATTTTTCACTCATTTACTGTATTGGTTAGTTTTATTTGACATTGTATGTGACGGGATTATCTTTTTTTGCGTCTTTTATTTCATACCTTTTTTTATTATTATTTTTGTTTCGTGTTGTTTCCGAGCTTCAAAGAGTAAATTTGATCAAAGGGAAAGAAGAGAAGGAAGAGCAAATTTCGGGTCTACTGCGGGCGTACTGTTCAGGGAAATAAAATAAGCTGTTAAACACGGACGTTTCTTCCTCGGATCTTTTTTCACCTGCTCAAAAGCTTGTGAAAGCGTATGTTTCCTATCTTGCTTATATAATAGATACACGTGACAGTACTGCGACACTACCGCGCGACCGCCGACAATATGCAGTCAACGCTCACGAGGTTGAGCTATTCGCAGTCAAGCCTTTTGCCTGCAGTTCTCCCGGCCGCTGACCCTCCTGCTGTTGCTGGCTGGCTGGCTGCTCTCCCTTCTCGTTCCCTGCTGGTGGTGCTGGCGCCGGTGCAGGTAGGTCTAGACTTGGCTTGTCTGATTTGCTCACTTCCTCAGCCGTGTTCTCGGCTGTCTTTTCAGGTTGCGGCTTTTCAGTAACTCCTGCAACCTGGTCCTTGTCCGCCATGTTCTGTACAGCCACTTTCCCACCGGGCTCGCCCTTGTCCTTGTCGGTAGCCTCTGGGCTGCCCGGGCCCTCCTTGTCCTTGCTCTCCTTGTCCTTTCTTTCCTTGTCCTTGCTCTCCTTGTCCTTGCTCTCCTTGTCTTTGCTCTCCTTGTCCTTGCTCTCCTTGTCCTGGGCCGTCTTCTTCTTGACCTTGCTCGGGTCGAGGAATCCCTCCGGGACGCCGGCCGCAGCCTGCGATAAAGCAGCCGGCCCAGCCCATGCGCCTACTAGTGATGACCAGCGGTAGTCACCGCGGACCAGCTTGCGGATCTCCTTGTAGGCGTAGCTGTTGTAAAAGGGTAGTCCTGTCTGTACATCTCGATAGCGTGCCGGGTGGCCGGTGATGCTGCAGAGCGGCGTGTGCACGGGTTCTGTAGATACGGTCAGTATGAAGACGGGTGGATGAAGCACACTGTAGTTGGTCGACATGAAACTCACTTGCAATCTTGGCCATGCGCCGGCCAAAGAGCACCTGCATCTGCACCTGCTTATCCTTGAGAGCGTCTTCGTCAAAGTTTTGCAAAACAATACAAGTGCGTGTGATGCGACTGTTGATGTCGTCACCAGCGCTGGCAGCGCCCGGCTGAGATGGTTCTTCCGCAGCAGAAGCCGTCACCGCTTCCATCGGGGTGGTGGCCGGAAGTGTTTGAGCAGGTGTAAGCGCATCATTATTAGGAGGAACTTGTATCGACGCTAGCTCGGGGGTAGGATTCGCATTTTTTGCTGGTTGGGGTGGCAGTAGTGATGTTGGCGGCGGAGGGATGGAAGAAGGCGGAGGAGTGTTCGGAGGGGCAGCTGTACTGAGTGCCGAATCTGCTTGGGGGGTTTCAGATGATGATTGTGATGAAGCATGCACATCTTTCGAGGGAGTGGCGACAGAGCGCAGAGGGTGCAAGGTTGTAGGAGAGGCGATCTTTACCTCGGGATTCGCTTCCTTCTCATCCATTCCATTTTCAGGTGAAGGGGGTTTCGTCTCAGACTGAGGTTGGTTTGTCTCTGCAGCAACTGTAGGAGAGGGGGCAGAAAGAGGCGCTAATGATGGCTGCAGAGTTGAGCTGTTTGAGGGAAGTGTACTGATTTCTAGAGGCGCGCTGGGAGCGTCGGTCATGACGATATCAACAGAATCTACCGTTGATTCTTTTGATTCTTTTGATTCTCTTGATTCTTCAAGTTCTTCTGTCTGGAGTCCTCTGGGCTCGACTGACTCCGCCTTGGCAGGAGGAGGCTCGTCGAGAGGCATAAAAACAGACTCATTGTAAGAATTCTGGATTTGGTCCGTGGAGGAACTCTCCAGACTTGTCTTGACTGGCGGTGCTCCGGCTGGCTTCTGTGGCGCGTCTCTGCTGTCCTGGCCCCCCTTTTCATTACTAGAAACTGTCTTGTCACCAGGCTCTGCAGTCTCTGCTGACTCGTTCTTCTTGCTGCATTCTTGTCCGTCTTCAGTCTTGCTCTCCTTAACTTCACATTCACTTTGTTTTGTAGCCTCAGCTGCCGCATCTGCTCCCGCTTCGGCAGCAGCAGCAGCAGCGGCGGCTTTGGCTGCTGCCGTCTGCCGCTTCTTGCGCGGTGCTTTCTCTTCAATGGACACCATGCGCCCGACATGTTTGAGGCCCTCACCGCTCAGCTCGACAATGCCACTCCAAAAGGTGACGACGGGACCGTCGAGCGTGCGGTTGTACATGGCTGCCAGCTTTGCAGCGCGCTCGTCCTCACGCTGTTTTTCGGCTTCTTCCCATGTGTTGAGGCTGCGCGTATTGGCCTCCTCGACCAAGGCAGCTTCGGCCAGTCGCTGGGCTTGGGTGAGTGGCTGTTTCTTGTTTGCCAGGGCCCGCTGCTGCTTCTTGGCCATGATAGCCAGCTGCCGCTGCCGCCGTCGCTCGCGCTCAGCCATCTGCTGGTAGAGCTGTTCCTTGCTGCTGCGCGTTGTGGCGCGAGACGAGGCGCGCGTAGGGGCATCGGCTAGGGTCGGTAGCCAGCTCGTCCGCTCGCTCTTTTTCTTCTTCCGCATAGGTTGGTGGGATGCAGAGGCAGGGGGAACGGGGAGAGGAGTTGTCGTGGGAGTGGAGGCGGCAGATGTGGGTGCCGCCGAGTCAGCCTCGTCTGTTTCGGCAATGCGCACCTTTTTCCGGAACCGGGCGGGGATGGCCGCCTGTGCCTTGCGTTTCCGCGCAGTCATCTTCTTTTCGCGCTCGCGCTGCTGCAACTCGCGCTCGCCTGCCTCGCCGTCATCGTCGTCGCCGTCATCGTCCTCGTCATCGCTCGAGTCCATGTGCATATCCGAGGCGTTGTCGTCTCCAGCTCCCTCTGCTTGGCTGCCGTCGTCATCGTCATCGCCATCGTCATCGCCATCATCGCCATCTTCGCCATCTTCGCCATTGCCGCGTCCACCGTTTTCTTCCAGAGACCAGCCCGCATCTGCCTCGTCCTCTGCAAAGAGGAGCTCGAGCTCGTCGTCCTCGTCGTCGCCGCCGCCGCCGCCTCCCTCAGATGCTCCTATGCTGGCCAACAGACTCTTCATGCGGTTGCCAGCGGTGGCGCGCTTTGCTCTCCCAGTGGCTAGCCATTCGATCTTGGGCTGCTTGTCCTTGCTCGCCGTCTTGCTCTTTTTCACGGTCGATGGACCCTTGCTCGAGTCTTCCGAGTCACTGTCGCTGCTGCTATCGGGGTCCGACAGACTCGAGAGGTCCGACAGCAATGCATCATCTCCTTTTGCATCCGATGCGCTGCCTGATGGCCGCCCAGCGCTGGTGTCGACGGCGGCCATTGTGGATGATGATCAAAAAAGTTGGCGAGATGGATAGAGTAAAAAGAAGTCAGTCTCCAAAAAGTGGAGAAGTCATTTTTATTTTCTATTTATTTTTACTATTTACTTTTATTTTTCAGAAGCGGCTCAGCTTGCGCGCGGAAGGCGCGTAGGACCCATAATTGTCATCACTCTAATATACGTACGTACGCCTTGCAGCGTTGTGCCTCGTGTACCATGTATGCAGCAGAGCTGCACCCTTTCGGACTGGTGCGGTCCGAAGAGGTGCTTGATCCTTGCCATGGCAATGCACAGGGCCAGCGAGCGGGGATGCGAGCTTGAAGGCTGTAGTAAAAGAAGGAAAGCACCCATGGGCACGCCATCTTGCCTATCTCTCAGATTAGCTGTAGCGCCGAACTCGGCAGATCGGGTATACTTGTCCAGTGAACCTGTCCAATGAACAAGTGCATTAGAGGGGACGATAATACGTCATTTACTACAGAAGAGAGAAGGTGCCCCTCAATTTTGTCCCTCGCTCCTTCCGTTCTTGATTTCTCATAATATTTTTCTACTTTTTCAGCGTTTCCTCACCTTTTTTTTTCCTTTCTGATTTTCTCTCTCTCTCTCTCTCTTCCTTTTTTTTTTACCAAACTTCTCAACACTTTCTTCTGCATTTAAAGCTACCACAACTTTCACATAGCTTCTTGCTCTTGCCTAATCAAATCACTCTGCACCTTCACTGTTTAATTTTTGCTCACTTGAAAAAAAAAATGTCTCTCGGAAAGACTACCACGCTGAACACTGGCCACAAGATCCCTCTTCTGGGATATGGCACTTGGCAGTCTGCCCCGGGTGAAGTGACCTCTGGTATCTTTGAGGCCCTCAAGGCTGGCTACCGCCACCTGGATCTGGCCAAGGTGTACGAGAACCAGGCCGAGGTGGCCGAGGGCATCAAGAAGGCGTTTGCCGAGGTGCCTGGTCTGAAGCGTGAGGATGTTTTCATCACCTCCAAGCTGTGGAATAACAAGCACCATCCTGATGATGTCGAGGCTGCTCTCGACGACACCCTGGCAGAGCTGGGTCTAGATTACCTCGATGTACGTGAATCATTTATCATTCTCATGATTTTCTCACTTTCTCGTGACTTTTTTTTTTTTTACTTTTCACTTTTCTCTGACCACCCTTTCAGCTTTACCTCATCCACTGGCCTGTTGCGTTTACCCGCAACGACAATCTCTTCCCTCGTGACCCCAAGAACGAGAATGAGGTTGACATTGTGGACAACATCTCCATTGTGGACACTTGGACCGGTAAGTCTTTTTCTTCTCATCGGTCGAGAGCTATGCTGATTCACAACCTCCTATACAGCCATGAACAAGCTGCCCAAGTCCAAGGTCCGCTCCGTGGGCGTGTCTAACTTTAGCATTGAGCATGTAAGCATAAAGTTTATTATTTTTTATTATTTTTTTTTAAACTGTCCTCCATTTCTGTACTTTTGCTCATCATGATTCCCTTGCTTCAGATTGAAGCGATTATCAAGGCCACCGGAGTTGTGCCTGCGGCCAACCAGGTCGAGCGCCACCCGCGCCTGCAGCTCCCCGAGCTTGTCAAGTACTGTGCGGAGAAGAACATCCACATGACTGCTTACTCTGCTTTTGGCAACAATGCTGAGAACCTGCCACTGCTCGTGGCTGTCGACGAGGTGAAGGCCGTGGCTGACCGCCTCTCCACGGTGCAGTCCAAGACTGTCACGCCCGCCCAGGTGGTCCTGGCTTGGTCCCAGATTGGCGACCACAGCGTCATCCCCAAGTCCGTCAAGACGGAGCGTATCCAGGAGAACTTCCAGGAGATTGAGCTCGATGACGAGGCTGTCGCTGCCATTAACAAGCTGGGCGAAGGTGACAACCGCAAGCGGTTCAACGTTCCCGTCAATTGTAAGTCTGAATGGATACCAGATCTACCCAGGTGAATGTTGAGTGCTGACAAAGGCTATAGACTCCCCCAAGTGGGACATTGACGTCTTTGGCGAGGAGGTCGAGAAGTCGGCCACCCACAAGGTTGTCCTGTCCGCCTAAGGATTGAACAGATAGAAGAGCCTAATGGCTCGTTGTTCATGGGGGATTTAATTTTTTGACACACTCGGTAACATGTTTCCATGCTATGCATGACGGAGTACATGGAATACCATAACGAGGCGCCTAAAACATAGGTGTTTATGAACTACTACTATCAACAATAAAACTTTGCAAAATACCTTCTACCGCGTAATTTCACCTTGCCAGGTGTCAGTTGGCACATAATAGTATGCAGCCACTCTGGGCAATTTAATTCTATTAAGGGGAAAAGTGAACACAAAAAAAGAAGAGAGAAAAAAGGAATCAAAACAGTCTGGAAGATGCGAGTATGATAGTTCTATGCCAAGGAAAATACACCGGCAACCCAAATATAACAGAAAGAACGACGCTGCAGAATCTGCCAGCCCACCCATCCGTCCCAAGACGCCGTCACCTCACCAATCGTTTGAAATTGCAGCAGCAGTAAGTAGGAGGGATCTCAAGCAACCATGAAACCCCACACGCAAAAAAAAAACAAAAATAAGACTCCCAAAAAAGGAAATGAGTGCTGCCTCTCCATAGAGCCGCTACAACTCGCCTGGGATTTCGTCCTCCCAATGCTTGCAGAGTCCAACCCAGTTCCGCTCCAGACAGCGCTGTTTGGACTTGGCCGGCCGAGTCTCGGTGGGAGCAGCTGTCGGAGGGGCTGTGATGGTGTGGGAGGGTGCTGTCTCTGTGGGTGCGGGCGCGCCTGATGTCTTGTCGAGACAGCCCCAGATGTGGCCCGGAGTCTCGCATGTAGCGGTGCTCGTGGTAGGGATCGTGGCGGCAGCTGTAGAGGAGGGGACAGATGTGACGGGCGCGGAGGGTGTGGGTTCGTCCTTGCAGCCCCAGAAGCGGCCAGGTGTCTTGCAGGTAGTGGTGGTCGCCTCCGTGGTGGTGGTCTCCGTGCTTGTTGTCGTGGTAGTGGTAGTGGTAGTGGTGGTAGTGGCCGTGGTCGTCTCGTCAAGACAGCCCCACCAGCCGGGTGTCTTGCAGGTGGCCGTGCGGGTGCGAGTTTTGGAGGTGGTGGTGGAGGTGGAGGTGGTCGTGCGCTCCGTGCCGTTGCTCTCATACATCTTCCAGGGCCCACAGTCACGGCACTCGGGGGTGGACTGGCAGACGGGCACGGTGTCGTACTTGAGCAGGATGTCGCTGATGACGCTGCGGATTTTGTGTGTGCCGACGCCGACGCGCCAGCCGAGGTCGGCGACGACGTCGTAGACGCACTCGTAGCCGGTATGGCAGGCCGACTCGAGGGCGTAGCCAGCGTAAGAGCAGGTGGCGGTGGCGCCGTTGCAGACGCCAATGTAGATGGGGTCGGCGGTGTGACCGACATGGAAAGCGCCGGTGTTGGCACGGGCCTGGGGGCGGTCGGGGTCGGCACCGGGGGGTACGGGCAGGCCGAGACGGGAGGCCGCCAAGGCTTCGGGGACAGCCTGGAAGGTGACGACGGGGTGGCCGTAGGTAAGGCCGACAAAGGAGCTGACGGCGCCGCCGAGGGAGTGGCCGGTCAGCCAGATGTTGGCAGAGGGGTAGATGTCCGAGATGTTGGCGTAGAGCTCGCGGGCGGCCATGTAGTAGCGGTTCTCGTCGCGCAGGGCCTGGCGGACGCAGGTGTTGTTGCAGGCGTAGGTGCCGGTGGCGCAGTCGCAGACCTGGCGGTAGGTCCACTGTCCCTGCTGGGCGCAGCAGCAGCTGAAGAAGAGGTTATCGTTCTCCTTGTCGTTGGTGGTGGTGCCCTCGCCGTCAAAGACAGCCAGGGACGTGCCCTTGAGGCCAATGACGACAGTGCTGTTAGTCTCGTCGGCAAAGACGTGGCCGCGCAGGCCGTCGCCCTCCCAACCAAAGTCGCTCTTGCTGTGGTTGTAGGGAATGCCAACGTCGTACCAGTCGGCCTCGTCGGGCGTCTCGACGTAGGCGTTGGCCGCCATGTACGCCATGTTGACAATGGTGTCCTTGTCGGTCACGTCGGGAGCGGCCACGCTGTCCATGGTCCAGGCGTGCGGTTCTGCAAAGGCGGCCACGTAGCCATGCTGACGAGCGTGGGCGACGAGGGGGTCGACGACGCTGGGCCGGCGGTCGGCGAGTCGCTGGATGGTGGAGACGCGGCTCTTGGCACGCAGCTGCGGCAGGCGGTGACGGTCGAAGCCGTCCTCGGCGGCCAGCCAGACGTCGGCATCGCGGTGGTGGACGTCTTGTTTTCGGTGGAGATGGGGGTATCGGTGAGTGCCGTGGTGGTAAATGTGTCTGAGTGTCTGGAGAGCGGGTTAGGGATGAGCAGCAGGGCGATAAAGGGGGGGGGGGGGGGGAGAGGAGCAGAGTCAACATACAAAGACGTGGTCTGCGGGTGCTGGAGGCTCTGGTTCGAGGATGGGCAGAGGCAAGACCAATTGTTCCGAGGCCTCATCGGATGCGACTACGGCGGCGGCGAGAGGAGTAGATGAGACGGCAAGGAAAGAGAGGAGTAGCTGGGCTGTCACTCGTCCTGCTGATGTGCAAGATGACTTGCGTGCCTTTACCATGGTGTGAGAGGAAGGGGAGGGAACGGAACGAATGAGGAAATGAGGAAATGAGGAAACCAAGGAAAGGAAACAGACAGAGAGAGAGAGAGAGAGAGAAAGAAAACACGACTCTGGCTGTGGCTGGAATGCGAGAGCAAGCCAGCCAGGCAAGAACGACGATAAGATGCAGAAGACTGGATGCAGTACGACAGAGTGCAGAATGGACGACGGATGGATGCGAGAGGGAAGAGGCAATGTTTGTTGTGCCGGTTGGGGCGACCGTTTTGGCAGAGGTGGACCTCGTGATGACGAAGAGACAGCTGGGCGATAAGGAACAAAGATTAGGCAGGCAGACCAGTCATGTTGGGGTAATTTGTGCCTGTATTTCAAGGCAGGAAGCTGGCGCGTGACAATATAATCACGTGATATTCACTTCATTACATAATATTCCATGGCTTTCTACTACTCCGCACAGTGACTGGTATTCCCCTCACTCTCTCGTTGATTCGCGTTGGACGTTGCGTTGCCTGAGCTCTGTTTGCTAAAAAGATGTCCTCTAGGAAGATGGCCAGCGTCAACCCGTTCAACTGTTTGTAGGAGGGGATGGCCTGCACGGTTTCTGCTGAAGAGTTCTCTTTTCATTCGCCAGTTTTTCTCTTCCACACACAGAGTACGAGTAGTCTCCTGCAGTGCAACGTCGCGGATGCGCAATCCTCCAGGATTCAGTGTACAACTATACGGAAAGCAAATGAAATGCTTACAAGTATACGTACAAACTTGGTCTGCTACGAAGTAGAGTTGGTGAGCTGGCACGTCTGCTCCAGAGTTTTTGGAGTACGTAGAATGTACGAGCTCGTATTATTATTAATATGACCTGTCTCTCACATTACAGCGTGTTTTAGCGGACCAGGAAGGACTCTTTTACAGGGCTGAGACACCTATAGCAGCCTGCTGTATGAACTCGTATACATACGAGTAGTAACATTGGCCCTCTGCACCGCATCCACTATTTTGACGCCTTCTGACTGCTTTTGGCTTCACCTTGCGGCTGCCTACACATTTTTGCCCATTTTTTGCCCATTTCCTGCTTCCTGCCTTCTCCGTGAAACCAACCCGAACCCTCGCGACAGCGTTCCATCTTTCCAGCGTTCCAGTATTCTTTCTCCCCTCTTTAATGTATAGTCTCTCTCTCTCTGCCTTGCTTCTCTCTTGTTTTCCCTCTCTTCTTGCCCTTGTTCCCTCCAGTTCCCTTCTTGTCTTCTTTGTCTCTTCCTCTCCTTCTTGTCTCGACGGATCCCACACTACCGTCTGACCGTGTCTCCGATCCCAAGGAGGATCGCCTTTGTCCTCTTGTGGCGTGTTTACTTTCCATCGTGTTGTCCTCTCTTGTTTATATTCATCTCTCCTTTCCTCCTTTTTTTTCCCGGCAGAATAGAGTGTTTATTCTCTCTCTCTCTCTCTCAGCCACCCAATCTCCTCCATCGCCTCCTCCACCACTTCCTCCATATCAGAGGCTGGCTGTGCTCTGGTCGTCCTCGTGCTGGACTGACGCGCTCCCTCGTGACCGTCTCCACTTCTATCCGCCCCTCCCATCCCTCGTCCACTGTTGGTCGCCGTGGTTTCAAGACCACTTTACGACTTCATGCACGCGCTATAGGTATGCTTGCCACCCCCTAACGCCCCCCTCGGGCCATCCTGCCCTCGACACCATTGTCCTATATCGACCTGCTGTGTTTTTTCTGTCCCGTCAGTCTCTTCTGTCTCTGTCCTCTTCTCCTGTTCTCCTCTCTCTCCTCTCAGCTCTTCCCTCTCTCCTCTCAGCTGCAGTCATGGGCCACACAATCACTGCTAACATGTTCAGCTGGACCCAGACGTTGATGACATCGACAGCCTCAAAGGATGCAGCTTCTGACAAGCTCCAGCACTCTCTCGCCATGAAACCAGACCGCCCAATATCCCAGACTCACCTCAAGACCAACCCCGCCACACCCTCGCCAAGCCGGCCCCCAGCGGCCCCTCGAGCCGGCACCACGCCGAACATGACCATGAACATGCACACCACCGGAAAACAGAAACCACCTGCCAAGGATGGGCCGGACAGCTTTGAAAATGCCGAATCTGAAGACCCGCCCGAGCCGCCGAGAGCTTCTGTCGATCTCGACGAGCTGCCTATTGAGCTGATTGGACTCACAGACAGGTAGGACTGCCTTGTCCCCCATGTCTTTTTTTGCCTCTTTGCCTCTTTTGCTTCCATTCGTTCCTCTGCTGACTCTCCCAGCTTCATCGAGTCCCTTCAGGCCAAAGTACACCCGAATCCACCCAACATTGACGTTCTCTCTGGCAAGTTTCAAGACTTTTATGCCACGGCCTCGGGCCACATTGGCACGCATCTGGCCGCTCTCGCGTCCCGCCAGAACCGCCTCCCGACAGCCCCCCCCGGACCCAGCACACCCGCTTCTCGTCCGTCTACGGCGAGCATCTTGCGGGCCAAGGCGGCCTCCATCAGCGGCCGGGGTGACAAGGTCAGCCGGACTCCGCCGCCTCCGCCGCCCCAAAAGACCGAGGCCGAACAGCAGATGATCACGGCCGACGAGCTCGCTGACCGCAAGCGGCAGCGGCGGTTGCTCGAGCAGAAGCGCAGCCTCATCGAGGAGGCCGTCGAGCGGAGGCTGTGTGAGGGCATCTACGACCGCATCTACCGCCACCGGACCACCCAGGACGAGGCACAGGACGAGAAGCTGCGGTCAAAGACGGCAGCCCTCGACGTCGTCGGCATTGGCCCGGCCGACCTCGGCGTCGACCTCGGCGAGCCCCCTGACGCATCGCGTACAGTCTTGGCCGCCCGCCAGCGCGAAGTCCGCCAGTGGCTCGAGCCGGCCCGCAAAGAGCTTGGCCGCATGAGCCAGACGCACTACCCACTTGGCAAGCTGAACCGCCTCAAGGCTGCCCACAAGGCCATTGTCGACACCCTCGCCCACTTCCACCCCTCCTCGTCCGCCGACGAGATCATGCCCATGCTCATCTACACGCTCATCACGCTGTCGCCCGAGCAGCTCCACGTCGTCAGCGACCTCGGCTTCATCCAGCGCTTCCGCTGGGAGGCCAAGATCGAGGGCGAGGCCGCCTACTGCATGACCAACCTCGAGGCCTCCATCAGCTTTTTGGAGACAGTCGACCTCTCTACGCTGCGTGCAGACGAGGCCCCCTCTGGGCCGATGAAGGCCTCCTCCAGCCCTGACACACCAACCAAGACCGAGACCTTCCCCCCCGCATACGACGCCTCTCCTGCCGCCTTGGCCCTGCCTGTTGCTGCGACGCCCAGCATGCCAGAGGTCACTAGCACCGAAGCCACGGCCAAGGCAGATCCATCCGCTGCCTCGTCTGGCTTGCGGGCTGCCGTGCAGCTGCGGAATCGGCGGCTCAGCGACCTGGTGAACACGCCGGCACAGGCCTTGAGCTCCGCCAGCGATGCCGTGCTCAACACCTTTAGCGCTGCCGACCAGGGTCTCAAGACGATTGGAAACAGCCTCGAAGGCAGCTACCGCCTCTTCTTTGGTAAGCTGCAGAAGCAGCAGAGTGGTGAGGGCGCTGGCGGGAGCGACCGCGCCGGCGGCATGGGCAGCCATGGCAGCATAGGCAACCGTGATGGCATGGGCGATGCGGCTGCTGAGGTGCTCGTTCCCAAGACGCTGGACGAGGCGCGCAAGCTCATCAGCACTCCGCCACCCGGCAGTGAGGATGAGGCGTCTCTGAACGGCGAGGAGGCGAGCACGACTCCTGCGCAGCCATTACATGCGCCGCTTGTACAGCATCAACAGCAACAGCAGCCGCAGCAGCATCAGCAGCAACAACATCGGCGGCCTCTCGAGCGACGGACGACGAGCGGAAGTCTTGCTGGTACGACTGCCAGCGTGGAGGAACGGCTGCTGAGCATTGTGGGCGGCCGCAAGGTGTCGTCGACGTCATCGTCCCGAGACCACAGCGCCGACAGCGCCCGCAGCGGAGGCAGCAGTGCTCGCCGTGTCGTGGCCTTTGCGGAACAGCCAGACGACGCAGGCAGTGCTAGCGCAAGTATGAACAGCAATCTTGCCAACAGCAACAGCAACAGCAACAGCAACCACGCCAACAGCGCCAATAGCGTTGTCATGGACTCTGTGCGCAATCTTGGCAGCTCGCTCAACCCCATGTCGCGGCTGCCTGGCATTGGCAGCTTCCGGGGGTTTGGGCGGACTGCATCGTCGCCGTCTGTGCCTGCAGCTGCAGACAAGAGCGTCGACGGCGGCGATCTGGCTACGGTATGTCCTGCACCTTCCTGTCTTCTCTCATCTCTTATTCTGGATGCATACCACATACTAACAGACCCAGGCCTTTCCTGACCTGGCGCCTTCTCTGCCTGCCAAGGTGCAGATTGCACCTCCCGTGAAGCGCTTCCTCGAAGTGCACCATGCCGCCGATCTGCGCATCAGTGAGGTGGGTGTCCTGCTACGAGACTACCAGCGGCTGGCCAGTGCTCTGAAGGAATTAGGTGGATTTCGGGAACCATAGACTGGGAAGAGTTGGTGGTGGGCTTGGTGGTGGACCCTGTGTGTTTTTGCTCTTGTCATTCTTCTTTTGGGTCCTTGGTCTTTTCTACACTCTCATGGCATGGTAAATGGCGTAACAATATTGGGTTTTTTTTTCTTTGCATTGTTTTCATGTCCTTTATATTTCCCATTGGAAGAACACGCTGCATTGGTTTACATAGTATAGAATTGGAGGAGTCTTTGTCATCACCCTATTGTCTAGGCTGCCACGGCTGGCAGTAGCAATACTGCTTAGTCATGTAAAAGTCATAGGAAGAGATGAAAATACCATGTAGAGTGTCATTTTGTTTGGATACTGAGTACGTTTAGGTAAAAAAAGGAACATGAACCCATGAAAAGCCGTGGTCGCCGAACATGCCGCGAAGAAAGGAGAAAAGAACAGACTATAAAATGTTTCAAAACGAGGGAAAAGAAAAAGAATATAAAAGAGCAAAAAAAAAGCAAAAAAAAGAGCAGTATCCCTGCACAGTCTCATCTCAACCAATATCAATCTCTCTCTCTCTTTCCGTTTTTCTTTATCAATCCAAAGGGGGAGTAGAGGGCAGAGGGGGATATGAATCAAAAGGGGAAAACATGACCCAGGCATGACTAATCAACTGGACAAGAAAGAACAGAAAAGGGGGGTAAAAAGGAGAGGCACTCATGGATAGCCACCAACGAGGCCGCCCCCTGACATGCTGACGGACGGGTGCATGTTCTTTTGTGGTGATTGGCGGCCGTCTGCGCGGTAGAGTGACTGTGACTGGGACAGCTGGTGTGAGTGCTGTGTGTGCTGTGAGTGATGTGACGGCTGTGACGGCTGTGACGGCTGTGTCGACTGGCCAATCGGCTGCAATGGCTGCAGCGGCGGCCGGGTCAGCTGCGGGGTGGAAGTGGAGGAGAGCGAAAAGGACGACGAGTGGTTGGTCTTGTGTGGGCTGTGTGCGTGCTTGTTCTCATCGTTGGCGGGCTGGGAGGCGGAAGAGGAGGAGGAGGACGGCGTGAGTTGGGGATTGTGAGACGCGGCAGACGGGGACGATAAAGACAAGGCAGACGTGGCAGACGAGGTCGAAGAGGCCGAAGAGGAGGGCGAGTCGCTGCGGGCGCCGCCACTGCCACTGCCACTGCCACTGCCCTCGCCGCTGATCATGCGGTCCATAAAGGTAATGTAGTCGTATTGCGGGGTGCCGCGGTCCTCGGCGAGGTCGGGTCCCTGGTGGGCGGGCATGATGGCGACGAGCTGGTCAATGACCTCGTCGGGAACCAGAGAGTGGCGCAGGTCCATTTCGGTGACATAGGGCTTTCCGTCGGCGACCTCGCGAAAGGACTGAAAGACCTGCTCGGCCGTGTTCTGGTCCTCGGTGACGTCGACCATGAAGCGGATAAACTGCTCAAAAGTAACGCGGTCGCGGTGCTGGGCGGCGGCGACAAAGTACTCGTGCATCTCGTCCTCGGAGAAGACGAGGCCCAGCGAGGCCAGGGCGGCCGAGAACTCGAGCTCCTGGAGGGCGTTGCTGTCGTCGCGGTCAAAGTGCCGAAAGACAGACTCAAACTCTTCGAGCTGGATGGGCGTCAGGTTGGTCATGTTGCGGGCGACCATTTGGTTCTCGAGAAAGGCGAGTTTCTTGGCGACGCTCGTCTTGGCCAGGCCGAGCTCGTAGCTCAGCTCGTCGTACGTGTAGGTGGTAAAGTCGTTCTCCTCAATGTTGGCCTCCTCGCACTGGGCGTCGACGGCGCCAATGGTGTCGAGGTAGGCATCGAGCGGCGGCAGATTCTCCGACAGCTTGCGGACGTGGTGCAGCTGGTCCTCGACGTCGCCCTCGAGCCCGGAAATGGCCAGCTGGACGGTGTTGAGGGCGAGAGCAAAGTCGTTGGCCTTGTCGGCAAAGGAGCGGCGCAGGGCGTTCTTGATGTCGCGGATGGTCTCGTTGATCAGCTGGCCGCGACCCATCTCGGCCGTCGTGAGGGCAGCCCACTCGCGGTCCATGGCGTCGAGGCACAGCTCGGGCGGGGGCGCATAGGGGCGCAGGCGGTAGGTGCCGAGCTTTGTCTTGATGTTGCCGAGCAGGGTGGCCAGCTCGCTCTTCTCGGCGACCCAGGCGCGCTTCTGGCCACGCTTGTACGAGGCAAAGTCGGCCGCCTGGGCCTTGGCGTCGGTGTAGGTGCCAGCAAAGGTGGCGGCGCGCCACGAGGCCTGCTGAGCGCGGACCTGGCGCAGCAGTTCGGCCATGCGGCGCTCGTAGGCGCTCTGCATCTCCCAGGCGCCCTGCATGTTGTTGACAAACTTTTCGACGCGACGGCCGGCATTCTCGACCTTTTCCATCTGCGAAAAGGCGTGGAACCAGTAGGCAATGTACGTCATCAAACTGCGCTCGTCGGGCTTGGCAACGTCGCAGACGTCCTCGACGTCGAGCAGTTTGGGGATGCCAATCTCCTCGTGGGCGAGGTCAAAGGCCAGCTGCATGTTGCCGCGGCGGTCGCTCTTGTCGAGGGAGTCGTAGTCGATGAGGTCGGGGCGGTGGATGTCGAGGAGGGCGCAGAAGGCGAGGCCGTCGTTCCAGCTGGCGCTAAAGTCACGCACCTCGACCTCGTCGTAGCAGGCCGTCTTGCGCTGGCACCACAGCAGCAGACCCTCCTTGGCCGTCATGCCCTCCTCGTGGATGTCGCTGATGGTGAAGCGCAGAATGAGCGTCCAGATGAGGCCGAGGATGATCTTGCGGTTGCCGTCGACGACGTCCTCGGCGCCGATATTAGTCATCTGGATACCACGTGATTTGATAAAGTTGAGGGAGAGGTTGGCGTTTTCAAAGCGCTGCACGCGCATCTTTGGCTTGGCGGCGTACCGTCCGAGCGATTCGCTGGAGAGGCACTCGAGGAGGTGGATGAGCATGACCTGATTGTTAGCCTCGTTGTCCTCGTCTTTTTCGTCTCTTTCGTCTCTCTCCACTCTCGCTTACCCCGTCGCTGAGATCGCTGACGAGGTCCTTGACCTCGAGCTCGCGCTCCTGCAGCTTCGTGTTGAGCCATTTGGTAAACGTCTTCTCCTGGACCTTGATCCACCGCTGCTGCTCGGCAAAAGCCATCCTGGTCAAGCCTGCTCCGAGCGAGTCGGCCTCGGAAGTGGCGGAGACGGTGGACGAAACTGTGCCGCGGCGGGACGATGCCGATGCAGACGGGCTCTGGCTGCCGCTGCTTCTGTTGTGTCCGTTGTGTCCGCCCCTGCGTCCTGACCAGTCCCACTGGTCCCTGTCGGGGCGGTCTCGGTGGTCCCGGTCGCTTCCGAGAACAAGACTCGTAGATCCAGACCGCTGCAGGCGAGCGGCATGCAGCTGCTTGGCGTGGCGGCGGCTGCGGGTGAGAGGCTGGGCGCCCGACGCGAGAGTCTGCCGGGTCGCGAGAGCCTGTCGTGTGTGGGAGGGGTCTGGCTGTGCCTCTTCAGCGTACTCGGAAGCTGCACTGATAAACGAAGCCCTCCGAGAATCCAAATCACTAAAAGTGCTTCCTGTCGATTCCGAGTAGGTCGACTGTAGCGAGAGAGACGGCGGACGTGTCTGGACAGAATAGTCGACGAGCGGAAACGGATGGACAGAGGCTTGGGGTGTCTTGGGATCGTGGTCGTAGCAGTCGTGCGGTGGGTGTTGTTGGATGAGGTCGGTTAGCTCTGGCTGTAAACAAAGCTGGGGGAATGATTCTGTGGCGGCAGTGCTGCCAGCGTTGCCAGGGAGCGGTAGCGCTGTGGCGGACTCAAAGGCAGACATTATTGGCTGGTGCAGGGAGGGTTAGCGAGGGGTATTTGCGGATTTAGCGGGCTGGCGCTGCCTGTAAGTGGCTCTTTGTGGGCAAGCTGACACCACAACGTCTTGCAACTCTCTGCCTGGCGTCCAATTCTAGGACGATTAGCACTAGCGGTGAGTTAGCGTCGCCGAATCGGGACAAGTGTGGCTGCCAATAATGTACAAGTGTGTACTACTCCGTACTTGTACTCGTATGCCGCTAGCTGCCGAAATGTATTATGTAATGAATCTAAGCCCTACAAAAAGAAAGGAAAAAAAAGAAAAAAAAAAGAAGAAGAGATGCAAAGGAAAAAAGAAAGAAGAAAAAAAGAGGGAGGAGCGGAAAAAAAAAGGAGAAACATGAGCAATGCATGATGACGAGCAGACGCACATTATTATACAGATCTCCGACGACGAAGCGGCGCTTGCCCAACCCATGAACAAGCCGAAACTCCAAACGTCGAATACGTTCTTTCTCCTGGCTCAAAAAAAAAAAAAAAAAAAAAAAAAAAAAAAAAAAAAAAGTAAAACAGCAGAGATTGATATACGAGCATGCCAGCAACCCAGCGTGCCAGCATACCAGCCAGCTATTGTATACGAGTACTTTGTAGACTTGTTCGTATTTACGCTCTCTCCTAGAGCAACTCGCAAGCCACTGCGCCCTTGGCCAACCTGAAACACTCTTGATGAAGCCATCTGTCCATCCTGTCGACATCTCTCTTCCTGCCGATCTTGAGTACTCGTACTCCGTAGTCTGCTCATTTTCTCTAGCCCTGGTCTCTCTGTGGCAGTATGGAGTACGAGTACGAGTAGCCAAGCTCCTAGTCTCTCTCCCGTCTTGTACTCCGTACTCCGTAGGCGCCGACATCCACGCCTGTCATATCTTCCCTTGCCCCTCGTCCATCGTCCCCCCTCCCCTGCTACCCCCTATTATTTCCTACTCCCCCAGACGGCAGTGCTTGACTTGCGTCTCTTGTTTCGCCGCGTAAAAGAGAAAAAGAGGGGGGGGGGGGAAATAACAGGAAACAGATGACAAAGAAATGGACATGGACATGGGGAACCCATGCTGCTCTTTTTGTGTCTCTATCAGAGATCTCAACTTGGGGGCTCTTTTTTCTTGTCACAGGAACCACTCTGCTCAAGGCTCTGTGGAGGACGCTATTGTTTGGAGTCACAGACTGCGCCTTCTTTTGGTCTAGGGAGCCTTGTCTGGCCATCTCAGTACACACTCGCAGAACAGCAGAGCTTCTCCTATTTTTTCAGCCATTGGCAAGACGCTGGTGAACGTGCATGATTCCGGCCAGCCAGTACGACTGCTCGAACGGCTTGCATGAACTCGGCACGAGGCTGGGGGAGGACAGGCGAACCCACCTCTCCACCTTTTCTTTTCATGCTGTCCTCGTAGTCTACGGAGTATACGAGTACATAGTACGAGTACGCAGTCCGAGTACGTATTCTCTTGTACGTCTGCGTACTCCGTACTTCCAGACTCTTCAACCCCTGAAAAGGTACAGCAAGCGGTTATTCAAAAGTGGAGAGTAGCCGTACTGCGTAGAAGGGGCAAAAGTAAAAGGGGAAAAAGGGAAAAAGGCTAGCATCGAACGACTGGATGGCATCGAACGAGATCGACAACGGCTGCCGGCATTATACGCGGCATCCTGCCTGCTGCATAATGCACCATGGGTACGGAGTCGTTATACTTGGTACCTCTGGTACTCGTACCCTTCTCATCCGAGATCTGCTACGGCGTCATACTCCGTACACATCATCTCCAAACAAACTCTCTGCTCATCGGATGTTGTATTGTCCAAAATAACCGCTTTTGTTTCTAGTTTCCAATCCATTCTCCATGTCAAAATAGCCTCTATGCCATCCCAAACCCAAAATGCATTTCCCAATCCAATAGAAAGTATAACCAAAAAGAAATAGAGAAAAGGAATAGCCAATGCAAAAAAAAAAAAAAAAAGTAAAATAAAAATGAAAAGCACAACGCACCGTAATAATATACTCGAGTAGAATCATAGCCATGCAAACGGATGTCCTGCACCCGCATCCCGCTCCGCCAGTGCCTGTCCAACCACCATGGAACTGCATTCATTGCCCCCCCACCCTCCACGTCCGCGCCTATTCCCGCTCATTCAACTTCATCCAGTCAAACGGATCCGCCATGTCTCTAAAGTGCACGCCATTCTGCACATCGTCCATGAGCTCGACAATGAGAGAGGCCGTCTCGGCCACACTGAGAAGGGTCGTGTCGATGCCGTGGCCGCTGAACTGAAGAATATGCTTGAGCATCCGCCCCGTCGCCGAGGTGCATGCAGAGTCGCTGCTGTGTGGCACCATGGGGAACAGCATCGGCAGCCACTTTTGCTCAATAGAGCGGAGAGGCACGAGGCTCTCACAGATTTCACGGACCGTTTGCTCCTGCCTGGCATCTTCCAAGGCACCCGTCATCTCCTCGCCTTCGGCCTTTTCCTTGCCCTTTCCTTTGCCCGGGCTCCCTCCAAAACTCAGTCTCTTGGCTTTGGGCTGCTGTTTGGGGGGAATAGGAATGCCCGGAAATCGAGCAGAGACTCGCATGCGGATCCGCTCCACGTGCACCTCCATGGAACACGTCAGATAAATGTGAACAAACGGCCGTCCCGACACGTTTGCGGCGGTCCGGTACTTGTCTAGCGTCTCGGCATTGTCGGCCGAGAACGGCAGAGTCTCGGTCACAATGACGGTCGTGAGAGCCTTGTCCGACTGGATGACGTGTTCAGAGAGCACGAGCGTCCGGATCAAATCCATCCGCTTCTGCTCGGCGTCACCATCCTCTGGGTCTATCCCAAACGCGTCCACTTCAGACAGGAAGCGCCGGCTCTTGCCGCCCGAACCCTTCTTGACCTTGCTGAACTCGGCTTGGCAAATGTCGCTCATGTTCAGCACCACGAATCGACCGCCCCAAAGAATCTCCAGCGGTGCCTGGGGCGGCCGATCATCACCAAAAAAGACTCTGCTCAGACTGCCGGCACCCTGGCTTCGGTGCATGAGAATTCGGGCAAGCATGTGAGCTACGGCCGTCTTGCCCACCATGGTGTTTCCATTGACGAGAACCAGGGGATCGGCCTCGTATTCCTTCCGACGTCTCTGCCTGCCACAGCCACGTTGCGACTGCTCTTCCCGACCCGATGCCGCAAAATCAACCCAGACACCGCCATCGTCCCCTGCCGCCTCTGTTTCCTGCATCTCTGATCTCCGGCGCTTTCTCCAGGATGCGATATTCTCTGGTATAATGTCCCGTATCTGAGAAGCCGTGGACTGTATCCACCTGCGAGAAGCCATGATCCGACCCGCATCACAGGTCTTTTCTTCGCCGGATCCAGACATGTCGGGTTGTGTAATGGTATTGGGTCTGGACTGTAATGATGGAATGATGATTGAAGAAAGGAAAGATGAAAGAGATGAAAGGGATGAAAGATACGATAGATGAAAGACGAAAGAGGGGAGAGAGATGAACAAAATGGAGAGAGATGGAAAGAGGGAATGCAATGACGTGAAAAATGCAAAAAGAATGAATATTCCATAATAGGAGGACGAAAATAACCAAAAAAAAAAGGCATCTAGGGCAATTAGGTGGTCGATCTGCAATTGGTTTTGTGCGTTTGAATATTGAAAAAGCACACAAAATTTCGACAGTGCCGTGCGAATGTTGTGCGTACGGCTTATCCATCACCAACCACCACCCTATTCCAACAGTTTAATACTGTGCAATGTCCATCCACCATCGGCTCTGCACAATGTTGGAAATACGTTGGCCGCGACTAGTCAGACGTTCACGAAATTCATCGCACCAGAGGAGTTCGAGAGACCCGTCCCCCGATGCGGCGTGGATGCCGTGGTAGAATGCCTCGACGATGGAGAGTGGTGCGGTTAGCAGGTCGGGCTGCGTCGTCGAAGCGAGAGCAAAGTCCAGACTGCAGCATATGCTAGCAGACAGCTCCCGCACCTCCTTGGCCTCGTACTTGGCCGGGTTGGGAATCTGAAGGTTGGGCGGAAGGTTGGCATAGACGGGGGGGAAGGCGTCGAAAGCGGGCTGGAAGATGGCCGTGTGGAGGCTTTCGATGCAGGGATAGAGGAGGATGAGCGTGGCCCAGTAGGTGACAAACATGAGGGCCGTGACCGAGTTGCGAAAGGCAAAGACGTTCATAAAGGGCATCTGCGCCGCTGTCGAGCCTGATTGGGCCACCCAGTAGTTGACCATGCCCTCGGCGACCTCGGTCGAGTCTCGCATGTTCTGGATCCACTGTTCGAGGGCCTTTTCAACCTGGAGACAGTTTCCCAGCAGTTCCTGGGCGAGCAGGCCGCGGGCCATGGTCGGATTGAGCGATGTGATCTGGTCAGCCCGTGCGAGGAGAGCAGGCACGAGGACTACAATGTCCAGCAGGCGGTCCAGCCAAGACTTTGGATGCTGGTTCCAGGGCGTGTTGACCCATTCTGGTGTCGATAGAAAGGTTTCTTTGCGGGTCAGTAGTGAGGTGAAGATCTGGAAAGGAGTGTTAGCAATGGCCGTTTTTTTGTTTTGCCTCTCATCTTTCTATCCAAAAAAGAACATACCGATATGGGCCGATAGACGCGGACAAAAAAATGATGGCTCGGAAAGGCCACAAACTGGCTGGGTCCTTGTTGTCGGATATGGTCGTTTGGAACGGCAGGGTCATCCCAGGAGAGTTCAGAGCTGGGGAGGGCGGATGAGTTCTGGCAAAGTTAGCAAACGCCGCCATGTTCTCCTTTTTGCCCGTTGAACCCCTTTAGCCCCCCTTTTTTTTCGCCATCTTTTGCCCTCTTTCCTATTTGCCCCCATTTGCTGGACCATCTCTGCCTCGTGATTATTTCCCTTTTCAGCCAACTCCCTACGTCATTGCCTCGGCTGGGAAGGTGACCTTACCTCAAAGAGAATCAGAAAGGCATTGTCCGCCTCGTTGGCGGCAAACGGTCTACCGCCCAGGCCGTTCATGCCATTCATACTGTTCATACTGTTCATACTGTTCATACTGTTCATGCCGCTCATGCTGCTCAGCTCTCCTCCGATCGAGGGAGTGGCCAGCTGGATGAGACACTGTGCGTGCATCTGCGGGCCGGCTGCGTGCAGCATCGGCCGCATGCCAGCGGCCGGCACGTAAGGCGGCAGGGGCGAGAAGACAAACGACTGACTGCCGCCTGGGCCGCCGAGATTCATCTGGCGCAGGAGGTCCTGGATACGCGTCTGCAGGGCGTAGATGGGCGTGTAGTAGACACGTCCACGGCTGAGGAGGATGATGGCGTCGTCCCAGGCCGGGCGGAGGGGCTGCATGGGCACGAGGTCGGAAAAGGCGCTGCTGAGAAGGGGCAGGCTGCTGCTGCCATGACTGATGCCAGAGTTGGCGTTAGAGCCAACCCCGGACACACTGGGAAAACTCATGGCATGATGCTGCTGCTGCTGCTGCTGTTGTTGTTGTTGCTGTTGTTGTTGCAAGGGAAATGACGTCTCGGCGAGCCCAATGGAGGAGGCTGGCGACACGGGCTTGGAGGCCGATGAGCTGCGTCTTCCCAGACCGACGCCAGCAGCGGTCATGGAGGAGGCAATCCGGTCATTGCTATTGCTGCTGCTGCTGCTGGCGAAGGAGGCCGCGTTCTTCCGGGACTTGACGACGCGGGGCGGATGGGACGAGCAGCGGCCGCCGTCCTTGGGCGTACCGACGATGAAGATGGTCTCTCGCTCGTAGCCGGCACACGGCCGGCCGCTGTCGATGCACTTTTTGCAAAAGGGACGATTGTTGTCGCACTGTGAGGATGTCTTATGATTAGAGAAAGTGTAAAAAGGGGGCGGCAGGGAGGGAAGGAGATTTGAGATGAAAGACAAAAAAAGAAGACTGGGGACTCGGGGAACTTGAGGAATTTGAAAAAACCCAAATTCGAGTCCTAGAGAATCAAAAAGAAGCAAGAAACTCTCGAGACTCGACGCCAAAAAACGAGGCCAAAAGTCCAAACAAAGGTATTATTAGAAGAAATAGAGAGAGGGCTGTCCTGTAAATCACGCACCTTGACTCTTCGAAGTCTGCAAGTCTCGCAGCCCTTGTACTTTCCCGGCACGCCCACCATGATGAATCGTCCTGCAATTGTCTCCCACTTTTTTTTTTTTTTTTGGTATTTTTTCTTTATTTTTGCGTCTTCTTCTCTGTCCTTTTCGAGGGGGGGACGGGGGACCTTTTCTTTTTCTCCTCCAATATGACTTACCCCATCAAGTGCCACCTCTTGGACGATGGTCGGCGGGTCTTTGGAGAGAGAATGGAGAGAGAGAGGGAGAGAAGAAGTGAGCAGGAGAGCAGCCGAGGGAAACAGAAAAAAAAGGGGAGATGAGAGAGGAGGAAAAGAAGAAAAGAAAGAGGGAGTGTAGGACAGAAGGAAAGAGCAAGAGCAAGGGAGTTGAGATGCTATCCTGGAAAGGAAGAACGGGTCGAAATACAAGGCGATAACATTACGACCCGAGACCGCCAGATCAAATATCAAAGGAACACCACTAAAGAGATGAGTAGGTCTCTGAGATCTGCCAACCGGTCAAACAAAAACGACCACTCTATTTTAATGGTCAAACTTTTTTTTTTGAAAAGAGAGACACATGCCAGTGCATGCCAGAAAAGGGAAACTGGTCAACGACACGATATAAGCTGAATGAAAGGGTAATTAGAAATCAGAAATCAGTGACGCTGTTGGCATAGAGCAGAGTTTGTGAGTGGAACGGTCCAGTGTAGGAAGATCGTTTGGCCAAGATATATAAGAATGTGTGACGGACTGACAGGCAGACACCGGCGGACAGGAGGACTGCAGGACTGCAGGACAGGAGGACTGCAGGACAGGCAGACTGGTGGACGAGTCCCAACGGCGGCGGCCTCTGGGATCGTATTCTGGAGAGGATGAAGTGAGACGCAGGGGATGGGGAAAGCAGAAAAGTGAGCAAAATAAGAAGAGTGCGAGGGGGATGAGAGCAAAGAGGAATAGACAAAAAAAATAATAGAATAAAAAAAGAAACATAAAATAATAATAATAATAATAAATACTAAATAATAAAAATACGGACAAGTGATTAAATTTTTTTGGGAGGAGTCTTGGGGAAAACTAGGATTCGTTCGATTACGAAATTTTCCCGCATCTGGAGAATAATCGACGATAGAAGGTGGCAGAGCCACTCTGTTCGTACCGTAAGAGTGAGATGGCGGTCGAGAGGAGGACCAAAAAAAAGAAAGCAGGACCAGGGAAGCATGCTTGCGGCAGGGAAACAGAGTCTCGCACGTTGTGTTTAGGCTCACCACTAACATATACACACCACGCTCTCTCTCTCTCTCTCTCTCTCTCTCTTCAAACAGACATGCAGAGACTTACACATACTGCGTAGACAAATGTACCTGCACCTGCACCTGCACTCGACTCTTCACCTATGGCCCGTCAGATTGTAATCTGTCCGTGGAGGAGAGGGAGGGGGGGGGTCCAGGGGGGAGTCGGGGAGCGAGAGCGGGTGGATGGGGGGTGTGCAGCCAGTCCACATTGTCTGCAATGCAAATGCAAGAACGGAACAGCAGCAGTAGTTGGCTCTCGTACGAGTACATACTTGGTAGGTGGTTTGGGGTACGGAGTAGGGGAGTAGTGCCGGAAGTAGGGCAGGGCAGTAGGTAGTAGGGCAGTAGGGCAGTAGGGTAGTAGGGCAGGAGGGCAGGAGGGCAGGAGGGCAGGAGGGACAGCAGAGCATCGCAGGGCAGGAGGGCAGTGCGGTCAAGAGGGATGGAAGACAAGAGACAAGAGGGGACAGGAACCTGCACAGAGTGGTCGCCCTACCAGTAGCTGGCACACCATCTTAATAGGCATCTTGTTCTGTGCGTGGGTGCGTGTGAGTGTGTGTGTGTCTCCCAGGTTCCACTGCAAAAGAATGGTCTGGCAACTACTGCCCTCAGCAGAGAGACCCGAAGTTACGGTGATGGCACCGTGTCTTTCATTTTCCTAGCGCAGTTCTAGAAGTTCGTCACCACAGCTTTCAGCTTGCATGGTGTAAGTCCACCAGTCCACATCTTTACACATGTTGGGGCAGAATAATGAATTCCAGCCGGAAAGGTATGAAGAGCCAGGACAGAGAGAAAGAACACGAAAAATAAAGAGAAACAAAGCAAACCGAACCAGCCATTAAAGAAAATTGAGAAAATTGAGGCCATGACAAAAAACGACGTGTAATAACATGTATCACTCTTTACGAGTTCATCAAATGAGTACATGAATGAGTACAAGAGTACTTTTTTTTCCTCAGAGCGGAGCATGCTCGTACTGCGTATACGTACACAGTACACCTGAGGAGCAGGGAAGTCCAGGAACGAGTCCAGAGCAAGGATGACAGCAAGGAGCAGGGGACCCAGGGCAGGGCGAAAATTAAAAGCGTAAACGACAAGAAAAATAGGATAAAAAAGATAAAAAAGAAATGGAAGAAAAACAGAAAAAGGGAACAAGGAAGGAATTTTTTTCCTTTTTTCTTGGATGAAAAAAAGCAAATGAGAATAATCAGTACAGAAAAAGGCAGGAAAGTTTAAAAAAGGCCAAAAAAGCCTCTGCGAAGCAATCGAAACAGACAGTCTCTTGTGGAATGGACACCGTGCCGAGGCTAACGTGCTCGTATCCTGCACCTACGAGCACCTGCCTGCACATGGATGCACCTGTCTGCATAGGTGCAGGAGGTGTGCATGACCGCATGTATCAGCCGTTTTTTTATTCCACTTTACATTGTTTTATTTTCCCGGCTGTTTGCCTCTCTTCTCTTGCTGCAACGCCCGTCTGACGATAGCTCACCGTTGCAGCCCAGACGGGACAGGAGAGAGCAGCTGCGGACGTTTGATTGGTCCACGGAACGATGAGGGAGACCGAGTCAGAAGCAGGTCAGAAGCAGGTCAGAAGCAGGTGAGAAGCAGACGAGAAGCAGTAATCAGGGGCATTGCTGCAGACGGGAGAGCGGTGGGTAAGGAGAGATGGGAGGCCGGAAGGGAAAGGGAACGACGGGAGTCAGTTTTGGTGGCAGAGAGGCGAGAGCGGGCACGTGGAGGGCAAAGGTAGGGCTGGTTCGTATCCAGTAAGAGGTCAATCATTTGTGATTTTCTCTTCTTTTTTTTTTGCTCATTTTTCTTCATTTTTCTTCATTCTTTTTCTATCATTTTCCCCCTCTCCTCTTTTTTTTCTTCCTTCCCCTCTCATTTCTCCCTTCGTCTTCACCTTCACTACCGTATATTTTCATTTCTCATTTCTCATTTATCAGTTTATCAATGTCTTTGTTGCTTCGTATTCCGCAACTCGAGTTCTAAACTATAAACGATTGATTGATACAAGTGTACGGAGTATGGCAACCTATTTCATCTCCTTTGTCTTTTGTCAGTCTGTTTTACACAAAAGTACCTTCGTCTTATTTGCTCGGATTCCCTCCAATTTCGTTTCTTTCTCCCCTTTCCCTCTCGCTGCTCCACCGCCTCCCATAGGGCTGCAGCCGACAAGGGGGAGCTGTGAATTTACAGCCCCAGTTATTTTAGTTACATTGTGCTTTCGTGCGCTTTCCACCTGCTACAGCCACCCATTGGCCAGAGTCCGGGATGCTCTCCCTGCTGGCCAGCGGGCTCGGCCCTTTGATTGGCCGCGTCTAATTACAAGGAGACTGAAAAAAGTTATGCCATCGGCACTATAGTACCCATTTCGGCATCAGGGCTGCGCTGTTTGTCTCGGTCTGCCTCTCGAGCAGCTCGAGTCCATGCGAGCCTGTGCGAGCCTGTGCGAGCCATGGAGCGTGGAGCGTGGAGGTGTTGACATGTCAATAACGGGGTACATGCGCCTGCGAGCTGTCCTCGACTGGTACCCTGTACATATATACGAGTAGTAACGATTATGTTTCGTACACTGTATAATACGTACACACACGCTGGATGCCGCTGAGAGCAGGGCTGAGTGGCATGCACACCTACGACAGACACGTATTAGTGCTGTCCTGCAGCGCTCTAGTGCATTCTTCGCATCGCTCTAATGCTACCTCTGCCCAGAATTAATCTCCATCTGGGAGGTGCCAGCACGGAGGATATCTCACGTTGACGACACCTCCTATAGTCCAAGTGTGTTTCTGCAGACGGTCATTAGCGCCGGAGATGGCGAGCCCCCCCTCTTACAAGTATATGCTGTCGTATACACCCCCCTGCCAAGGGCCAAACGCAAGAGCCATACAAGGCAAACAGGTCGCAGAAAGAGCCACGGAAGCAAGTCGAATGGTCCATGAGATGGCTTGTCTGACCAAAAAACAAACAAAAAGAGTGTAAAAAAAAGGGAAACACTAATGATGATCACGTGTTTTTGAATCAAATTGGTCAGCATCCGCCAACCAGGTGCTGTGAGCTATGAGCTGGACGGAATACCCTGTCCCATTGGCCGTGGCTACGAGTGAGGCAGGGGTGGCGGGGAGGCAGCATTGCTCTCATCTCCCCGTGCATCATGCTCTCCGTTCTCCGTTCTCCGTGCACACACACACACACTCTCTCTCTCTCTCGTATACGTACTCGTACCCTCTCGTACTCGTATGCTCGTACACCGTAAGACTGAACGTCATCTTGGGCTCTGTCTGACAAGGCGATCAGAGTGATACATGGTACAGTGATGAGAGGGGGGGTAAGACTTGTCCCCTCTCATCCCCTCCGTCCCCCCTGCTTATCCCGTCAGACTGGTAGGTCTTTCTACTCTTGTTCCTTTTTCATTCTCGTTTCTTCCCTGCCGCTTGGCCGCTACCGCTTGCCCGTCTTTGTTGCTGGGGGCGAGCCAATCGTTCTTTATAAGCATCACATCGGCCTCTTACCCCTTTGGTCCTTGTACGCCCAAAAATAGTTCTCTTGCAATCTGAACATGACAAATGCCTCTGACCAGTTCATGCCACACAAAACTTGGTCGAGAACGGGTCAAGAACGGCAGAGAATGGCAAAGTACTCGTACTGTGTCCGCATCGTCTACTTCGTACACAGCATTCATCCTCACATGTCATCCTGCTCGCTGCCTGTCACTCGACCCCTTCTGCAGCAGATGAGCATGACTGAGCGTCAAGGCAAATCTTCACCCCATTCGTTGCACAGACGACTCCTTGCCTCGTGCTCTAGCCCTTGTTTGAAGGCAAGACACCACCACAATGGGGCATGCACAAAAGCAGGCAAGCAGAAAAGCAAAAAATGCAGAAAAGCAAAAATGCAAAAAGAGAAAAAATGCAGAAAAGAAAAAATTCCGACACGAGACATGTCAAGAGATGAGTCTGAAATCATAAACAATCAATTGCCCCCCCCCCAAACAATGGCTTTCCCCCCTACCTAGCCCTCTCCGTGATCTATATGTAAACAATCTGTCCTGTACGCAGTAATGGCTGGTCCGTCCCGTTTGCCGTGATACATGTGTCTAGATACCCAGGGTGAACTCTACACCGACATCAATCTCGCGAGCTATCTTGTCAGCACGGGAACAGAACACGGTTCATCGTAAAAAGAGGACAACATACCCATCTTGACAACCTTGGAGAGCTGTACAGCCCGCTCGGCGGCGCTCTGCAGGTCGTCAATCGAAAAGATCTTTAGGCCCGAGTCGTTGATCAGCTGGTGCGCCTGCTCGACATTGGTGCCCTGCAGACGGGCAATGATGGGGATGCGCAGGTTGAGCGACTCCACCGTATTGATAAGGCCGGTGGCAATGGCATCGCAGCGCACGATACCGCCAAAGATGTTGACAAACACCGCCGTGACGCCGGGCTCGCTCGTGATCAGCTCAAAGGCCTCCTTGATGGCTGCCGGCGTCGCGCCGCCGCCCACGTCCAAAAAGTTGGCCGGGTTGCCGCCGTTGAGCTTGATAATGTCCATGGTCGCCATGGCGAGGCCGGCACCGTTGACGAGACAGCCAATGTCGCCGTCGAGCTTGATAAAGTTGAGGTTCGACTCGGCGGCGCGCACCTCCTCGGGGTCCTCCTGGCTGGTGTCGCGCCACTGGAACACGTCTTCTTGGCGGTACGCAGCGTTGTCGTCAAAGTTGAACTTGGCGTCCATGCACATGACCTTGTGGTCCGACGTCTCCGACAGCGGGTTGATCTCGATCTGCGTCGCGTCCTTCTCGCGGAAGATCTGGTACAGCTTCTGGATCGTGTCCTTGGCGTCCTCGACGCACTGCTCGCTGAAGCCGAGCTTGGCGGCGACGTCGCGCGCAATCTCGTCGGTCACGCCCGTCTCCAGCTCAATGTACGTCGTGTTGATGGCGTCGGGGTGCTCCTTGGCCACCGTCTCAATGTCCATGCCGCCCTGCGACGACGACACGATCACCGGCTTCTGCGTCGCCCGGTCCATCAGGATCGCCAGGTAAAACTCACGGCGCGAGAACTTGCGCTCGCAAATGTAGACGGAGCTGCACAGCCGGCCGCCCGCGCCTGTCTGCTTCGTGATGAGCTTGTGTCCAATCATCTGGTCCGCAAACATGCGGGCCTCGGTTGGCGAGTAGATCACCCGCACGCCACCCTTGAGTCCGTTGTCGAACGTGCCTTTGCCGCGGCCACCCGCCAGCACCTGAGCCTTGATGACCATGTCGTCGGTGCCGATCGTCTTGGCCACCTTTTCGGCCTCGGCGGCGTCGCGCGCCACGGCACCGTTGGGGACCTGGATGCCATACTAAACAAGAGTCAGTCTCGGCAGACACATGCGGAGAAGGGGAGGCATGTGTCACACCTTGCGCATCAGATCCGCAGACAGATATTCGTGGATGCTGAGAGCTCTCCGCTGCTGGCCGGCAGCAGAAAGACGAGCAAAAGATGTGGGCTTCTGTGGGCGGCCATGCGTCGTTAGCCAGGGTGTCACGGAACATGTCCAGTCACGGACAGCTATAGCAGAGACAGACGGAAAGGACGGAAAAGACGGAGAAGACGAAAAAAAAAACATGGCCAGATCACGAGCTGGGCGGGGCGACCACTCGCCTTGAAAGCAGCGAGGGCAGAAGCTGCTGCCCGGCCGCGGCTGAGCTTGAACATGGTGGCAGAATGACAGAGAGTTCTCTCTAGGGAGTCAAACGAGAAGAGGGCGGTGTCGGTAAGACGTGGATGGTTGGTAGCGAGGGATGGCTCGATGGGCTTGATGGCTTCTCTCCACGTATTTTTTTCTGCCTCCTGAAAAGTGCAGTCACACAGTTGTCTGGGAAATGCCGCTTCTCGTTGTGCGGAGGCTCACACCGCCTAATCCAATGACTGCGCACTGGACAATGGGTGTTCTACTCCGTAGCAGGCTTTTTTTTCTGCCACTGGCTATTACTGGGTGCCGGCATTGCCCGCTGTATTGCCCGCTGTAACCGATCCTAGTGTACAATGAATGTACAGCGAGCAACGCCACTTTTGGCCCCCAAGCCACAGCCGCTCTACGCAGTACGAGTAACACTCGAGCGCCGACCAGTCAGATGGATGCCCGAGTCTAGCTCGCTGGCTCTTTTGTACGAATACGGTGAGATTGTTCCCGGAACGGAGGCCTGCAAAGGCTCTACACTACGTATGGATGATAGGCAAGCACGAAAATGCTGCCCGTGGAAGGCGGGGCAACCTCGGCATCCCGTTTTCTAGCCTCCCAGCGCTATCGCGGGGTTCTAGAAAAGCAGAGAGCAGAGACAAGAGTGAGAGCAAGTCGCCAAACTTTTATTCCAAACCCTAAATGTATTTATATGGGTTCATGATGCCGTTCTGCAGTTTTCCGAGTTAGCCAGGTTCTCTGCAGAAACGAAAGGAATAAAAAAATTGCCGAAAAAGAAGAAAAAAAGAAGAAAAAAAATAAAACAAAACAATAGTACAAAAAAAACGTACCGGGTCATATGTATTCTTAATCTGCTTCATCAGCCGAATCGTCGTCTCGTTGCGGCTGTAGCCAATGTACTTCTTCTTGGCGAGTCCCAGGCCGTGCTCGGCACTGATGCTGCCCTGTCGCTTCGATACCCACTCGTAGACAAACGGCTCGAGAGCCTTTTCCAGCTGCTCGTCGTACCGCCGCACGGCAATGTTGAGGTGCAGATTCTGGTCGCCCATGTGGCCGTAGCCCACGACCTGGGCGGCCGGGAACGCGTCGCTGTCGCCAATGAGCCCGGCCTCTTCCAACCGGACGCGCGTGTCGTCCACCAGCTGGTACAGCTCCCGCAGCGGGATCGAGAGGTCGTACTTGTACACGCCGCCCAGGTAGCCGAGGCACTCCGTGATGCCCTCGCGCCACTTCCACAGCGCCTTGGCCTGTGTCTCGCCCTGTGCCAGGACGCCGTCCTCGACAATCTCGTCGCCCAGCACGTCCTCGAGGAAGGCCTCGAGCTTGGCCGTGTCGTGCTCCGCATTGGATCCGCTCGTCTCGATGAGACAGAAGAACGCGTGCTCGCCATCGAGCGGCCGCTGCTGCTCGGGACGCACCGTGCGCACAATCTGCTGGCTGCCGCCGTCCATGAGCTCAAAGGCGGACAGAATCTCCGACAGCTGCAACTTGGCCCGGCGGAACGTCTGCTGCACCTTTTCGTAGGACGCGAGGCCGAGAAAGGCCACGTTGACGGCGGCCGGCCGCTGTGGACACTGGATCGACACGCCCGTCACCACGCCCAGCGTGCCCTCGGCGCCGATAAAGAGCTGCTTCAGGTCGTAGCCCGTGTTGTTCTTGCGCAGCTTGCCGAGATCGTCCAGCACCGTGCCGTCGGGCAGCACCACCTCGAGCCCCAGCACGCTGCCGTGCAGACTGCCGTACCGCAGCAGCCGCAGCCCGCCCGCATTGGTCGAAATGTTGCCGCCAATGTGGCATGATCCCTTGGCCCCCAGATCCAGCGGGAAGAGGTACCCGCGCTCGGCCAGGTAGTTGTCGGCCACCTCCAGCACGCAGCCCGCGTCGGCAACGAGGGTGCCGCTGACGTCATCAAATGACCGGATCTGCTGCATGCGGCCCATGCTCAGCACGATCTCGTCAAAGACCGGCACAGACCCGCCCACCAGACCCGTGTTTCCGCCCTGTGGCACGACGGCCAGCCGCTGCTCGTTGCAGTACTGGAGCACGCGGCTGACCTCCGCGGTCGAGCCCGGACGCAGCACCAATTGCCCCTGTCCGCGGAACTTGCGCATCCAGTCGCCGTTGAAGGCCTCGACGTCGTCTTGCACAGACGGGTCCGTCACGGCGTCCAGGACCGCATTGGCGCCCAGCAGCTCTTTGAAAAACGCCACATGCTCTGTTGTGATGCGGGCGAACCGCTCATCGCGCTTCAGGCTCGGGTAGCGCTCAGAGGTGCGTGTAAAGTCGGCACGGCAAGGCTGGGTCTGCCGCATGGACCGCACGGCCGTGGTGGACAGGCACCTCGCTGCTGCAGATGCCGAAGCGGCTGTTCTGGCTATGCGGGCTTGCCGGCATGACGTGCCGGCAGAAGGCTTGAGAGCACATGACCTCCGCAGCAAGGCCGCCAACTGACTTCTTGACGCCATGACGACGGTAAAGAGTAGGGGAGACGGAATCGGGAAAGAAATAGGAAGAAACAATCAACAAGAAAACAGTTTCAAAATACAAGACTTTGCCACACCAAAAACACCAGGCAAATCGGAGACTATAAGGAGAGGAGAGGCGCTGCCGCCATCGGGACCGGGAAACCGTCACCAACTTCACACTAATACGCTGCAGAAAAATACGACTGTAATTTTTCACCGGACCGGATGCCACGACAGTCCACGTGACCGCGCCGTTGTGGGGAGTTGGGAGGTAGTTGGCTGACTAAGAAGGGGCACGGTTCTGGACCAATCAGATCCGTTTCGTCGCCCTCTGCTACCTTGCAGCTTCGTCACAGCTTTTGCAGCCTGGGGGGTTCCGATTCCATAGTGGCTGTATTAGACTCGCCAGACGCGCAACAATAGCCATCGCCAGCTCCTCCCGACTGATCTGCCGCTTGCTGGACCACCGCCGTCTCCAGCGAAATAACACACGAGTCTTTCTGTATCCCCTCCACGAGAGCGCGCTGCTGTCTCCTCACCGCCGACCCATCTCAGCTCTGCCTTTTTGGCCATCCCACTTTCTCTGCAATTATGGCTTCGGGCTACGACAGAGCTCTGTCTGGTGAGTGTTTTTATTTGGGGGAGGGGGGGGGGGGTCCCCGAGACTCGGTCTCCGTTTCAAATCTCCGTGCTGACCGAGTCTGTTGTTTGCAGTGTTTAGGTTTGTGCATCTGAGCTCCTGCCATCTTTCGTCTTTCGTCTGGCTTCCTTTTGGCTCTCTTTTATTCTCATGCCATCTAACGATGAAATAGCCCCGATGGACACGTGTTCCAGGTGGAATATGCCGGAGAAGCAGTCAAGAGAGGTATGTCGACTGCGAATTGCCGATAACAACGTGGTGACGTGGAAGCTTTGGGCTGACTTGCTAGGAACCTGTGCCGTCGGCGTCAAGGGCAGCGATGTCGTCGTTCTTGGCTGCGAGAAGCGGTCCGCCATGAAGCTGCAGGACACCCGCATCACGCCGTCCAAGATCGGCCTGCTCGACCGACATGCCTGCCTCGCCTTTGCCGGTCTCAATGCCGACGCGCGGATCCTGCTCGACAAGGCCCGGTTAGAGGCCCAGTCCCACCGCCTGACCGTCGAAGACCCCGTCACCATCGAGTACATTACCAAATACGTGGCCGGCGTGCAGCAGCGGTACACGCAGAGTGGCGGTGTCCGTCCCTTCGGCATCAGCACGCTCATTGTCGGCTTCGATAAGGGCAGCACCGTCCCGCGCCTCTACCAGACAGAGCCTTCGGGCATCTACTCGGCATGGTATGCTCGGCCCTCTCCAAACCTTTTTTTTTGTCTTGTGCTGTGATCCTTTCTGACTGTTGTATCTAGGAGAGCAAACGCGATTGGCCGGTCAAGCAAGACTGTCCGCGAGTTCCTGGAACGCAACTATAAGGAGGGCATGGACCGGGAGCAGACGATTCAGCTGGCCATCAAGTCCCTGCTAGAGGTCGTGCAGACGGGTGCCAAGAACATTGAGATTGCCATCATGGCCCCGGGAAAGGAGATGGAGCTGCTGCCGGTAGAGGATATAGAGAACTTTGTCAAGAACATTGAGCAGGAGAAGCAGGAGGAGGCTGCGAAGAAAAAGTCGGGCCGGACGCCGGGCACCGGCAGCGCTGCCATTCTTACGCGGGGACAGGGCGAGGCAGCAGGGGACTCGGAGGATGCTTAGTTGAGAGAACTCTTGTCAATGACTTGGCTTGCGCATAGCATAGAATCAGATGCCACTGCTTTTCAATCTCTCTCTCTCTCTCTCCCTTTCCTGACATTTATAACTGCAGGATTGACTCTAATGCTCTACGAAAAAAGAAAACCAAAAAATAAGAAAAACGAGAATACAAAAAGACCTTCAACAAACGCCTTGTAGTGCCATTACCATTCTAGTTGCTCGTTCGCTGGCTACTGTACATGTTGTCGTTGCACGACAGGCCGTGTCCTTCAAGCGCCACCCTACACAAAAGAGGGCCAAAAACAGGAAACCAAACACAAAACAGTCTCTCAGCCCAGCCGATTGGCATCGACGTCTGGATCGAAAATGGTACGCTGCTGTTGTTGCTTGACACGGCCGTCCTTGACCATGCGGTTATCGACGCGGACGTCGTCGCTCTCAATGGTGATGGCTGCCTTGGGTGTCAGGGCATCGAGGACAAAATGGTTGTCACAGTGTGGGCAGTACTCGTCGGCATCCTCAAACTCGCGGGCATCCTTTCGGAAGCACTTTTTGCACTTTTTGCAGGCAAAGGTCATTTCAAATTGCTGGAGTAGTGGGTGGTCGGTATTTTCTTGATGGCACTCCACGCAGTCAAACCATTTCCGGCCTGCAAGGCTCGTTAAAAGTCAAGAAAAAGGTAAGGAGGAGGAGGAGGGGGGGATTCCAGAAACGTAGAATGGAAAATAGAGTCTCATCTTTTCATCTTTACATACAGCAGGGTGCTCGGATGGCCACTTGGGCGTTGAGGACGTGCTTACTAGGAAAGAGAGTGTTAGCAATCTGAGAGAGTGAGACTTGGAATTTACACGGACAAGACTACATACCACATCTTTTGTCTCGACTCGGCGGCCAGGAACGAGGTGTCACGATATGGCGAGACGCTCACTCGAGAAATGAGAGAATCCCCCAGTTCAATTTTGGCGGGGCTATGACTAAGCATGACTAATCAAACTGAACTGAGCAGCAGCTGCTAACAGATTCTCGTGCAGACTGACCTGAAAAGCACTGTGACCTAATATTGAAAGTTCTCCCAACAGACTCCATTTGCCTGAAGAGACGATAGCTCAAGGCGATTGATTACTGAGCGGCTAAGCGTGTTATTATTTTCCCGATCCGCATGAGTCACGTCTGTCGATGACCAACAACTTGAAATTTGCAGCCTGGTCTGTCTAGAAAAGATTCCAATCTCTTTCCTGTTTACTCATAAGGTGTTTGTCGGATTGCGAGTGATGAGCTTGGATTAATAGACAGGCGAGAGAGCGAGCAGGCGTCGGAACAGAAGAGTAAAAAGACTGGGAAGAGCACAAAAACCAAGAGCGACAGGGGCAAGACGAACACGATGCCTCCCAAGCGAAAGGCGCCTGGAACGGCCAAGGCGGTTGCGTCCAAGAGTGGCAAGGTGTCTGACAACTCGACACCCGGTCCCGGCACGCCCCGCAGCATCGACAGCTCCGACCAGTACTCTGACGACGACCCCCTCAGCGAGACGGAAGAGGAGAACCTCGACAAGGCTGTCCACAAGTTCCAGCTGGAGAGCGCCCCCAAAAGCCGGCCGAGCCACGTCGATGCCGCCACCCGTTTCTTTGGCAACAGAGACTTCTCGTACCTCCCTCTCAAGTCCGACCACCACAACCGGCCACTATGGATGGACCCCGAATCCGGCTTCATCATCCTCGAGAGCTTCCATCCGCTGGCTGCGCCGGCGCAGGACTTTCTCATCACCATTGCCGAGCCGATATCGCGACCGACCTTTCTCCACGAATACCACCTGACGATGCACAGTCTGTACGCGGCCGTGTCTGTCGGCCTCAACCCGCTCGACATTATCAACACGCTGAACCGGTTCCTCAAGACGCCCGTGCCCGACAGCGTCCGCAGCTTCATTACGCGGACCACGGACAGCTATGGCAAGGTCAAGCTTGTGCTGAAAAACACAAAGTACTTTGTCGAAAGCAACGACCCGGCGATCCTGCAGAAGCTGCTCAAGGACCCCGTCATTGGGCCACTGCGTGTGCACGAGAGCGAGGAGATCTCGACGAGTGTTGCGCCCAAGATGAACGGGCTGGTGATTCCCGGAACGAAGAATGCGGCTGGCGTGCGGCAGGCCAAGGACCTGCAGAAGAGCGGCGGCGGCCTGGAAAAGGGCCGCGACGGTGGCGGCATGGACGGGAAGGATGCTGCCGGCCCCGGAGCAGCGGGAGAGGCCAATGGTGGCGATTTATTCACGGTGCTGAACGAGGAGGAGGATGCGGATGACGACGATAAGGAAGCCGTGCACGCATTCGAGGTGCGTGACCAGGGCATCGAGGTGGTCCAGAAGCGCTGTCTGGATCTAGGCTACCCAGTGCTCGAGGAGTACGATTTCCGTAACGACGAGGTCAACGCCAACCTGGAGATTGATCTGCGGCCCAACACCCAGATTCGGCCGTACCAGGAGAAGAGTCTGAGCAAGATGTTTGGCAATGGACGGGCCAAGAGCGGTATCATTGTGCTGCCGTGTGGAGCAGGCAAGACGCTCGTGGGGATCACGGCGGCCTGCACGGTGAAAAAGGGCGTTATTGTGCTCTGCACGAGCTCCATGTCGGTGGTGCAGTGGCGGCAAGAGTTTCTAAAGTGGTCCAATATCAACCCCGACGACATTGCCGTCTTCACGTCCGACAACAAGTCCATGTTCACAGGCAACACGGGCATCATCGTGACGACGTACTCCATGGTGACGCAGACTCGGGAGCGCTCACACGACGCCAAGAAGATGATGGACTTTCTGGGGGGCCGCGAATGGGGCATGATGCTGCTGGACGAGGTGCACGTTGTGCCTGCCAACATCTTCCGCAAAGTGACGTCAAACATCAAGACGCACTCGAAGCTGGGACTGACGGCGACGCTGCTGCGTGAGGACGACAAGATCTCGGATCTCAACTTCCTGATAGGTCCGAAGCTGTACGAGGCAAACTGGATGGAGCTATCGCAGCAGGGCCACATTGCGCGGGTGCAGTGTGCCGAGGTGTGGTGTCCGATGACCACGGAATTCTACGAGGAGTACCTCAAGTCCTCCAGCCGGACAAAGCAGGCGCTGTATGTCATGAACCCGCGCAAGTTCCAGGCCTGCCAGTACCTGATAAACTACCACGAGTCGCGCGGCGACAAGATCATTGTCTTCTCGGACGACGTCTTTGCGCTGACAAAGTACGCGACGAAGCTGGGCAAGGCCTGCATCTACGGCGCGACAAGCCAGAGCGAGCGGCTGCGGATCCTGGAGAACTTCCAGCACAATGCCAGCATCAACACGCTCTTTTTGTCCAAGATTGGCGACACGTCGCTTGATCTGCCAGAGGCTACCTGCCTCATCCAGATCTCGTCGCACTACGGCTCGCGACGCCAGGAAGCACAGAGACTGGGGCGCATTCTGCGGGCGAAGCGGCGTAACGATGAAGGCTTCAACGCCTTCTTTTACTCGCTCGTATCCAAGGATACGCAGGAGATGTTCTACTCGTCAAAGCGACAGGCGTTCTTGGTGGATCAAGGCTACGCGTTCAAGGTGATCACGCAGCTGCAGGACATTGAGAAGACGCCGGGGCTGGCGTTTGCGACGGCACGTGAGAGGCGTGAGTTGCTGCAGGAGGTCCTGGTGGAGCGGGAGAAGCTGATGGAGGACAAGGTGGACGAGGACGATCTGTGGGAGAAGACAAAGGGCCGGTCGATGAAGCGTATGCCGGTGGCGAGGCGGACGGCGGGCACGCTTGGCGAGCTCAGCGGTGGCCAGGACATGGCGTACATTGAGCAGAACAAGTCTGTCAATAAGATGCTCAAGAAGGCGGGCAAGAAGGGCGAGAGCAATGCCTTTTTCAAGAAACTGCAGCGCGAAAAGGACCGGAGGCGGCAACAGCAGCAAGATGATTAGTCAGCAATGACACCATTATTTTTTATGTCCTTTGATTTCTCGCTTTTGCCTTTGGGCTTGGATAGGATTTTTGGAATGAGCATCGTTTAGAGAGTCTGGGAAGCTAGATTATAAGCTACGGTATATCTTATGAGAAAAAAATGAAACACAATGTAGAATGAGGCAGTAGATCTACACGATGCGTATGATTTCTTCCTTTTGTCCATAACCAGACATCTTCCTAACCATTTTGCTTGCCATCGGCAATAAAGACACTCCACCTCTCAACCAAGCATGCGGGCAGACAAGAAGGGCATGTGCGTCGTCTTCAGCTGCGTGCTGCAGAGGTGATGGCGCGTTAGTCCTCGCAGCTGTTCAGCCAGTTCATATCAGTTTGAATCGTATTTTCAGCTGGATGCCAGCGCCTTGTAGATGCTGGGCCAGAATCGCTACTTGCGGTCCGAACTCATCTGTATTTTGTATCTCATCCCCTGCCCATTTCTCTGCCTTCTTCTCTCCAGACCTTATCTTCAGAACCATAGTAGTAGGCTCACGCACTCATATCAAGGGCCATTGGAGGGCCACAAAGACTTCACTACGGACTACAGATCGCAATGACACTGAGTTCCTGCATCCATTTGTACGAGTTAAGGTGAGATGGAAAGAAGAGTCAGATCACGACCTGGACGACCTACTGGACGGCGAGCACCTTGACATCATACAAAGGTTTGTCCTATCATCTGTCTTGCCAACACCTGTAAATCTGTATTGGCGAACGCCGCCACTGTAGACACCGAAATGCTCAACACCTCTATCAACAGATAATGGGAATCAATATCAGGAGATTGTAACACGGTACAGATGTTGCAAGAGACATGTGAGACTTCACTGGAGAGAAGTACGACTTTTAATGTTTGGGTGATGGTGCTAAAGGAGACTGTGGTCATGCCACCTTCCTGATAGGAATAGATGTGTTGGGAGTATTTTTGTGTTTTGCTTGGAATATACATAATCTTGTCTGAAAACTGCTGGATGCCGACTGAATGTCGGATAAGCCAATACGTGTCCTTTGTTTTTAAATAGTCCCCCGCATGGTGACTACCTGATGTACAGGTTTGAGCAACTTTGGAGTCAGGCCGTCTGGTCTCGCAGCTGATACATGGAAGTAATGAACAAGGCACCACAGACATCTCGCACGACTTCCGGGGAGTCTCGCTTCATATTTCCCGTTGCCGCCTTGACGATGGCATCGGCAATGTACTCGGGCGGTTCGAACTTGTCGTCGCGCTTAAACTGATTGAATCGCTCTCGCTCCTCGGGCAGCATGACGTGATCGTATTTACCATTGTATATCATATTGGCCATGGGAGACTCCGTGACGCGAGGGAGGACCCCAAACACGTGCATGTCTGGCTGCTCGTGTGCCAGCAGCTGGATGAAGCGTGTGAGGGCTGCCTTTGACGTGCAGTATCCCGTCCAGCCTCGGTACTGCGTATTGAGATCGACACCACTGGTCACTATGATTACGGTTGGCTTTCTGCCTGTCACGGAAGCTGAATTTTGGAGATGCGGCAAGCACTCTTGCGTCAGAGATGCTACTTGGAAAAAATTAACGTCAAAGATCCGCCGGAAGTCTGTCATTCTGACATTGGCAATTGTCTCCACAGGAAGCATTGTACCGATACAGGATATAAAGTGCGTCAAATACGAGAATGCAGAGATGGTCTGGGTGACGACATCATTCAAAGTGCCTTCCTACGTAATATTAGTTTTATCATGGCAAGCTGTCTGGTCTTGAATGGGGTTGATTAGGTCACATACTGAGCATACATCCCCGTAAAAGACAGTCAACCGCCCTGCCTCATACTGGTTCTCCAGTGCACTTAGTTCGGGTGTCGGTTCCAGTGTCAGAACGGCCACCCTGAAATCGTGGTTCTTTAGAAGCTTGGACAGCACGGCCAGACCAATGCCGCTACCTCCTCCTGTGAGAAGAACCGTAGGAGATGAATCCTTTGAAGTCATGTTTAGGCAAGAACAGCCGGGTTGGTGAATACTGTTATCAAATCTGTAGTTTATTCCATCCCTCATCCATGATTGATAGCGGATGCATGTCAAGTCTAAATGATTGGTGTACAACAGTATTATTGTATTATATAATACGATATGTTGCCACTTAGTACCTCCGATTTTGGATGGTCCCTCTTGTAACCACAAAGTCCTGCTTTCAGAACTTTCCTTCTTACATACGGCAGATCCTCCGCCTCTTACTTATATCGGCAGCGCTTTTCTGGTTGTCAAAGTCGTCTAAAGAAAAAGTAGCAGACAGTTCGGATGGACACATCCGGAAGAACTTTATCTATTAGATGCATGGCTAACACAGACTTGCCAGAGCCAGGGTCTGCCGAAACCCACAGCATACAGGAACCGCTTCGCTTGAACCAGGCATTAAAGAGGCCGTGTTCGATAAACCAAGAGCAAGTTCCTCTTACAGACTCTGGATTGCGGTTCTTACTTGTGAGATATGGCGACGTCTCGAGAGATTTGATTATGGCGTTGTGATCTATAGGGTTTCCGGATCCTTTTTAGAAATAATACCAGTTTATTAATCTGAATAAATCACATGTTTTCTTCACCACTCCATCTGTTAAATTATTTTTCTCTTCATCTCCATTTGTCTAGTTCTTTACTTCTTTGTAAATATTTCCATACCAATGTTCATGGGACCGCCGCTCGAGTTAAATGAGAAACCGCTGTTGCTCGTGCCACCACCCGTGTTGATGGACTGGCTGCCAACATACTCAGCAATGTGCACTGTGATGCGCGAGTCACCATCCAGCTCCGCATCCGATACAGAGGACTCCATGCTTGACAGTGTGTCGATGGCCTTCATGATATGATTTTCAAGTGTGGCAAGCTGCGTCTTCTGGCCCAATCTATCTACCGCTGCGCGGAACTGCTCGTTGATCTCAACGACCCCGTTTAGCAGTGCCTGCATCAGTTCTTCGACACGATTGGCCTTGCCTACCTTGCGTAGCACATTGCGATAGCGCTCGTGAAACGACTCACGATCTCCCTTGTCATTTCTATCCTTGGCCTGCACATGCTCAAATATGTTGTTCAGATCCAGTGCCTTTTTGTGGCAGTCATTTAAAACGTGACAGAGAGCTGCACTGTCTGACTCGCTTTGCTGCTCTGCACATGTGCGAGCCATGGCCAGAGAGTCTTCAATAAGCGGGAGGAGGGTCTCGACAAAGATGAACTCTTCAGGCAGGCTTTTGATGTGTTGGATGGCCTTGTATGCCGAAGACGCAGCCTGGATGAGGGCAACCGTGGACGCAATGCCGCTTAGAGGATCCATGGGTGCAGTAAATCAGCGTTAGGTAGTATAAAACTGCGGGTATGGAACAAGAGTTGTAATGAATAGAAGTTTGGGCTCTATATATATCCTCCTAGAGAAGGGCATATGCTGGATCTATTAAATTGAAGGAGAGAGGAGAAAAGGGGGGAGGCGACGCGAAAAAGGAATGGACGGAGCGGACAAACTTTCTTTTTCTGCTTTTCATAGTGTGTACCTATTCAACCAAGGAAAGTAATCTTAATATCGGGCCGTCTGAGTTTTCGGTGCATATTTGAGGCAACCAACAGCTCACAGAGGGGCTGGGTTGGCTGGTAAACAGAAGCTAGACAAGGCGTCTGCTGGAAGAGCCGCAAAGCGTCTCGTGACCCTCAATGTGCATTTTACGCGATTCATGTACCGCCAAGGTCTTTGGTAAGGCAGTCTTCTTGCGTGGTCCTTTCCCATGTAATACGATTGCTTAGAGGGCATGTAGAATCAAACTGTTTGGTTCACCGCGGGATGTTATTATATTAAGACGTATATAACTAATGCTATTACACAAGAACATCCGACTGTTGAAACGCCAATGAATATGAACCACACAGAACAATCATACGTAGTACCAAATTTACATTCAAGTAAGTGTGACACCTCGACCAACAACCAACATGCATAGGAGCAATAGTTTGTCTCCTCGACCAACAACCGACAGGCATAGGAACAATAGTTTGTCTATCATAATTATGGTGTCTCGGAGATATAATACTCTATACAGCTTCTAACAGGTCCGAGCACAGCTGTTCCACAAATCGACCACGTATAAGTACTATTGCGCTGCGTACTGTGTGATTATCAAGTAGAACCCTCCCGAGGCAGAAACTGCTAGGTACATTGCGTGTATTGGTCTAGGTGTAGGTGTCTTATACGTATAACAAAAGAAAGGAAGAAAAGATAGGAGGAAAGGTAAGAAAGGTTCATTAGGAAAAGGAAAGGAAGGGGAGAGAGAATCCTTGGAGTCGTCGCCAAAAGTACCAGGGGGGGAAGGCAGATCTCGATGCGGGCGGCAAGGCGGTGCAGCTCGTCAGGCGAGGTGGGCCAGGGTCAAGGCCGGGTGGCGTCTCCCGTCGGCGGTCGCCGGTGTAGGTAGTCGCTGAAGACATCCTGTCCGGTGTGGAGCTGAACTAGTAGACTACTCTCAGCCTTGCTTAGGTGCTTACGGTTCCGTTTCATAACTATAGCTACGTAGCTTATGGGGAAATTGTCAGACCTGTCGGTCAGCCAACTAGTAATAGACGTCTTTTGAAGTCACCTGTGACCCTGTACGTCCGCAGGTGAGTGTCCTACGGTGGTACAATGGTCTGTTGGTAATACTTCTGTTCTTGTTGTCTCAGTCTAAGTCTACGTATAATTAAGTAGACGTAGAGACTTCTGTACGGTGGAGAGGAGCCCCTGCCTGTCACACTACATATCACGTGTCTTCCCCTTCGTCGTCCTACTCCATAGTCCCTACTCGTATACCGACACCAGTGAATATTACGCTACAGTGTACTGTGTAGGCCAAGCGTCATCAACTGCAACCTATTATCTCGAGAGGAAGCATAACTATACGAGACGGGAATACGCGACTGCTTCTAGCTATATGCAGTAGTATTTTTTTTGCAGTGATTTCTGCCATGATAGGCTAGTTGTCGTAGTGGTGATAAGACGCATTTCTGAGGCATACAAAGATCCGGGTAAATGTACATGAAAATCAAAATGGCAGATTATCAAAACATTTCGAGTTTCTAAAATCCACCCCTTTACAAGTACAGAATGGCCCCGAAAAAAGTGTATTGCGGCTACGGCATCGACGTTGACGCTGTCGCCAACTGGGTAGGTGAGGAGCGGGTCTCCAAAGTCCTATGGACGTCGCGATACTGACATATTAGATCAACACCTGCGATGGCTCCAAGCAGAACCCGACCAATGTTTCTCGCGGCGTGTACGGAGCGACTGTGGGCATAGACCGGCTGCTCAAGCTATTTAACAAGTACAACATCAAGGCTTCCTGGTTCGTCCCCGCACACAGCATCGAGTCCTTTCCGTCCCAGATTGCAAAGATTCGTGACGGTGGCCATGAGATCGGCCTGCACGGCTACACGCACGAATTTCCCTCTCATCTCAGCGAGACACAGCAGCGCGATGTCTTGGAAAAGTCGATTGCCGTGCTGACAAAGTTTTGTGGCAAGAAGCCGGTCGGGTACACGGCGCCGTCGTGGGCCACCAGCAAGGAGCTCATTCCGCAGCTGGAGGAGATGGGCGTCATCTATGACCATTCCTTCATGTACCACGACTTTCAGATGCACTTTTGCCCAGATGCATCGCAGGATTGGGTGGAGACCAACCACGCGCAGGATGCAGAGACCTGGATGCGACCCATGTCGAAGCTCAAGCTCTCCAAGATCGTCGAGATCCCTGCCAGCTGGCACCTTGACGACTGGCCACCTTTCCAGCCCATGATTGGCAGGCCTGGTCATGGATTTGTCGACACGGACGTCATCTTCAAGCTGTGGAAGGACCAGTTTGACTTTGCGTACCGGGAATATGACGAATTCGTCTTTCCCATGTCCATTCGTACGTCTATTCTGAGCCAAAAAAAAAAAAACCAATTCTTATTGATGCTATATGTATATTATTGGCTGACCTGAAGAGACCCCCAAGTCAGCGGAAAAGCTCAAGTCATCTTGATGCACGAGCGGATGATCGAGTACATCAACGGCTTCGAAGGCGTTCAATGGATGACCATGGCCGACATGGCCAAGTCCTTTTTGGAAGGGAACATTTCTGGGGCTACCGTCGAGGGAGGTGCCGATATCTAGATTTCATATTACCCTGAATTTTTCAGAAGTAGCCGTAGTAATAAGATGTGAATCATGTAATGCATTTACAGGCCACTATGGGTGTTCAGACCGCTATTTGCTATCACCGCTGCTACGCCTCACTCACGTGACTCATGTCCCTTAGTTAGGATGTTTTTGTTCTTTCCTCTGTTCTTCGGCCAGAAACTTTATCACCGCACGGCAGTCTTCCGACAACACAAGGTGATCGATAGATCCGTGTTCCTTGGCAAGACAGTCGTGGCCTCCATGGCACGAATACGAGCATGCGATGTATGCTATCAGAAAAAGGTGAGCCTTCATTCTGGGATTCGGGCTCATCTGTGGCAGAAGCCACTCCAGGATGCGATAAGCAAGGGGACCTACCAGCCGGGACCTGCTAGGACCCCCAACCAGTCGCTGACGCGCCTTTTACACAGATCCAGTGCACCATCCCAGATTCAGGAACGCCGTGTAGCTGGTGCCGCCATCACGGCATTGGCTGCACCTTTAAGCGAGGAGAGCAACCGCGCAAGGTCTATAGGTGAGCGAGGCTTTCTGGGTTTTCTATAGAGGACAGAGAGTGTTTTTGCAATGGCATGGTTGACCAGCTCTACTTGCAGGTTCAAGCCAAGTGATATACAAGAGCTATTTAGCCGTGTAGAGCAACTGGAGAGCGCCCTGGCCAAAAAAACTCTGCATCTGCCGTCACAGAGTGAATCATCCTCTCGATCTAGAGCACTAGCAAGTCCCACCACGGAGCCATATGAGTCTCCAGCTCTTCGGGGTGGGTTTCTGGCCAGCCCAAGTGACCGGTCTTGCACAGACTTTGCAGAGACGTCTCCTTCCTCCGTGCAGACGCATTCTTATTCCACCCATGTTCCTTCTCGACAGAGTCTTGTCTCCAGAAGCTACTTGGGACAGAGCTGGTACTACAATGGAATCGCAGTCCTCTCTGACCAAGGTCTCTCATGGGTCTCATCCAAAACTGACAGAGATGTTTCTCTTCAAGAATTTCCTCTTATTTACCGCACAAGGCATCCTTCTCCTGCCTCGCCATTCTCATCACTTCAGATGCGCATTTCCTCCGAGGGGCTTTACGATCTACCCCCTATAGATACAGCGCGAAGACTCTCCAACCTTTTCTTTGAGACTTCTTTTGCCCTCGTCTTCCCTGTTCTTGAAAGGGTTCTCTTTGACGAGATTATAGAGACGGCTTACGAAAACGTTGAGAATGTCTTGTCGTCGCCACCTCACGTGTCTGCCAGAGCTTGTGTTCTCGCTGCCATCGCCATTACGTCCCGCTTCGAGGAGAATGGGGGAGGCCCCCAAGCTGTAGACGGTGATATGTGTGCAGCCAAGGCACACGGCCTCCTACAACACATGGATGGTGAAGAAAGCATGGCAAGCCTCCAGACAGTGCTTATGCTGGTACGTTCACGTTTCACTCTATAGTTTTCCTATCAACAGTCGAATAGGGCTCACACATTCTAATAGCAAAGGCACCAAACGTTTACCGGTCAATGGCAGAATGCCGACATACTTCACAGAGCGGCCTGCCGTATAGTCTGTGGTCTGGGCGGACATTTATACCAGCTGCCAACCCTTTCTGCTCGAGCGAGTTCCCTTGCGGAACGGCAGACTGATCACATCCGCACCCTTTTTTGGCTCTGCTACTCTCTTGATAAAGACATTTCGCTTCTCACTGGACGTCCTCCCCTCTTGACTGGCGATTACTGCGATCTCACGTCAACAGAAGATGATTGGAGCTGGGATGCCTCCTTTCGCACATTGGCCGGAGGTTTTGGTACACACTACAACATTCCTGAAAAGTCCTTGCCTCGTCTTCCTGGCCAGACCCAATTCAGTTGCTTGAAAGAGAAGACCTGTCGACTGCTTTACTCTGCTCGTGCAATGAAGAGTGCTGACAGTGAGTTTCTCCTCCATATTCGCCAGTTGGATGACGAGCTCGAAAGCTGGCGGTCCTCTCTTTTCTGTGAACTGCGCCCCAAGCTTTCGATTCCTCTGGGTTCGGCTTATTCCACGGTCGGGGCCGGGAGCCCACACGGTATGCTCCGTCTGAACCTGCAGCTGGAGTATCTCTATCTAGTCATAGCCATACATTCACCGGTACGTCGCTGCAGGGCCAATGGCGTGGATGCCGGCAGGATGCCGGAAGATCTCCATAGCGTTCTTCATTCCAGCACCGACATTTCATTAGAGGCTAGCCGGTCCACGCTTCTATACTTGCGGGAATATGCGACGACAATGACAATAGAGGGAGCTCGGTAAGTACCCATACAGGAAAACTGCCTTATTCACATCGTCTCAATCCACATTACTGACAGTATCTGCAGCCACATTCTCTTCTACCCTATTGTGGCGGCCATGTCTCTGTTTACCAATATTCTTCTTCATCCTGCCGATGTAGAATCGCTTCCAGACGCGGAACTCCTTGCCTCGGCTGCCGACACAATGCGCCGCATTCCATTGCATGCACCATCCGATACAGAGAGGGAGTATGTGCGGCAGATGATCGGCTTTGCCACGGAACTAGCAGGCCTCGGGAGAAGTGCCATAGAAAAGGCAAAGAAGCAAGAAGCAAGAAGCAGTCATGTAGGCATGTGAAAAATGCCACGGAGAAGAGGGTCTGTTAAGAGAAGAACAAGGGGTCCGACTAGATCCATGAGAGTTTTGTGGCCTTGGGATACGAAACCATTACACTGGAGAAGCGGTTTTAGAAGATGAGAGATGGGTGAATGTATATATAGCTGTCTCGGCTAAGAAAACAAAATGATTCGAGTGGCAATTACATCATTATTAATAAGCAATACGCTCTACTATACATGGCAAACTTTCTGGAAGAGATGCATCAACGACCGGGGGACAAGTCCATCTTGCTCAGTGCAACCATACCGGAGCGGTCCCACACCTTGTGGCAGACGTACAGAGCAACAAAAACGATGACGCTGATGTAGGCAGTAAAGAAATCGACAACGTTCCATTTGATGAAGACGGTGAAGCCGTTGGTGAAGATGATGAGGGTGTTGAAGAAGAGGCCGTACCATGACAGCCAGGGCTGGAAGGGTGCCAAGTAGGGAAGAGTGGCACGGGCGATACCCTGGACGACCAGTGCTTTTTGGAAGCGGATGTGGCAGGCGTTGATGAGCGCCCAGGTAATGAAGCCGGCGACTGACGTGATGTTGAGAAGCCAGTCGAAGGCGCTGCTGCCGCCGTCGGAGAGCTGGAGGAAGCCCAAGAGACCCCAGAGCGCCGACGCGGAGACGGCCCAGTAGGGCGTGCCGTGGCGGTTGGTGCGTGCAAAGATGGCGGGGGCATGGCCTTCATTGGCAAGGCCGACGAGAATGCGGCTGCTAGAGTAGACGTCCGAGTTGGCAGCCGACAAGACGGCTGTCAGGAGGACGGCGTTGATGATGTGCACAAGAACGTGCACGCCGGCACGGCTGGCAATGATGACGAGCGGAGAGGCTGTGGCATCGGTGGCGCTGCTGCTGAGACCCGGATCCGTGTAGGGGAGGTCGATGCCCACGAAGAAGACGAGGGCCACAAAGAGGACGGATATTCCCCAAAACGTCCAGCGGATGGCGGACGGAATGGCCTTTTGCGGGTTTGCCGTCTCACCGGCCCCCACGCCGACGAGCTCGGCGCCCTGGTAGCTGAATCCGGCAGTGATGAGGACAGCCCAGAAGCCGACAAAGCGGCCGGCAGCACCGTCGACCATGTACTCTGCAAAGGCGCCAGGGTTGTGGTAGTACTTGAAGCCAATGTAGCCCTCGTTGCCGACGCCGGCATTGACACAGATGGCGTAAATGATAAAGCCCACAATCGTCACCACCTTGATGCTCGACAGCCACATCTCCAGCTCGCCGTACCAGCGGATGGGCAGAAAGTTGGCAGCCGTGAAAATGACCCAGAAAATGGCAATCCAGATGCCAATGCTGAGGCTCTCCACCCAGTACTGTATGATGAGGCCGGCAGCAGTCAGCTCGAGCGCAAAGGTCACGGCCCAGTTGAAGTAGTAGAGCCAGCCGAGGGCGAAGCCAAAGGACGGATCGAGAAAGCGCTCGGCGTAGATGGTGAAGCTGCCGGCCACTGGAATGTAGGCCGCCATCTCGCCAAGGCTGACCATGACAGCATACAGCACCGTCCCAATGAAGATGAAGGCGATGAGCAGCGAAGCTGGCCCAGCCTTGGTCAGGGCACTCCCCATACCCAAAAAGAGGCCGGTGCCAATGGTGGCACCAATGGCAATGAACTGCAAGTGGCCGCTGTGGAGGGCACGCGTGAGGTCGCTGCTTGTGTTTTGCACCGCTTCAATGTCGGGGCTGTCGGCATACTTGTCTCCGTTCATCTTGCCGCTAATCCCGTTCAGCTCCGTCGTGGTCGAGTCGAACCCGCCCTCGGCGCTCTTCTTGTCGCCCATGATGCCGCCTGCTCCCGCATCGGCCATGTTATGTGAGCAATCAATCGAGAATGGTCACAAGCACCGTTGTCGTATGCAAACGTTCCAATGTCACTGGCCACGGTTGTATTGGTAGCCGGAGAAGGGCGTGGGATGCAACCAAGGAAGATGACTCCGGGGCAGGAAGACTCGAGAAAGTAAAAGGCACATCGTACGAGTCATGCTTTTCCAGTGGATATTTATCACGATTTTACACGGTATGTGCACGCTGCAAATTTTTTCTTGGCTCTAACCTTTGTTTATTTTTCTTTGTCACTAGTGAATTTTTTTGAGTTTTTTTCAAAAAATAAAACAGGGGGGGAGGGTCCAGTGGCGATGTGCCGTGATGTCGAATAAGACAGACCCGCGACATACCCGTAGAAAGATATTTTTTTCGAGCCACCAGACTTGCTAAAAAGGACTGGCGACTCTACATTCATTCGCCGGTTTCCGTAGGAGAAAAAGTAGCGGCGCAGCCTCGCGCGACAAGGGCAAAAAGTCAAGATCGTCTTCGCGGCCGGCGGCAGGATCCGGTCATGTCAGTTCTGCTAGTTTTGAATTTTTTTTTCGTTTACGTAATAGTTTATTATGCACGGAAATTGAAAAATAAAATATACAGGCAAAAATATTGAAAGTGTGGCGGTACCATTTTATTCTTTGGAAAAGGCCACGTAAAAGGAGCACAAGGCTGTTTCGATGCCAAGCATTTTCAATGTGCACAAAGTCCCACTACTCGTGTACCTGACCTTGTTCAGTGTGTCAGGACACATGCTAGGGTTTAGTTTACATACATATTCGTTGCTACTTCACCTTAGCCTTGCGCATTCATCTCTCCTCCATTATTACTTTGCATAGAATGATCTCTTGTTATATGTGATGTTCTCCGAGGTATTATCTTTAGTAATTAACAAAGATGACCATAAGTAGGATCAAATTGGTAACGGGAGATGGGTTTGTGGTTTGCAGGTTTACAGTGTTTTGTTATTTAATTATTTTTTTTTGAATTCCGGCTTCAACGATATTGTAGTCATGCCTTCTCTGCTTATCTAAGCGATGGACAGAAAATTGTGCTACGCACACACTGATCGAATACATATGATGCTGTTTCCCGAAGTGGATGGCTAGTAATAGCACTCACTTACAAAGATGCAGTTTTACTAGGACCATCCTTCAGGAACAATAGCCGAGTGTCTCATCTAAAAAGCTTGGTATACACGTCTGTCAGAGTCAGGATATTATGGTCTGCCAGATCATGCTGGTCGACAACTCATGCCTCAGCACTGTTAGCTAATACCGACTTAAGTCAGGTGACTGTTGTGGCTTTATGCATGTTTTTTTATCTGGCAGACGTTAAAAACTGGGGATGCTTTGAATAGAAATAAATAGGTAAGGGTTATGGGTTAGAGTACTGTGTATTAAAGGCTGTAAGAGTCCATTCCTATAAGTGCCATAGAACTAACCCAGCTGGTCCTGAGCATCTTTTAGTGGAGTTTTATTAAGCCAAAGTGAGTTTCTGCATAGTGGTTTGAGTATTTTCAACGGACTACAAAGTACGTAAAGAGCTCACCTGTGCTAGATGAGGAACAGTGTTCGGGTTCCGATACCTCCGTCAAGGACCCACTTGTAGGCAAGATAATCTATAGCATCCCACTCAGTCCGAGGTTCGGAGCCTCAGTCAAGTACGGAGTATGATACATGCAGCCCTTACTCACCGCATATCTGCAGTCCCGCTGATTTTAGTGTTACCACATAGTCGAGACAGAGGGTTACGCTCGCTCCTCTCTCTTTCGACACCGTGCTCTTGTACTCGGTATCTCTTAGGTAATGCATTCATTATCCCCTTTTGTGACTCAGGCAACTCATATATTTCCAACTAATCTGGAAAACAGTAATAATTAAATTTCAGCGACAGATATGCTGTAGACACGGCCGCAACACTTTATTGTACCATAATGGGCCTATGAGTACTATGTAGACATTGTTGCCCAGAACAGAGACCATGAAGTCCAGAGCTCCATCTTCAAGGTGGGAATGAACATGGGCACTATTTTGATGAGTTAGTCCACGACGTGAGATGATTGGTCCGGATGGTAATTGTGGGTCGGAGAACACGGAGACCGATATTAGTGGGGCAAGGCTGCACAGGGATAACCGGAGACACGGATCCCGAATATCAGACCATCCTTCTCCTTTCAGTTGATGATTCCTAGCTCTCATCTGCAGGAAATGGACTCCCTTAACCACAATGGGAACTTACGCAGTATTATGATTCTGGGAAGTTCCCCCTATTCACACCGGCCAATGGTCTTGGCAGGCCAGGCTGCCGATGGAACTACTCCGGTCTTCCTCATTCCTATTTAAACTCCTTCTTGCGAGAACAGAATGATGTTGATTTTCTAATAGGAGGGTATTGCCTTGCTATCATTATCCTATTGTCAGCTCTGTCTTGCTTTCATTAGTGGTGGTCGGCAGTGGAGAGTGAATACTTCACAGCTTGCAACACAATCACCATCGAGTTGCAGTTTTCTCATCAAAAAGCGAATCCCACGGAAGAAGGGCCGCTCTTCGCCAGCTAGAGTATTTGCTAGCATTTGTCTGTCTCGACGTACGATACACTGAAATGGCACCAACTCGACGGGCAGATGAGGAGTCCACTCCAAATGAACGAGATCGTCTCCTGGGACCAGGCTCACAAGACACACCAGAGACAGAGACCCGAGTTTCAACCAATGTAGCTGCCCGGCTGTACATATCCCACTTTCTGTCAACATGGAATTCCCGCGTCTTCGAGTTTGGTGCGGTGTTGTACCTGGCAACAATCTATCCTGGGACACTGCTCCCAATGTCCCTCTACGCATTTACGCGTGGGGTTTCTGCGATTGTATTTGCGCCAGTTATTGGACAGTATATTGATACTGGTGACCGCCTGCAGGTGGTGCGGGTGTCGATTGGTAAGTCTGCAAGTACCATACTCTCTATTGCGTGTCTAGCCTCTCATAATCCCTTAACAGTCGCCCAACGTCTCGTCGTCGCTGCATCCTGCATCGTCTTTTACGTTCTGGCTCTGGACATTCCTCTCCAAGTCCATACAAAAACCGGCATGTTGGCTCTCCTATCCCTCTTTGCATGCACCGAAAAGCTGTGCTCTATAATGAATATGGTGTCTGTGGAAAAGGATTGGGTATGTTGGCCTCACTTGGTAAAACTATACCAGATGATATCGCTGACTGGCAATGGATAGGTGGTGGTGGTGGCAGGGAGTGACGAGGCTACATTGAGGAACATTAACGCACAAATGCGGCGAATCGATCTACTCTGCAAGATATTTGGCCCTCTATTCATTGCATTGATCGACGGTGTCTCGACCGAGACAGCCATTATTGTCAACTTTGCCATGAATGTGTCGTCAGTTGTCGTCGAGTACTTTGCCATTGCTCGGGTATACTACGATGTCGTTGAACTTCAGCAGCCGAAACGGAGAGCACCAGAGCGGCTTTTGAACAGCGATCCATCACTCCCAAGCGGCATCCGCCACAGCTGGACACGCATTCAAGCCGCCATGAAAACATCTGCCACGGATGTCAAGTTCTACTTCCGTCACCGTGTTTTCCTCCCATCCATTGCCGGGGCTTTCCTCTACCTTACTGTCCTTAGTTTTTCTGGCCAAATGGTAACATACCTTCTCTCTGTCGGCTACACCGCCACGCAGATAGGTGTCGCAAGGACGTTGAGTGTGTTTTTTGAAATGCTGTCGACTTGGGTAGCACCATGGCTCATGGGAAGAATTGGACCGGTGAGGGCAGGCTTGTGGCTTAGCAGTTGGCAGTCTGCCATGTTGATCGCGGGGACGGCGGTGTTTTTGGTCTTTGCCGATATACCAATCATCTCGGCTTCCGGGCTGGTAGGCGGCACTATTCTCAGTCGCGTGGGATTGCGAGGCTTTGATTTGTGTATCCAGCTAATTGTTCAAGAGGTAAGGTCTCTACTAGAGTATTCTGCTATGATTCTGCTATTTGACTGGCAAGAGTCCGTGCTGACATTTTGATCAGGAGGTCGAAGCCGAGAGTCGAGGCGCATTCTCTACCGTTGAGGCTGCATGGCAAAACGCGTTTGAGCTCCTTTCCTATACCTCGACTATGATGTTCTTCCGCCCAGGGCAGTTTAGATGGCCTGCATTGATCTCCGTCGTGGCAACAGTTTCTGCCAGCCTGGCATATACTGTCTTTGTCTACCAGCGCAGAGGTCACTTGTTGCACGCAGCAATACTGGCAAACTTATGGCGGAGCAAAAATGGGAAACGAGGGGAGAGTGAGGAGGGGCTTGGATCTCCTGACGGAGAACTTTGAGCGGACGTGGAGCCACTGTGCTCGTGGCTTGTTTTAGTCTACTCTGACCATTACGTACATTGTATTTCTTCGCATTAGTATCTACAAGATTTGGAGTATTATATAAAGATGGGCTGGTGGCAGAAAAGAGCTGCCAACAGAGCTGCTCGCCATTCCCCCGAATCAAGTGCGCAGATCATATCGAATAAAGTCACCCTACAAGTCAGGAATCATCCCGCAAGCGTGCTCTCACGATCATGAGTGCTTTACCCAGTCTATTCTCTCCCCAGTTTTGCAGGTTCTGAGGAATCATGGCCTCTTGAGGTGTGTATCCAATGCCCCAGACGCGGTCCTGGGAAGCTGCCTCTGCCAGCTGGCGATCACCCGTATTCAGCAGTATTTGCCGCAGATGTGGATTTTGTCCAAACTTGGCCATGTTTCCTGCGACGACAACGTCGCTCTTGATCTTATCCCATTGTTCTGCTTCAAAGCCCTTGGTCAGCCTTCCGAGTCGTTTCTGCTCCTTGGCGTCGTGTGTCGCCAAGATGAGTTTCTGAGTGTCCGTGTCGCGGAACAGCCCGGCCTTGCAGTACATCATAAACTGCTCGGCGCAGTCAAAGTAGAGTGGCTGCCACCCTTCTGGGTCATCTCTGTCGATCGAGTGGCCAACAAGGCCCGACATCTCTGTCTTGCTAACTGTGAATTTGGCAGGATACCACTGGCAAAACTCGCCAAAGGCTTCATTAGCCTTGAAGAAGAAGAGCGGGCCCTTCCAGTCTTGTGACGTCTTTCCCGTGGCCGCTCTTGATGGTTGCGGAGCTCTGGCCCCGCAACTCTTTGGAATTGGTTTCATGGTAATCTGTTTCACTCGAGATGGATATGTTCAGGTTGTCGGTAGTTTGTGAACCGAGATGAATTTCACGATATGGGAGACATGGAGGAGAAGAGGAGTACAATAATAGTGCAGTAGGCAAAAAAGTATTTTAAGTGACAAAAAGAGGAGGCTACCATGTAGTAAATGAATAAGAATACTATTTTTCGTCTTCCTGTTGGTTGGACTACATCATACTGCTTGCTGACTATATATTTACATAATGGTTGTACGCAGTAGAATAACTGAATTTGCCACCAAACAGGTTGTTATTGTTATGGTTCTACTTGTAGTGTCCCCGTCATCTCCCTTCTAGTCAAGTTACGACACGCCATTGAACTTCTGAACCATGATGACGCTATTGGGGTCTCCAGAGATTGACTCCATGGGTTCGTCTGGTATAGTGAAACCCTTGCGTTCATAAATACATCGTGCAATGGTGTTCTCTGGCACGACGCAGAGTTTAAGCCCGCCAAATCCGCCCTGACATGCCCAGCGAGTAACGGCTTCCATGAGCTTCGTTGCCACTCCCCGGCCACGGAAGGCCGGGTGTACCCACAAAGAGACAATTTCGGCGTAAGAAGTTGCCCGGTCGGTAGTGGATGCCTCTCCGGGGATGCCAGTGGCCATGCCCACGGCCCTTTCGGTGTTCCGGCCATTGACGTCATCCACTTCATAGGCCACATAATCGATAGCCCCCGGCATAGATAGACGACTGCGCCAGCGATCCTCTGAAGCACTGACCCAATCGTCATACTTGGAGTGAAAGGCCTCGGGAGCCGTCTGCAAGGCAGCTAGGCGGACCTCTCGCCAAGCCGTCCACTCATCGGCACTGAGGATTCGTAGGTCTAGCATCTCAAATACAGTTCTTGTAGCTTCAGATTTATGTAGCTGTAGTGCTGTTCGCTTTTCTGTCTCGTCTTTATATTTTTTGTCTTTCCTTCTATCTGATGCAGGGCTGGCAGATGTAGTGTACTGTTTTAAGGGACGCCCTGTGTGACTCATTCTGGCAATGCTTTTACTCCACAACTCTGCATGAAAGCATTGCGCCAAGCCCATGAATACACAGTATACCATCTACTTTAGGGAAGTACTAGTAAGCTATGTCTTTTCTATTAACGAAAGTGGAATACATAAATAGTCATTTAAATAAATAGTTCATTTTCTCCTTGTATCTTCTTTGCATACCACTATCATTGCCCTACACTAATAGCTTTTCAGAGAGATGAGATCCTCTCTATTTGACCTCTGCGAACCAGGCCGCAATATCTCCGACGTTGCGATCAACACAGTCAGGCTGGTCATAGTTCTGAAAGTGAGAGACGTCATTGTTCCAGATAAGCTTCTTCTGCTTGATCGGAATGGACTCAAAGTGGCGCTTGGCCGCCGGTGCATTCATGCAATTGTCACCGTGGATGATAAGAGCAGGCTTTTGGAGCTTGGCCACGCCCGGTACGGTCGTGTAGGAGAAGTGGTCAACGTCGCTCATGATGGCATAGCGGTTGTCAAAGTTCTTCAGCGTCCAGGGTCCGTACCAGGACCAGACCAGCGGGCCAGGGAGTCCAGCATTGGACCCAACCTTGGGGTCGGCCGCTGCCTTGTCCACTAGCGGCTCGTAGACCACCTCGCCCGTCTTCTTGTAGCGATCCAAAGCCTCCTTGGCACGCTTCAGACGCGCCTGGTAGAGCGCCTCGCCCTCTTGGGGCGTAGGCATCTTCAGGGCGCCAATGTCCACACCGGGAGACCAGTCCACACAACCAGCGCAGATCATGTAGAGATCGGTCTCATGGTCACGGTAGTAGCCAGACACTGAGGCCACACCAACCACACGCTTATCGTAGGACGCAATGTCCAAGGACTCCGGTCCGCCTTGGCAGATGCCCACGAGGAAGAGACGATTGCCATTGACATCGCCGCGGCTCACCAGGTAGTCAAGCCCGGCGACGGCATCCTCGTTCTTCATCTTGGGGTTCTCGAGACGGCGAGGCTGTCCCGTGCTCTCGCCAACGGTGCGCGGGTCAAAGATCAGGGCCGCATAGCCCTCGTCAGCCAGGCGCGTTGCGTACTGCAGAGGAGCCTGCTCCTTGATAAAGGAGTAGGGTCCAGTGACTACAATACCAGGCGGGTTGGTAACGTTGGTCGGTCGGTAGAGAACACCAGCAATGGTCTCTCCGTGAGACGGATAGGTGACCTTTTCAGTCGTGTAGCGTCCGTGGGAAGGCATGGTTAAAAAAATTGGATGTTTTTTTGTTCTTGGAGTTCTCAAATGGTGTGATGGAATAGGTAGAATAGAATGAATCTATGATCATGTAATTCCAAGATTTGAAGGACGTTCTGGGGGGCTTTTATAGACGTCAGGTCCCCCGCCTTACGTAGGTCTTTCCTTCGTTTATGTCATTGCATGTTTTATATCCTATGGCCGATGCAGCAGAAAAGCTCAAGCTGTGAGCTTAAGCCGTGTGGCAAGTGAGTTCATTGTATTACGTATTGGCCCCGACCTAATGGAGATCCAACATTCAATCTCTTTACACCTTTACGGAGTATTTTTTAATGAACACTACTCCACATATGGTAAGACAATCGCCAAAATATAGCGAGATGCTCTCTAAAGGCTAATCCCCGACACCCCGAGATCTACCAGATCCCATTGCCAAGGCAACACGTGACCTTGGATGAGGAGAAGATCTCGCATATAACGGAGATATACGTATTAATGAGGGGTCTTGGCTAGACCATCTGGATGGGAAAAAAAGAACCACTACGACTCGTGACTTCAAAAATTGGATACAAGATGAATTCCATTTCTCCATGGGGGGAATAGACTTAAATCTATACAATAGGCTATATACGCATCACGAGATGATGGCTTTCAATCGTAAAACGGTATCGTAATAGGGACCATTTTCACTTTAGATATTTACGCCAAGCACGATTGGTACTGTATTATGCTTCATCTTCAGTATAGCCCTGGCGGGAGGTTCGGAGAAAGACTGCGCAATAATAGAATTTCGTAACAGTAGATGAAAGACTATAGAAACGAGCGTACCCTAGGGTCTTCCGTGCTTGGTGGGCTTCACTACATAGTCTCGCCATGTAAGTGTAATAAGTTGAGAGGTGTGCTTCTAAAGATACTTGGTCATTACGGATTCGCAAAATGTACTACGGGTATTCTACTTTACATACCCAAGGCAAGGATATCTTCTATAATAGTAGGGTTTTCACTTATCTCCAATCCATACTGGAAGAAATTTAATGGTTCATGATTCCAGATTTGTTTTTGAGCTTCGCGTAGTAAATTTGATTTTCATGGATTTGCAAACAGTTTATGGCAGAATATAAGGATAACTATATTGCGTGATATATACTAAGTGCAGGGTCCGCGGCATAGCGAAAAGGACACCACCCGTACCTATTAAAGGAGACGATAGAACAATCTCGAGTTAGCTAGCCTACAGTTAGTCAAAGTTCGAAATGGTCACATCAATAATACTCGCAACCTTTTTCGTAAGTGGCCAACCACGGTTGTAATAAATTATTGCAGAATTTGCCAACTCTATCATCCTCTATCTTATATATAGTTAGGTTCAATAAAACAGCTGCATATTCTGGCTCATGTTGTACTTGAAACTATTCCTTACAAGTAGGGTGAGATAACTAGCCATTCGTGCCTTTGTAAATCAACACCAATCGCATTCCTTTTCATTTCCTACCAGTCCATTAGAAGTACTCACTGTACCTATCTAACCACGTTTATTGGCTCATCTAATGCCATGCCTGAGATGACTTTTCACTTTTGGGTACCGTGTAAGAGGTTGATCTATACGATGAAAATGGTTTTTCTTGAAGATAAGAAAGCAGGAAAAAAAGAATATGCAAGAGCAATCAAAGCTCAAAAAGCAAGCATTGGGTAGTACTGAGCTGACATGTAATATGTGTCACGTGCCAGGTATGGGCGTACCGTGGACTATATCATGGCTTCACCACGTGACTAGGCGGGGTCAGGTACACTCACTTGGATTCAACAGTATCTGAGATAAAAGTCAATCTTCCTCCAGACAAAGACGACTGCACAAATGAGTTCACTAAGGAGAAGGAGAGATGCTCCCTATATGCGTGATGGCGGCTGTGGACAGCAATTAGACCTGGACAATAGCGGATATGGCCCTTTGCGTGTGCCTGGATTCGGCTATGCCCTGCCGGTGGAACATCCCCCAGATGATAGGTTTGCCCATGGCTTTCTCGATTGGGCACAAAGACGGCTGACTACATGCGAAATTGCCATGCTACGCGTTATGAACCGCATTACTGATGAGAATGACTGGCAGCTCTCGTTAGATGATCCGGCCATCGTGTCTCGGTGGGCTTCCGAGGCATTGGATGAGCCGCAGATGACGACTCGGGCCTGGGACTGGTGCCTAAAGGAGCTGCGCGATAAAGCGGACATGTTCCTAAATACGGGTAGAGTGCATGTGTTCAACGCGGCTACACGAGTCTGCAAGTCGGACTTGGCGGCCGACCTCCTTAGTGGTCTCGAGATAGAGGTGGAAAAGGTGGCGAGGGAACAGGGACAAGCTGGGCGCGAGGCCAAGGTCAAGGCTTCGGACATGATGGTGGACCCAGACTTATACCCGCTCGTCTACGGAAAAACCCGTGTCTTGTCCATGGGGGGCTGCACAGGTGACCCTGAACATGCCCTCCTGGTCAGCGGTCAGGGGATCGTTTCTGAACAGCAACACTGGCGAGTCTTTGACGACGTCGCCGACCTCAGAATCAGGCGGTTGAATTACGACCCAACACGGCCATGGGAGCCCATGTCCTTTCGATTTTCTCCAACCTTTCAATGGCTGCCGTGCGAAGTGAGTTTTTGTCCAGACTCGGGCTCGAACCAGAAGAATGTGCCGCCGGTAGCCGTCTCGTCATATATCAACAACCTTCATCCCACAAGACATTTTCCGCTATATGGAGTCATAGAGCGATGCATAGCTTCTAGCATCAAAGCCTGGAACGATGTTATCGTTTGGCGTGACCGAGGTAGAGATCCGGAGCGCATTATTACGTATGACGTGCAGTGGGAGCCCGGCTTTCCCGAGTGGGCTGTCAACTTGGACGAGTTGGATGCCTTGCCAGACAAGGAACACAACCCAGAGTACCTGTCCATGTATGAAAAGGTCAAGGACTACATTGCACAGCCTGACAATCCGCGCGCGGTTTCACCCATCCCGAGTGCAGCAGCGCATGCCTTCAGCATAGGCGAGTGGGAGTCCAGACTCGGTCTAGGAAAATCCGTCTACGCTAAATGGCAAAGAATCCAGCGATGGCGGCTCCCCGAGCCCGGTGATTCGTTCAGCTATGAAGACTGGAAGGCTGGAAAAAATAACGTGCCCGTTGTCAACGGACAAAAGCACGTCAAGCGAGGCGTGGTGCCATTACCTCTAAAAGATGATCATAAATTCTATACCATCTCGCTGTGTGATATGTTCAAGGACAAAGGACTTCAGATTGTTGTCGAACTGGGAAGTGTCGAACTGAGCCCGGAAGAGCCGAGTCGGTATGTATCTCCAAGGGAAAGACACTGAAGACATTAAACTAAAATCTAATTTTTATTCAGAGGCGCAACAGATTGGAAACTATCAGGCCTGCTCAATGACCATATTGTGGCCACAACAATGATTTACTTTTCCAGCGAGAACATCACGCCAGACTCGGGTGCCATCTCATTTCGTGTCGAGGCCGACATTGACTCGGACACCCATATTGTTCCCCATCCACGCAGGACACCCTTCATTTTTCTCGAGCCGCTCGCCGACGTGTATGGCCTAAACCCTGACGACCTCGGAGACCCGTATGGGGACGTCGTTGGCGGTGCAAAGGCCTTGCAGACTCTTGGCACCGTTCTGGCACCCGACGGTCGTTCCATCAGTTTCCCGAACGCCGTACAACACCGCATCGCTGCCTGTACACTGCTCGATGCCGCCAGGCCAGGACGTCGGCGGTTCCTGCGACTGCATCTTGTTGACCCGCACTACCGTGTCTGTTCGACACGTAATGTGCCGCCGCAGCAGAATGACTGGTGGGAAGATGCTGGCTGGTGGCACATTGATTGGCAGGCACTGAAGCTGCCTCCAGAATTGGCATGTATCATCGCCACTGCCGTTGGTAATGAATTTCCCATGGGCTCAGCTGAGGCGGAGCGGCTGGGAAAAGAGATGCGTCGGGAGCGGGCCATCCGACACCGGCGAACATTTGAGAGCATCGACTACTACAGCTTTGGAGAGTGGACAGCTTGTGACTAGGAAAAGTGATGCGAGAGCTAAAGCATTCTTGTGCAAAAGAAAATTATCTAATATAAAGTGTACGCTAACTCTCGGTTCATGATTGACAATGGAACGGCGGCGCGCTATTCTAGATACACGATGCAAGATCAACAAGTGGGATCTTTATGAACGCGCTCCAGTTGGTTTTCCACGCCTGTATAGATTCTGTAGTGCGAGCTTTTCGAGGTTAGATAGGTATTAATGGTGTTCTGAACGCCAGTGAGCGTATCTGTGAGGTCTGAAAGTGGTTTGGAAAAGTCATGGATCCTGTTTGATGTCTCGAACCAGTCTACATCTACATATTGGCGCCCGCTGCGGCTGGTGACCGTTTTTGTGGCTAAGTCTAGGCCGTTCGTGGCCCGGACCTCGGAGATAATACTGTCAATGTAGCTGGGCATGTCGTCGGCCTTGCGCTCGCTAATGATACCGGTGAGCGCGTTCACAATACCATCCACGTAGGAAACGACGTTGGCCCGTCGTGCAAATTGGACGCGGTCCGTGACAGACTGGATAATGTCTCGGTAAAAGGATCCCGGAGATGCACCATAATACAGCCTTTCGGTCGAGAAGCTGGCACCCACAAAACCTTCCGAAGACAAATCGCTGGCCATACGGTCAAGAGTAGCGCGGTCATTGGGGCCTTGGGGGTATATGGTGGTGTCGTCTGGATTGAAGGGTCCATTGTTCGTGACGTCCACACCGTAGCCACCGAGTTTGCCCGCGTAGGCGTACTTGAGAAATTCATTAAAAGTGCACATTCTTTGGTAGTAATTGGAGCAATCAAAGACCAAGTAGCGTTGCAATTCGTCGTCAGGGGCTGCTTCGTATTCCATCTTGTAGGAATAATAGACTAAAGATGAGGGGATATCAATTCTCTTTCTTTCTATTCTCGAAACAAGCACAATCGGTAGCAAACTGGCAGCTTACAAAAAAGAGCTTCATAGGGGCCAGCGCCTACTGAAGCCAGAGCACTGTTGATGAGTGGGAGCAGGACCAGAACCTGAAGAAGCCACATCGTCATGGAAGGTGGTAGGAGAGAATAGAAAGGGGCGACAAGAGTAGAGAAAGAGAGATGATATCTCTTGCAATACAGATCGAGGCCGGAAAAAATCAAGGGAAAAAGCAGAAGAGTTGCTGGCGTTGATGAAGGGGAGCTTGATCTAGTAGAAGGCACCCATCTTGGGACAAGAGGCCAGGGGAAGATAGTTTTGATTCTTTCTTTCCCCCATTGAATGATTCTCGTGGCGCGTGCCCCTCTTCTAGAGCCGTCTTCTCCGGTTAGGAAATATATCTCATGCTCATTTCGGCAGACATCAAATATCGACTTCCAGTGCAACGAAACGCAGTTTTTTTCAGTTGTCTACCACATTCCTATTTTGACAAACTATTGTCCAACTAATCCGATAAGGTCTAGAGGCTGTAATAATAAAGTCGACCCATCCTAAGAGCAGTTTTAGTACGGAGTAAAGAACCCTCACAACCTGCGTATCTGATTGTTGCGCACGGCCACACCGGGAGGGTGGTATTAATAGCATTGAGGCATTCATACCCTATTAAGTGGAGTACAATCACGTATAAAAAAGTATTTCCCATTACCGCCTTACTGCGTAAGCTTCCATATCCCTTGTTGCGGCACAAATTTTACACAGAGGATATCAGAGCAAGTACTGTTGCCAGCTATCATGAAAACAAGCAAATGTACTCCGTAGAAGCAAAAATCACGAGAAAGTAAACAAGCATTTAACGTTGGAAGGCTGCTTCTAATTAGGCTTAGCGTTCATACTTAGTTGAAAGCTTAGCGCTGTCAATTAAAATTTGTGTCCCACTTTACGCCATTTACCCCATTTTTAAAAAATAACGTTAATACTACGTACTCCGTATGTAATGTAAATATTCAAAGAAATAGCCTCATCTAGATCGTAGCATTCAAGAGCCACGAAGCCTACGCCATACATTATATAAGAAGTGTCTGCTGGTAGTAATAGCTGTAAAAACGGTAGTGGTAGCGCTGGGGTGTCGCCTTGATCTCTACTCCTGCACATTTCCTCTTTCTAGGAGATCATTCCGTCTCGTTTCGTTCTTCATCCTTGTCATTCTTTTGTTTGATCTTGGCAGCGTTCATTATGTATTTTATTTGTCATTTCGCAGTAGCCTGTACGCTATGGCTCAGTCTCCTCCTGAGCCCGTATGTATCTGCTGGGCTTGTTTCGCCGCTCCATGGTCATCTTCACCATCGCCATGCGTTGCTGCATAGGAGGACCAGGTCAGTGACCTTGTTTTCTCATATCAGTTTCTGTCATCTCACATACTCCTAGCGATGCTATCAACGACACCAACACCAGTTCTGAGCTGGAGGCTGCTCGCCAACTGGTCAAGACAACCATTGCCGAGGCCACCAAGCTCAATAAAGCTCGTCTCGACAGTCCTCGTCGTAACCAGTCAGTGGCATCTTACGCTGTCCCCTCCTTCTCTCTAACTATAAACTGACACTACGATAGGTATAAACTCAAGCCTGGAACGGTTGTTGGTGATAGAACAACCAATACTCGTCGTGCTGTCACGTCTGACAGTGAAGAGGCTGCAGTGCCACCACTGTTGACAATTACGGACGAAATTGCGGCAGCAGCTGCCCTAGTTGCAGAGGCCGATGCAGCCCTCATATATGGAAATATCAGCAGTAACAGTCAGCCACTGCACAAGCGTGGCACCTTTTGGATGGAAGGCCTAGCACGCAAGGGCACATCACCATGGGGAGACGATGCGAGCTACCAGGTCTTTCGCAATGTGAAAGATTATGGCGCCGTCGGCGATGGTCGTACAGTAGGCCACACCGAAATAACAGTTTGGATAAGAAAGGGAAAAAAAAACTGACATCTAGCAGGACGACACAGCAGCCATCAACAAGGCCATCAGCGACGGCAAGCGCTGTGGTGCTGGCTGCAATGGCTCAAGTACTAAGAATGCCATTGTGTACCTGCCACCTGGAATCTATCTTGTCTCAAGCCCGCTCATTATATATTATGGTACACAATTTATCGGTGATGTAAGCCTGAAACTGAACCTCGACAAAACAATGTACCCCTTTTAACAATGGACGATTATCTAGGCAAACGACCTGCCCGTCATCAAAGCCGCTTCAAGCTTTGTTGGCCTTGGCGTGCTGACTACAGACGTGTATGTTGGTAACGGCGCTGGAACGGATGGTAAAGACAATGAATGGTATGTCAACACTGCCAGTTTTTATCGCCAGATCCGCAACATGCGCATCGACATCACCAGCACCGATCCGGGCGCCTACGTCTGTGCGGTCCACTACCAGGTAGCCCAGGCCACAAGCCTGCAAAATGTCGAGCTTATTGCCACGACCGGAACCACGCAGCAGGGCATGTGTCAGTTGTAACCCATCAAAAACTATGGAAAAAAAAATGTATACTGCGTGAAACTCACATGGATTGTATATATTCAGTCTCGGAAAATGGCAGCGGTGGCGTACTGGCTGACATTACCTTTACCGGAGGCAACTTTGGCTTTTACGGAGGCAACCAGCAATTTACGGCACAGCGCCTTACCTTTAATGGCTGCACGACTGCCGTGCAGGTCATCTGGGACTGGGGCTGGGTCTGGAAGTCGGTGCATGTCAGTAATGCTGTCACTGGCTTCCGTTTAGTCAGCGACGATGGCAGCGGCAACCTTGGCTCAGCCATGTTTATGGACTCGACATTCACAGACGTCACGACAGCCGTTGTGGTGGCTCCTCCGTCGTCTTCAACTGGTTCTGGTACTACAGGCTTAGTTCTGGACAATGTTGCCTTTAACAATGTCAAGACTGGAGTCGCCGACACAAGTGGCAATACGCTGCTAGAGGCCCAAAGCGTACTCAACTGGGTGCTCGGCCCCATCTACAATGGCACTACCGAGCGTCAGTGGACGTCGGGTGAGAACGATCTCTACTACCGGACGGTCCAGCTGGTCAATATTGCAGATCCGGTGGCCACTGGTCTCATCACTTACCCCTACTATGAGCGAGCCAAGCCTCAGTACGAGAGCAGCTCGGTCAACGACTTTGTCCACCTCAAAGACCTCGGTGCCAAGGGTGATGGCGTCACTGATGATACCGCGGCCATCCAGTCAGCCCTTGATGGTAATGTGGGCAAGATCATCTTTGCCGACGCCGGCGTCTATCTCATTAGCAGCACAGTCACTATACCTGTGGGCACCAAGATTGTCGGCGAAGCCTGGACCCAGCTTGCTGCCACCGGAAGCTACTTTTCCGATGCTCTGTAAGACTTTTCTACTTTTCTCAAAGGAAAAAAGAGCTAACACGATACCGACAATAGCAACCCAAGGGTTATGCTTCGCGTCGGCAATAGCGATGACACGGGCTCTATCGAGATGCAAGATCTCATCTTCACCACAATGGGTCCCACACCAGGAGCTGTGCTGGTTGAGTGGAACGTCTTGGCCGATGAACAGGGCTCAGCCGGCATGTGGGACTGTCACGCCCGACTAGGCGGTGCCACTGGCACCAAGCTCACACCGAGCGAGTGCCCGGCCCGTACCGACGGCTCGACAAGCGAGGACTGTATGGCGGCCGCTCTCGTGATGCATATTACCGAGGGTGCCTCGGGCTACTTTGAAAACATGTGGCTGTGGATAGCCGACCATATGATTGAGTATGTTTCTGTGTTCCTGCGTTCCCAACAGTGCTTTGTATCGTCCAAGCTTGGCTAACAGCTTTAGTGACCCCGACTGGACTGACGACAAGAATGAGATGACCATGGTTTCCATCTTTGCAGCCCGTGGCCTTCTCATCGAGAGTAGGCATGCTACTTGGCTCTACGGCACAGCATCTGAGCATGCTGTCTTCTACCAGTACAACATCAACCGGGCCGAGTATGTCTTTGCCGGACTCATCCAGACAGAGTCACCCTACTACCAGCCATCGCCTACGGCCCCCAATCCATTTTCCGATGCTCTTGATGGGTCCTTGAGCGATCCTGACTACTCCTGCCCAGGCACTGACTTTGACGGCTGTGATTCGTCATGGGGTGTCATCGTCCAAGATTCTTCGCAAATCTACATTACCTCTGCCGGAATCTACACCTGGTTCGACACGTACAGCCAAGACTGCAGTATGCGCTTTTTTTTTGGTCCCCATCACTCCATTTTCCATTTTCGAGTATTCCGTTGATTCCCCTCTCTTACTCACACTCTTAGTCGATACGCACTCCTGTCAGCATGCGCTCGTCCTTTTGCAAGACAATCAGGGTACAGTGCGGATACAGCAGCTCATTACCATTGGCGCCAAGTACTCGGTCGTCTTTGGTACCGACGAAGGCATTTTGGCTGCTGACAATCTCGCCATTGAATCCCATCCTTCTGTAAGCTCTGGAGAAAGGGTTGAAAAGGACGGGGAAGGAAATGCCGCTAACCTCTCTCCTCCCCCGTGCCCTAGTGGTCTCAAATCACGATTCTGGACGCGCCTTTTGTCGACACCCATGTGCCAGACTTTAATGTCATCGACCTCGGACCTTGCAACTCGACAACTGTATACAACACGCTCGAGGACATGAATGCTGATATTGGCAATATCCCAGACTATTGTGTGGGAGTTTACACTCTGCCTGTTCTGTACCGGATCCTGTCCTCCTCTCTGCAAAAGTGAGTTGGTGACCAAGACAAAACCGTGCCGTTTCGATTCTTCCAACTAACTATTTTGCAGCTACACCACCATGACCGCCAATGGCGCCTACGATGACAAGTTTGACGCATACGTCAAGTGGGTTAAGGAGCAGACACCGCTGCAGCTGGATGCTTTCATGGCACGCCCTGATGGTCCTGGCAACAAGTACTTTACCTGCACTTTTGAGGAAGAAGGCCGCAATGTCAGCTCCGCCACCCAGACGTGTCCGTTTGGCAGCTGGCTCGACATTGGTGACTACACTGACTACACCATCTGGTTCACACTCAATGATGCCGACGGCTTCTTCGCCGAACTACTCAACACCACTGGAATCAGTCAGGACTGGGTCCAGTTTGGAGAGAAAGTGGTCCAGGACGTCACTTGTTCCCGTCCTGACTGTGTCAGCACCCACATTTACTACCAGGGCTACCCCATTCCCGCTGACAGCTACACTATCGACGACCCTAAAGACATTATCGAAGGTGCCCTGTCTGGCTACCAGTCCGTGCTCGCCACTATTGGCGGCTACATTCTCGAGACGAATAACGCAGGCTACGATGGCGACGTGCAGGACATTATGGACGTACTCGTCATGCCTGTCAGTATGGTTGCGCAAGCTGTCGATTCCATGGCCGAGGTGGTCATCATTGGCGAGGAGGAAGAGGAAGAGGAAAAGAAAAAGCTCATCCTGACCATTCTAAGCGTCGTCTTTCTGGCCATACCCTTTGTCGGCGAGTTTATCGGCACTGAGGTCGCCACTCTTCTCGGCACCCTCGGCCGGATCATCGACCTCATTGGCGCCGTCGGCAACGCTGCGCTGAGTATCTACGACATCTACGAGGATCCCAGCTCGGCACCACTCGCGATTCTGGGTCTACTCATGGGTGGCACTGGCGGTAGTCTCGGCCGCGATGCAAAGGAGATGTCTGAAATGGCCTCGTTGCGCCGCAGCATGTCTGGAGAGGATATTGCCAAGATGGGCACTGTTATAAAAAAGAATGATGACCTTATTCAGAGTATGGGCTCATTTTGCAAGGCATAAAAGCAATACTAGGACAGTTTAGCCTTTGTAATATGAACCAAAAATAAAATCCATATAAACCACTTGTTATGCTGCAATTCAACTTGCAACTATCTTACTATAGAAAACACATTATCAAGACTCTTCATCATTGACAGGTAATACATAAAACAGAACAATAATTGTTGTTTCTATATTAGTCATCAACCGCCGAACAACTTCCCTTCAAAAAAAGCCAACATCTGTGCCAATGAGAGAGCGCCATCCCCGTACCAATCAATAGGGGCTGTGTCGGTATACGAGTAGAGACTAGACGAATACGACGACGAAGGGGGAGGCACGCCATACATAGTCTCCACCGCACAGAAGTCTCTGCGTCTACTTAATCAGACGGTCCCATCGACGTAGACTTGGACTCAGACAACAATCAACAAGTATCACCACGGGACCAGTACACCTTTCGGAGGACACCACTTGCGGACGTGCAGGGTCCCCCGGTGAATTCGTAACTATTGCGCAGCTACTACACAGACACTGCGTACTGGTTTAGACGTCTATTGCTTTACTAGCCGGCCGACCGACAGGTTGCCTCTGTCTACTTATATAGTCTTCTAAAGTAGAAGGTGTAAAGCCCCAACCTAATTTACCCCTATTTTAGGTACGGGTACCGTGACATACGTCATGGTACGTACCCTGCACTCACTACCACAAGCTCTTATAATGTTTCGTCATCTCAGCGTCAATCTCTTCTTGGCATCGCTCTCTGAATGGTGATTCTGACCTATGCTTTCTCCGACGTCTACTCGAACATTAATTAGCAGCAGCCACGAAAGCATGGCCCCCACGTCTGTAGAGCCACTCGGATGCAGCGCGTGGCAGTCGAGGTCCAAATAAGCCTTCTCGGCTGCCATGCTGATTTGATCCCCAAAACCACTCACGTCAAGCATTAGGGATATGATATAATGAACCTTCATAAATTCTGCATCTGGCATCGGTATCGTATCATTTGAGCTCGTGAATTGTATAATGGCAGAACCACTCTTTGAGGGGATGCCTATACTAACGCCAAAAAACGTCGTCTTCTGATAGCAGTCCTTCTGGAGAGTATATATTAGGTCGAATGTTCTATTTCATTAAGGAAATGTCCTGCTCCTAATACACTGAGCCTTGAGGTGAAGAAGCAAGCTGATAGGCGCCGAAAAATCGGTATATTGAGGGCTCCAGGATCATTGCGTTGGCCCGTTGATTAATGCTCCTAGCATCAATCTTGTCGCAAAGCACTGCGAAGTACCTATGCAGCGCGAACCAAATTATGGCTTTGTTGCGCGTCTGCACGTGATCCTTCTTGTCGAATGATCCTAAAGCGAAGGGGATGATGTGGGCGCACTTCGCAAGACTCCACGGCGCACCTGAAGGAGGCGTCACAATCTGCTGCTTGCAGCTCAAATAGTCCCAGACACCAGAGTACACACAGCGGTAACCATCGCAGCGGAGGCAGTCATTCTGTAAAACCGTCCGTTCCGCCCTGGCTGATGTCTCTATCGTTGCCATAGCCATATCAATAGCTTGCTCGTTACTTGGCGGCGTCGTGAGCGGCACTAGGGCCTGCCCACCAGCTAGTTTGACTAATATTGTAAGAAGGGCCTTCTAAAAACTGCACTGATGAAGAGGGTCATTATTTAAACATACATGGTTTCAATACAACATCGAGTAGATAGTTGACGAGCTCTAGAAGACTACCAAAGTCTTTTAGCTTAATGAATCCTCTCTTTCCGTCGTAATCTATAAGGTAAGAGGGTCTGTAGGGGGGGAGGATCGCCGGTAGACATATCGACTTTGATTAAAAAAGGAAGAGAGAGAGAGAGAGAGAGAGAGAATTAAAAGAGAAACATTCGAATTTTTGACGTTGAAATTTAGACCGGCAGAAAAACGCGGTTACTATATTGGGTATAGCGTCTATTATTTAGCGATTAAAATTTATTTAGTGTAGTATTTCTAAAAATTACCCCTAATAGGGAAAACAACACCTTCTAATACATAGTAGGATTTCTCAAAAAATTCTCACCAATTAATAGTTAGGTTGCAGCAATGAAGTATATCGTTACCATCCTCACCACCGTTGCTGCCGTAGTTGTGGCACAACAGAGAACTGCTGTGGCTAATTTTCAAGCCTCCTGTATAGAGGATCATCAATGCAGGTAAGAGAAAAAATGGTCAGACTGATTCTTCTACAAAAGGGTATAGTGTAACAGAGATACTATAGTTACTCCTTTAATTTCGATGTAGCAAACACTGCCTCTGGCCACTGCGAGACTTTTATCGAGTCGACGGACCATGCTCTGCCCAACATTGCTAAACTAACGTGCTCAAACTCGGATACCACCATCCGCGTGACACGTTCGGGCGCCGACAGCGACGCAACGCTGACCTTGGTCTACTCTCAAGAAGGCCGTCTCCTCGTCTACGAGACATTACTTGCGGTCTCTACCAAGAAGATAGACAATACTGCATTCCAATACGTTGATGCAAGCAATATCACCATGCCTCTGATCATGACGAGTTAAAGAAGGAGGGGTAAAAACTTGAGTAATCATCTCGTTCCATATGAAAAGATTACTTTAAGCAAAATCTTGTGGAGTAATTCATGTTTATTTTTCTCCTCTATAAAGAACGCCCTCATTGAGTTAGTCAACAATTTTCCCATGTCAGACAATGAAAATTACAGCCTCTTAGGAGGTCAATATTATTCATATGATCAGACTTGTGTGCATCATTGTCTGAATGACGTGAGAGTCATGAAAAATTGAAAAATCTGTACAAAAAGTGAGCAGGCGCTCAGCAGTAAAAGTATATAACCATTCCTGATACCACTCGGCCATGCTTCCCTACAAATTTTCGAATATGGTAAAACTATGAGTGTTTGAATTTAGGGTTCTAGAATATTAAAAGTCTGGAAACTATAATAAAAGATTACGAAATGTTTTGATCCCAAAAAGTTAAATAAATAAAAATGGAAATGGAGGGAAAAAATTCATTTCTTCCCCTCAACCACCTCTAGCTCTTCGTCAGGATGGAGCATGCCCCATAACAAAGGCAGCACTATCTGTGACTGGTCCTTCAGCGCCGTGTGCATAAGGTCACTGCGGACGACATGGTGGATGTTGGCAGTGGCCTGTGCCGCCAGGCAAGAAAGCTCGGCATCGATAAACATGTCACTGGCGTATGAGAGGGCAGCCACTGGGACGGTGTTACGCCGCAGCTGCTCGGTATCAAAGAGTGACGGCCAGCCAGTCTTGTGAGCGAGCAGATGAGCAGCGGCGCGCAGGGGACGCAGACTGGTGAACTGGTCAAAGTGGAAGGGGAAGATGTGCTCAGCCGAGAGGCAGAGTCGCTCGTTCTGAAAGCGCCGGGCTAGGGCCACATCAGCGGCGGGTGGCTTGGGGTGGCGAAGAAGAGCTGGGGGACGACAGATCGAGGAGAGGGAATAGAAGGAAGATGACAGGTTGCTCCTCTTTGTGTTCTGGTCCTGATCTTCCCTTTCGTCTCTGTCCTCTTCATCCTCCTCCTCTTCCTTGCCTTCTTCCTCTACGCTGCATGCCCTAAAGAGCGGCGTCGTCGTTAGGACATCGCCGTCCTTGGGAAGCCACCAATACTGTGGCAGAGATCGGCCCATGCGCCAGGCCGACCAAGCCGACGCTTCGTCACCCTCCGTGTAGATGGCCTCTTGCAGCACGGCATACAACGGCCGCTCCTCAAGACGCAGCCAGCCGTCGATACGCGACAAGCTGCGCTTCGTTAGAATGCCGTGCTTGCGAATGTCCTCGACGCACAGTGCCAGCTGCCGGTGTGCTTTGACGTCGCCATCTGTCGTCCCGAGCGTTCGGCCGAGACAGAGAAAGCGCTCGGCCGTCAAGATACCGTTGCCGCTGGAAAAGGAAGACTGAGATGGCGGCGGCGGCGGCGTGGCAGACGGCGATGAGGAGGACGATGACGATGTAGATGAAGACGAAGATGGCATGGGGATGGCATTGCCGCCCGACACGATGATGCTGCGGACCACCTGTCGCACGCGGTCCACGTCCTCTGGATAGCGATCATAAAATGCATTGCAGGCGCGTATCACTGACGCGTATGTGCGCTCGTAGACGGCATCGGCATGCTGGCCTACAGGTGGTACACCTCCGGCGATGAACACCTCGCGTAGCCCTTCTGGGTAGAAGGACAGATACGAGAAGGCCACCCAGCCGCCGTAGGACTGGGCCACGAGTGTCCATGTGGATGGCAGCAAGGAGTCTGGGCCTGGTGACTCCAGCAGGGACTTGCGTACAGCCTCCAGGTCGCGTACGATATTGTCTTGTCGGAACTGCGCCAGGAGCTGTGCCTGTTCCTGAGGGTCATCCATGTCTCTCAGAGGCTCACAATCCGCTTTCAGTGGCGTGCTGCGTCCGCATCCTCTATAGTCCATGTAGAGAATCTGGTAGCCCCGGTCGAGATAAAAGTCGTTGATCTCTGGATGAAGTGTTGCCGGATTGTTTGAGCCAGGGCCACCAACGAGGTAAACGGCAATCTTCGAGCCGGGCCCTGGAAGGGTGGGAGTTTTGAATGAAAATGACAGAGTGCAAGCGAGAGATGGCGATGAGGTTGAGGAGGAAGAACAAGAGGTGGATGCAGAGGAGGCTGAAGACTGAATGCATGCCTCCTCTATGTCCTGACCGTCTTTCTTGTCATCTCTCTCACTTCTCTCCTTGATCTCTGTGTAGTTTTCGTTGTCTTTCTCAGTGGCATTTTGTCTCTGTCTCTTTTTGGCTCGTTTGCCAACTTTCTTGCTACCTCTCTCACTTCCACGGTTGCTTGCGTGGCCCGTCACTACACGCACCATGAGAATAATCTTCTTGTCTTGTGACTGGGTATAGTCCAAGGGCACACGATAGGTCTGCTCGGAGATGCAGCAGCCGGACTCTTCATGTGTAGAGCTATCTAGGAGCTCAGCTGGAGATACTGGAACAGACATGTTGCTACTTTGGCAAGATTCGGAAGGAGAAGGAGAGCAATCGGCTAGAGGTGCATGCATAATTATGGATTGGTTGGTAGCCATAGTAGAATTGGAGTTGCTGCTGGCGCTGGTGCTGGATGGCAGTGTCAGATGGCTGCCATTCGATCCACTACTGAGGCAGATGGTGCTTGTGCTTCTGCTGCCATGGCTGCCATTGTTTTTGAAATTTTTCTTGCCTGTGCTGCTGTGCGGCGTCATAAGTCTCTCAAAAGAGTCTGCCAGACAGGACACGGCAGAAATACTGCTGCTGTAAGCCCGCAGATAGCCATGAGGTGGTTTTGGATCCCGACAGGGCTGCGGGCTCCTGAGAGACATTGATGCATCCATCGTTGGAGGAATAATATGTGTGCGGGGGGGTGTGACTGATCAGTGGGAGTAAGGAGGCGTCCACGAGGGCGTGGAGGATAGTAGAAAGATCAAAGGAGTAGGACGAACTAAGCGAGATATATAAAGTTGTAGAATAACAATGGGCTCACTGCATGATGGATATGCATGATCATAATGGCAAGAGCTACAGGAAAGCTGAGGAGTCAAAGAGGAAGGAAATGGCGTGAAGATAAACAAATCATACAAGAACACGGAAACTATGTAGGCATCCGTCATTATTGCATGCAGTGTGACCCAAGTGGAATGAATTACACGATGAGTCTTTCCGCATACAATGTTTTCTTGCTTATTGCGTAAGCTTCGGCTATCCTTGATGGCTCTGCTCATTTTGAGCCGTATTTTTTTTTTTTACTTTATCGTTCATGGGATCTCAAAACGTCGTACTCTCTGTTCTGATTTTTTGGAACTTGGCCTTGCCGTCATCGGTTTCTGTGCAGCAATGCACTTGTCGTGTAACGGATGGTCAGACTATTAGGGAGACTTAATGTTCCACCGTTGTATATATAAGATAGAAAGTGGCATCAGAAGAAGCAGGCTTCCTTATTGACATTCGCCAGCTACGGATATTTCCGTAAGACTGAGTGAATCTGAAAATGGGTTCCCCAAAAAGGGCCATGTTCAAATCGTGAGAATGGCAGTGTAAACATTCATCAAGGGATCCTGAAAATTTTCAAATTTAAAACAAAAAACGTCGCTGACTCATGTCACGTCACAATATCAAGAGCAAGGATTGGGCATTACACAAAACTAGATGCCATCCAGCGGAAATTTGTGGCTTTTACTATTAATCAAACCGCTTTCTCTGTTACCCCAATTTACAATTCATTTCTTGATTCATTTATTTACCCGTTCCGATTTTTTACATCTGCTTACAGTGAAACATTGTACGACAGTCTTCTTCCAAATAAGACGATTGTGAAGAAGGACTCATCTCGCTAGATTATAGAATCAAAAATAGCCGATTGGACATTGGTGGAATAAGAAGTCTCATTGTCAAGGACAGAGAGGGTGGCACGGGATGTCGTATCATGTTACCATACAATATGGCCCCCAAAATGCTCGCAATGCTACCAAGAATCGCCGAATCGGGCAATCCGTATAACTCTATCTATGTGATCGGTCTTCTCATTCTTCGATCTTCTCACTCTTCTCCAATATTCCATGCCGTTTTGTGTGCAGGCAGTTACTGGCTACAGAGGTGTTGTCTGTACAACGCCCTCGAACCACTTGAGCACAGACACTTTCCCATGTTCATCGGGGCTTGCCACTAAGCCGACGTAGCCGTCAGGGCGGACGATGACGAGAGCACCCTCCTCTCTCTGACGACCCTCCAGTCCATAAGCCGCATAGGCTGAGCCGTCTTTATCAACAAAGACTTTGTCAAAGTCGTAGTCGAGCTGGGGGGTAACGGGGTGAAAGACTGGATGGAGAGAGAGTAAGGGTATCTCCTCTTCCAACCCCATATTGCTTTCCTTGGGAGACAGCAAGAGTAGAAGCACATCCACAATGCTGGACTCATGTTGCGTAGGTGCGGCTAGGAAGGCGTTCCATGAGGGGCTGGCGACGGAGATGCCGCCGTGCAAGTCAATGGCACCAGGCATGATGGCCATGGTGGGCAGGCGGGGAAGGAGGGCAGTAGCAATCCACGTTCCGAGACTGTTGATGTGTTCGAGGCCATGCGCAGAAGGCGTGGTGTTACTGCCTCCAAATACGACGAGTCGAAAGCGTCCATCGGACGGCATCTTGTGGTGGAACTCCCACAGCCGATGGTCGGCAAGGCGGATGACTTTCTGGGAGGCAAAGCGCATGCCTGGTACGAGAAACGAGGGTGACTGAGTCGATGAGGCAAATGATGTCGATATTGACTCTCCTGTCCATGAGAGGACACTCGGCTCGTATCGGATGCCGATAGCGGTAGTGAACTGCATTGTTCGTCAGTGAAATTCAAGATTGTCTTTCTGATTTCCCTCGAGTTCGTATTGGGCGGAACCTACCAAGTGGCTCTGTCGAAATGCCGCCTCCAACTCCTCCATGGATACGCCCGTCTCATCAAGGACGTCTCGTGCCGGACGACCTGAGAAGAGACGCGAAAACCGCTGGTCAAAGGCGATGAGCTGACGGGCGATGGCACGACGCTCAAATTCGTACGTCGCCAGCACTGATGTTTGCAGTACACCCTTACACATGAGCCCCAGCTTCCATCCGAGATTGTATGTATCCTGCATTGACACGTTCATGCCTTGGCCTGCCTTGGGCGAGTGGGTATGGACAGCGTCTGGTTGTCAGAGGAGAGGGAGACAGAAACACGAGAAAGACAACACACCTCCAGCTAGAAAGACGCGGTCGAGCTTGCTAAAGTGTTCGCCAACGCGCTGTCCGATCTGGTAGGCCGTCCACCAGTCACAGTAGTTATAGTCGAGATGATAGGGGCTGAGGATCTTGCGGGCGGCCGCCATCATCGTCTCGGGCCGGATGCCTGACCGGTCGACACGACCGCCCTCTGCCGCATGAATATTGAGGTCTGTCAGCTGGATGTACAGACGCACAAGGCGATTCTCACGCGGGATAATCATGATGCTGCCACTGCTGGCACTGTGGACGATGGTCCGGAAACGGATGTCGGCTATATGCTTATGTAAGCACGCGAACTGAGAGAGAGGAGGACAAACGACGACGTACGAAAGTCTGTAATGGGGATGATGTCGAGAACGCCCCTGTATGATGAGTATTTTGATAACCTTGCCTATCTCATACCAGAACCTACCAGATTAAGTCAGTCGTCTCACCGACCATGGCATACTCTGGTCCCAGGGCCTTGCGTGTCCAGCTGTGGGCGCCATCACAGCCGACAACATACTTGCAGCGCACAGTTTCAGTGTTGCTGGAGGAGGCACAACCCTCGGGGAAGCTGTTGCTGTCGGTTGGTGAGGTGAGGTTGCTGCGGAAGAGACCGTCACGGACACCGTCGAGGACCTGGGTCGGCGTGGCCTCGGCCTCAGTCAGATGGCGCAGAGTAACTGTGACGGGTCGAACGTTTGGGTCAGTGCTTGTCGCCAAGGACTCGTCTATGAGTAAGGATGCAGGCTCAACCATGCGCTCCACCGATATGGGTGTAAAAGTCTTTTTCTTTGTCGATGTAGAGGTTTTACCGTTGGCCGTATCTCCGTAAGAGGCCCGGATAGCATCGAGAAAGAAGGACTCGGCCCGGCCCTGCTGCAAGACGACCTCGTAGAAGCGGGACTGGTCAGGCAGGCAGTTGGACACACGGTTGTTGCGACGGATGGAGCCACTAGAATCGGGATTCCAGAAGGAGACTTCGATCATGTGGTTGGACTCTTTCCAGATGTGCTCGGCGATGCCGAAGCTGTCAAGTATTTCGAGGGAGCGGGCCTGAAATCTGAGTTTATCAGTATGGGCGAGAGAGAGAGAGAGAGAGAGAGAGAGAGAGAGGGCAGGAACAAACACACCCGTCAGCTTGCCCAGAAAACACCTTGTCTGTCCGTTTGTCGATAATACGAGCGTTGACACCCAGCCGGGACAGCCATAGAGCCAGCATCAGTCCGGCAGGACCGGCACCGATGATGAGCACATCCGTTTCAGAGGTCATTTCTGTACTGGTTTGTTTTTTTCTTTTTCCTCTTTCCTTTTCTCTTTTTTCTTTTTCTACTTCTTGGCTAGTGTCTGTCTCTCCTTAATTGTCAACCACGGAAACATGGACCCGAGAATAAGAGCAAGATAATCCAATTCAGATGCATCTATGGAATGACTGCTGTTTATATACACGGCACATATATATACTCATCCTCAGCTTCCACATCGTCCTTCCTGGAGACCGAGTGGGTCTGAAGTTGGCCATGCTCCCAGCACGCAGTGGGGTAGTGTAGGCTCGTCGATTTCGAGTAACTCGAAAGGGTAACGAGGGCCGTTGCCAGCTCTCGTCGGTCAGTGTGAGATGCCGAAAATGTCAGCATGACAAACGATGACAATTCAGATTTGCAATGCAACGGCGATGTCACCCATCCACCTTGCACAGCACCCTCTTCGCGTCTCTCTCGCCTCATCCACCCCCTCCCCGCCCTAGGTCTCGTCGTACCCGCCACACTTGCGATCCAACTGCTCTCTTTTCGTCTCCTCGGAGCACCTCCACCCAGGGCGTTGTCTCTCCTTTGTGCACCCCACCATCACCGCCACTGCCACTGTCACTAACGATACGACTGCCACGACTGCCTCCCTCCTCTCCCTTCTTCGCTTCCTCTTCCATATAAAGCGCCTCGGTGTACGCCCATGTCGGCGCATCCTGCTTGCCCAACACCAGCACCACACCCAGCCCTTCTTGCCGCTGCACGAGATCCTCCACGGCCTCGGCCATGGACACTGGTGTCAGCAGAAGCAGTTGCTGACGAACCGTGTCGATGGCGCGCACAAGTGCCACGCCCAACGCATGCGAATGCTGCGGGTCCAGGCACCGGCTGTCAGCATTCACTAGGAGCGGCAATCCCTCTGGTGTCCTCGCAATCTGTCTGTCCTTTCTTTCGCCCTTGTTCTCGCCCCCCGTCTCGCCCCGCCCCTTGTCTTCGTCGCTTTCGTATTCTTCCTCCGCTGGGTCCCACCCCTTGGCCCACCCCTTGAATGCCGCCTCCCGCTCAATGCCGACAATCGACACCACCATTCCATTCATCGCATCTGCCAACAGCTCCGGCGCAGCTTGGTAGTCGTAACAAGCCACGCCGAGAATGCCGCTCTCCGGCCCCGTATAGGGCACCACCCACGGCCGCACTGCCGTCAGCGGCGCTGGGTCCCATTCGAGCAGCGGCACGGATTCCCTTTTGACGTTGTCTCCGTTGCTTTTGCTGCTACTTTTGGTGCGCAGGTGCAGATACGACATTGTCTGCATCGCTCGTAGGTGCTGTGCCGTCCTCGGCGCACCGTATTCATTGCTGCCGCCGCTGTAGACTCCGCCGCTGTTGGGTTGGGTCGGCAGCTCCAGCATAGGGACAGGAATTCCCATCTTGTCGCTGTAGGCTCCACGCAGGCCCTGCACCGTCTCTTCCGGTCCGTCTCGGGACATGTACACCACCTGTGTCGGCCGCATGCGCGCTATAAGCTCGGCCAGCACCTCCAAGCCCGTGCCCAGCACCCAGCCCGGAGAGTTGACAATGAGTGGGCACCGACGTTGCTGTCCCCGTCCTCGATTCTTTCTTCTCTTTCCCTTGCTTCCTTTTGAGCTGCCGCCATCCTGCTGCCACACAGACAAGAGATCAAGCACACATGCCATAAAATGCTCTGGGTCTGCTGCTAGCGACGACGAAGCGATATCGTGCCGGCGGAGAATCTCAATTTCTTCGATGGGATTGACCATCTGATCTCCATCGCCGTCCTCGGCATGCACATGGCCAGGGTGGCAGAATGGTGGCGCGAGATTTGGCGCCGAGATACGCACCAAGGATATGCTCCCAGGCGTGCCGAACTCGGGCTGTCCGGGGTCAATGTCGAGAAGAGCGACGGGCGAGAAGAAGGACGCCGCATCTCTGGATCGGCTTCTAGGCGAAGAATCGTTACCACGATGCCCGGCCGTAACCAATCGATTAGTCAGCAATCGCGCAAAGGTCGACTTGCCTGACGACTTGGGACCGCACACAAAATAGATGCCGCCTCCTGGCGACGAACGATTTGGCAGATTCGACGGCCTTTGGCTGGCCGTCTCATTGTCCACGATCTCTGATAGCAACTTGTTCCACTCGGGCGGCGACACCAGACCCTGCGCACGTCCTGGGCTGTCTTGAGAGTAAAGCTAGACGGTCAGCCTCACCTGTTCTGTTCTCTGCTCGCGGTTCGCGGTTCTCCGTTTGCTGTCCCCTTCTTGTTTCTTCCGTATACACGTGGCCGCACTTACAATTTGAAATGTTTTCTCCCCCCACAGCTGTCCAAACAACCCCGGAGCCAGCCGGTCGAGACGGCGCAGACCATCGGCCGAAGGATGCGGAGACAGCTCTACCGCTGCGGTGTCAGAGATACAACGTATCACAGGCAGCGCATGGCACAGCGGCGCATGCACCCAGTGTGTGTCTGGTTTCTGTGTCGGTCTCGGGGCACGCAACGTAGCCCCTGCAACTGTCAAGTCGCCTTGGCTGATGGTGATACCATAGCTTCCAAGAATGACGAGGCGCTGGAGGAGAGACACATATCAGCATGGGTTATGGAGATAAGACTGCTCCATGAAGCTTACATCGCCTGCAACCATCTTGAGGCGCATGCTCCCGTCGGCAGACTGCTGCCAGTTGTGCTTGGTTGGTCGAAACGTCGAACGCTGAACTACTATCTCACGCCGTGGCCGTGGAGGCGGTGCTGCTGTCGAGGAACCCGCCCCCTCTGGTACCTGAGAAGCCTCTAACGGAGGCAATAGAGACGCAGCTGGTTTTTCCGGAGACTTGGAAGCTGCCTCGTCTGCAGACATGGACACAGCTGCCGTCTGGCCATTCTCGCTAGTTGATCCCTTGCTGCTCTCTTCTCCTCCTACTGTTATCCCTGTACCTCCTGCTAATGCTACCGCATCCTCGGTTATTGTTGTTGCTGCTGCTGCTGCTGCTGCTTCTGCTGCTGCTGCTGCTGCCTTTTCAAGGAGTCTCCGGCGCAAGGCAAATGCGCTTATCGGGGGCGCTGCTGGTCCTAGCTCCTGTCAGAATACATTCAGCAGCATCATTCTGCTCCTCTCTTTAAGGACTTGCCTGCGACCTGTGGCTCTGCCTCGACCTTCCTCCTCTTCCGAGCTGCCGTGTTGGAGGACATTCTGCTTAGTGAGCTATGAAAGCCAGAACAGTAAATTGGGGACTCTTCAGCACTAACAAGCCAATATTACAACCAATACATTCCTCAGATGCCGTCTCGATTTTTTTGGCGGTGAGGAATTCTGCCGTTTGGAGGGACCTAGCTTGCTGACTCTACACCAACCAGCAAACAATATTCTAGGCATATCTCCACTTTTAATTGTCTTTCGCGAACTTTTTTTTTTTATCTCCTTGATCGCGTTTTCACTTTCGAATTTCTGTTTGCTCTTTCTGTTGCGCATCTCATACCAATTATTCAGTTTCGCTTCACCCCAGCCACTACCCACTACTTCCGTTTCCATTCCTTGGCATTACGAAGCCTTTGGTAAAGAAGAAACACACGGGTGTCTGTGCCTCTTGACCAGTATCGGCAGCCGTGCCTCTCATTCTCGTGGAAACAAGAAATCTGACATTTGAAATTGGAAACCTGAAATCGAACATAAACAAGAGTCGACGCTAGAAAAGATGTCCCATTCTAGAGTGCCTCTGGGCTCACTGTCCGATCACGTCAAAGCCATCCCCAGCTTAGGCAGTCGTCCTGCACACCCACAGCCCAAGGCCTCTCTAGCCAACCTCGGCACGATCGCCGACAATGACGATAGCGACTCGGACTCGTCTGTGTCGAGCAGCACTGACGATGACGACGACGACGACGACGATGAAGACGACGACGACGACGATGCCGAGAAGTATGGTGCGGCTTCGTTTCTGAAACGCATTGGTAATACAGCCAGCAGCAACAGCATCAAGAAGGAAGCATCTACGGCGAAGATCAGCAACGGCATCCAGAAGATCGAGCAGGTCAAGACGACAGGTGTGGACAGGGCAGACAAGGCGTCGGACGTGAAGAGCAATAAGGCAAACGGCACCGCCAAGACAAAGGAGAGCGAGTCGACGAGCTCAGACAGCAGCGACAGTGAGAGCACAGACAGCACGAGCGACAGTGAGGACAGCGATAGTGGCAGCGACGACGAGGACGACGATGATGGCGACAAAGCCGACGGAAAGACAAACGGTAGCAAGCCAAGCGGAAAGCAGACCACAAAGCCTTCCACAGCCATGGCAGAAACCTCTAGTAGTGAAGACGAGAGCAATGCATCCGAGGAAGAGGAGGATGTCACCATGCAAGACCGAAAGTCCAGCCCAGCTGCCAAGACCTCCAAGACCTCCAAGTCCTCCAAGTCCTCCAAGAGCACAAATGCGGCCAAAGTGGCCTTCAAGTCCGCCGAGTTCATCTCCGATAGTGCCGAAGACGAAGTCGGCAAGAACGCTTCTCGGTCAAAGGCCGTTGCGCCCAAGCCAGCGCCTGCTTCAGTCATGTAAGAGGCCCAGACAACGGACTGCAGACTGCACAGACTGCACGCATAGCAGCTAACTTTTACAGAGACAGCACGTCCGAATTCGCCTCACAAGGCTTCCAGCTGCGCAAAGCCAACGATGACGTCGACGCCTCGGATGTCGCCAATCTCTTCCGTCAGGCCCAGCGTGACGGCAAGCAGCTGTGGTACTTTACCGCCCCCGCATCTGTGCCCATTACCGTCGTCGAGAAGATGTACATCCCTCTCGACCGTGCTCAGCAGGGCCTGTCCGTCCTCAGCCACGACAACCAGGACTACACAATCAGCTTCGACGACGCACAGGCCTCCAAGACGATCAAGCTGATGATTCCCAACAAGGCTGGCGACAAGTACTCTATGCGTTCGTCCCCCCCCCCCTCCTTGCTCTTCCTTCCCCGTACATCTGCCTGTCTACGCGCGCACGTCTGCTGACGTGACTCTGTAGACCGCTCAATCGACCAAACCGTCCACCTTAAGCGCGTCACCGAGTTTTCCCAGCATGCGTCCACCACGCGGTCCGCTACCATGGCCCCAACAACCACCTCGGCCGCTCCAAAGAAGCAGCCTCGCCCTCAACCAGCCGGTCTCCGGTCACGTTTCGTGCCCATTGGCGTCCCTGACAGCGACGTCATCAAATCAACTGCCACGGCGACCTCTACCGCCTCTGCGTCTGCGGTGGCAAAGCGCAAGCTTCCCATCGAAGATGCGGCGGCAGTCGGCAGCACGCCCAAGAAGGTCAAGAAGGATGCAAAGATACCAGTAGCTACAAAGGTGACGCCCGTTGTACCGCCCGTGCCCATCATGTGTTCGACACCTGCCAATGGAAAGACGATCAAGGCTGCTGCCACGCCAGTAACAACCAACGGGGCCACAACAGCAGCGTCTGCATCTACCGTCAAGAAACAGTCTGCCATCCTGCCGCCCAATGTAGCTGGCTCGGTCAAGAAGCCGTCAACGACCGCCGTGCCGCTTCCTTCCTCTTCACAGACATCCTTTCTGCTGGACACGCCCTCCAAGGTGGTGCTGGGCGGGAACGTGCTGAATGGCGGCAGCAGCAACGGCAGCAGTGAGGCGACCGCCAAGGAGAAGAAAACTTCCAGGAAGAAGAGCGAGGTCAGGACGTCCGCGGCCAAGGAGATCGACGTAGATGTTGAAATGGCAGACGCAGCGCCAGCCCCCGAGGCCAACGAGGCTGCCGACATGACGTCGAGCGCCAAGAAGGACAGGAAAGAGAAGAAGGACAAGAAGGAGAAGAAGGAAAAGCGAGAGAAGAAGGAAAAGACGAGCAGCAGCAAGAAGACTGCTGCTTCCATGGAGACGCCAAAGAAAGTCACCCCGGTGCCTCTTCCGCGCATGTAGAATACGCAGGGGAAGATGACGCCGGTGCCCTTTCCGCAGCACTAAGAAGAGGGGGGCTGCGAGGCAAATACACGGTAAAAGGTTTTGTTTTCATTTTTTTCGGCCATCTACGTCTGTGGGGGGAGGGTTGTGAGATGGGCGAGGGCGGAAGAATGGGAGGGGGGAAAGGGCCGTCATTTTTCTTGCTTCAGAATTGGGTTTTTTGTTTTGTCATTTTTTGTCCGCTGTATTTCTCTGTAAGGCCCCTCCTTCTGTCTCACCTGTCTCCAATGGGTGTCTACCCATGTTACAAAGAGAAGAAGAAAGAGAAAGGAGGAGGCAGCCCACAGCGTTCAAGGGGGCAACAGGTCATGTATTATGTAATCAATCAAGTCTACCGTTCTTATGATCTGGCTGTTGCTGTCTTGCCTTTTCTTTACCTCTCATCGAGGCGCAGCCTTGCTTACTACGGGCACAGGTCAACACAATGACATAGTCGATAGCATATGCACGTGGCATCATTCTCACAACAATTCAAAATAATATACGTATATACTCAATGGTTGGCACATTCAGCCTTTCTTTATTAACACTAATCAGGAATGGGGAGGTCGGTGGTATCTCTTCTCTCTCTCGTTACCCTGTCCCCTATCCATCCCTCTGGCTACCTCGCCTCCTCGCACCCATTAAAACTGGAACGCAAACCACACTCCACTCGCGCGAGTTGGAAGCCCATTCCAGTCCTCTCTCGCATCCCCCCCATCAGCTCAGCTGTGCTGAGCACTGTCCATGTCTTTCTTTGTTCTCCAACGACCGGTTTCGATTTCCTGTGCCCATTTCTCCTCTGCATCACCCCCCTCTTCCTCCAACTCCAACACCCCACTGCAGTTCCGGGCTACCTCTTCTTGAATAAAGAGGAGCTGTTACAGAGTGAGGGAGCCTAGGGAAGGGAGCCGAAGTAGTAAAAGAGTTCGTGGGGGTCAAGCTGCAGGCAAAAGAAACCGGTGAGAACGTGAAAAATGAACAGAAGAGCTCCAGGAAATCAGGCTCCCTTTCCTGGAACACACAGCCCCAGCCCTGCTTTCCACACCACAGGCCCATGTTCCCATCATGGTCTCCACCAGCCTCTCGCCCAAGCACATTTCCGATCATGTCATCCCGTTCTTCATCCACGTCCTGATCACGCGGATTGTTTCCCAGAAAACATCCAAGAAAATGCATATATGGAAGAAAAAAGTGAACAAAAAAGGCGAACAATAACGACAGGCCTTTGTGGTGTGATTGTAAAACAAAGAAGGGTTGAAAAATTGTTAGGAGGAATAAAAGAACATCTGCAGATGCAATATACAACTCCAATTGGCCTTCGGAAGACGAATAGTAAAAAAAACGACCGTAATAAATTTCGCGCGCCCGCTATCCCTTTGCTGTCGCGATGCAAAATTTCCAACTCCGTGGCCAACCAGTAATGCCCAGGTATAAAAGGTTTTGAAGCGAAAGAAAAGAAAGAAAAAAATAGCGAATGAAATGCGCACGTGTGCGCGAATGGTGTATCCCTTTGCGAACCTTGTCTTGCAAGCAATCAGAAACTCATTCCCGGCTCCCATCTCTTCTTCCGTAGTAGAATTGAGTGAAAAGGAAAGATCCCGACTCCGTGTATCGTAAAACGCCGTAAAATAGAACAGAACAGACAACAACGCCATTGATCATTCCAAGAGAAAATGAGACAAAAAACAGAACCGGGCTGGATGCGATATTCCAAACGCGATTCTGTAGCCACCGTCAATGATTGTAAGTTGTCTCTGGGCGGACACCCATGGCGTCCTCAGGTCGCTGGCTTCCGAAAAAGAGGTTGAGGTAAGGAAGGCGAATGGAAGGCGGATAGGAGAAGAGATCGGAAGTCGGCCGGGTATCAGGTGGTTGAAGAGAATAAAAAGGGTAGGTGTAGGGGTGTATTAAGATTAAGAATATTATAGTTCGTGTCATCAATCAAGGAGAAAGGAAAAGATAACCGATAAGAAGAGGGCGAATTATCACCGGACGACGACAACCTCGGCGAGCTCCGTATCGCGCTCTGGCATGCCGCCTTCCCACATGTGGCCTTGCGGCGTCATGCCGAAAAAGGTCACAGGCCGGAATTCTGCTTCTGGAGTAGTCGGGCTCATTGTCCCGGGACTGCTCTGTCCACGGCTGCCACCGCTCACGCTGCCACCACTGACGCTCGCGCTACCGCTCGCACTTCCATTGAATGTGCTGGTGTAGCTCGAGCTGCTGCCGACCGTCCACTCATCGCTGAAGCGGCCATAGTGCTGTGGAAGCAGGTCCAAGTCGAACCCGTCGTACGAGTTGTAGTTGTACTCATCAACAATGGAGCGAGACTTTTCGCCAATCTCGACATACTCATACTCCCACCGGAAGCTCTTGTCGAGCTGGCGGCGAGGCATGAAGTAAGCGCGGGACACGTAGTAGAAGAGGCCGGCAAGCAGGCTGCCAGCGACCAGATCGACAGCGTAGTGGTGGTTCAAGTACATGGTGGCCCACCAGATCCAGCCGACGTAGCCGATGAAGAAGACGCGGAAGCGGGGGAAACAGTAGCTGAGGAAGAGAGCCTCGAGGGTAGCGTCCGCAGCGTGCAGGCTGGGAAACGCGCCAAAAGGCACAGGTGCAGTCGTGAAACTGGTGGTGTACATGTCGACACCGAGCAGCTTGTCCACACGGGCGAGCCCAGCAGGCGAGCCAGGCATGCCGTAGTGCGCTGGTGCGAGCCCGTGCATGAGTTCGTACCACGGCGGCGTGCAGGGGAACACCAGCTGTGTCGTCACACCGACCAAGGCGAGGTAGCCAAAGCAACGGGCAAAGACTGGGGTGGTGCCAGGAGCAGCGAAGAAGAAGAGGGCGACGGCAGTGAATGCAGGGCCGGCAAAGTGACCGAGGCCATAGGGGATCCAAGCGAGCAAGTCGAGCACGGGGTGAGTGTGCGCGGAGAGAATATTGGAGAGGTTGGCGCCGTAGAGGACGTTCTCGAGAGCGGGCAGGACCTTGACCCAAATGTGCGGACGGTATTCCACGGGGATGAATCTAAAACCAGTAAGCAGCAGAACAGCAGAAGTGCGAGCGCGAGCGCAAATTGGCGACGACTTACCGACTGCAGAAAAAGTAGAGGAGGTAGGTCCAGATCGAAAAGCTGGGGAGAAAGAACTGGCGCGTGGCAGGCGCGAGGACGAGATAGGTGTAGCCGGCGACAATGGCCACGCAGAGTGCTGGGTGAATAGGAGCAATGGCAAAGGAGAAGATGACGAAGAGAAAGGTTATGAAATGTTGCACGTCATAAATGTTGAAGCGATGGCGCCGCAACGAGCGGATGCCGTCGAGGGGATTGAACGAGGACTGGAGGGCAGCAATAGCGTTTGGTGACGCCTTTCCGCCGCTGCCATTCTCGTCGGCGTGCACAAAGTAGCGAGAGGGCACCGATAGACGCGGCTTTGGCTTTCTGCGACTGCGAGAGAGGCGATATTTGCGAGGGATCGGGTTCCAATGAGAGAGCGCCGAAGCCATGGGCCAGGAAAAGGCCATGTTTGGCTTGACCTTTGTGGAGAAGAGGGAGTCGAAAAAGTCTTGCATGGCAGGCGATTCGGAGGATTGTGCGTGCTGTGCTTGTTGACTGGTGTTTTCCTATGGCGCTTTTCCGGAGGGATGAGGAGAAGCGAAACCGTCCTAGTTCTGAGACAGGTAAATAGAGGACGAGCTGCTGGGCGCTGGAGAGCCCGGAGGGACGGGAGAGCGGATGGTTGGACGAGTCGGAGCGCAAGAAAGCCTCTGGAGATGTCGCCGGTAGGGAAGAAAAAAATAAAGAGTCTGAGCTCGTTTGAGAGAGCTGGGACGAGGGAGGGGGAATGAGGAGGCTGGAAGGAAAAGACTCGGAAAAGCTTGGCTACCAGCGACTCTCGAAGTGCATGTTTTCTATGGGGAGATTCGGCGACGCAGGAATAAGAGACAAAAGAAAATATAAAGGAGAGGACGCAAAGGGTGAGAAAGGAAGGAGAAGGAGAGAAGGTGAGGGATGCGAGACCACGAGGAGAGGGTGTTGGCGAGAATGGGAAGAGTGAGAGAGAGAGAGAGAGAAAGTGAGAGAGGGAAAAAAAAGAGTCGAGACGAGACAGAAGGGGAGAAATAAGAAAATAGGGGAGTAAGAGAAAGAGACAAGGAAGAAGCAGAAAGTAATAGGGAAAACGGAGATCTAAGAGTTCATAAGAAACGGAGGGTCCGGGCGCAGTCGCACTGGCGTCCTGGGTGGCGGGCTTGACCACTGGGAACACTGGGAGTACGAAAAAAAAGAGCTAAGTATTAGCGTCCACCCAGTATCTCTGGTGTGCCACAGAGAGTGGTACTTGTATCTTGTATCCTGGCAAAACTCGGTTGCCTTGGGGCGGGGTGTGGATCGCCTATTTTCTTAGTCAACCGTCAGTTTCCTTCTCTTCCCTTGCTACTACGCTCTGCAGCTGCAGTGTGATGCTAATGACGGAGTTTCAGAACGAAGAGACGAGATGATGGCGCAGTGGCAGGGCAAGGGGACGCGAATGCGAGAGCGACCAGAGAATCCCACCTGAGCTCGTACAAGTGTTTGCGTTATCGGTGCGAACCATTCTTTGAGCGTCTTTGAAATTTCCGATCAAAAGCTTCTGATCAAAATGCCTCTTTCTACGGATGTTCGGGCAGTTATCGTGCAAGTGCATACAGACGCAGTAGTATGCTGCGAGACTCCATACTTGTTCATGCTACGACGGCCCAGCGAACTGCGTGCAGGTTGCCAGACTGAAAGACCTCGGCGGCAGTCGGGAAATTGGGTCGGCCGAGGAAGTAAAGAGGAACGAGAGCGAGCAGACCCCTGACGGAGGACTCCATACTGCGCCCGCCGACACCAATAAAATGTCAGAACGGAATGGGGCCATGGTGCACGCTAAAACGGTCAGGAAAGAAAAAATTCAAGAAAACAATATTATTAATTCGAGAGAGAAAAAAAGTAATAGAAAATGGAATTAAAAAAAATTTTAGAAATACGTTTAGAGTGGGGCATTCGGTCGGAGTCTACCAGTATTCCGTACCCCCCCGTACCCCCGTACCCCCCGAGTCTGCTGAGAAAGAAGAGAATGGGCGCCAATGCTTTGTGCGCAGTACGAGTACGCAGTAGCTCGTAGACCCGTCAGATGGGCGGCTTTTGGACGGATCTGTAAAGCGCGAGCAGAAGACGCGAGAGCCAACGATAAAAATGCGCGCAGTAAATTACGGAGCACGAGCAATCAACGTCGACCAGTACGGAGTATCTACGATGTACTATGTACAACCTCATTCTGACAACGTTGGAGAGGGGTCCCTTTCATCTTCTCGTTCTTTTCGTGTAGAGTGTGGTAGTAATGGGGTCGGTCCAGCAACCCGTTTTGTTTCATCGGCGTTTTTCATCGAAAGGAATCGGCGCAGAGAAGATGCGAGAGATGCGAGAGCACAGACTCTACAACCTATCATTCATACTCTCAAGGCGAGTTCTCGCCTTGTCTTCCCTGAGCAAATCCACCCAGGATCGCGTGGTCAGTAGTGAAGGAACGGCAAAGCCCTACAAGACAAGGCGCACCGTGGCGCCTAGGAACGGGAAAGGTCTGCTTGTGTAAGGGAAGTCTGCAACAGAAGGGGCAAAAGAAGGTGTGCGTCTCCGTTTCACATGCAATGGGTGTACGTGACACGAGCGTGTGCTCGATGTGGTAAAACGTTTAAAACGGAGGGCCGAGAGGACTTGTGCGACGCACTCCGTGAAAGAAATCATGGAGTCAATCAGATGCTGAAAGCCTCATTTGTGATCCTTCAGGCGGCTTGCCAAGAAACAAGACCCAAGAGGTCCAAGAGACCAGGCGCTTCCGCACTTGTACTTTGTACTACCTACTCGAACATTGTATGGAGGACTCCGTAGGTACTTCATAATAAGTACTCTGTACTCATCCTGTACTATGTAATCACATTTCTGTCTGACATGTACAGGTACTACTGCATCTCTTGCCCCGCGCCGGACGGAGCTTGCTGTACTCCGTACCTGTACGTGCTTGTTCGTAAAACGGCCTCATCAGGATCGGAATGGGTGAGCAGTGGTCACTGCCGATGGCCACTGCTTCCTTCATGAGTGGTTCTCTGTCTACCCCGTATACGGAGCATACGTACTGCATGGCTGTCCCCCTTTCTCTGTCCCTCCTCCCCTGCCTCTTACTCGGTGCGCAGTCTACGAGTACTCGTATCCTCTCCCAATTCACCCGCGTGCCATGCATGAAATCGCAACCCGCTGCCAGGGGATGGATCATCGCAGAGCAAGAGTCTGTTTCAGCCACAACCCACAAATAGGAGTACGAGTAAAAAAAAAAAAAAGGCAAACAGCCGCGTACCTGTCCCAGCAAAAGGTGTGTCCCAGACAAGTTCCAGAGTGTACTATGTAGAGAGCGGGCATGCAATCGATTCTCTCTCGTCGGCTCGCATTCCCACAGTGCTCGTTCTCCTCATGCCTCCTCGTCATGCCTCCTCGTCATGCCTCCTCGTCATACTTGTGCTCGTAATGGTGTATCAAAATCTATTTCAAGAGTACAAGCATATTTGGACCAGATCTTACGAGGACTCTTGTGTCGCAAGAGGACTTTTTTTTTCCCTTGCAGCCGTTTATGCGATGGTTTTTTATTCCTCCCCATCCATTTTGTAACTTGTAGAATGTCCTACGTCTCCCTGAATGGATCCTTGGTCTGCATAATCACAATTACGATAAAAGTACGACTTCCCGTACTTTCTGTGTCGACCGGATAACCCGGGTACTCGTAGGATTGCATTGAAGAGCCCTATCCTTACTCATCCTCGGGATGAACATTAAGGTTTGACGGTCAACGGCTCGACTCGTGCGATACTACGAGTACGAGTATTTGCCTCGCCCGTTTCTCCTCTTTTTCTTCCGACTTTCTTTTTACACGAGGCTCACCACACAAGTTGCCATGTTCAGTGTAGTCGGGTTCGGAGATAACACGTGCTCTGCAAGTTGATAAACCCTTATCACCCTGCCGCCTTGCCCGATCAAAGAATTCCCATCTTGCTTACCCGCCTGACGGCGTGATTACGCAGTACCGTTCTCTTGTTTTCGCATACTACATACTCCGTACACAGCTAGTACTCCGCATGTAGGGAGGGAGGAGGCTGTGCTGAGCCGACCTTGGAAAGCAGCTCAGCCCGCATTCTCGGCTGCAAGCAGCATTCACAGTACTGCGTAGTCACTCCGTAATATGGATCACTCACCATTATGCTACGCCTCAAATCAGATAAAGGAGAGCTAAGCCATGCCGACTTTGACTTCTCAGCCCGCCCGCCCACAGCTCTCACAGCTCTCACAGCTCTCACAGCTCTCACAGCTCTCACGTTGTACTCTCTTCCCTTGATTGAACGCGGTAATGTAAAGCCCGGTATCCGCCTATTGTGTATAGAGTACTGTATACAGCAATTGATTATCTGTACATGTATTAAATTCAATATACACTTTTATTACTACTTCGTACTCCGTACTCGTACAGAGCATGTTCATGGAGTGTGTAATTGACTCCTTTTTCGTACCTGGATAATCCCTCTTCCCTTCTGAGATTGACTACAAAGTTAAGATCAGCAGGTGTGGGGAATGAAATGATGCCGGCGGAAGAAGAAAATATGAAATAAATGAAAGGGGAAGAAGCGCGTCTTTGTTATAGGAATGCTACTACGCACATCGCATACTCGTACTCCGTACTTGTACGTAGTGCACAACAAGAGGAACACACAACGCGCAAGTACAATGTAGAAATTCTTCCCAAACGGCCTACACTACTCGTACAGGAGCTGCCCGGTGGTTTCTGTTTGTGCCGGTCGATCCTGCCTGTATTATAGTGGGATATTCTCCTTGTACGAATCCGTCCTCTTCTGCAAGTACGAGTAGAATAAAGTAGAATATCTACCCTGAGAGCCAGGATGTGGTAGAATACGGAGTACGACGTATACGGAGTAAGGACAAATACGGTTGCTCGTATAGGGAGTACGTATACACGTATCTACGGAGTACTCGTACTATGTACAGAGTCCTCAACTTACATCCTATAGGCAGCCATCATTGGAGCCTCTTCTCTAATGAACGCCTTTTCTGTCTGTCAGTGGGGGACTTCCCTTTTGGGTATCGTGAGAATTCAAAAGTAGTATTAATTTCGCGGACATGGGCTGGCTCCTTTCCTGGGTTGGATCGCCGTTGAATTTTTCTGTACTTTTTAACTGAATACGATCCCCATGTCGCGTGTTTTTTTTTTCGCATAGAGGAGCTGCCTCACAGAGTGACACAGGCACAGAGTCATTGTGGGCGAATGAAGCCTTGGCGTGTGGGGCCTTTTTAAATGAGGTCCTACTCCGTAATGAGAGGACCGGCGAGAGGAAATCAGAGAGAAAAAGTCCACTTGGGTCTCTTCCCTGAGTGGTCACTGGTGCCTGACCGGGCGACGGACGACGAGTCGGTGGTACAAGGTAAAATCCGTTACGGTGGAGATTGTGGGGACGGGAGACAGAAACGGAAAGAAAACGGTCAGCTTGGTCAGAAACGGCACAACAGCCAATGGGAACAATAGGAAGCCACGAATAGGCTAGAGAGTTGAAAAATTGTACAAAGTAAAGAAAAGAAGAAAAAAAACCATCTGAATCCCATTCAAACTCCATTGGTCTCGTGCGTAAAAGTACGCTTCTCTGACATCCTACTGACAGAGACTTGCATTGGCGTCATGCATTATAAAGCCAATTGCCGGGTCAGCAGCGCTCGTAGCGCTCGTACGGGTACTCCGTAGTAGCAGCAACCTGTGCAGCAAGTAGACTTTATGATCCTCCGGCTTTTTTGTCTGATTCTTTTCAACCCCCATCCCATCCGTTCTGGAACAGCCGATCAAAATCATTCTTCCTTTGCAGTTAGCGGCACTTTTATCGAGCAGTAGAGAAGTCTGCAAATGACCAAATGGCGCCTTTTTAGCTTTTCAATTTTTCAGCTTTTTAGCTGCTTTTTTGCTCTTTTGCTCTCTCGCTCTTTTTTTTTTGCTGACTCGACGCAAACAGAAAAAGTACTCGTGCTTCTTTTCAAGTGGAAGGCTGGGAAGACTGACGGAAAAGACTATTCTGGATCAGACACTCGACCGCTGCCGAGATTTCTCTCCCTCTCCGTCTCCCTCTTGCCATCTCACCCCCCCTCCCCGCCACTCTCTTTCCGTAGGGCGGGTCGTCTGTCCATTAGGCAGACATGCAGAACTACTTGTGGAAGGACGGCGCAGCGTAGTAGCGAGCCATCCGAAAACTGGCACATCGTATGAGCAGGACAAAAGGTGTGAGTACTCTGCATAGATCGGAGTAGTTGCTTCGAGTGTCGTGTGCACAAATTCTGCCGACACGGAAAGAATAGGATTTCGGACTGCACCGCTCACCAACCAGAGTGAAATCCGAGCCTTCCGGGATGGGGGCAGAAAGGTGGTCTGGTAGTGAGATGCATTAGGTCACAAGAGCACAAAATAGTACTCATAGTAGGACCCCAAGAACCGACGTTGTCTCAAATATATGTGCATCATAAGCTTCTTGTCCCTCGACGGTAATATTGCGGATTTGAACGGCTGTTGTACACAGTAGGGCTCTATTACAGTACAAGTAGACATGAAGATACATAAAGATAAGCGCATTTGCCAAGATGGATGCAAGATGCAGCGCTGCTTGTGGAGGGCAAATGTCACCATTTAACTCGACGGGCACTTGTACAAGTACGAGTATAAAATGGTACATTCCATAGTTTAAACGAACCCCAATCTAGTCGATCGTTGATTGGTGTTAATTTGCTAATCGTGATGTAATCTTGCCGATGCCCAATCGTTGGGCAGCATCAGCCTTTCCTCGTGACATGGTTTCTGCCTCAGGCAATGCATTACTCATCACGGAAGCCGTTCTAGATGTGATCGATATGGGTGTTTATTTACCGTTATCGTCTTTTTCTGTGATGCCTGAGTCGATATAGAGGCGTGAGTGAAAGCAGTCTTGGATATGCCATATGGGCAGCTGCTGGACAACGCGCAAGGTGGTTTTGTGAGTGACGTGCCATGGTATTCTTCGAGATATCAGATGCAGTTGGTGCTGACTAGATCTATCTATATATCATCTACACGAGTAGGAATTTATTCCCTCCAAAGCCAAAATATACTAGTTTTCGTGTCAGGATATCACGATCTAGATGCTGAAAAGACGACGAGGTTCTTGGGGAGAGAGGGTGGTGTGGCATTTTCTGTAAGTACCGAGAGAGTGAATCGTGCCTGACTGTGTCCCGGTTGACTGTCTCGGTACATGTAGCTCAATGATCGGCGAGTACCTGCCATCTGAAACTGCAAGGCCGTGAGCATCCTCTCAGCTGCCAACTCTCGCGGATTCCTATGGCACCATTAGCGGTGAGATCCTGGTACAGGCCATCGTCATATCACCTGCATACACATTTTTTGCAAAGAAATGGGACCGCTTCACACTTGAGCTGCTTGTCTTTATTGCGTGGGGCAGCAAGAGGGGCCGTGTCAGTATTCTGTGAACTAGAACAAGAATACATCGTGCAGGAGAACATCGTCGTCGTACTGCGCTTGCATCACCATGATGGAAATTACGGGATAGGAGAGGGTGAGGCTGCCATGGGAAAAGGGGACAATGCCAGCAGAATGTCAAGGCTGAGGCATCGCTTCCCACGGCGACACATGCTTTGAATGTATGGCAGTGGAAAAGAAAGGCTGATGTACGGAGGTAGGCGTACCCGGATGGCCTGCTATTTTGATACTTTGTTTGGCCGAGCTGACTCCGAGGCGAGTCGGGGCCATCCGTGCTCGATATAAAATTACTTGCGGAGTTACGTCCTGACGGCAGGTATTAGTGCCAACGAAAAGAAAAGCATGCCAAGAGGACATTCCGCGATTATACGAGAGTCTGTGCTGGGCCAGACCTGATGGGTGCCTGTTTGGCAAGATACCGTGTACAAGGCAATGACCAAGGGTTCATTGATTTAAAAAAAAACAAAAAAAAAACAGCTTCGACTAGGATCAATCATGTTTCCGTACATAGTAAGATGAGTCTCTTGACTTGTCAGAGGAATGAGCATTCACAGAAAAAGAATACAATATAATTGCCATCGGTCACATGCCAAATGACCTCACAAAGAGGGTCTCCTAATGCAGGCAAAGCACAAGAATAGACATCATGTGACGATATTGGGTCTGGGCGATAAGACTGCCAAGGACTTTTCCTGGTGCCTGGTGGATGACGACAAGATGAAACGAGACGTGCCAATTTTAGTACGAGGCAGTTGGCCAAGCCCTACAAGGACAGAGCAAGTACGCAGTACGCAGTGAGTGCAGTACGAGTACTAGTACGCGTTCGAGTGTAACCTGACCAGGGCAAACCAGTCGTCGCAGTACGAGTTGCACTACGTAGAGTCATCACGTAGAGCATTCCTGTTCATGCTGTCCTTCAACCGAGATGCATTTGATTTCAAGTTTTGCTTATACACGACAAGCAGGAGGCTGCTTGCTCGTACGAGACGTCGTAATTCTGTCGACTCACAACCCTGCCTTATCTCGCTCTAATGTCTCGGCGTCCGGCCTGGCTCACTGACTCAATGGGACTCGAATGGGGCTCGGTGAGCTTGGAACTTGGTCACGGGACGTTGGTCCTACCAGTTAGTGAGCAGAGATGCAGGGCTAGGCGGGGAAACAAGAACGCGTTATACCTGAACAGGGAAAACACAGCGCCATAAACCTCGTATGGCATGCTCGATCTGACGCGTAGATGCCTAGCCTTCTTTTTTTAACTCGCCTTGCGCTTGTCGTTAACGGACGAGGTACGCAGGATTACGCAGTATGAGCACACCAAGTGTGCGCCGCTTGTATTGCTTGCACTCACTCTCTGTGAGCCCCATCATCAGCCCCATGGAAACTCAGTACGAGTACTATGTAGCCTGCGGGGGGAGGACTGGGGCGCCCAGGAACTTATGCCTGCCCGCATGCTTGGCCCGCTTGGCCCTGGATGTCATCAGCACCATCACGTAGGACAGCGCCCTGACCGAGGCCACTTGCGGTTCACCCGAAGCCTGCGTGGCCGACCTTGACCCCCGTTAGTCTGTAATTAATCAATAAAAATGAATTAGAGTCCTATGATGCCCGATCGATCGAGTATATAGATCTGGCCTCTCCCCCCTCTTCCTTCTCTTCACTACATCCAGTCATCCAGGAACATACTTGTATATCCATCCACTATCTCACACCAGGAGTGTTGACCAATACCTTCCTTTACGTGTTCAGCGAACTACATCCAAGCAGTTGACTTGCTTTTCAAACCTTATCACTCTTGTGAGACAATACCAATCCTTCAGAATGAGCAGCAACACCAACCACTACAACAGCAACAGCAACGTCACTAGCACTAGCAAAAGCAATACCAGCAATACCAGCAATACCAGCAACGACAGTAGCAACAGCAATAACATCAACAACATCAACCGCTACAATACGGGTAGCAATGATCTATCCCAGTCGGTCTCCGAGACTCAAAGATTTCCCTTTGAATATGGGGCTTCAGCCTCCATGTCACCGTCGTCGGTACGTCTCCCTTTCTCTCTCCTGGTCCTTTACGTTTCTATCTTAGTGTCCTCAGTGGCTAACAGTTGGCAGACTCACGACACTGGCATGGACGACTTCCTATACTACCAGCACGTGTCCCGCTTGGACACATCAGCCACGACCCTGAGATCCGTGTCTCCTCTACCCAGGGCGCGGTCCAGCTACGCTCAGTCGACCTATGCCCCGTCTACCGTGTCGTCGTCGTCGTCTAACTTGTCGGCTAAGCCGTCCAATAGCAAGAAGAACGTCAATGTCTACACGACCTGTGGTCGGCACTCGAATGAGTGGCTCTTTAGCGGCTGGTCTATCCCGTTTCGGCGACGGAATACTCGTTGAGAATGTCCGATTGTCTTCTTTTCGTTTTGTTTTGTTTTGTTTTTCTCTTTCTTTTTTCTTTTTAATTCTCTGCTGGATCAGACCAAGATATCCTTGTACCATCTACCTGTATATTATTTCTGACCCTCTCTGGTTTTTTTTTTCTTTCTCTTCGCTTCGTATATTGCCTTCGGTTTCCATTTTCTTCCTCTCTAAACGATTTAGATTTATGAGATTTAGCATAGTTGATTTTCAGACTACATACATATTTGTATTACTCATCAGTTCAACAAATTCAATAAAACGGGAATCCATAGGATCCACTACAGCTATTAGCATCTCACCCAATTTGCCTGTGAAAGTCGTGCACTTTTTTTACTCTCTTCTCTTGCGATCAGGATTCTCTCTTCTCCCTCGGCTCGCCCTCTTCTCCTCTGCGTCCTGACCTACCCTCCTAGTTTAGAGACTGTCCATCGCCCTTTTCTTTTTTTTTGTTTTTGCGCATTGGCAACTCAATCTCTCTTTTCTCGACCCCTCCTTTTACCTTTTTTCTTTTTTCTTTTCTTTTTCTTTTTCTTTCTTCTTTCTCTGCTTTCTTTCCCCTCGTCTTTCTCTTCCTTGCATTCCTCGTCTCGCCTCTACTCATGGCTTCGTCCAACCCGGCCAAGGCTGACGTGCCGGCAGCCAGGCGCAAAGAGATCCCCGGCACAGGCTCCCCGCCCGCGTCGCAGGCCAAGGAACTCTACCTGACCGTCTACAACTTCTTCTCTGCCATTCTCTGGACGACTGTGCTCGGCCGTACGGCCGTTGTGGCTCTGTTGCGGGGCCCTGCCTTTGTGCCTCTTGTGGTGAACGAGTTTCTGCGGTATACGCAGACCCTGGCTCTGCTCGAAGTAGTGCACTCTGCTCTCGGTATGTTTGTCTCTGTTCTGATGTCTGGTGTCTTATCTCTGATCTGATCTCTGGCTGACAACCTTTTAGGCGTCGTTCGTGCCCCCCTCATTACGACACTCATGCAGGTCGCCAGCCGACTCCTCCTGGTCTGGGCGATAGTGTTCCCCTTTCCAGAGGCGACTGTGACGAGCGCCTTTTACACATCCATGGTCCTGGCCTGGAGCTTGACCGAGGTTATCCGCTACTCGTACTTTGCTCTGACCCTCGCCCGTGGATCTGAGCGACCACCTCCGTCTTGGTTCACCCGCCTCCGCTACAGCACCTTTCTCATCCTCTACCCGGTTGGCATCAGTTCCGAGGTGCGCCTCGTCTACCTGGCGGCGACAACGCCGACAGCCGCTGCCGCCCTCCACCCTCTGTACCCCATCGCCCTCTATGTCGTGCTGGCTATCTACGTACCCGGGTCCTACATTCTGTACACACACATGCTGGTCCAGCGGCGTAAGGTGCTGCGTCGCCTCAGCGAGGAGGACAAGGGCGCCGTAAGCAAAAAGAAGGCGTAGTAGAAAGAAATCGGATGGGATATCGGCGAAATGGGAATGGAGAAGACGGCTATGGTGAGAGGTTCAATATCAGAAATGTATGATTGGCAAGCAGAAACTCCTCGCTATGTAAAAAAAGAAAAAAAAAACGGGAAAAAGAGAAGGAGAAGGGCAAAAAAAAAATGAATATAAATATAATTCCGCCATCCTCAGACGCCCAAATTCTGTTCAGATGCACAGATGCTCCCAATGCCATGCAAGGCAACCCTTTACGGAAATGCAGCTTTCTTGCTGCTGCTGGCCTTGTACCAGTCGGTGGTCTCGGTCCAGCGCGCAATCATGTCGCGCGCATCGGAGAGCAGTACATTGTAGTTTGGATTATCGGCGGGCGTGAACATGCCTAGAGGTCAGAACAAGAGCCGCCAAAAAGAAAACATCCACAGACAACACGTACTCATGTGTGCCATTGTCTCATCCGTGGCCGCATCGTTGACAGCCGCCCGCCACTCACCGGCCGGTTCACGGCTCGGTAGGTTGCAAAACGTGCGGTCTGCAGGCAGCAGGGCGGCAGCAGGGGAAGATGACGTCTTTCTGGCAGCCGCCTTTTGTCCGAGACGTGTATAGAGGTTGCCAAACCCGACACCGAGCTGCTGGTGGGCGTGCTCCACGCGAGCGATACGGCGGCGGAGGTCCTCGCCCCGGGCCAGACAGCCGACAAATTCGAGGTGTGATGCCGCCCAGGCCCAGCCCTCGGTTAGCTGCTCGCGGTTGCGGTAGGCGACAGCAGCGGCCGCACCGCTGGCCAAGGCACTGGCACCGGCGACGAGAGCAATCTTCCCCCATCCCCAAGAGGAGGCATGCTTGTCCGCCTTGCTCGACTGCGGTGGTGGGGGCGCAGGCAGGGCGCCGGCCGCCTTTCTGCTAGCCGTGGCAGCAGAGGCAGCCGCAGCTCCACCTGCCGCCCCGCCGCCCCAGATAGCTTCGCCGAGGCTGCCGAGCTGGGAGAGGGCGGCCGACGTGGACGTGTATCGGTCTTGTGCGCCATGGGCGACGACGCCAGGGGCGATGCCAAGGTAGGGTGTGTCGAAGCCGAGGACGCCCTGGATGTAGGGAAACATGAGGCTGTTGAGTTCTGGCTGGATAGCTGCTGGCGTTTCGGTCTCTTTGGACTCTTTGGCGTCTTTGGTATCTTTGTGGTCGCTGTGCTCCGCCTCCTTGTCACCCTCATGGCTGATGCGCCGGTCACCCACGAGCGACAGCAGCGCATCGGCCGCCACGATACCGCCCATAGAATGGCCGATCAGCACGCAGTGGACAGACGGGTCGACGGTCGGACTGGGTGTTCGAGCGGCCACTTCAAAATCGATCACGCGGTCGAGGAGCCTGGACGTCAGACCAAAAAAAAAACCAGAGACATGCATAACAGAAAGAGGGGCTGCCCACCATTCTACCAGATGGTTCACCGTCGCCGCGAGGTCGCCGCGGGTCTCATAGGGCGGATAGACGGCCACGCGGACGTCGACGCGCGGAAGAGCCTGGGCCACCCGCTGGCGGAGTTCCTGGGCAAAGCGAGAGCCAGGGCCAAAGGTGTTGGCGTCGCCCTTGAAGCCGTGAATGAAGCAGAGAAGAAGGGTCCGGCGCATGCTCTCCGTCCTTCTCTCGTGTTTGTGTCCGTAGTGCTGTTTTGGTCGGTCGTGGGCGTCTGCCGGCAGAGCGCTTCACGAAATCAGGAGAGCAGAAAAGATGTACGAGTAGAACCGAGGACGTCACTATAGTGGGGGTTTCCCCTGTACGTATTTTTAGCGGTCAAATCTCGTGATAACGCACTTACATAATACGACAGACGTCACATGTTTATGTTCTTTCTATAATATACATAGTCTATAGGGGTATGAAGCACAATGTACATACTCTGACAACACACTCGGAACACACTGCCTATACATTTCTCTAATAATCTTCCAGCCAGCCAAAGACCTCGCTGACGGCGAGCGTGTTGGACCGCAGCCCCGGCAGCGCAATCAAGATGCCCGCCACATCAACCACCAGTAGCACCGCCGCCGCCAGCATGAACCGTGGATTGAACACCCGGTACAGCATCAGGTGCCGCCGTAAATGGCCAGCCCATGCCATGGTCGCCAGGGCCTCGACGGCAAAGTACGCTGCAAAGCCAGCAAGAGCCCGGCTGGTCGGCGACAGCAGTCCGCCGCGGCGTCGGGGGCCACGCTTCCACAAGACGAGCAGGGGCACGGCTGCTACGGCCAACAGGTGGCCCGGGAATGTGTTGCCGACCACGACGAGCGGGCTCCAGGGATAGCGGATGGTAAAGAGCGGAATGAACGCGCTATCCCACTGGATGCTGCTGAGGACGGCCTGGTGGCCTGTTGTGAAATAGTGCAGGTTGGCCAGCATGGCCAGGATGATGGGGCCGATGACGGTGGGCGAGGAAATTCTCAGAGGGCGGGTCGTCGTGTCCGCCTCTTCTCCCATCTGCATCATGTCGTCGAGCTTCTCTTCGGGCTCACCGCCTGCACGCAGGAGGTCTAGCAGCTCGAGTAGCGAGAGCACCTGCCACAGCATCAGTGCCATCGCGCCACCACCCATTGGTTTCGACAGCAGCACTGCCGCGATGATCAGGTTGACTGGCAGCAGCAGGTATCGCGCTCCGTGAGCGTTGGCGTAGCCGAGCACGGCCACCTGCGCCTTGTTCGAGCCTGGCCGCGACACCGCCGTCACCGAAACACATGGCCCTGCCCATACAAAGGCCACCGTGCCCGCCACCAGCGCCAGCCCCAGAACAGTCTGGGCCAGATAGACAGAGGCCGTCTTGGTGGCGCTGCCGCCGCCGAACCAGTCACCATTGTCGGCCGCATCCAGCGTCCAGTAGACAGCCGCCAGAAGCAGGCCGCCGCGCAGGACGCCGCCGATCCAGACGGGCGCCAGGCTCTCATAGGAGCGTGTCGGCGTGTAAAAGGAGCGCACAATGGCGGGCAGCACCAGAAAGACGGCAAACGGGATGGCCAGCTGCCATGGCGCCGACGTCGACGAGGACGCAGACGCGTAGTAGGTCGACGTGCAGTAGGGCATCTGCTCCTCACGGCAGAGCTTCGACAGCGAAGCCACGCGGCCTAGCACCACAAAGACAGCCGCGTGGTAGACGCCTAGAGCCCGCTCGGCTGGTCGCTGGAGCCGCAGCGCCTGCATGGCCGCCACAAGACCAAAGGTGGCCAGGAAAAAGAGCAAGATGGCATCCTCCCATATTGTGTACGAGTTGGACGCAAAGCCCACCGACTGGGCCACCACAAAGACGACTGACAGCCACCCCCAGACAGTGTTCGGAACAAGCCGCGCCAGACGGCGACGGCCCATGCCCACCAGCTGCCCGGTTACGGCGGCTGTGCTTGCCAATGCTGCCAGCGCCGCGCCCCAGTACCACCAGGGCTGCTTGTTTGACTGCGACCGTGTCATACTTGCCAGAGACGACAGTGCTGCGCCGGCGGCCAGTCCAAATGCCGCCGCCATGCCGGCGGCCAGAACAAGCGACCGGTGCAGCTGCTGTTGCTGCCGCAACACCCGGCTCTCTTCGCTGTCTTCTTTGTTTTGCGCCGGCGAGGGGGACGGCGACACCGAGGACGCGGTGGCAGATGTGCCGACAAGCTCGCCCTGCAGCTCCAGGAGCATTTCGGCGTGGTCCAGCATGGGATCTTCCATAATGGCCACGTCTTCATCGTCGTTCTCGTTGTTGTCGCTGCCACCCCGACTGTCGCGAGACGCGTACAGCAGCAGCACGCCCACGCCTGCCGCCGAGATGAGGATACCGACCACCATGCTCTGCACGTCAAACCGCGCCCATAGATCCTTGCAGATGCGCAGGGTCTCCTCCTGGTACTGCGAGAGAGCGACATACGCGTCGGCCATGGCCTGCTGCTTCTGGGCGCCCTTGACAGTGCCGCCGCTCAGGATAGGAGCCATAGGCGGCGTCCTGGCGTGGCGGCTTGACGAGGATCCGAGCTCGCTGCTGCGTGCCTGGAAATAGGATGTCTGGTAGCGGTGGATGCCGGCTGCCGTGACCTGGGCGGCACGTGCCAGGTTTGCCCAGTCGTTGCCAGCAGAGCCGATAAAAGCCTCCTCAATGGGCCAACCCAGGTTGTTGTAAGGGATGGGCACGCCGAGAAGCAGGGCGAGCGTGGGCACGAGGTCGATCTGGTGGACGGGGCGGTCCTTGGCCGTGGCCGGCGGCGTAGAAAACTGTGGCTGCGTGCGGCCAAAGAGGGGCCGACGCGCGTACATCCAGAGGGCTGCCTCGACCTCGTCGTCACTTTCGCCGCCGTGGTCGCCTTTGCTGTCCATGCCGTGGTCGCCCATGACGACGAGAAGCGTGTCGTCATCAATGGAAGCGGCCACGCGCCGCACAAAAGCGTCCATCTGCTGTAGCTTTTCCTGCATAGCCACGTGCGCCGGGCCGTAGCGGTGGCCGGCGTGGTCAACGCCCAGACAGTGGCCAATGAGCACGTCCCACTGGTCCTGACCGTCCTCCTGTGCCTTGTGCCCCTCCAAGAGGGGGAATATGTGGTCGATGACGCCATTGTCGACCGTGTGCAGATCCCACACGTTGAAGCTGTCGTAGGCGTGGCTAATATTGGCCTCAAAGTAGTCGGGAAAGAGGGCCGTCCAGGTGTCGTCGCCCAGGTGGACCATCTTCTTTCCGGCAGCCCGCAGCTGCGCCAGCAGGCTGTCCTCCTCAATGGCTGTTCCGGCAAAGTTGCTGCCCATGTCGATAAAGGTCGGCAGCGTGCCGGTCGTCAGGCCCTTGAGCCGCTGCAGCGTCGTCGTGGGGGGGTCGGCGAGAAAGGGGCGCAAAAAGGCGTGGGTGGGCTGTGCGGCGGCGGTCTCGTACAGAAAGGGAAAGGCGTTGTGAAAGGCCTCGCTGTCGTTGACCGGCACGGTGAAATCGTAGCGCAGCGCATCAATGAGGATGACGACGGCGCGGTCAAATGTCTTGGGGTGCCAGCAGCCGTCCGGAGAAGAGGAGGCAAGAGAGTCGACAGTACCCAGCGGGCTCGCGCTGCAGCTGGACTGCTCGTCGAGCACGAGACGCGTCAGGAGGAAGCCCGAGGTGAAGTAGAGGATGCCGGCGGCGTGGATCGCCAGCAGCCAGAGCCAGAAGCCAATGGTCCAGAGCCATCGGCGCTCATAGGCAGACTTGCAGAGGCTCTCGCGCGCAAGGCGGTGCTGCTCCATGGCACTGGGTGCAGCTGTAGATACTGGAGCTGCCGATCCGAGAGCTGCAGACACTGCCGATGCAGATGCAGCCGCGCGCTGCAGCCCCTCCTTCCCCTGGGCAGCGCGCTTGGCTGCTGCAAACTGTGCAGCAATGGTCTGGTACTCGCTCGGCTGAGACTTCTTTGGTCGTGGTTTGGGTGGAGCCATGACGGATGGCGAGGAATGAATCGAGAAGGAAAGAGCGAAGCGATAGGTGAGAACGGACGGAATCCAATGAGAGACAAGCACGTCGAGAAAAGACAAAAGAGAGAAGAGAAAAGGACAGAAGAGAGAGAGAAAAGACGAAAATCGAGGCAGTCGACACTGTGTGAACGAGCGAGTTCAAGGAGAGCCTCTCAAGCTAAAATACACCACAGAAATCCAGGGCGTGGCCATATTCACCAGGCAAGAGGCTGTCGAGAAATGGCAGGGAGGAGGCCGATGCGGTTGAAGAATCTCGAGACGAAAAAAATAGAGAGCCACATGTTGTTAACAGTGAAGGGACAGCTAAGCTTTCGGTAGAGTCGGCCCCACAAAATATATTACTCTTCTGCCAATGGTACTCAGGTAGATCACAATTACCTAATACTAAAAGTCTGACAGATTAAAAAACAAGAGCAAGAAAAAAACAAAAAAACAAGCAAAATACAAAACAGGCTGAGAATGTTGTGTGCTTGGATGTGTACTTTGGAATTGCTTACTCGCATCAAGTCCCTCATTCTTCGGCACTCTCGCCGTAGGTTCTCCCGCTGCCGTTTTCTTCCGTGTCGGTCGTAGCATTCCGCACCGTAAATAGGCTTGAATGCCAGTCTCCGAACAGCCACATAGTAATATAAGATGATTCTACTTCTACGTTCACTTAATGAGGAGTGTGGGTTGGTTTTCCTTTTTTCTTGTTTTGGGGAGTTTAGCTGGCATTATGGGTATGGTAGAATATACAATTATGTACACGAATTATACACGCTGGGCCGCACGTCCTGCCGCAGCTTGTCGTCAGAAAGAGAGGGACAACTGGTGTCGGGACAAAACATTTGTTGATATCGCAAGACACGGCTCTCTCTCAGCTCGTGCAGTCCAGATCCAAAAAAAAAAAAAAACACTCCTACCCCCATCCTATCTCATACACATGTCATTTGCAGATGGACCATGTGGGAAGACAACCGCTTCGGATGCAGAGAGCCGTCTACAGCCAACAGTCGACGGGAAAGGAGAACGTTTCAATGTCGTTTCTATTGATGACAGGCCGGTCTATACGCCACGCTCCGATCCTTCTAGCAACGCCAGATGGAAGACTGTCCTGGTGATTAAGGGATAGGAGATGAGCAGTGTAAAATATGCATAAAGGGGGAATCGAAAGAAGCAACAAGACGACAACAAAGGAAAGAAACTGGCGGGTCGTTAAAAAGAGCGAATGAACATTGTGAAGGCGAACGGTATAAATGATTGACTAGACCGAAGAAGAAGTATGCTGCCGTGAACTACCAGGCATGCCGTAGACCGTTTACAGCGCCCGGGTGTGGTCGCTCTTCTCCTTGAGGCCGCCGATTTCGTCAATGTTGATCGAGTAGAACTGACCCTTGCTCTCCTTTTCGTATGCCGGCAGCTGCTCCTCCTCCTCTGCCAGGGGCTCCATGCCCACCGACGTCTCACCCATGCGCACAACGACGACGCGGCCGCTCTTGGAGCGACCCATCTCATCCTGCTCGTCGGGGAACGTGATGCGAATCTCAGGAACGTTGTCAGGCGAGTAGGGCGGCGACTGCGGGTTGGCCAGCATGGGCTGGCCATCGCGGCTAAAAACGACGAGCGACGAGCGGCCGTCGACGTTGGTCGTCTGAATGGTGAGACCATGGGGCTTTCCGTTGCTGCTGTGGTACTGCGGAAGCGTCATCTCCCGCTGCTTCTGCTGCTGCTTCATCCGCCGCAGCACCATGAGTGCCGACGCTAGCAGAAGGCCGACGAACACGATGACCAGCAGGACGATCAAGGCAGTAATCATTGGTTCGCCCAAAGTGCCGCTGGAGCTGTCTGTGTTGTCCACGACAGACCGCACTGCCAGCCGGCTCTGGGCCATGAAACCAGTAAAGAACTGCATGTTAAAATGTTGTGTTGTTTTCGTTTGTTTTCTTTCCTCTCGTTTTGTTCCGTTGCTCGTTCTGTGGTGGCGAGTCTCCTGGGTGCAAAAAAAAGGAATGTGACTGTCGCAGAGAATCAACGGGTGATCGACACGCTGTAAAACAAACTTTGTTAGCCAAGGGAGTTCTCTCTGCATCTCATTCCGCCAACCGCTATAGCAACGATTCTCACTCCCGACAGGAGCCGTTCGAGACCGCCCTGACTCGTTGGCCCGGGATCCTCGGAAAGGTGCAGAATGACCTACAAACTTGTCAAGTGGTCAATGGCAAAAGAGACCGTCTGATATTCCAGCAAGAGGTAAAAAGAGCGTGAGAATAAAGCACGAGGCAAAGGAGCAAGCAAAAAAGAAGGGATGGTGATGATTAGACAATAAAGATTGGACGGGATGCGCCTCGAAAGAACAGGAATCCCAAGATTAAGATGAAAAAAGAATGTGAGTGCTGGTAGTTTCGTGAAGAGATAAAAAAAGAGCGTGGTGGTAAAACAAGAACTAAAAGAGTGTAAAGAGAAAACGCATAAAAAGAGAGGAATGGTTCTTTCGTCGTGAAAGAAAGGGAGAGAGGGCAACGAATGGAAGAGGGATGAAAGGAAAAGGGAAAAAAAGAAGTAAAAGGAGGGTCGCCAGAGACAGCGCCATCGCCAAAGACAGAAACGGCGAGGCGCCCCTAACTGGAGAATCCCACCCTGCAGAAATTACCACAACAGCGCCTTTGCCATTATTGGTGCTAGTCTGATGTGATGTTTCCCCAACACCCGCCCGCAAGCTACTGTCAATACTACCCGGTAGTGCGCCAGTACAGGCACACGCCTAAATGTCAGGGGTGCTGGGTCGCTCTCGACGGACATTGGCCAATCAGCACCCTTGATAGCATTTTGAGTGGATCCTAATTTGAACCGGTTTTGCATGACCCGAGCGCCCACTTTGGTGGATGCTGAGGCAAATACTAAGGATGTGCAGTACATACGTAGAGCACAAAATCGTATGCAGACGCAAGTACTTACGCAACACGCACAATCTCGACTGCTACGGAGAAAATAAAACACCAGGAAATGGAAGCGCTCGAAATGCGGTGAGATGAAGAAATAGTACGGAGTATGAGTAGGGACGTACATCGCACATTCGTAGTATGCATAGTAGTGTTCCTGTGCAATTCCCGTCTCTTCGTATCTCTGCCGTTGTTTACTCGTCGATAATATACGAGTACGAGTAGTAATACTGGTTGTGCCGGTTTTGTGCTAGCTAAGAGACAGTGTAATAATATTGCCTAGCTATTCCCGCTATAGCCATCGCTCTCTAGCAGTTTGTTTCCCTGCGTGTTTTGTTTCTCCATCGAGCTCTAAATGTTTAGATGAAACCGCCAGGGATGAGAAACCACTTTGAGTACGTACTACAGTGGTCTTTTTTTTTCGATTCTTTCAAGAGGCATGTCGCGGACGCGGTGCGTGTCTCATCGATCTTTTTCTCCTCCCTCCCCCTCCATTTTCTCCCTCTCTGCCCCTCTTTTACTCTTCCGACTCTCCAGTCTCTTCTCCCTCTCCTTCTCTGCATTCCTGACTCTTTGTCTCCCCTCTACAACACGCAAGCATTCACAGACAACTCACAGACACTTGCAGACACATAAACAACCCCCCCCCATCTCTCTTTCGGCCTAGAGACACGGAGTGCCTACGTAGGCATGCCCAGTATATACGTATTGTGCTGTTCCCGTCGTTTCGACCGTCGGTTGACTGACAATTCTAGTGTATTCTTGTTTCAGCAGTCACCCGTCCTCCTCGCCTACGAAACGGCCCTTGACCTCTCATGTGTTTTCTTTTGCCGAAGATAATCAGCGAAAAAAAGAAAAAAAGAGAATGAGCGCTCACGTTGTATCGTACGATTTCTCTGTGAGAGAATTATCACGTCGTACACTTTTGACGACAGCGGGCTCGTGGACAAGTTGACGTCTCACAAGCTCCATCGTCATCGAGTGAAAGAGCAGTAAATATCGATCGTGTTCATCAAAGAAAAATACATACAGCGGTAGGGAGGAAGAGGGGGGGGGAGGGCAAGTTCACTTGGCTTACCCGGCGGCAACGAGGCGGACAGCGAAAAAGAGCAGAGAAGAGCGGAGAAAAGCCTCGGAAGCACTGCTTCGTTTACGCGAGGCGAATCAAAATCGTGCTTCCGTCGTGCGTCTTCTCTGGTGTGAGAGAGCCTGTTGGCGCGCATGGGATCCTCGACCCGCTTCTCCTATGCAGCTAGCCTTCTTGCATACAAGGACGAGTCAGAGAGGAAGGATGCCGTCACGAGCACATGCGTACGAGTACTCCGTACATTGTGAGTACGCAGTACGGAGTACGAGTACGCACACAGCGTGTATGTGACCCTCTCGTACCTCGTACGAGTACGAGTACGAGTACGAGTACGAGTAATCGATTCTCTTTCCAAGGCTTCCATTTTTGAGGGGGTTGTTTCTTTTTTCTTTATCGGACCGTATACGAGTGTTGTCGTGCATCTCCCGTAATGAACGGTTTGACGGTCGTCTGTATATTATTTCTCGTACTCGACGGAATCCGTCCGTTATCCGATGTTCAAGTGACAAATAATGCACCTTAATGGCAACATACGAGTTTAGAAGCAGACGAACAGACGAACCGATCCGTGTGTTCAACAGGAATACGTACTCCGTACGAGCAGTCGTACGCAGCACGCCGTACGAGCAACAGCGGACGGGAGTGCGAGAGAAGAGAGATTGAGAACCACATTTTTTGTGCTCAGCAGGACCTAAACGGGAGATAATCTGCTGTGTGGTGACTGCTTACCGCCACCTGAAGGAGGTTGGCCTCGCACAGCATGAGTGAATTAGAGCGAGCGAGGATGAAGAAGATACCAACAGAAGCGCTTCCTTCCTCCTTTGCCACACCGTACGCAGCTGGTGGGGACGATACCATGTGCGCATCACGACAGTCAAGTCCTCATATCGGGCCAATAGGAACTCACCGTATTCCTCGTATCTAATAAGAGAGACTGTTGGTGCAGTTGTATCTTGTATCTTGTATCTTGTACTTGTGATTGTACTCGTGAGAAGAAAGAGGAAGGGAATATCACTTTGTCTTTTCTGGCGTACTGTGTATCTGTCATCGTCTTTTGTTGGCCTTGACTTTTATTTTGCTTTTTTTTTTCTCTCTCTCTTTCTCTCTCTGTCTGAATCCGTACGAAATGCGAGCAGATGAACCACTGTCTCTCTAGATGGTATGACCAATTCAGCAAGTTTCTCGCTCCTCAGATACGTGCAGAGTGGAGCATGTATGTGTGAGAGTGAGAGAAAAGAGGAGAGGAGACGAGAGGAGACGAGAGGAAAGGGGAGGGGGAACGAGACAGCTTTCGGTGCAATGCAAGAAAGATGTCAGCCATGCCCTGCGGCTGGGACGACAAAGTCTGCGGCGTATCTCACAAGTACTCTGCAGCGTCACGTACTCGTACGTAGTACATGCTGATTTGGCCCCGCACCCGTGCTCTCTCTCATGCACCTCTTATTCCATCTCATTCTTTCTCATTCTCTCATTCTCGCTCTCATTCTCGCTCTCCGTCTCGCTTCCTCCATCCAGCTGAGCCGGATTCATCGTAGCTGTCAGAGGGAGGACAGGCGCTCGTACAAGCGAATTGATCGGCCAGATTGTCCAATTTACCCGTTCTCAAGTAGATGAAGGCTCTCTCTCGTACACGCCGCCAAACGAACAAGGAGCAAGGCGTACAGAGCACTTGTACACTTGTACACAGGGGCACAAGGGCACAAGAGCACAAGGACACGGGGTCACAGCAATCAAATCCTCCTACCAGAAAACACATCTGTCGCTGCGACAGTGCGTTATCTGCTCCGTACTCGTTCTCGTACTCGTTCTCGTACTTGTGACTCGCAAAAGGCCAGCCCGGCAGAGCACAACAGGGCCTGGCACGCACCTGTCCTTGTCACTGGTACTGCGAGATACTTGTCCACAGATAAACCGCACTTGCCAACAAACACTCGTCAGGAAAGTCGTGTCTGCAGACCCCACCTTTTGAGGACGCCGCAGTCGGATGGGAAGCCGCCAGAAAGGACGCCATGGAAGCCAGCCAAGCAACCGAGCGGTTGAACCAAGCAACCAAGCAGCGGCCGGCCAGCCAAACAGCAGGTCAGCCGAGCAGCCAGACGACCAACACACCCTGCACGTTCTGCAGCCCTTATCCGTATTTTCGTCTTCACCCCCGCTCCCCTCTTCTCGTATCTCCTCTCTCTCTCTCTCTCTCTGCCTCTCTCTGCCTCTCTGACGAGAACGAGAAAGATGCGGTCTCTGTAGAAGAGGAAAAGAATGAAGAGATTTATATAGCGAGTTTTCTCAAGCCAATACGTAGCAGCTTATACGAGATCGTGTGCGTCTAGCTTAGTCATCTAATTTATTTAAGCCCAGTAGCTGCCCTCCCACTTGATCGTCCCGCCGCTGGCTCGGTTTTTTTTAGCATGCCGTCCGCCCCATCCCAGGTCGCTGGGACGATCTCAATTACTCTAGTTTTCAGCGCCTGCTCCTTGCTGCGCTGAGTCCACCTCCTCACTGACTCTGACCCTCGCACTTTTCTGTCCTGCTAGACGAGTAGTATTAGCACTCGCTATCTCTCCTTCCCCAAACCTTAATTTATTGCCCCGTTTGAAAGCTGCGAGCACATCCAACCTCATTGACCTCTGAGACCTTTTCTGCCCTTTTCTCTCTCTCTTTTCGATTATTATTATTTTTTTTCTCGATTTTTTCGCCTTTTCGCCTTTTCGCTTTCCGCTTTTCCCTTTTCGCTCCCCCCCCCCTTTTACCCTCTCGAGCTCTGTCCACACCCCTGCCCCTGTCGAATATTTTATCCTATTCCTGCTTCTGTCTGTTCTCTTTTCTGGTTTCGCCATCTCCTTCGATCACAAAACCAGTACGATCTGTTTAATCCATTCGTATACGGAATATCCCCTCCCCCCTCGTACCCAATTTTTCCCTCTTCATCACAAAGGTACAAATCGTACTGGATGCCGACGTGTACGCAATACGTTTGGTAGAGCTCACTGCAGCCCTCGATGCCGTTGTGCCTGCGACATTCTACCCTTCAAATTGTCAAAGAATCAACAAGCTGCGGCCAGTCGCGGAAATTCCCTTTTTACCAGTGTGCTCCTTCTTACCGTTCTTACCGCTCTGATCTTGCCGTTCCTACTTTTCTTACGGATCTCAGTCTTGCAGTTCTTGCAGTCTCTGTTCTACCTCCTTGTTCATCCAATACCGTTGTCCTCAAAGGACCCTCCTGTCCCACTCCTTCCCATCCCTTTATTGCCTGTCTTCACGGAGCGCAGGTGGCTCCTTCGACCGTCGATTGTCTTCCTTCTGTCCTCGCCGAATAGCCAGTAAGGAGACGAACGCAAAAAAAGGAGAGCGTCGTCGCTAGATAAAGCAAGACCGAGAAGAGCCCGTCGTTCGTCTCTGCGAGGACGAGGCCGCCTACTCCTGAAGCCTGCAGGTCCTTGGCTCAGTACAGCCTTATCGCGCCAAAATCTCAGCTTTAGCGCCCCCCCAACAAGCATTTTACGTCTACTGAGGCGACCACCGTGCACCGCGCTATACAACGCTATATCGCGCTATAACTGCCGCAAGTGCAACTGCGAGGCCGCGTTAATCGTGCTCTCTAGCACGCCCCAGGTATCTTTCTGCGGCTCCGTCACTGTATGCAGTACGAGTTACTGCTATTAGTACTGCTGCACCTCGAGTAAGGGGCTTCCTGGGACCTGAACCAGCCTGAGCCAGCCTGAACCACAACCTGAACCACGCCCACCATCGTTCCCGTCCCACCCCACCTCTCTGACATTGCTGTTTCTGCCTGCCAAAGACCGATACACCCCGTTTTCTTTACCGCACCAGCGCCCTCTAACGCCTGTGCCTCGTCTTCTTACAGGCACTCCAACGCGGCCACGAAAGCACAGAAACCTCGAAACCTCGAAACCGCAAAAACAGCGAAACAGCGAAACAGCAAAAAACCCCTCTCTCTCCCCCAGGCAGCCACTTGGTCGTGGACCTGGATCCAGCCTTAGCCTGCACCTAAAGATACCCTTGCCCAGGTCGTTTCGCTTCTACTCCACCCACTCTCACTCCAAAGAATCTCAACCCCATAATTACCTAAAAAAAAAACCCAATTCTCACAACATCTCTGCCAAAAAAGGGAGCCTCGTCCTGCCTTTTTTGCCAACGCCTTTCTCCCTTTCCATCTCTTCTCTCTCCCATCTTCCCTAATAAACTTGCCTTGCGGTTTTATTATTCTCTCCCTCTCCTTCTTTCTTATTCTCCCCTTCCTGCTCTTTTTTTTTTTCCCAATCGCAGTCCTGACTTTCTTTTGACTGGAGATTTTCTGCTAGCCAAGGTTTTTTATTCCTTTTTTTGTCCTCGTCTTTTTCTTACTTCTTCGTCATTTCCACCATCGCTTTCTCCATTTTGGACGACACGCAACTGCTACTACCTCCTATTCAGTCTTCTGCGTATCTCGCCCACTCTTCGTTCGCCTGTCAATTATTCTGTTACTATTCCTCTTTGACTACTCTGACTCTCGCCTCATTCGCCTCATTTTTGTGTCTTTTTTGGTCCTCTTCACAATCGACTGCTACGCATCCTTGCTGTGTTCTCAGCAAACATGACGGTACGTGTTATTCTGTCTGCCTTTTTTACTCGTTTTTCCTCTCCTACATTTTACCCCTGCTTTTTCTGTCTCCTCGTGGCCCTCTTTCCTGCATCCTGCTCTTGCCCATCATCTGGCGCTTGCCAGGGCAGCCAAGCCAAGGCTCTATGAGGACCCTCTCACAATCTTTTCCATTCTGCCTCGTGCTCCTCACTCGTCTTTGCACTCATGCCGTGGATACTTGATGGTTTACTGACCGCGGGCGCATTTCTCTGTACAGGATCAGGCTTCCCGATTCGCCTCCTACGGGAAGAGCAGCGTGAGGCCAGCGTCCAACAACTTTTCCTCGCCATCAAAATGGAGCCAGACGCCCCAGAACAGCCTTTGGGCAGCTCCCCTGCTTTCGTCCTTTGGCAATCGCGAGAGCCAGACAAGTTTGAACGGTACGTACCTACCCCGACCTACGAGAAGAGAGGAATGAGAACTGCAGCTTGGATAGAGGCTCATCGCTTTTTTTATTCGTTTTTGCAGGCCATGATGACTCGTTTGTCAGCACATCCAATTCAGAGTCGACAAGCAACTTCCCACCCGTGGCAGACTCGGCCGGCGTCTGGTCGCACTCTGTCACCGCATGGAACAATGACAGCACACCCCGAAAGTCGTCGGCAAGCCCGCCATCTACCCGCCGTGAGAGCCAACCGTACCACGAGCTTCCCCCCTCCAGCACGACCAACCCCTATTTGGCTTCTCGCGTTGCGTCCAGCTCCAACTTCACCACCTCCTCCCGATCCACCCCTGGCGGCGCGGCTCTGGACTCTAATGGCAGTCCTTTCCGCTACTCCTCCTCGCTGGCAAGCATACGAGATAGCATCTCTGATGCCAGCGATGGCGCCAATGGCACCTCTTCTTTCCCAGCTTTTGGTTTCGAGTCGGAGACGGGGTCCTTGGGCCAGCACGGGTCCCAAGACCTATCCAACGGCGCTTTCCCGTCGACCACCGCTCCTACAAACGCGTCTGTATCTGTGTCTGCCACGGCATCCAACCCAAGCGGCTCCCTCAACTCCTTTAGCACCATTTCATCCTCCCACGGTGGCCATGGTCACCGATCTTCTCTTCAAGCACCCATCTCTTTCTCTTCCACAACAGCGGCCAACAGCGCGCAGCGCTCTTACCCGCAGCAACGCCTGCCACAGGCTACAGATGACCAAGTGTCTCTTGCATTGGCTGATCTCATGATGCAGCAGAAGCTGGGTGTCGTCGACCGAGACGTGGGTACTGCCATTGCAAGTGCATATGCGCCATCGTCTGCGCCCATGTCTTTCCAGATGAATCCCGGCTCTCAGCCGTGGGACACTTTTGACCCTCTGACAGCGGCCGCGTTTGCAGCGGCCCGAGGCAATCTGAGCGGCCTTGACCGTGGTACGACGTCTACAGGTGCCCCGTACCGGCAGATGAACAGCCCCCGCGGTCTGGGTGCTACGTCTACCATTGCCGGCCAATGGAACCGTCCGTCCTCGCGCGATCCACGCACCGCTGGGTTTGCAGACGTGGGTCTCAATGGGGCCATGAACGGAATTTTGCAGCGTGTACCGCCTCAGAACCTTGCCCTAGGACAGCAGCAACAGCAGCAGCTGGCAGCAGCAGCGGCGGTCGCGTCTTTTGCTAGTGCCCCAAATTTCTTCCCTGCCAGTGTTCCCAACGTTGCCAGCTATTACAACACCTTCCGCACGCCGCTGTCCAATTCCCAGCTTGACATTCATCAGCTGGGCACATCCTTCCTGGCCGCACCTGCCATGCAGGTGTCACGCGAGCGGGATCCCACCTACGCCTTCCGCAGCCCCCTCCTTGATGAGTACCGAGCAACGCGGACAAGCCGGAAATACGAGCTCAAGGACATTTATGACCACATTGTGGAATTTAGTGGTGACCAGCACGGTTCGCGCTTCATCCAGAGCAAGCTTGAGTCGGCCAACAGCGACGAGAAGGAACATGTCTTTCGAGAGATCTCGGCCAACACGCTTGTGCTGATGCAGGATGTGTTTGGCAATTATGTCGTGCAAAAGTTCTTTGAGCACGGCAATCAGGTCCAGAAAAAGTATCTGGCGGAGCAGATGCGGGGCAAGATGCTGGATCTGTCAACGCAGACATATGCGTGTCGCGTCGTCCAGAAGGCTCTGCAGCACATTCTTGTGGACCAGCAGGTGGCGTTGGCCAAGGAGCTCGAGTCTGACGTCATTCGTGTTGTCAAAGACCCGAACGGCAACCACGTGATCCAAAAGGTGATTGAGCTTGTACCGCGCGAGCACATTGGCTTCATTGTGGATGCCTTCCGGGGTCGAGTGCGGGAGCTATCGGCACACAACTACGGCTGCCGGGTAGTGCAGCGAATGCTAGAGCACGGCCTGGAGGAAGACAAGGAGCTGATCTTGTCCGAGCTGCATGACAATGCGAGTGACCTCATCAGCGACCAATATGGCAACTATGTGGCGCAGCACGTGATCCAGTACGGCAAGCTGGAGGACAAGATCAAGGTGATCAATCGGGTGCTGGACCAGCTGGTGGCCATGTCCAACAATAAGTTTGCGTCGAACGTCGTCGAGAAATGCATCGAGTTTGGCTCGGCGGCAGACCGCGAGCGAATCCAGGAGGAATTGGCTCGCGTGGGTAGTGACGGGCAGCCGGTGCTGCAGCAGATGATCAAGGACCAGTACGGAAACTATGTCATCCGTAAGTACCACCACTCTACCTCCTCTTCCATTTGATTACGTCTGCAAGTTCGACCGCTAATGCTTTCGTATTACAGAAAAGCTTCTCAAACAGCTAAAGGGAGAAGAGTTCAAGTCTTTTGCCCGTGCTCTGACCGCCCAGTTGGTGGCACTCAGACGCTCTGGGACCGGGCGACAGAATGCTGCCATTGACCGGCTTGCGACAGCAGTAGCAGAGATGTCCAAGGCAAACCATGTTAGTATGGCCGACGACGACTCGAAGAAGACAAGCAGCGAAACCGCGTCGCCACCAACCAAAATGGTTGAGACTACCTCGTACCTGTCCAATCCTCCCGAGTCGCCTCCGCTGCATGGCGACCAGGACTCGATGCCATCCCTTGCCAGCGTGCCAACGACCCCCGAGAGTTTCACCACTCCTAGTGTCAGTGCTGGATCATCAGGTGGTTCGCTGGACTGTGAAGGCAAGGACTCTACAGCAATTATGTCCAATTCAATGGATCCCGGGACGGTCAAGGGCGAGCATCTGCCAGCCATTATTTAATCTGGACGGAGCAGAAAACCCCCCCCCCCCGAAAATTGAACTTCATTGCCAGCTGATATGTTTCGGCATGCTCGGTCTCACGTCTACTTTTTTTTCTTATTTCAATAAGTTATATTTCGCCATATTTTACCAAGTCTTTTCGTCTATTGGATTCGTTGTGCTTAATTTTTATTTCTTATTTGATCATATTTTCTATTTTTCTTTTCATACTTATTATTCGGTTCTATACATACAGAAAGGGAAAGAAAGGAGTGGGAGGGAAGTGGAAGGAATAGGCAAGATCAGGAAAGAGGGCGGGGGGAGGGGGGGGGAGATTGGGAGAGACACGGGCAGAGCCAATGGGTGTGTCTGCATACAAACCATCTCCTTTTCATACACGGCGCCAATGATGACCCAAACACGAGAAAGCATCACGAGCGGCTGGAGACTCGAGGGATGTTGTCCCTGCAGATCACTGCTATTACGGGCGTTTTATTTTTTTGCTTCCTCCTCCTCGTCACGATATCACGCAACGAAAATAATCATGATGTGTGTTCACCTCTTTTATATTCTCTTTGCGTCTCTTCGCATTTGATTTGATTGTTCTTGGGAGTCGGTACATCTCAACATTTGATATTAATTTTCCCCTTTTTTTTCCTTTTTTTTTTCTTTTTCGGTTTATTTTCATTTTTCAGTTTTTATTTCGAATTTCGAATTCTCCTCTTTTTCCTTGCTTTTTGTCATAATTTTGGGTCGTGCAGGGGGGGAGGGGAAGGGGGCAGAACAAAGAGTGGCATACAAGGACCAAGGAACAGGATGTGCAAAGGAAGGGTCGTCAATATCATTTTTTATGGATTTATTGGTGGGCTATCGGTGAGACAATGTCTCGAACTATTTAGATGGAAACGGAAATTCTTATTCGGTGTTTTCTCTCGTTATTAGCAAAAGGTACATCCTTTTGCTGGCATGGAGGTGGTGGGCACGGAGAGAAACGAGGAGGATGGAAGAGAAGAAACGGGGCAGTCGAGGATGAAACGGACGAGGCGTTATTTTCCCCTTTTTATCTTTTTCCCTTTTTTTCCTTGTTTCCTTTTTTTTTTCATTCTGATATTCGTTTGATTTTTTATCACTTACTAAACTACTTCTCTTCTGCATGGGTCTCCAAGGGTTTTTCTTCCATAAAATTACATAGGAAAGGCAAATAAAGAAACAAAATCATATATAGTATACTATGGTGAAGAAGTATAAAGTGTAGACGATATAAAAAGTACAATAGCTCATCTCACACAAGTGACACGGCAGTCATGCCGTCTTTCGAATCCTGCCAGTGCATGCAATAGCGATCGACAAACGGCCGACGGATGCCGCGGTAGTAGTTGCGGCAGGCCGGCGTGCGGCACCAGGACAGACCATGGCCGAGACGGTCCTCGTCGGCGTGGTACGAGTCCGGGTCGAGTGCCATGTACCAGGGCAGCAGGGGCAGGGAAGGCACGAGTTTGGTGCGGTTGCGCAGAAAGCAGGAGGTCTGTCTGGTGCTGTCGGTGTCGTTGTTGACTTGCTGATCGCTGGGGTCGAGAGGAATGCTGGAGGCATGGAGAGTGCACACCTGGATGCGCGTGTGATAGAGCACCTCGATGCAGGTGGGCTGTGGCGGTGCCGAGGGCGAGCAGGGGGCCAGTTCTGTGGGACAGCTCTGGCAGGCGCGCATGGTGACGGAAACCGAGTCGTAGAAGCTGGGCGAGGACATGGACATGGCATCGCAGCGGCGGTGCTCGGCGCGGTGGTTGGGACCCTCGAGAGCGCCGCGGTCGAGGATCATATTGTTGCCGTCGTCGGCCAGAGCCCTGCAGAGGTACTTTTCCGTGCAAGCGGACATGGAGACGGTGGATGTGGTGGCCTGGGAGTCGACAGACGACTCGGACGAGAACGAGCGAGTATCGAAATCAGAGTCGGAGTCGGAATCAGAGTTGGAATCAGAATCAGGATGAGAATCAGAATCAGAATCACATTCAGAATCACATTCGGGTGCACAGTCTTCCGTGTCGCTGCTGAAATGTCCCCACAAGCTCGAGGTGGAAGTGCCCGTCTGACACTTTTTGTGGGCAAATTCACAGTCGGACATGGGCATCCGATAGCCGTTTGACACGAACTCGCTGCCGGGCAGCCGCAGACAGGAGCAGCGCGTAGGGTCGACGACCATCATCTCGAGCAGACGGCCCTGGGGCAGGGGCGGCACAATATATTCGCCCGCGCCCTGGCGCAGCTTCTGGATGCGGGTGCCCAGCTCGTCATGAGTGAGATTGGGACAGAAGATGAAGTCGTCTGCCGAGGCAGAGTCGGAGGTCTTGTCATCAGAGTCACTCTCGTCAGAGTCGCTGTCGTCGATGCTGTCCATGGAGACCACTTGGACATCCTCTTTTTCGAGAGCCAAATGGCCCGTCCAAGTCATAATCAGTGACACCTTGTGGTGGATGGCATCAAAGGCCACATAGAGTGCCGGCTCCGTCTCTGGGGGCGAGTCGGGCGGGAACATTTCGTCTCTCGTCTTTTCCTTTTCCCTTTCTCGCCTGCCTCGGCGGACGTGTTTCTCCATCTTGTGGTGAGGCTGATGGCTGGCGTGGTGGCAGACGGCCACACATTCGACAGACTGGCTGTTTTTCCGCTCGCGATAGCAGTGCTGCAGCCGTCTACTGACGACGGCCATGATCTCGTGGAGCGGCACGCTGCGGTGCTGGCAGAGCCGCACGGCACCCTCGTGGGCGGTGCAGACGCGCTGCTCGCTGTCGGCCTGCGCCCGCTGGCGTGCCGAGAAGAGACAGCTCGGGTGGAAGACGCGGCAGCCGGAGCAGTAGAGGAGGCACTCGGTCAGCTGACTGAGGCGCACAGGCGTCTGCTCGTCGGATGCCTCTTCGTCCTGAGCCAGCGTGCAGACCTGGCAAGCCCCCTCTCGGCGGCGGCGAGGGAGCCGTGGGAGCCAGGCCGCGGGCGAGATGACCTTGGCCAGCGGCTGCAGATCAGAGACGACGCCCAGAGACGTGCCCGGCATGCAGGGCGAGGGGATGCGCCAGGGCAGGCGGGTGTTTGGGTTCTGGGGGAGACTGCTCCCATAGTGCCAGCTGTGAAAAGCCTCGGATTCAAAGAGACGCAGAAAGAGCCGCGAGGTCTGCCGCAGCTGCAGCAGGCTGTGGATCTGCGAGTCTACCGCGGCCAACTCGACCATGATCTTGACCAGCAATTCTTCTGGCAGGCTCGCGAGCCGGCTGCAGGTGAGGTTGTGGAAGCCTCGCCCCAGCAGCGGACACATGGCTTCTCTGCGGATGCGTAGGCCGGGATCCGTTGCACAAGGACAGCCATGGTAGACGGTGTCGTGGCTCTTGTCGAGTTCTGCTGGTTTCTGGTCACAGGGCGGTAGGATCAAGGGAGTGCCATGTGAGAGGGCTGCCCCATCCACCGGCGACTGTTGAGAATGGGTTTCTGTTCTGGTAGTCTTCATCTTGACTGGATGTGAAGTTGAATTTTGATTCCGAATTTGGACTTTGGGTGTTTTTTTGAGTATCGATAAAGGGAAGATGGAATAAAATAGGAGGAGGAATAAGGTGAAGAAGGAAAAGAAGAGGGAAAAAACAGGACGGAGAAGAGGAAGAAGAGGAAGTAAATGCAAAAAAAAAGAAATAGCAGGGACTGCCCCATGCTCTTCACATGGGGCACAGGCCTTGCCTTGTTACTCATGACGTCTGCCCAACATGTCATCACTCGTAAGCAACGGAGGAAATGACTGATAGCAGCTGTTGGACAGTGAAAAGACGCGAGAGCAGACGAGGCTATGAGATGTAAGTGAAATATTACATAATCAAGATGTTATCCCGATCGGGTTAGTGCATTGTTGTGCCTAGGGGGTTACCCGAAACGAAGCTCTTTTTTCTTGCTCTTTCTTTTCGGAATGTTTGGAATTCCTAAAGAAAACCACATCCCTTCTCTCGCCGCCCCGATGCCTTCCGCGAAGCTGCTCTTTTTGCTGCCGGTGCCGGCACCACAGCTCCAGATCCTGCGCAGTGCGACGACGTCGACCACGGCGACAGCCTCGACCAGCGCCGTCGCCGCTTCTCTGATGCCCCCCTCTTTCCACCACGGCAGCTCTGCGGCTGCCGGCTCTCGCAAGGCTGGACATGGAGGCCGGCAGAACCGCAACCGCGACAGAGATGGGCGCACCGTGGCAGGGCAGACATCATGGATGGGCAGACGGGACCAGTGCCGTCCCCATGCTTACTCGTGCTCTTCCTGGTCTCCTTCCTGTCTCTTTTCTTCCGCCTCCCACGGGCCGGCCCGGTCGAACGCCCCGGCGGCCGCCTTCAGCACGGCCACGTCGTCGCGCCAGACGTCTTTTCCCCGTCATGGCACGGCTGTCGAGCCGACCAAGGCCGTGGCGGGCGAGAAAGAAAAGAAGCCGACAGAAGAAGGGGCCGCACACGAGGAGGCCACGATCAAGCACGTTCCCGAGACCGTTGCACCCGAAGCAGAGACGGAAGCCAGGGAGGAGGAAGAGGCGGTGGTGGCCCAAGTGGCTGAAGTGGCTGAAGAGGCTGAAGAGGAAGCACAAGCAAGGACAGACTCTCGACAGCCAGACGTCATCGAGTTGGGGCCGCCGACAACGCCAGCAGGACCCATTGCCACCATCCTAGGACCGGCCAGCAGCAGCAGCAGCAGCAGTAGCAGTCGTCGTCTGGACGAGGCAGACACGTCTAGCTCACCTTTGTCGGCTCTCAGCCCTGCCAGCTCTCCTGCATCAGACTCGTCTTCTCCCCCCCCTTCTCTTTCCAGATCCACCGCCCTCCTGCCCCACGAGCAGCCCCTCTCCCAGCGCCAGCCTCCCCACATGACACCGCCGCCCTATGTGCACCATTTTGACAGCTACTCGCTTGTGCGCCAGCTCCAGGATAGCGGATACACGCGCGACCAGGCCATCACTGCCATGAAGGCCGTACGCTCGCTGCTGGCACGCAACCTCGCCGTGGCGCAGTCGAGCCTCGTCAGCAAGAGCGACGTCGAGAATGAGGCCTACCTCTTCAAGGCTGCCTGCGCCGAACTCGGCATGGAGGTCCGCAACAACCGCCGCCGCGCCGACGAGCAGACGCGCCAGCAGCGCTCCATGCTGCAGCACGAAGTCGACATTGCCGCCCAGTCCGTCAACCAGGAGCTGCTGACCCTCAACGACGTCGTCCGCGGTCTCTTTAACGACCGCAAGATGGCTGTCCGTGAGGAGCAGAAAGCCTCGGAGAGTGCAGTACGTCTTGCGACTCCCTCTTCCTCCCCTTTTCTCTTTCATTTGTATCCTGACTCTCCAGATCCAAACTATCAACTATAAAATCACAATCATGCTCAACAGCGAGATGCGCTCCGAGATCGAGGCTGTTCGCTGGGTTCTCGTTCGCCGATCCGTCCTCGGCATCATCTTCATGGCCATTGTCACCCTCGGTTCTCTGCGCTATGCTAGCTACCGCAGTCACGAGAAGACGAAGCGCGCACAGAAAGAAGCTGCCGAGGCAGCAGCCGCCGCCGCCGCTGCCGCCGCCGCCGAGGCGCAACGGGCCAAGGCCGAATCCACGGCCGAGCCGCCCAACGCTTCAGACCTTTCGGCAGCTTGAGTATATTTCCGACTATTGATTCAACGGACCCGCTGCATGAACAGAAAAGTCCCTCTCCAGCAAACGGTGACCAAAAATATAGAATAGAAACAGGGTATCAATGTATTGGGCAAGTCTCGCTATATCACGTCATTATAGAGTTACAAAAAAGTTCAAAATCAGACCGCACGGACAATCGGCTGTAGCTTATACGCCGTATTCCTCCCAGACACTGTAGAGGGCATCACGAACCGCCTCGTGGCCAGCAGATCGCTTAATGGTCAGCATTCCAGAAGGCGGACGAGGAAGAACAAGACTGTGCATACCGGATGAAACGTCTTGCCATAGTACGTTGGCACGTACCACATGGAGTTTTGCCTCGCTGGGGAGTCGTGACGGCCTGCATCGTCGGCATCGTCCACTTGCTTGCCAGGTCGCGGGATCCAGTCGGCCAGCTGCAGCGATGGATGCGCCTGTCGTGTCTGCGCCATGTAGCAGAGTGCCAGCTCGCCCCAGTCGCCGCGGGTTCGGGCGGGCAGCAGACAGGCGTCGGGATCGACCAGGGGTGAGTGTGGGTCGAGCAGGGCGTCGGTGGCGGACGCAGAAGAGTTGCGGTTGTCTGCCCCCCCGACGAGGAAGAACCAAGTGTCCTGGCGCTCATAGTCGGGCTCGACGACGTTGGCCTCACAGAAACGGTGGCCGTCAAAGGCCCCGTCGTAGTCGACAAAGAGGACCGGAGGAGCCGTCTGGGCCTTGCTGTCCGAGTGCTCGGCCTGGAAGCGGGCATTCACGGCGTCCACGACTGTCCGCAGCTTGGCATTCGTGCCCGTCACGAGTCCGTTCATGCGGCGTCGCAGCTCGCGTGTCAGCAGCGTGCTGTTGATGTCGTCTGAGAAAAAAAATGTCTTGTTCCCGCCGTCGTCGCCCTCTCCACCTCCCCCCCTCCCACCCCACCACCAGACACTCATCGAGCAGGTGTCGCACGTTGTCGTCTCTTCATTGAAGAAGCGCGCATAGCCCGTCACGATCACGCGGAACTGCGGATGTCTCTCCCAGCGCACGCGCTCCAACAGCTGCAGCAGGATAATCATGAGCCGCTCGCTAAAGAGGTCGTCGGCTGTGACACTGGCCCCCTCCCTTTGCTCAGTCTCACCGCCCACGCCGACCAGGGCTTCAGCCCGCTCGAGAGCCGTTTGACAGGGGCCCGAGTACAATCCATAAAAGCGGAAGACGCAGGCGTTGATGACGTCAAAGAAGCCGAGATCGTTGCCGCCAATCGACAGCGTGATAAAGTCTAGATGCACTGCTGTGCTCGTGTTGAGCGCGTCCACCTGGCCCGCTGCACTGCTGCCACTGCCACCGCTGCCGTTGTCGGTATCTACGGCCTTTTTCTGGATCACGTCGTCTGTCGTGGCACCCGTGCACGACAGCCACTGGAAGTGGAGAGAAGTAGCATTGCTCGGCTCTTGCACGTCATGGTCTTCCACGTCGTTGTCGTCGTCCGAGACCGATGCCAGGTCCGCATACAGCAGCGCCGGATAAGCGCCCAGTCCCAGGCGGCAGCTGTCTTCCTTGCCCTCTACAAACGTCCCGATGCCCGCACTATACGAGTCGCCGAGAGAGGCAAAGCCGCGGCTCGTCCACCGGAGGCCGTGATTCTTTGGCCTCCCGCTGCTGGTCAAGACGCGCTGGTCCCGGACGTCTGGATCCCGCAGGAACAGCTGTCGGAACGGCCGACCCAAGAGGCCCTGTGCTTTTCTAGCTGAGGCTGGGACGCTGGTGGCGAGGCCGAGAGCCCAAAGGAGAGCGAAAACAAGGGTGAAACGCACGAGCATTGTAAGTTTGGGTCCTCGTTTCTTTGCCAGAGAACCGCGCTACGGGACCCTTTGAAAGAGAAGCCGCACATACATATGGAGGGTAGTAGAGGCATACGAACAGGCAGCAAGATGAGTGTGAGCGAGAAGTGGGGGGAGCCATGGGAAACCGTTGAGCTGGTCCGTGCACGCCGATAAGAAGCCCACCAATGGGGGGTGAGCATGGCCTCCACGAGCTTCTGTCTGACTGTTTATTTGGTCAGCCTCGTCAACTCGTCACGAGACTCGTCGAGAGGAGGGAGCATGGGAGGGGGGATGTCATGGCACGCGACACAAAAGCAAGACGGAAAAAGGGAAAAAAAAGGAGAAACAAAAGAACAAAAAGAAGAAGAGTGAATGAGAAACGGGAGAGCCTGAGGGACCTGAGAACCTGAGAGAATGAGCAACACCAACAAAGAAAAGACGGCAGCACAAAACGCCAATGCAGGAACCTCACCCCCTCTCCCCTCTCCCTGCTCCCAACGGCCCCCCCCTCACAGGTACCACCAGTTGACAACCTCGGGCAATGCAATGTCCATGACATCAGTTGGAAACTCGTTGGGTTGGCCGGGCGAAGCAGTTTCTCCAAGGAGTAAGCGGATGTAGGGGAGCTCGCAGATTTTTCGCGTTTGGTCATAAAGTCCGAGACGCCCCACTATCGGCATTCGGTATTTCTTGACTCCGGATGCCCGGGTTGCACTCCTTTCCGTTAACGATTCATCATTCTCTGCACGCTCTGTTTTTTTTTTTTTTTCCAGTTTCCTCGTCATGCTTCGACTCTTACAGTCCCGGGATCATGGAACAGAATCCATCCAAAAGATAGTTTAAACGTCCATCGAGGTCAGATGCTCGTATGACGGGATGCTCGGAAAGTGAGGAGCTCTCGCTCCTTGAGCAGCCTCTCAGACGCGAAAACGGTGGTTTAATGTGGGGATCTGTACAGAGAGCACGAGCTTGAGGCAGTACGGAGTGCGGGTAGTTCTCGCACTCGCACTCGCACTTTAGACTCCAGCTCCGTATACCGTTGCCTTACTACCCCACCACCCCACCTCTACGGCTCCGTATTTTGTCTACGTACTCGTACTGCGTATTACACTCAACACAGCCTACCGGTGCCCAGGACGAAAATGAAGCGGGCGGTTAGATAGCGAGGAAAGTCGGAACACTTTTTTTTTTTTTTTTTTTTTTTTTTTCCCTTTTTACATGGAAGAGCATGATCCGGAAGAGCAACGTCTGACTCTGGCTTTGCTGTGAGATGACAGCCGTCCTCCGTACTGAAGTAGGCAGCCGGAAGAGAAAGGAGCACTGTGCAGCAGTACGGAGTACTTGCACGACAGCACAACAGCACAACAGCGACCACCATGACCAGGCTGTTTAGCCTTGTTTGCGTGCCACCACGGTCTTTCTGTTGGCATCGCATACTCTGTTACACGTGACACTCTTTGATGTCGACAAGGCCAAGGCTGTGGAGAGCCCCCTTGGATTACAAATTCAGCACTAGAATGGCGCCAGGCAAACCCCGAAAGAGATTGCATAATACAGGAATTTGTCATCGGGATTGGTGTGCTTTCCACTGCTGAAGATCTTTGTCTCTAGCGAAGGGGGGGGCGGAGGAACAAAAAGAGGGACCCTACGAGTACTATGTATGTACGAGTACTCGATGATGACCATGTGACGGGTATGGATCATGCGAACATACAGACACTCGGCGTACGGGTAGTACGGAGTACAGAACGTCGACAAATCAGAGCACTCTGGCAAGGGTGACTGCACGGCCAAAGAGTCATGATCTCTTTTTTTCCTCTTTTTTTCCACTCCTTGGGGAAAGGCAGTGGCCAGATTACGTGCCGCTTCAACAAACATGAGCAAATAGATGTTTGAAACAAACAGGAATGGCATAACCGTGCACCGCATTGGTCAGCCGATGTGGCATCAGGCAGCCATGAGGAGCGAGCCAACCAGAGAGACGAGAACACGGTAGCTACCAAGGGCAGAGCAGACAGGGTATATACTATGTACTATGTATGCAGTGGCTGAAGGAGGGGTGGAGTATGTACTCGTATACAGCCTACTTTGTAGGTGCAGACCAAGTGCTCGCCGTATTAGACGTGTCATGTGTGGCCGGACAGAGGACGCAGTATAGAGGGTCCTTGATTGTAGAATATGAAAGGCAGAGGCAAAAATGAAGGAAAGGAACAAGACGGAATATCGATAGGATACGTGGACACACATGATAAAAGGAGAGACGGGTACTTTTTTTTTTGACTGTTTACTTTTCTGTGACTACGAGTAATACTGCGTAGGCGGTCCTGGCCGATTCGGAGGAGCTGCACCTGGTTCCTGTAGGACACAAAGACGAGAGGCGGTGGTCTTGGTTGGGGCGGCGGCGGGCGACAGGCGGACAGGCGGACAGGCGGACAGGCGGACAGGAAGGACAGGAGGAGGAAGCGGTGGGGGGGCTGGCCAGGGCGATAAGCACATCCAGAGCTCCACTTTGCCGATCCCGGACCCCAAAGGCGCACGAGCTCACACGAGCACGAATGCGCACGCACACACACTGAAGGAAGAGAGATACCACCCAGAACAACTGCCTTGCGGTGCCGGATTGCGACGCACACACACGGAACACTTCCGCCGGAAAAGACAAGTGGCGTGTATTCGTATTTGTGTTGTGGGAGAGGAGTGGCGAAACTGGTGACCTGACGGGTGCGCAAGTATGAAGAATGTCCCTGTTATACGTAGGGAAACGAGACAAGCAGAGCGCGTCCGCCCAAGAGAGACGGGCGGTAGACCAAAATGGACGGGCACTTGCAGAGAGTATAAATGCCTGTATACGCAGTAAGGAGGCATGCATACATTCGAGTAGTATGGGTCTAGCACATTCACAATGAGCGGGTCTGCCTCCAACTTGTCGGTCAAGGAAAACGAGGGCAGAAAGGGGACAGACAGGGACCAATGGCGAAGGCGGTGGAGCGGTACAGGCTGACTGGAGAAGTGCTCACGAGGACTCTGGAAAGTGGAAACGCGGTGAGCTCCTTCAGTTGAGATAACAGAGGTCTCAACAAATCTGCCAGTGCGAGCTGCAGGCACCCTTGCGAGGGACTGCAATGGACCGCAATGGACCGCAATGGACTGCGATTGGCTACCATGGATACGATGGGCTTACTTTGACGAATGGGAACAGGACACAACTGTCGCCTTCTCTTTGGCGCATGCACAATTTCACACGTTTTGCAGGGCCAATTGTTTCGAATTGTTTGATTTAGAGTTTGTTTAATTGAGAGGTAATATTCCTAGCTAGATACGTGGAAAGTGTAGAACGCGACGCTCGACCGCCTCGTCGACATGGACGGGGGCGAGAGTGCGGCGTTGATCGGGGGGAGATGAGTGTGTGTGTGTTTGTGTGAAGAAAAAATAGTAAAAAATGAAAAAGAAAAGAAACAAGTGACCCAGCGCAGAAAAATGAATCACCTCCACTCCGCCCAGTGTTGGTATGAGTGGTGACACTTTCCATCTAGATAATATTGTAGTGAAGAGGGTAAAAAAAGGAGTAATAAATAATAAAATGTAAACGCCCGTTTTCCTCCCATTTTCCCCCAGTGCATATGCCAAATTGGTATCGCTGTATAGAAGAAGAAAAAGAGAAAAAAAAAGAACCAGATAAAATGAAACCCGCTCCTTTGTTTGATGAACAATGCAACAATTGATTCGTGACGACATGAGAAAGAGAAAGCACGAGACATGCCAGATGTCTAGTGTGCCCCTTGCTGTTCATAAAAAGGTGTTCTCTCTTTAGTAGACACAGATGTTCGAAATCAGCCGCGCGGGATTCCGCGGCGGCAGATACAGCCGATCACTGCTGTCGTCGTCGAATTTTGTTGCTGTGGTGGGTTTCTGTTTTTGCTGGTCCGGGGACGTCACATCCTCGTCTTCGTCGGCAGCCTGGGTAGGAGTAAAGGTGCCAATGGTGACGACGGGCGGCGAGGGCGGCATGCTCTCCTCGTCAGAGGACACATCCGAGTCCTCCATCACCAGCTCGGGCGGTGATGTGGGTGAGGGCAGAGAGGCCGGGACGATGGCGGCAGAGGGAGCAGTGGCCGAGTGGGAGGGTGACCGGGTGAGGGTCAGCTGTGCGTAGTCCTCCTCGTCGTCATCCACCTCGACATCGCTGTCGTCGTCTGCCGGTGTGATCTGGACAGAGACGGCAGACGTAGCCGAGGAGCTGATGCGGGAGGGCACGCGGCGGAGGCTGGTGGTGGAGGCGATGGTGGTGACGGTAGCGTCGGCCATCTCGCAGTCCTCTTCGACAGAGGACTCGCTCTCTTCCTCGTCGTCGTCATCCTCGCTGTAGTCGTCGCTGCTGGTATCTGAGGAAAGGTCCGAGTCGTCGGCGTTCCAGTCCTCGTCATCCTCGTCCTCCTCGTCCTCGACAATGGTGTCGGCCCACTGCACGTGGCGGCTGGGCGTCTTGTCTGCGGCAGAGGGTGCGGAGGCGGTGGATGGCGAGGCGACGCGGACGGACTGGTTGAACCAGGACTCCTGCTCGCGCTCGGCATCGGCCAGCTCTAGCATGAGGGAGTCGAGGAGGTTGGCGTGGCCGACGAGGAGACGCAGGTTGTGGTCTGGGCGGCCAGCCTCAGACGAGAGCTTGGCCCGCGCCTTGTGGGCGAGGAAGTACGTCTGCGTGATGCTCATGGTCTTGCGCTTGGGCAGAGCTGTCTGGTGAAGCTGGTGAATCTGGCTGACGGGGATGGGAGAGCTGGGGGAGGTCGTCTTGGACGGGAGAGTAGCGGTGATGGTTGACATGGTGAAGAAGGGAAGAAAAAAAAGAGGAGAGGAAAAAAAAGAGAGAGAATAAATATAAGTGTGTGCACAACCCTGTAATTCGGTATTGTATGAATGGATTGGCCTGTGACTCAATCGATGGCTTAGTTGCAGGACCCGATTGCGGAACTGCCTAGCAACTTTTCAGTGGGGCACAGTGGATCTCTCAGGACTGTGAGCATGAATGGATTCATAAAAAAAAAAGTGTATGAGTGTACGAGCAGCTGCAGTGTTGCTGGGCTGAGGCGGTGTGTTATGTAAGGATCTTTATTCTGAGAGAAAAGCGTGTGTGAGAAGAGAGCTTGGAGAGAGAGAGTTGTGATGGCTGTCAGGAGTTGGAAGAGGTTGAAGAGTCTAGAGAGTCAAGAGACTGGACGGATGAGATGAGATGAAAAAAATAAGAGTTGTCTGGGTTTTGAATGTTGTTGATTATGAGAATAAAACAAAAGATCAGAAGTCGAGGTCAGAGGTCGGGGGGCAGCTGGACATTTTTAACTACATGACCACTTTCGTGGTCTCGCAGACTTGGATCATTCCGGAGGGTCCATCAAGACCGATTCCACCGCCTCCATGGAGGATTATGTCTCCGCCGCCTTACGAAAGGGCTTTACGGTTAGGGGGGGACCGGGGGGGCAGACAAGGAGAAGGGGAAAGGGGGGGTGTGTGAATTGGATTTGTAAAAACGGAGGTTAGGTTGTAATTACGAAGAAAGGAAGGAAAGCAAAAAAAGTACGCGTGCGTAGAGAGCGAAACTCGGTAGGAGTTCTGGCTGACAAACGCCGAAACCGAGGGAAGAAAAGGGAAGAGAGGGGGGTGTGGCTAGAAGAAACGGAGAGGAGCTGAAGCTGGCCATTTCGACCGACGGAGCGCTAGTGTGTTAGCAGCCACTTTACGCGAGTGCGAGCCTCTAGGCAGCTCACCGTATTCTTCTCTACAATTTACACGTACTATGCGCGAGTAAAGTCTCTTAGGCATCAGCTGCAAACTCCGCCGGACTTTACCAACCTCCGCCGTCCGCCTTTTGGGTGACCAATGTGCTAAATGGCTGCCTTACGGCAATTTCATGCCGCCCGTCTTCGCCCGTTTCGCCGTTTCAAAGCTGCCGTCCCTACTTGTACGCAGTGCAGACGCTACAGATGCTCCAGGTGACTTGCTACAACTGCTACGCATGCGACACACTGAAAGTAGCAGTACAGCCTGATGGCATTCAAATTCAAACCCGCTGGACGTGCGTTGTCTTCCAGCAGGTTCCATACTCCGTACATCTCGATCTGAACTCTCTCACCCTAGTCGTCATTTGACTTTTTCTTACTCCGTACGAGTATTGGATTGATTTGTACACGTACGAGTAGAGCAATTTCATCGCTGCAGTATGACTCCTTCGTCTCTAGTCTTTTTTGGACTGGCATTCAATAAGAAACCATATCCACATGCAAGCCGACCCTTTGCAAGTACGCCGTATTTACCGTATTAGAAACAAAAAGACCACGAGCTACCTGACTGCAGGCATTGCCGTAATTACAGAGTTATGGAGTAAAACTCGTACTTTACTACTCCGTACTCCGTATGCACTATGTCCGTCTGCACTATACTATGTACACGTAAGATGCACGCCCCCCTTCTCTTTCTGTGCCTTGCCATTCTATTTGTGCCCACGACCTTCCACGTTTAGGCTTCGTTTATTAAGCCTATAATTAGTCAGACAACACGTATCATTTTTTTTTTTGCATTTGCGACAATCATGGCATCTGCACGTCCTCGTACTTTGAATTGCATGCTGTCGCTGTCCAACGTAAGACGCAAAATACTACTCGTGTACGGGAGTAGAGTGCCAATACTGCTTATATTGCGCGTGAGCTGTTACAGTACAGAAACCTGAATGCGGCACATGTGCAAGGGCTAGGTTTTTTATTTTTTATTTTTTTCGCTTTTCTCGGTCGTCCTGGCAAGACGGAAGCCGAGGCGCAGCCCCACGACTGTGGATCGCCGCTTATTAACAGAATTTTTCGTCTTCCTCTACGCACATTAGTAAGGGATGTGCAAAATAAAATAGAATAATAATATACGTACTCGTAGTACAATAAAAATAAAACCCCCAAACGGGGACCTCTTGGTTTCTCCGTTACAATCTTCGCCGTACTCTGTAGTAATTCTGTTGCCTGCTCTTTAGCGTGTTTCTGCTCGCTCTTCCATTAATAATACGCAATCCAACAAGAAATATATTTCCGCGTCTTTCAGACGAGAAACACGAGTACTTTGTGCTGGCCTAACCCCATACTGCAATCTTCTCGCCCGGCTAGATTACATACTCCGTACGCATATGTCATCATGGGCTATCGGGGAAGCGCAAGGCAGTCAGCCTCTTTCCCAATTCCATTCCCGTCTGTCCCCCTTTTTTCGTTTCTTCCCCTTTCACTGCCTAGGGAGCCGTCGTCATGATCGGACGGCTGCCTTTCCCGAATTACGAATGACTACCGCGCCCCCGGCCAGTCCTGTTTCGTGGTCGCCGAGCATGGCTTGTCTCCCATGCCAAGGAAAAGTTCAAGCTAGACTAAGATGTCTGCGAGTGCGAGTTGCGAGTGCGAGTACGAGCATTATGCTTTTTTGCTTTTTTTTCCCAAAGAGTACTCGTACACGTACGTATGGAGTAGTATGCGGCGTGCGCTCTGCCTCCTTGGCACGCTTGTCGAGGCTATGAATAACTTTGTGCGAGTCCTCGTATACGTAAACCAATGTCTGGTACCTTGACCGGGGGGCATGTTGGGGCTGCCCCTGTTATTTTGTTCTACATGAATTCCATGAGACGTCTAATATCCGTATTTTTGTATATAGTACGTGTACGAGGACTGCATACGGCATACATATAGTACGGACTCGTACGAGGTACGAGTAGGGCTGGAGATATGGAGTTAGGATCGAGATGTGCACATTTGGTTCAGTGTGGAGAATCTCCTATTTGTCGAGTAGAAAGGCTTGGACATCGGGGACCGGCCTCGCCATTTTCCCCGAACTATAGAGTACTCGTTACTTTGTACTCCGTATTTCTCGGCTATGCCCTCACAAGTGCCCGAAAAGGGAAACTACTCGTAATCTACATTTGGAATACCCTGCCCTCCTCTGTTACATAGTACTTCGTATGCTTGTCTTGTATAAGCCAGAATCCATGATTCCAGAATATGGTCAACCAGAGGGCGCAGATCTAGATTATCGAAATCATACGACCTGACCGTCTCATCTCCTTCTTTTCTCTACTTTGCTGCCGTCCATCAGGCAGCAGCATTGTCCTCTATTTTCCTTTTTTCATTTTCATTTTTTTTTGTTTCCTGCAACTGCTGCCAGATTCAACTGTCTGCGTGCAGATTGTAACGATCCATTTGCGAGTCCGAGTCCGAGTACGATGGGGGGTTTGGGCTTCGTCCAATGGAGCGGCTATACGAGTAAATACGGGAACGCTACGACGCCTAAAGACCGAGGCACCAAAATAAAAGAAATGGAGAAAACGGTGACTCTGTCCTCTCCGTTTCTGACTCACCGCAAATGGCTGCCAGTTACACACCCCCCCACACTGCCGGATTGAATGTGTTTTTTTTTTTCGTTTTTTTTTTCAACTTATTTTTTACAACTGGTCCCTGACACCCTACAATGTATTTGTAAACCCCGAACTCGCGAAATCCGACCAAAGGAGGAATGACCGAATCGGCATTTCTTTATTGTATGTGCTTGTCCACGAGACGATAAAAAAAGAGCGATTTGAAATCGTCCATGACAACATCGCTTTTTCGTCATACGGAAACCTACGGAGAAGACATTTTCGTGCCGGTACATTGTAGGACTTTTCGTCCTGAAAAAGGGCAGCTGCCGATACTGAGATTTCGCTGCGATGCCGTCCATCGTGTCTCAGCTCCGGTCATCTGGGAAATCAACAATATTGCTCTCCCTTACTTCGCTTCTGTTGTCATTTTTCCTTTCTTGCTCTCAAAGTACGATTAATTTCTCAGCTCTCTCTCTCTCTCTCTCTCTCCATTGGGGGCAAAGGGGCAATCCTACAGAGTCCTCCGCCTCGACGCTGTACGGCTCGAGTTGCGGGCTGGAAAAGACGGACGGCAGAGCAACCAATCACGACTCCGTATGTCCCTGATGGCTCCACTCTAGAACCAGCTGGCTGGGACCACACTAAGTCGAATAGTACAAAGTACAAGTTGCATCGTAGTAATCAGATTTTTTTTTTCCCATGTAGTTCCTTTTCACGACTTGTTCTCTCTTTCTTTGCACACGGGTCTGGAAGCACCATGGCCTTGCGGTCTCTCCGCGGATGCAGCGATAGGGTCACCGCTTCTTCTCTGCATCGACGGACAGCGTTGCTTCTAGCCATTCAGCCTATGCTGCTTATTCTGCGCGTGATGCTGACGTTGAGTCTCGAACGTGGATGTTGCTGACTCGCTTAGATAATGGGGCTATCATGTGGGGGCCTCAACACAGCCGAAACCAAAAAAAATTAAACTGTGTGAAATAGGCTCCTGCTCCAGACTCACTCGTTCGGGTATACGAGCACACGAGGATCAAAGAATCCTATGGGTCCAGACAAGGAGAGGGCAGCTGAAAAAGACATCATCCTCATATCTTGCTGGGCTTTCTAGTTTACATACGCAGGTGAGTTCTTGTTTACGCTTATGAGACTAGGAAAATTATGAAAAAAAAAATGGGAGAGCTGTGAGTACTAAATGAGAATTATGAGGATTTGCTGATCACTGAGATGTGGGTGAGACAAACTCGACGTGGCATTTGCATACATGGTACTTGAATTTGTTGGCGGTTCATTTTAACGGAGGCGCCGTACTTTTTTCGGCTCTCAGCTCATTTCCCCTATTCTCGTTCTTGCCAAAATCCTCCATATTTTCAATCCCTGCATATACAATGTATGCACGCCCATGCTGAAGTTGGGGTCTGTTCCTTAATACGATAGTACCCGTACGCCGTACGCAGTACGGAGCACGCTACGCATTGTACGCAATAGTACTGCGTACTGCGTATGCTGTATGACCCGTGCCTGGACTCCGTTCGATGTACTATGTACGTGCACGCCCAAATTGCGCGTGCCTTGCATGCTATCTCGTTTTTTGACCATTCAACTTCTTTGTGCACTCGTAGTAAATCTCGCTGCAAGGAACAAAAAAAAAATAACGCTCACTCGTCTCTTTGTACATGCATGTTTTCTCAGCCAGGTCTCTCACTCAGCTTGCTCCGCTGAGGCAACCCGTTACCATAGCACCGTACCCGAATCGAGATCCTCCCTTCCCCCCCTTATCCCTATCCCTTTTCCCTCCCCCCTATCGCCCCCGTCGCCCCCATCGCCCTCGCATACTCCGTACAATCAGGTCGCTCGCAGCTTCTGCATGCCGCGTTTCCGCTTGCCGCCGACCTCCCGGTTCTCCTCAATCTCAAGCAGCGCCTCGCGCTTCTTCGTGCCGACCAGCTTGAGGGCGTCGCGCAGCACCCGCGTCTCCAAATTGACGCCCTCCTCGTGCCACGGCTCCAGAGGCCGCCCCACACGTCCCTCAATAGCCAGAATCAGGTCAACGTCGCGCTGTCCGACAAACGTGATAGCGTCGCCCGTGCGCCCGGCACGAGCGGTACGACCGACGCGGTGGATGTAGTCGTCGGCGTGGCGCGGCACGTCGTAGTTGATGACGAGCGCCACTTCGGGGATATCGAGACCACGTGCCGCCACGTCCGTTGCTACCAAGATGCGTGCTGCCGCCGCCCGGAAGCGTCCCAGGTTGTCTGTGCGTTGCCGCTGCGGCAGCTGTCCGTGCAGCGCCGTCACACGGTGGCCCAGCAGCCGCAGCAGGTGGTGCAGGTAGGCCGCCGTCGCCGTGCGGTTGCAAAAGAGGATCACTGCCGGTAGCGCCGCATTGTGCGCCGTGCTCAGAAACACGTGCAGGTAGTGCTCGCGGTGCGTCACCGGCACGTCCACGTACATTTGCCGCAGCGTCGACGGGATCGCCGGCGCCTGCGTCTCCACCTCGCACACAAACACTGGCGACCGCCCAGGCGCCCGCGGCATCGACTTGAGTGCCCGCACCTCGGGCGTCACCGTGGCCGTGAACAGCAGCGTCTGTCGCTGAGCCGGTGGTGGTAGCGCTCCCAGACACTCCTCGACGTCGGGGAGCATGCTGCCCGTAGCCGCCTGTGTGTGTTCTTCTCCGTTGTTCTTCCCGTTCTTCCCGTTCTTCCCGCTCCTCTCGCTTCTGCCTCCTGTGCCGGCATCCAGCAGCCGGTCAGCTTCGTCGAGCACGACAAAGCGCACTCGCCGTAGTCCGCAGACGGTGTCGTCGCCCGATGTGCGGATGTGGTCGGCCAGGCGGCCCGGGGTGGCAATGACAATGTGGGGGCGCCGCGCGAGGGCAGTGGCCTGCTCGCGCATGTCGGCGCCGCCGGTGATGAGGGCGGCCTTGAGCGGCTGGGGCGCCGAGAGGGCGAGGAACTGCTCGTAGATCTGCAGGGCAAGCTCGCGCGTGGGTGTCAGGACGAGGGCGAAGATGGCACTGGGATCGACAGCCCATGCCTGGAGGATGGGCACGGCAAAAGCGACAGTCTTGCCAGAACCGGTGCGACTGCCGCCGATGCAGTCGTCGCCACGGAGGATGGCTGGGATGCAGCCCTTTTGGATGGCTGTCGGGCGGTGGATGGCCATGTTGGCCAGCGACTGGACCAGCCACGGCCGGACATGCAGGACGTCAAATGTCGTGTTGGGGTCCGTCGGTGGCGCCTGGCTGGCCAGCTTCGCGTCGTCTGGCAGAGTAGGCGATGGTGCTCCGGCCGGTTTAGCATCTCGGCGACGGATCCGAGAAGGAGGATTGACAATTGTCGGGACAGTGACTTTGGATTCTAGGACCACTCCGTTGTATGAGCCGTCATCCGAACTGTCATCCGAGTCGTCATCCGAGTCGTCATCCGAGTCGTCCTCTGAGCTGCCGTCCTGTCCATCCACGCCGAGAACTCTCCGTTTCTTGCGAGGTTCGTCGTTGTCAAGGTAGTCGGATTCACTATCTCCGCCTTCCGAGGAGCTGTTGTCGCTCTCTCTTTGGCCGAGAGCCTTTTTCTTGGGCACAGTGGCTGGCATTTTGTCCTTGATGTTTGAGGACGATAGAGGATGACGATAAAGAAAATATTTTTTTTGTATCGCTTATCAGCCTGTACTGCCGTGAAGGAGTAAACACGCTACGCTAGCCTAGTATGGAATCTGCTGACTAATTGTATTATCTTCACAGTCTGACACTGAATACTCCGTACACAGTATGTATATGAGTCAGCAGTTGATTTGGAAACGTGATGGAACCGGTTTGTCCGTGTTGGGCAGCAGCACTCTATTGCCCAGTAGGGACCGGGGTCAGCGCTACCAAGAGCCGTACATGGTAATACTGTTTGTCCATATTGCCTGCCCTCTCACCCGCAGCGGCCAGCCGGCCATGCTTCTATAAGCCACCGAGATGACAGGAGTGAATGCGAGCTGTTCTTTCTGCCGTAGTAAATTGGCGGTGAGATCTAATCTGGTTTAGTGCATGAAAAGGGACATATCACAACTCCACTACGGTCATCACCCAAACATTTTTCTCACCAAGAGAATCACAGCGTCAAGCGCGCGCTTGAGTGGCAATGCTAGGTGATGCAAGATAGGGGGGTTGGGTGCAAGTGTGATTGATATACGGAATACGACATACGAGTACTCTCTACGAGTACGAGTACTAGGAACTTGGTGTGCAGCAATACGCTGTAGAGTAAGCTCGGTCTTTTGCCAATGATCGAGTAGCCGCCCCCCTTGCATTCATCCTGGAAGAATGCATGAATTTGAGTTCCACGGACAGAAGAAGTTGGGCGGAGGAAGATGAGCCACTCTCGTGAAATTGCAGAGTACACGTGTTGACAGAGTCATGCGTACAGAGAATACGTACTCGTACACACTTGTTGAGCGAGCCGTAGAAGAGCCAATCACGAAGCTGTGGTCCTCTTTAGGAAGAGGAACGAAGAGGAACGAAGAGAAATAAAAGTGTTTGGCGCGGACGATCATGGTGATCGTATGGTGAGATAGGCAAGACTTGCGGAAGCAACCGACCGCATTTGTAGAGTGTAAAACAGCACTATTTTACAGGGCAAGACACGAGATCTTTGTACTGTACGGAGTACGAGTACTCATACTGTCTGTTGTCGGCGTTGGTTTCAGGTAAAGGGGAAAAGGGGCACTAGAGGCACCAAAACCAAGGGGGAAAAGCCTTGGCTCCGCCCGAGTTTCAGGGGCTTTCCTCTGTGATCGCTGTACCTGTGGCGAGTTACTATTATGTATGTACTGCGTATATTAGCGCACTGCAACCGCCGGAAGAAAGAAAAAAAAGTCCCTCTCTGGTACGTCTCACCCACAGCCCAACGAGTTCCTTCACTTGACCCAGTCTGCCAATCCAGTCGCACGGTCGCACGTCCGCACGAGACCTATTGGCGTGACCTCGAGCTTTCTTGGACAGCAACCTCGACGGTAACCTTGCACAGACCGCGCCCTCTCTCTCCTGCTCCTCCTCGTCCCTCGTTCCTTCCTCTACATAGTATTGCTCCGTATTACTCGCTGGCACGACAGCTCGCCGAGCTCACATTGGCGTAATAGAGTGTAGTACAGTGCTATACTCGTACGAGCAGCGCCTAAGCCCCCCCTCCCCCCCGTACGGCTTTGCTTCTGGGAAGCTCTCTCTACGGAGTAGTGCCCGTACAAGTACTCGTACTCCGTAATACTCGTAGGCCCTTTGCAGAACAGACCATACAGATTACAGGCACGGCTTCCCCACACCAGGCCGCTTTCGACCGTTAGCGCTCTCGCAGGACTTTCTGCCCTTCCTCACCCCTCCTCTCTTCTCCGCCTTCTCACGCTCTCACGCTCGCTCTTTTCGACGACGACGACCATCCAGCTCTCCGCCTTGTTCCCTCTCCTTTCTCTCCTCTTCTCTCCCCCCTCTCTCTCTTCTCTCTTCATCTTTTATCTCTCTCCTCTCTCCTCCTCTCCCTGTACCGTCTCCTCTCTTCTCTGCTCGCCCTGCCTTCCCCTCCTGCTCAGCTCTTGTGCGCCTTTTTTTTTTCTTTCATTCTGCTCCCCCCTTACTTTGTCTCAGCCATTCCCTCCTCCGCCCTCTTCTCCGCCCTCTTCTCCGCCGCCTCTCCGCCAGCCTTGCCACCCCTCTCTCCCGCTCTAATCAAGTGCCCTCCGAATCGCCTCGTCTCTCGACGCCAACCAAACTCTGACTACCTCGTCTGCCGTCTTTCATCGCCTCTCTTTTTCCGTCTCAATATCAGCTGCGTCATCGCTTGTCTCCCGTCGACTCGCGTTAGCTCACGCGCCTGTCCGATCCATAAGGAGCTCATCTATCCGAGGGGAGCGTTCTCCTCTGGTACTTCTTCCCTTCTCCCTTTTGCCTTCTCCCCTGTTCTCTACCCGCCATGCATCAGCACGAGAGTGCCTCTGCTGAAGAGGCCATGTCTCATGTGAGCTGTCACCACTGTCACAGCTCTCCTCTCCTCTCTTTTCCTGCGCCTCCTCTCTCGCCTCTTGTGGCCGCTCGACTTCCTGCTGACTTTCTGTGGTAGGCTCCCGTGACTCTGACCAGCCACAACCCCCCTCCTCTTCTTCCTCCACCCGTCCCCGCCATGCATCCTGTCCAGTCTCTTCCTGCCTCCCCGGCACCCGGAGGCAACGTGCCTCTGCTCCGACCTGCCATCCCCGGCGCACGATCCAATGGCGCCTCACGAGCGCCTCGCCTCGGCCTCGCCATCCCCCCCTCTCCCAACGTCAAGCCCGTCGGCACCGGCGTCCCTCCACATCAGCCCGTCGTCCGTCCACCACTACCCGTCCTCCACCTGGCCACCCCCATGGGCAGCCAGGGCATCCCGCACGAGCAGCAGTCCCAGCCTAGCATCAGCCGCCTCACCGGCCCCTCTGCCCTCCATAGCGCTTCTGGCGGCAGCGAGAGCAGCGCTGCCCACAGCCGCTCTGGCAGCTTTGGCCTGCTCGACGGCCGCGCCAGCAACCCCACCTCTGCCGGCTCGCAGTACTCGGCCCTCTCTTTTGCCAGCCAGTATGGCATTGGCTCTAGCTCCACACGCCCCCAGGGCACCCCCGATCCCGTCTCTGCCGTCGGCTCCCTCTACTCTGAACTGAGCGAGGGCGGCGTCGGCATGGAGCGCGAAAGCAGCCTCTCCGGCCTCGAGGCCTTTGACAAGCTGACCCTCGAAAAGGCCCGCACCCTTGACGTTGAGGACCTCGACGACGAGGGCTGGCGCATTACCAGCCTCGAAAAGCGCATCGTCGAACTCGGCGGCCTCGGTGAGGGTGCCGGCGGTGCCGTCACCCGCTGCAAGCTGCAGGGCGGCAAGACCGTCTTTGCTCTCAAGGTCATCACGACAAACCCAGACCCCGACGTCAAGAAACAGATTGTGCGCGAGATCGGCTTCAACAAGGAGTGCGCCTCTGAGCACATCTGCCGCTACTACGGCGCCTTTGTCGACCCCTCCACGGCTACCATCTCCATCGCCATGGAGTTCTGCGAGGGCGGCTCGCTCGACAGCATCTACCGCGAGGTCAAGCGCCTCGGCGGTCGCACCGGCGAAAAGGTCCTCGGCAAGATCGCCGAGGGCGTCTTGCGCGGTCTCACCTATTTGCACTCCAAAAAGATCATCCACCGCGATATCAAGCCCTCCAACATCTTGCTCTGCCGCACCGGCGAGGTCAAGCTCTGCGACTTTGGCGTCTCTGGTGACTTTGGTACCAAGGGCGAGGCCAACACCTTTATCGGCACCAGCTACTACATGGCCCCCGAGCGCATCACCGGCCAGAGCTACACCATCACCTCTGACGTCTGGTCCACCGGCGTCACCCTGCTCGAGGTCGCTCAGCACCGCTTCCCCTTCCCCGCCGACGGCACTGAGATGCAGCCCCGCGCCGGCCTCATCGACCTGTTGACCTACATTGTCCGCCAGCCCATCCCCAAGCTCAAAGACGAGCCCACTGCCAACATTTTTTGGAGCGATAACTTCAAGTACTTTATCGAAAGCTGGTGCGTCATGTCTTTTCCTCCCTTTTTGTTTCTGTTTTTTTTTTTTTTTTTTTTTTTTGCATTCTTCTCATCCAATATGTACAGCCTCGAAAAAGATGCTGGCCGCCGAGCCTCGCCGTGGCGCATGCTTGACCACCCGTGGATGAAGGAGATGTGTGCCAAGCGGGTCAACATGGCCCGGTACCTGTCCAAAGTCTGGGGGTGGGACGAGGCCAGCAACCATGCCACAGACGGTGGCACACTGGCCGGCGGCACGCTGTGAGGTAAGATAAAGGCGAGGAGCGGTGGCGAAACTGGTATAAATATTTCACATTGATCGTCTGGGACGACATTTCTCACATATTTGCGTGCTCTATTTGATCTTTCTATTTGACGGATATATCTTCTTTCCTCTTGTGGAACATCTGTTTTTGTTCACATTGAGGCTGCGTCTTGGATATCCGTATGAGATGAGATGCAATTGCTTTGCTTTTTCACATTTTGTTTCTTATATATTTGGATAGTTTCTCATGAGGTGTGATTTGGAAAAAGGGGCTTGGATACGAATTGATATGAATGGCTTCAAAGAGACCACTTGCCGTGCTTTTGTTCTAATATCATCAACGCAATGCTTCTACGACGTTGAAAGCGAAAGATAAATACGAAACACACAGTTGCATAGAACACCAGAGTTTTAAGCGACGTCAAATTCCCCTAGTTCTCATCTTTTTTCTCTGGGTCTTGCCCAGAAGTCTGTCCAGGTGCCTCGCTGTGGATATGGCCGCCATGGCCGAGATGATTTCCGTTGTTGGCAGTCTCAGCTGTTCCATAGAAAGAATTGCTCATCATCTCGCGCATGCAGATGGTGGCATAGTTGCTTGAGTTCAGACGGAAATTGAGCACGACTGCAATTTTCATCTCGTCTGCATCTGCGAACGAGGGCAACCCAGCCCGCCAGGCATTCGTCAAATTGAGAGCCTTGCTTGCTGCTCCGTTCAACGTCCGGTCTGCAATCTCGCCGACCGAGGCCTCTCGAAAGACATTCACTATTCGACCCGTGGGCGGGAGAGGAACAGAAGATGCAGACTTCTCTGCGCTGACTGCGCCGGCATCTGGCAGGGCACCGTCCACGGCAGAGTCAGCGTTGGAGGAAACGGCAGTCACGAGAGCCATGTCGTTGTCGCCGTCTTCGGTCTGACAAGTCTTGGCTCGCTTGCTGCCGCCACCAGACTTGGTCTCAACCCATGCATCACTAACACGTCTCTCTAGAGCCTCTTGCGACGCATCAGATGCCAGTCGTCGTCGAAGATTCTTATCGTCGACATGGGGCTTGCTGACTGTGTCCTCAACTCTTGTCTTCTCCGTATCCTTTGTGCGGTCTCTGATCTCGTCCAAATCAGTTGGGTGCATCTGCTCCGCATCGTCCGTGTAAGGGCGAACAAAGAACTTGGGCGTCGCGGAGAAGCGAGCCATGATCTTCCGGTAGTACCCACTCAGGCTGAATTCCTTCTGTGGCCGACGCATGCGGTATGGGTCCAAGCCACCGTTCTCTGGTCGACCCATGAACTCGGAGTAAAAGTCGCCAATCTCATTTTCTGGGTACAGGATATCGTAGCCAGGAACCGGAAGAACAATGTCGAATATGGTGTATTTTCCACTGGCGGCTTCCTCGGCAGTCAAGGCACGAGACTCTTGGTAAAACTGTTCTTCTTCCTGGCTCGGATCAGCCGACATGTCTCCGCTGCCCTCCTTGGCGCGCAAAGCGCTGGCGCCTTCAGGCTCGACGAGCACGAGGTCTCCAGCAATGACCTTGCTTCCAAACTTGGACCATCGATGACTGACAACCCAGTTCCAAACAAGAGACTGGTAGGCATGGATGTAGAGGTTGCGGAGACCACGCGTGATCTTGAGGAGGGCGCCACAAAAGTCACGGCGGCTCTCAGGACGGCTGAGGTGCTGGAGAATGGCAGACTCTGCGCTGTAGCGCCTTGGGAGCGTCTGTAGCGCGGGGGTCGCGTCTCCGGTAGACTGGAAAAGGGCAATGGCCCGCGCGCGGTTGACCTCTTCTCGTTCCGAGGCCATTTTAATGTCCTCGTCATCGAGACGGGACATGACGGCAGGATCAACGTGGAGAATGTGACGGCAGGCAGATTCAAAGTCGCCGCCGAGGATTTTCAGACCGACTTGTTGCGTGCCAACAGCGTGGGTGCCAAAGCGCTGCAGCCCAAAGTAGTTGATGAAGCCGTGCTGCTGGACGTGGTCGAGGGAGGCCTGAACCGAGGCCTCGACTGTGCGGAGACGATCAGATAGGGAGCAGTCCAGGGCTTGGACGAGCTCCACGTTCTTGATGGCAATCGTAAACTCGTTACCGCCGTGCTGTCCCAGCTGTATGGGAGCCTTGTTGTAACTAAAGTCGCCAACTTTGATGTAATTGCTGCGCGAGTTCAGCCAGCCAGGGTTGATGGAGCCATGGTGCTTGACACTGACACGCTGAGTGGTGGCAGCGCGGCGGTCCTTTGTGCCAGCAAAGCCGAAGCTGGGCGACTTTGTTTTGAGCAGACGGGCCAGGTAGTTGATGGCCTCCATGGTGTCCTTGTTCTCCTTGTAGAGGGTGAAGTGGAGGTATGGTCCTCTGGCGCCGTCTTGGGATCCGCCAATCTTGGAGCCCGAATTTCCACCACGGCTGTCGCGCTGGTTACGGCGAGGGCCGCGCTTCCCACGGCCGGGGGCAGGCTTGGCTGTGATAGAGTCTGTGCTGGGGTCGGCCTGGGTCTCGAAGCGGCCAGCGAAGATGCGGCGGACCTCCTAGAGGACAGAATGTTTAGCTCAGGATCAAAACAGGGGACCGGATGAGGGCAGCGCACCTGGTGGATGTGGCCACGCTGGCTGCGGTCTGAAGTCACCGAGAAGGTGATCTTGACTTTTGTGACGGGGGTGCCAGAGACCATCTCTGCGAAAGCTTCCTGGAGTTCCTTGGCCGCCTCGGTGCCGATAAGAGCTGCCAGAGACTGGGCATCTTCCGGTGAAATCTCGACAGGTTCCTGTGGCTTCTCTGGCTGAGCCGGGTTGCCTGCTGGGTTCTGCTCGGCTGCCGGTGGCTTGTCAACGTTTTCGGGTTCCTGTCAAGGGAATAGTCAGCAATTTTTGGACAACTGAAAATTCTCCATCCATTCCATTCCATTTTGAGCCAGTCACCTTTTGGGCCTTGTCTGCCAACTCGGCCAGCTCTGTCAGATAGACGACGGTGCCATCTTTTCGCACCTCGTGCACGATAAAGTCCGTGTATCTGGTCGAAATCAAAAACATGAGTCAAAAGGCAAAAGGGAAGGGTGGAAAAGACTGCAAAAGCTCACCGCTTTCGAATGTCTCCAATCCAGCCAAAGTCAACGCTGGAAGTGTAGTGCAGGATTCCCAGCTTCTGCTCTGAGTTGAATCGGACTTCTGGCAGGTGGTTGCCAGACGGGGCGCCCGTGAGATTGGCCATCTTTGGAAGGAGGAGTCGATCACGAAGAGAAGAGAAGAAAAGTCATTAGAAGAAAGGCAGGAAGGAGCAAGGAAAGTCAAGCCAAGTAATTTAATTATAATACTGCATAGAAGGAGCGCTGTCCTGCTGTGGGGTAAAAGCGCCAGAAAAGAAAAAAAGAAAAAAAGAAAAAAAAAAAGAAAGCTAGAAATTCTGCTGTTGGAATTAGTCACCGCTTTTGAAACAGGAAGGCGGTGTGCTGTGAAGGAGGGAGTGCGACATGCTGATGTTATTACGATCTGAACAGAAAAGGTAGAGTATTTCATAGCAGTAGAAAAAGAATAAACGACAATCATAGACTACATTGTATGTAGACAGTCGATTACATACAATACCGTCCAATGGTGTATGAACGGTTGAGACGAGGTTGGACGGAGTATTGCGTAGTCCTTTCCTATTCGGGGAACAGCGGGGCACATCGCTACTCTTGTAAATCTACGAGGCTGCCTTTCTCATGCGTCTTTTCTCCTCAGTCCCCTCCATTTGTCATTACATAATCGCAAATCAACAACGACCCCAGCCAGCATGGCTAAGAGCAAGGCTGCCGACTCCAAGAAAGGCGGCGACGCCAAAAAGGGAGACAGCAAAAAGGGCGGCAGCGACGTCAAAGGCGCCCAGCAGATCAACGTCCGCCACATTCTGGTGAGCTTCAAAGAGAGTCCTCCTTTTCGCTCAGTGGTCGGATGACCATTTCTGACTCTTCCCATTCCTCTTCAGTGCGAGAAGCACGCCAAGAAGGAAGAGGCGCTGATCAAGATCCAAGTTGGGGGCGCCAAGTTTGACGACATTGCGCGCACCTATTCTGAAGACAAGGCACGCCAGGGCGGCGCGCTGGGCTGGAAAGTGCGTGGCAGCCTGGATCCGGCCTTTGAGGCAGTGGCCTATGGGCTGCCGGTGAGCTCGACGTCATCGCCCGTCGTGGGTGAGGTCAAGACATCGTTTGGCTATCATATTATCATGGTGGAGGGGCGAAAATGAGCCAGCGTCTGTGCATGTGATTTACTTGTGAGAGAAAAGAAGGAAATGAAAAAAGACAAAAATCTATTAGTGGCTACTACTCTCTTGCTCCTGCTGCTCCTGCTCGTTCTCGCTTCTTCTGCAGGCAACGCAGATAGCCCTCACGTGAGAGACCGCACTGCTCAGCCCAGTCGCCCATCTGGTCGTCCTGCACCTGTGGCTTGACAAACAAGTGTCCTTTGCCAGCGGCGTCGGCAGACACGTCCAGAGGCGATGCACGGCCGCTTGTGTGACCGTCGCTGACGCTCGCCAGCTCGTCCGGCAGACCTGTGTAGAGGGGCCTGTTTCTGCTGTCCATGTCGTCCAAGTCGGCATTGTCCTCGGAGCCTTCTCTCCTGTCTCTGTCGCTCAGGGATTCAAACGGATCAACATCCGACTGCTGTTCCGACTGCTCCGACTGTTCCGACTGCCCAGGCTGCCTCTTCTGATATTCCACGGCCGCACGGTTCTCTTCCACATCTAGAAAGTAGTCCTTCCACTTGGACTTTGGCTTGAGAAGAGGCAGTACGGGACGTTTGCCCTTGCCGCCTTTGCCACGGGGCCGCCATCCGGGATGGGAAACACGGCCGCCATCGTTGCCGGCGCCGTCGTTTCTGTCTTGGGCACGCTTATATGCCAAGGGTGCCGTCGCTACGCCCTTGCCAGCAAGCACATCTAGGCTGCCCGTGGCGGTGTCGGCACGCGTGCTCTTCTTCTGTAGCATCTTTGCAATGTACAGGGCGTCGGCAGCCGGGACCAGCTGCCGGATCTGCTCGTTCTGGTGATCCTGCTCGCCTGTCTGCTTCTGCTGACTCTGCTGGTTCTGGTCTTGAAGGGCAGAGATCTGGTCCAGCATGACCATGGCCTCGTCAGCCACTTCCACCGCCGTCAGTGCCGACTCGTCTCGGCAAAAGACGGCTTCCAGGACAACCTTTCTCATAGAGTTGGCATTGTTTTTGCTGCTGCTGCTGCTGCTCTTGGCAGCACCGCATGCTTGTTGGATCTTGTCGAGCAGCGTCGCGTTGTGCTGTGGCAGAAGTGACCGGGGAGGCGGACCACTGCTGGCGAACCAGAATGTCTGTGGCCCGTCATCCTCTCCATCATCATCATCTGACCAGCTCGCATCCAGCATCTCAGTCGTGCCCGTTAGGTCCCGCGTCTGCTGTAGACAGCTCTTGTTGCCTTGGCGGAGACAGCGGGAACACTGCATGGGCGGTGCCGACCAGAAAGGCGAGTCACAGTCGCCGGACTGGATGGCCTCGAAAAGAAGCCGACAAGCGGAGGCATGCATTGTGCCGTCCGTCGGGGTCGGCTGGTCTGTGTCGGCGGCCGTGGGGGCCTTGGTGGCATGGTCTGCCGACGGAAGGAGAGACGGGTAGCTCGGGCGGTCGCGGTCGTCCAGGAACGACTGGGCATAGGGGTGAGCGGCGAGAGAGCAGCTGGCGTTGGCGAGGACACACTGCAGACAGGGCGGGAGGGGCGGCGGTAGAGGCAGCCGCTTCCTATTCTGTAGCGACTCAGCTTCCATGGCAGCGGCTTCTCTGTCCCGCTGCCGCTCCCGCTGCCGCCTATCCTTCCACTCTCGCTGCCACTCGGCAATGCGCCGTGCCCGCTTGAGGGCATCGTCCATCTGGCTCTCGCCCGTAGCCAGGCCCAGACCTCTTTCGAGGGCGGCAATGGCCCTGTCCCTGTCGGTGTGCATGTACTTTTGGACCTGCTGAACCACGGGGTCTTGGACTTGGATAGACCTGCCAGACTGCAGCACCATGTCCCGGTACTGCAGGTAGAGCTTGCCGAGCTTGGCGGCCTTGGAATGGCCCTTTGTCGGTATGGACTGGATGAGCTGGGCGGTCGACTGCGGGAGACGGCCGGCAGATTCAAGCTGGGCAAGGTCGTGGGCGGCCGTGTTGATCTGGCTGCCGCTGCCTATAAAGCCTTGTTGCGATGCCGTGCTAGGGTCGAGCTCGGGAAAGAACTGAGCCAATTGCATTCGAATACTATCCACCTGAGGGAATTCGAAATTCGCCATGATGATGAGTTGTCAGGAGTCAGGTGGTGGGAAAAATAATGAGGGAAAAATAAAATAAAAAAAACAGCAAAGACGAATATAAGAATACTAGACGGAAGACGCATGATGAGAGACGAAAGAATATATAGAGATACATAAATACTTTCAAATTAGGAGACGGTAGACGAGCAGAGAACAATGACGATGGATGGGCAACAAACAAGACCGCAATGTATCTTTTTTCAACCATAAAAAACCCACCTCCAAAGAGATATTTCAAAGACGATTCAAAGAGAAGCTCAAGAACAAACAATGAAACTCGTTCAGCAGAAGAGATGTACAGCAGCAACCAAAAGAGCAACTGCACAGCATTTCTATTACAGCAATGATCTTCAAGCGCTTCACTTTCAACCAAAAAAAAAAAAACAGAGGGAAATAAATTTATCCTCTCCAGATGTGAATATCGAAAAAAAGGCCATATTCCAGCGCCTGGTATAGATAAGTACAAGTAAGCACGTGCCCTGAAGCCAAAGCAAGTGTTCATAGTAATAATAATAGTGAATATACGGAGTAGTATCAGTCAACGCTAAAAAGTAACAGTGGGGGGTTCCCCATTTTCTCACCAACAATTCGAGTTTGAGGGGAGTGGCGGAGCTCTCTCTCCTTTCCACTTTCCAGCCAGCACCCCGGCACCCTGACTCTCAAGCACTCGAGCACTGGAGCACTCAAGCACCCTGATTCCTCTTGTCGTCTGTCTCTCCCGACAGCCTGTCCTCCTCTTCCGACGCACACGCCTCCTGCCTGGTCTGCCCACCCGACTTGACCAGCCTCTTGACTTTTTGCGAGCCTCGACTTTGCCAAACAAGACAACAAGACAACAAAACAGCACAACAGCACGACAGAAAAACAGAAAAACAGAAAAACAGAAAAACAGCACAGCAGCACAGCAGCATAGCAGCACAACAAGACAACACTCTTCTCGAGCCTCTCCTTTCCTCCTTTGCCCCTTTGCCCCTTTGGCCCTTTTTCTCCACGGCTTCGACTCTGCGGCCACCCTTTTCCACTTCTCTTGCGACAGACGAGCTGCTCCTCTTTTCCAAATGGCTGGACGCTTTGTGCGCGCATCCAAATACCGTATGCTCCTCCCCCCCCCCATCTCTAGCTTGCTCATCAGCTTGGTCTGTCTGGCCACCACTGACGACCCTCGTCTTCTCCCCCGTCATCAGGCCATGTCTTTGGCAAGCCGACGCGCCGGGAATTCTGCTACGACAACATCCACATCAGTCGCAATGCCTGGGACACCAACTTGGTAAAGGTCAGTACCGACCAGACAGGCCATCGGGGACGGACACACGGCCGACTCGGCCTTTTTTTTTTTTTTTTTGCTAACAGACGGCGCGCGGCGGCGGGTGTATAGGCGAACCCCGAGTTCCTCTCTGTCAACTGGGACTCGAGCGGCGGCGGCGCCTTTGCTGTCATTCCTCATGGCGAGCGCGGCAAGCTGCCCGACCAGATTCCCCTCTTTCGCGGCCACACGGCGGCCGTGCTCGATACCGACTGGTGCGTGCCCAATGGCGAAGTGGTTCCGAGAGTCTATGAGGATCTGTCTGGCTAATCGAGTGCTTGCAGGCATCCCTTTAATGATCATGTCCTCGCGTCGGCCTCTGACGACGGCAAAGTGTTCATCTGGCAAGTCCCCCAGAACTTTACGCTGCACACCGACGCCGAAGAAGTCGTAGATGTCAGCCCGGTAAGCAAGCTGACGGGGCACTCCAGGTAGGTCTCTTGTTGCTCTCTTGTTGTTCTCTTGTTGCTCTTTTGTTGTGTTTGCCGGCGCTAAACCGACTCGCTTCCCTCAGAAAAGTTGGCCAGGTCCTCTTCAATCCGTCGGCCGAAAACATTCTCGCCTCCGCCTCGGGCGACCCCTCCATCAAGATCTGGGACATTTCCACCGGCCAGGCCGCCTTCACGCTGAAACAGCCCGACATTGTCCAGAGCCTCTCCTGGAGCGCCAACGGAAATCTGCTGGCCACGACGTCGCGCGACAAGCGCCTGCGCATCTGGGATGTCCGCCAGGAAAAGCCTGCCCACGAAGGCCCGGGCCATCTGGGCGCCAAGAACAGCCGTGTCGTCTGGATGGGCGACCACAACCGCTTTGCTACCACGGGGTTCTCGCGCATGAGCGAGCGCCAGATGGCCCTCTGGGAGCCGGGTCGCAACGACCCCATTGGTGGCTTCAACTACCTCGACTCCATCTCTGGCGTGCTGATGCCTTTTTGGGGTGAGCCTTTTCTTTTCCTCCTTTTCCTCCTCCTTCTTTTCCTTCTTCGTTTTTCGTCTGGCAACGACCATGCTGACGCTCATGCAGATGACGGCTCCAACTGTCTGTACCTTGCTGGCAAGGGGTACGTGGATTGGCTTTGGATGCGCTCGCGTATCTTGTTTGTCTGCTAATCAGTTATAGTGACGGCAATATTCGCTACTTTGAGTATGAGAACGACAAATTCGAATTTCTCTCGGAATACAAGTCGGGCGATCCGCAGAGAGGCATTGCCTTTGTACCCCGACGTGGCGTGAATGTACGCAACTGATCTCAGCAGTTCCTTTTTTTTTTTCCTTCTTTTTTTTCTTTTTTTAGTTTTTTTTTCAGGTTTCCTGTCTAACCACTCTCCATTCTCTCCAGGTACACGAAAACGAAATCATGCGAGCTTACAAGACGGTCAACGACACATACATTGAACCCATTTCCTTCACCGTCCCCCGACGTGCCGAGACCTTCCAGTCCGATATCTTCCCTCCCGCCATTGGCCTGAAGCCTGCCATGTCATCCGCCGAATGGTTCTCGGGCAAGATTGCACTTCCGGCCAAGATCGACCTGGAGAGCGTCTACGATGGCAATGCGCCCGTCGAGGTTCCCGCCGACTACAAGCCCACCCCCACCGCGACAAGCTCGGCACCGGCGCCGGCTGCGGCCGCTGCTCCTTCTGCTGCTGCTGTGGCGCCTAGCAAGGCGGCTGCCCCCAAGGAGCCAGAGCCGAAGCCTACCCCCATTCGCACTAGCCCGCCACCCAATGTGATCGATCAAAAGGCCTCCATGTCGTCGATTGCCAACAAGTACCAGGACGAGGACGAGGACGAGGATGATGATGAAGCGGAGACCTCCAGCTTTGAAGAGGTCGGCCGGCCACAGCCGCGTCAGGCAGCGGCAGCTGCTGCGCCGGCCATGCGGGGCCCTTCTTCGCCGTACAAGCCGTCGCCGGCGACGGCGGCCGTCAAGTCGCCCGTTTCTCCAGTGGTGTCACGTGCCCCTGCCTCTGTCCCTGCTCCGGCTTCGGCCAGTGTGGCCGACGCCCTCGAGAAGCTGACGCTGCTGGTGAAGGAGCAGAACAGCAAGATCGATTCGCTGGCGGCAGAGGTAGACGGCCTGAAGAAGCGTATCCTCGTTTCGTCCGACCAGAACGAGAGGATCCGCCAGCTCGAGCTGGAGCTGGAAGAGGCTCGGTCGTGAAAGGGACAAGAAAGCACGCGTCTCAAACATGCTTTGAAGTACCCCGTATCCTTTTTTGCCTGTAGTTTCCTTGTCATGAATTTATCCCTTTCTTTCTAGTCTCTTATGTTTTTTACCTATTTTTTTTGGTCTTTATCTTTGAATAAAGTGAGTACTGGAAAGTCAGCTCGTATGCTTGATCATAGTGGTGGCTACTATATACGAGTGTAACTAGAACAATACCTCTGGTACCATGCACATTCACTCCGGGTATAGTTTATTCCGACGGATAACTGCCTACGTTTCTTGTCCGGTTCGTTTCTGTCTATAATCTCGCATGATGTGGCATCTTCTCAGAAGAACTTATTCTCATCTAGATATGACCATTGTGCCAGCAGAGCAGCTGATTAAGAATCATTGTACGAGCACAGGAAAACAGCAAAAGAGCTTCTTTCACACCGTTTTGTAAAAAGCTCACAATGTCATGGGGAATCTGGACAAGATTTGAAAAAAAAAGAAAGAAAAGAAATAAGAGGGGAAAAAAAAAAAGAAATAATGAAAGTGGTTGGATAAGGCTGCATGCTTTTATATGAAAAAGAAAAAGGGTAACAAAAAATTATCAACGTTAATTTACAAATGGCTCCGCTGGGGCTCGAACCCAGGACCTTCTGCGATTCTCAAATCGCTTGTGAAGCAGACGTCGTAACCAACTAGACCACGGAACCTGTTGCATTATGACTAGAGGCCTGATTATTCAGTCTATGAGGAACATTTCTCTGGTCAAGTTTGGAGACGTCATCATTACTTCACACGTTGAATTTCTTAAGACTTGCCACGTACGGACTGTCATGAAGATAGCACAACACACTCTATTAAATGTACAGTGGCCACCTACGCCTGTCGACAGGAATAGGTCATACTCCTGCTTCCCCCGAAATAAAAGCAAAGAGATAAAACAAGAGGAGAAAAAGAAAGAGACCTGAAGAAAAAAGAGACAGATTGAAGAGGAAAAAAGAGCAAAAAAAAATAGAAACAGGAAAGCTGGTAGGACCACCCGTCTTATAATAGAAGAAGCTAATCAGCTTTCACCATCAATCATGCAGCATGCTGTTTTGCTACTTCGCCATCACCCTTCATTGTACCTCCAGATAACCGTCCCCGACGTAGAATGAATGAGACTCTAGCGAAGTGCCACTGTTTCAACGCTCCTACTGAAAACAAAGAGAAAAAAAGACGGAAGGAAAACAAAATAACAAAACAAAAAATAGAAAGGAAAAGGGAATTATACAGTCTCCAGTCATGCGCCGCAATAAAGAAAACATTGCCAGTTGGTATTCCGGTCCTTATCACTCCTTTTCCCTTTCCATGAATTTTTTTTCCAAGATTCACCAAGGACCATTAAAAGAAGAACATCCGCTCTCTTCTTGTCTGCCTCCGCCAGTGTTTTACTCTCACGCATCAGCTGTCTTCCGACTTGCCGTCGTTGTCTCCATTCGCGCTTGCGCTCGCTCCATTCGAAACGAGCTTAATCTTGGGAAGCGGATTGGCTGTCGCTGGTGTGCCGGATCGCGTAGTTGGCACGGCTGACAGCTCCTTGTCCGAAGACGGCTCCAACTCCTGGAGTTCAGGGTGCTTGGACAATTCCTCGTTGAATTTATCATTAAAAAAGGACTGTATTGGTCAGAAAGAGGGAAGAATGGAGGGGAGAACAGGTGCCGTGCACAGCACAAGAAATACTCACTTCCATCGTATTAGCATCCTTGTACAGTAAACTGATATCATCGTTATACGTCCGACAATTGTTGCATAAGAGCTGGACGTCGGCCTTCATGTCGCTCAGTTTATGGTATTCGTTCTTCTTGATCTTGGTGTTGATCTGGTTCATGCAAATCGGCTTCGAGATAATGACATAATAATCTCCATAGTCACGCTTCGAGGGCAGCTTGATAAACGGCCCAATGATTAATCGTTTAGCCAGATCCTCCTCATCAGCTTCGTTCTTATCTTCGCTGTCTTCTGGCTCCGGATAGTCAACCTCCAGCGTTGTCAGCCCATCATACAAGCGCCGCAGACTCTCCTGAAGTGCCGCACGTTGATGCGCTGTGATGCCGCTATAGTGATTCCCATTCGCCTGACCAGCGACCGCCTTGGGACGTCCTTGCGGGCCGCGTCGCTTCTTAGCCGGAGGAGGTTGCGGCTGCTCATCTTCGCCGTCATCTGCTTTGCGCTTGTCGTTCTTTCCGGTTGACTTGCGCCCACGCTTCTTGACCGGCGTCTCTTGCTCTTCGGTGCTTGCGCGACTGACGTCAGGAGACTCGTCACCAGATGCATTGGCAACAGACCCGCCGGCAAGCCTCTTGAGACGGTTGGCCTCACGCTTGTCCTTACGTGCCTGCTTCCGCGCAGCTGCCGCCTCTGGTGAATCTTCGTCATCATCGACAGCCATGAGCCACTGCTCTTCCGTGAGACCATCATCGTAGCGCACCTTGGTCCGCTCACGCGCACCACGACCAAGAATAACCTCGGACTCTTCCTCGACTGGGTTGCTGTCGTTGACATAAATATCTGGCAGCTCGTCTTCAGCCATCAAACGCGGGACGGCCTTGCAGCCAGGCGCAGTGCCGTAAATCGGGTCCTGGCTTCTTTCAGCATCGATTTTCTGAAAGGTCACCAACTCAGCTTCGCTGCGAGCAAGAATCATGTTTAGCTCCTCGTCGTCCATCTCCTCTTGCTCGCCCGACTCAGCCATGTCTGCCGATTCTAGAAGGGTACGCAGCATAGCGTCACGATCTGTCTCGGAAGACTTGTTATCGAAGCGACCGGCTTGAATGACTTTGCCGTCCATGTCAAGCTTGAAGCGGGCACGCTCCAAAATCTTTTCTTCGATTGAAGTGGACGTGATCAAGCGAAGAATGCGCACTTCGTTCTTTTGGCCGATACGATGGGCACGGTCCTGCGCTTGAAGATCCTGATGAGGATTCCAGTCAGAGTCATAGATGATGACGGTGTCTGCCGTCTGCAAGTTGAGACCCAAACCACCGGCACGGGTCGACAGTAGGAACATAAAGTACGGCGAGTCAGGAGCGTTGAACTCCCGCAGTAAGTCAGAACGCTCGTCGGACTTTGTGGTGCCGTCTAGACGAAGGTACTGAAAGCCACGGAACCGCAAAAAGTCCTCCATGATGTCCATAATGGCCGTCATTTGGAAGAACATGAGGACGCGATGACCTGTTGCCTGGTACTTGGGCAAGATGCGTTCCAAAAGCTCAAATTTACCAGCAGTACGCCACAGGAGGTCGTTGCTAATATTGTTGGGATTCATGACCGTCTCAATTTCGTCAAACACAAATGGGTGGTTACACAGCTTCCGCAGCTGCATGATGACGTTGCTGAGACCACGAGCACCTATCTTGTTACCCTTGCCATCGCTGACAATAAGCTTATTGTTGGTGAGCATTTCCTTGTATAAGCGAGCCTGCAGTGCAGAAAATTTGCACTTGATAACCTTTTCGGTCTTGTCCGGCAAGTCTTTCTCTACATCCTTCTTGAGACGACGTAGCAGGAAGGGTTGGAGCACTTTGTGGAGACGTCGAATGACAAGAATTTGCTCTTCTTCGTTAAGCTCCATACGGTCCTGACCACCCGTGTTGGCAAACGGCGTATTGAACCACTCGTCAAACGTCTTCACCGACTTGAAGATGTTGGGCAGCACAAAGTTGAGCATAGCCCACAGTTCGCCTAGGTTGTTCTGCAGGGGCGTACCAGTCAGAATGAGACGGAAGCGCGTATTGTAGTACTGTGAGATGGTGGCGCTGAGCTTTGAATTGCTGTTCTTCATGCGGTGACCTTCGTCGACAATCATGTGGAACCATTTGATCTTGCTGAGCAGCGGACGGTCCTTGATAACGTACTCGTACGTGGTCAGCAGAACTTGGAACCGACCCTGGCGGATCTTATCCTGATGTGTTTTACGCGTCGTGGGCGGTCCCTTGTAGACGATGCGAGCCACGGAGGGCGCCCACTTTTCGAACTCGAGGTTCCAGTTGGTCAGTGTGCTCAGTGGCACAATAACCAGGTACGGCCCACTCTGGTGCTTCCGCTCAATCAGATACGTGATTAAGCTAATAGTTTGGATGGTCTTGCCGAGACCCATTTCGTCGGCCAAGATACCGTTGAGGTTGTTGTTGTAGAGCGAAATCATCCACTGCAGACCCTTGATTTGGTACTCCTTCAGCTTGCCACCAACAAGAATGCTGGCTTGCTCCGTGACCTCTTCCTGGATGCGGTGAGCCACGGCGTAGTAATCAATCTTCCGTGCGCGATCCTCATCTTCCGATTCACTATCACTCTCTTCAACGCGGAGGCGCTCGTCGCCATAGCGCTCAGCAGCCTCGCGCTGTTGGGCCTTGACAGAAGAGGCGAGCTGGTGCAGGAAACCGTCGGTCTGCCGCAGAAGTTGGGTGATGCGGGTATCCTTGGCCTGGTCGAGCAGCTTGAGATAGGCTTCTTCATCGTTGGCCTTGAGAGCCTGCAGACGCTGCTTGGCCGTGCGCTCGAGCCGCTTCTGCTCTTCCTTCTCAATGTTGAAGTGCTGGTTGAACATGACCCGGCCCATCTTCTGCATCTTGTTGCGCTGGCTGGTGGCTGTCGTCATGAGTTCGGCGCGGTGCTTACTGACGGCATCGAGAAAGTCAATGTGTCGCTTCTTCTCGCGGTTCTCGCGGGCATCACGCTGCTGCTTCTCAAGCTTCTCGGTGATGCGAGCCTCCCGGACGCTCTGCTTCTTCACACGTCGGTAGTTGCTGCGATTGGTCGTCATGGCAAGGTTATCATAATGCATCATTTGGCGGCCAATCTTGTCGCGCAAAGCTCGCTGCAAGGAGTAGAGACCGAGACACTTCATTTCAATGTACGCCTTTCGTTTAATGGCGTCGTCCGGTGTTAACGTGTTGGTAGCAGTGTCCCAGTAGCTGATGTTGCTAGGCAAGGCCTTGAGCTCGGCATAGCGGGCGCTCATGCGGTTGAAAACGATCTTTTCCCGCTCGATGCGGAGAGCATCAAAGTCGATACCGGTGGGAAGGATGCCAGGTATGACAGGGCGGTTGATACGACGGCCATGGTCAAAATAGCTGATCGTCTTCCGAACAGCGCCCGAGTCGTAAGGAGACAACACACTCTTGAAAGACTTGGTCCGGCGGGCAGGTGCAGATGGATCAGCAGTGGTGGCACCGGTCTCGGCGCCGTTTAAGGCTGTCTTTGCGCCGTCCTCGCTAAGCTTTCCGGACAAGGGGGCAGGAGCACCAGCACCAGCACCAGGCGGAATAGACTTACCGCCAGAGAGTGCAAGCGGGGCCTTCTCTGAGATGGACACATTCTGCCGCCTTGAGCGCTGGCTAAAGATGACTTGCTGCGTCTGTAGAGGCACCCCGGCGTTCCGAGTGAGGTGCTTGAACGCCTGGATCTGATGCCGGAGGAGACTGAGCTGTTGCGAGGAAAAGTGGATGCCGGACGGGGAGGTGCCAGGGGCGCCACCAACAAGAGCCGCTGGGCCAGAGCTGGGGGCACTGCCGGGAGTTCCTGGCGTTGGCTGTGGCTGAGCTGCGATGCCAGCTTGAGCAGGGGGCCGGGACATTGAGGGATTGAAGGTTTGGGCAGGTCGGCCAGGCTGCTGTTGGGGGGCACCGGCACCGTTGACCATGGAGCCATTCGCAGCGGAAGCAGCTTGCTGTGCGGCTTGTTGCTGGGTATGCTGCTGTTGCTGCAACATCTGCCGCTTAAACGCCTGCTGCTGCTGAATGTTCACGAGGAACTGATGCGTCTTGATGAAATCAGGATCGGATTGGGGAACGCCTTGTTCCTTCATTTGGCGGAAGCGCTAGAGGCCAGGTCAGCAGAGGCAAAAAAAAAACAGAAAAAAAGAAAAGACCATGAAGAGAGTGGTGCAGTAATGAAAGGGGAAAAAAACCCATGGAGACAGTAATGGAAGGACGTACTTGGTAGACTTCCTGGACTTGCTGTGACGTGATGCCATTGGGAGGAGCAGAGTTGGACAGCGGCATAGAGGCCGACGTCTGCACGGAAGCCATGGTGAGTGGAGATGGCAGGTTTGGGAGTACAGTGCAGAAAGGATGCAAGGCAGTAGGCTGTGGTGTGAAACCCAAGAGCGAAGTGGTCACACTGGCTTATGCAGGTTCAAGTATGGCACATATCGAGAAGACAGCGGCAATCGCGAAGAGGACGGCTTGCGTCGCGTAAAGAATCGCAAGCGAGCAGAAGAGAAAATGAGAAAATGGGCAAGAGAGCAAATGAGTGTGGCGAGTATTTTCAATTGTCACAATGGAAAATCGCGTGCGTTGGTTTGGTCGCAAGCCGGGTGTGGTGGTGCTGGCGCGTCGTGTCGCGGTCGATAGAGGACAACAAGGGGGCTCTCTTAGGCAGCCGATGCCAATGCTTAGGCAGGTGGCAGAAAGGAAGGACAGACAGGGGAACAAACAAATAGGCTGAACGACAGACAAAAAAGGATGTGTGGCCAAGGTCGCGCGGCGTGTGTGAGGTACGGGATGTTTGCGATGCAGAGAGTGGAGGGAGTATAATAAAAAAGGGTCGCGCTGGGAAAAAAAAACAAGGGAGAAAGCCCAAAAAATCAGGTAAAAGAAAAAGTTGAGGGTAAAAAGGAGACGTGGGCACGAGAAAAAGGGACGCAGTGCGTGGCAGGCCTTTGAAAGAGGACAGACGTGCGAAAAAAATCGCGTGTCGAGATGTCTCGGGGTTTTTTGAGATGGCACTTGATGGTCACGGAGGGGGTTTGGCGATTTTTTGATGCGCGCGCTCGCCCGTTGATGATGAGAAGTGAAATGACCACGAAAGATTCGTGCGGATGGTTGGTGCGGGATGGCAACGAGAACCCACAGTAAATTTCAGAACGCCAAACAGGGAGAACTCATTCCGGCAGCCTCAGGCAGCAAAACTACACGCTCGGATGCTGGTTATCTGCATATTTAGTGGGGATACAAAGAAATCCGCTTAGTCATTTGGCGGAAATATCTCTTCCTATTCTCTCTGCGTCTTTTTTCTACAAAAAAATTACTCAATACGCATACAGGCTCCCATTTTTATTTCCTGCTTTATCGCTTGGTCTTTTTCTTGTCTGGCTGGCCGGATTCGTCGTCGTCACTGAGCTCCGCATATTCTGTCACAGGCGCCGTTTCCTTCCACGCGCCTGTGAAGATGGGGTCTTTCTTCGCGATGTCCGCGTACTTCAGTAGCGCCTCGCGTGGATCCTCGTGCAACATGCGGCTGAGTGGAATGTTCTTCTCAATATGCTTCTCGTCCGGCTGGTTGCGCATAAATGGCGTCTGCTGCGGTACATGCGGCCGCCGTGGGTCATACGACTTGCCCGACGCTGACATGCCCGTTCGCCGCGAGCCCCTTGCCTGCGCCCCCGGCACCACGATACTGTCCCCAGATATGCCAATGTTCTGATCCATAGTGAAGGACGAGTCGTCGTCCACGTGTCGCTTCTTCGGCGCCCGACGGATAATGTCTGCGGCACCCCGCGACGACCGCTCTGGATCAAATAGCATGTGCATCTCGCCATTGGCCGAGCCCGTGAAGACTTGGTTGAGCTTGTCATGCCAGTCCACGACGATCAGCGGTGAGCCCGGCGTCACGGGCGTGACCACTTCTGGCCGCAGGTTGCCGGGGTTCAGAATGTGCAGGCTGCCGTCCGCCGACCCCGTCAGAATGCTGGCGCTGTTGGGTCCATAGCGGACATTGGACATGGGGAACTGGTCCGACGTGGATGGGTGCGCGACCGTCACTAGGGCCTGCTTGAACTTGCGAGTGTCCCAGAGTTTGATGAAGCCGTCGCCGCCCCGCGTGACCACCATGCGCCCGTCGCTGCTCATGTCGAGACCGCTCGTCCACGTGTTGGCCTGGTGCGCGTCGCGTATCTCCGCCGACGGCCGCGTAAAGGGGCCGTTGCCCCCGTAGAGGACCAGCGACCCGTCGAGCGCTGCAGCAACAAGCACGTTGCTGCCACTGTTCCCTGCAGCCCAGACCACGCTTGTCATCCGCGAACGGCCCGCCGAGCCTGCCGCCCGCGACTTGAACACAATCACCTCTTTCTGAGTGCGCTTGTTATTCACGTCCCAGATACGCAGCGTACTGTCGGCGCCTGCTGTCACGCAGGTCTCCGCGTCGGTCGGGTGCCAGGCGCCCGTGGCAATCTCGCCTACGTGGCCCTTGGTGTTGTGCATGTCCCGCAGGTACATGTCGCCCTTGACAAACTCGGTGAGCACTTCGCCATCGCGAGACAAAATCTTTGCCTGCGGATGCGCCGTAACGCAGAGAATGACATTGGCAGACAGTGGGTGGAATGAGACATGGTTGACCGGATGTGAGTCTGTTTTGGCAGACGGCTTGGCCTGCCAGGGGTCTACACTCTTGAAGGCGCGCAATGTGGTCGGCGTCATCGAGGGGAAGTCGTAAAACTTGACGTTGCAGTCGCGCGAGCCGCTGACAGCGCGTGAACCGCCAGCCTCAACGGATATGCTAGTCACTGCCTTTTCGTGTGTCTTGAAGACAAGCTCATGCGACAGTGGAAACCGGTCGGTGTCATCGTCGTCTGAACCGGAATCTGAATCAGAGCTGGAGTCCGAATCGGAATCGGAATCGGAATCGGGGTCGCCATTGTCTTTCTTTGGTGCCGCGGCACCGCCCTCCTTCGCGGCTTCCTCTGCAGTGCCCTTGCTCTTCCATACTGGGCGTCGACTCCGCGCAATCTGCGCCTCAACGTCGGTTTCCTCTTTTTTCTTGCCAAAAGACGTCGGTAAAAAAGCTTTGAGTGGGTCGTCGTCGTTCAGAACAGGCTCTTCGATTTCGTAGTCTTCGTCGTCGCTCATTTTGTTGCAGGCGCAGTCCCACCGTAGATCTCGAATCGAAAGCCCTCCCTGTCCAAAAAATGCCCGCACGAGAGTATCAGAGGAGGAAAAGAGCAGACTCTGGTGTCGGGCTTGACGTGCCAGGTCACTCTCGTCACGGGCGAATTTCGTAGAATCGGTTATATGTATATCATTTATAACAATATGCACTAATAAGTGTACGTGACTGCAATCTATCTAGACACGTTTACTGAAATACGCTTTCCTGGTTTCCCATAACATTACGGCGGCGGCGCCGTTTTGCCTCCCCCGAGCCTCCGCAGTTCTTCCTCCTTCATACGCTCCTGCAATTTGACTCGCTCAGGCACGATCCGCTCCCGCGCTGCCGTGATTGTCCATCCGGGCAAACGATCCCGACCGAGAGCCTGCAACGTGGCCAGTTCGACTAGGCTATAGCTGTCTTTGCCTTCAGCGCCCTGCCGATCGAAACAGAATGGCTGCCGCAAGCTGACGGGTGGGTTCGTAATGATACGGACCTGACGCAGCGGATTCGTCGAGGCCGAGTGCAGCATCAGCGGGTGTAGCAGATAGACGTCGCCGCAGCTGCCCGTCGCCTCGACAAAGTTTGTGCAGCGAAGGGCCAGCTGCTTGAACCAGGACTGGTGGTTGCCCTTGTTGAAGTCGGGATCGTTTCGCGGTGCCATCTGCGGCGTCACGCCCTCGGGGTGGTCGTGCAGCCACTGGGCGACGTGCGATATTCCCTCGGGACAGATGACCGTGCCACCACCACCGGGCACAATGTCGGTGAAGAGCGGAATCACCAGAAGGCCCTGTTCAGGACTGTCGAGGAAGTGCATAAAGAAATCGCCGTCGACGTGCCAGCCGTGCAGGTCCTGTGGCTTGACAGGCCTGTTCGCGCCCGCCGCCGAGCCCAGGTTGACAATGAGCGAGTCGCGCCACTGCCGGGACCCCGAGGTCACGCGCTCCTCGCCTCCGCACAGCTCGCAGATGGCCTCCCAGGCGCGCGGCGCATATTCAGAGCAGTCAAAGGCCGTGTGAGACGGCATGTGGATGCGCTCCTTGTTCCAGGTGCTCATGTCTGTAGGAGACATATCCAGCCGCTTCCACACATCTTTAATGACTGTCTGTGCCTGCTCTGGAGTGAACGCTTGGGGAATCCTACGTAGATGGCTGATTAGCTGATGAGTTGTAAAAGATGGTCCAGTGGCTGCTGCCTTACTTGACCCATCCTTGGGATATGAAATGCTTCTTGTCGGCGTCAGAGAGGACCGCCATGGTGGGCATGTACTGTGTGTATCCTGTCTTTTTGGTCAGAAAGGAAATTCTTGGGCTCGGATTGAAAGAGTCGGGTTGCAGGGACAGGAGTGCGTACTGCGGGGGAGTGGGAGTGGGAAACGGACGGTCCTTATAAGAGAGCCATCCGTTGTACTCCTCACCAACCTATCACGTGGCAGACGTTGTGCATAGAGCGGATGCACATCAATAGTTCAGCCCCCTCCCTGCCGTATAATAGCTTGTGTTCGCCAGAGGCAATGATAAGCCTTTGGCCCCCAGAGAGCAGCACGTCGCCTGCTATGCGAACAAAGGACACGGGAAAGTGGTGGTCACACTAATCGCTCGCAGGGGTGCAACGAGGCGGCTTTCAAGTTCTAAAAAAATTCATATAATTAGCAACTGGCAAGAGAATATCGTCGCCGGTTTCCCAACTACAAATAATAGGAAATAACGGTGTTAAAAAAGAGCAAAAAATCTAGGAGAGTGTGGTACTCGAAACCACGACCTAGAGATCTGCAATCTCTCGCTCTACCACTGAGCTAACCCTCCGAGAATTGCTAAATGTATTGCTATGTTGGCTTATATAAGTCTGTATCGAAATCGGGACTAAAAAAAACTTCAAACTGCCCTTTGCCCCCCCATGAACTATAATTATTACTTTTCTGTTTTGCAAGACTGATATACATCATTCCCTGGTAGGTGTGGCGTAGATTCATTTTCTCGGTTCACAAAGTTGTACGATTTTCTAGAACGACGTCATCCATATACTACTAGCATTGTATCCTTATATCTCAGAGATTTAACATTATAAACAAATGAAAAACAATTTTTTTTTTTAAAAAAAGACGTGAAATCATGAATTATAGATATAAATAGCTAATCTGATTATTGGGAACGAAGGGGCGGATTGCCGTCCACTGTGCTTTAAAAAGCATGCGGTAAAGTTAAGGTCTCGTGTATGTTGTAGAGGGCTCGAAGCCATGTGCTCATCATGGCCTCGACCTGCTCATGGCTGCCGTCTTGCTTGTGACGGGCTTCATCTACAAGGTTATCACGTAGATGCTCATATGCCTCGATCATAACGAGGACCTGCAAAGCCGGGTTTGTGGTTGGACCAGCCGCACCAGCATCAGCCGCATCAGATGCGGAAGAAGGCAAAAAAGAGTATGCACCATCTCGGCCTTTTAGCCCCATCAAAGATGGCTGTCTATCCACAATAGCGGAAGTGAGCTCACGTGTCAGCAAGTCTAGGCAGATCTGCAAGCTCAAATTTCCCGGGCCCGACGAGGAGGCCGTTAGTGAAGGCGACGGCGCGAAGGTACGGAGTGCAGACGCCGTCCGTTCAAGTGTTGGTGCGGATGCCACTACTGGCACAGGTGTCGGCACAGTCAAGGTCGAAGGTGCTGACGCTGGCGTTTGTTTGGGGCGCGCGGTTGTGTCCTTGGTATCCTTCTTGGCCGGCAGTAGCAGGAATTTGCGCCGCTGAGGAAGGAGATGCTCAGGCACTGAAGCACCGTCAGACACTTCCCGGAATTCGTTATCCTGCTCCTGTTCCCGCTCCTGCTCCTGCTCGCGGTCTTGTGCTGAATTGGTATCCGTGAGCATAGAATTGCGAGACGCCAGCAGTGCGCGGTACTGCTCGGCAATGCACTCTAGGCTCGTCTTGGACTGCAGCAGTGATAGCTCGGCTGCCTCTGTGGCCGGAGCAGAAAGCGTCTCCACAATCACCGGCGGTGAATCAGGCGGTGTCTGAATTCCAAAGTTGCTATTCCATGACGGAGCAGCCTGGCCGGTTCGGTCAATGTGGTCAATTTGATCTCCGCTCTCGAGCTGTCCAACAGCATAGACGGGCGTCTTGGGCTTGCGCTGCGTCGGTGACGTCGATGATGAAGATGACAATGACGTGGCGCTGGAGACTACGGATCCGGTGGATGAGTCCAGCGTGGATGTGCGGCGATGGTGGCGATGATGATGGTGGCCGCTGCGGTGGCAGCAGCGATGGCCGTGGCCGTGAAACTCGCAGTTGACATCGTACTCGTTTAGCATGGGATTTGACGAGCAGGCGCTGCTCGGGGGTGTCAGGGAGGAGGAGGAAAAGGACGAAACCGAAGAGGACATGGAAGAATGCGGCCTCGAAGAAGACATGGAGTATGGCGACACGAGAGAGGTAGTCGCGGAGCGGCGTGCAAAAGACTGGAAGGAGGACGAAGAGGAGGATGCCGGGGAGAAAAAAGCAGCTTGCTGGGGCTGCATCTGCACTGGATGTTGCTGCAAAGTTGATTGGTAAAAGTACTCGGGGTGGCGCTGCGGAACCGACTGAGCCAGCGGGAGTGCCGGTGGCTTCCGGCTGCGGGAGGACATCCTCTGTGCTTGCGCTTGTGCCAGTGCCAGAGCTTCAGCTTGGTGTGCTGCCCGGGCCTTTGCCTGTTTCTGCTCCTGCGCGTCCAGCATGGCCAGTGTGCGGGTCTGCACCGTCTCGACTGCCTGGTGGTTTGCCTGGTTTGCTTGGTTTGCGTGGGCTGTCTGATTTTCCTGACGAGATACCTTGTGGGTTACCTGACGAGTTACCTGGCTGCCAAAGCTGCCAAGGCTGGCGGCCGAATGTGACGACACATTCATGCTGACAGGCCGCCGCGTCTCGCGCGTCTCGTAGCGGATGGACAAGAAGGCGCCGTCGTTGAACTGCGTCAACGGCCGGTCACTGCTGCTGCTGCCGACGGCCAGCATGCTCGTGTCATTGTCAGATGCATTCTTGGTCAATTTCTGCAGCTTTCGACGCAGCCGGGGCGGATTGCTCGGCTTCGGTTCTGTTGGCTTTGTCACCTCTGCTCTGAAGCCAAACAGGGGCCCAATGGCCTGTGAGAGACTCTTGCGTCGCTCTGGGGGCGCCATGTTGAAAGGAACCCAGTATGAACAGAGGTTATTCTGACGAGACAAAGTCACGGGACAAGATGGAGAGCTAGAAAGAAAAGATTCAATGGGAATCAAATGAGAGAGTCAAGTGAGAGTGGCGAACAAAAGGACGACCACGAGGGGTCGAAGGTCCTTTTTAAAGGACTCGGGGTCGTCCATGCAGTGTGCCCAATGGCATCACCAACCTTCTCTGTTTGCCTCATGGCCGTCCTCGTATACGTCACAGTGGTCAAAGTGGTCAAACTGGCGGTCGAGCACAGAACATGCATCATCATGCTAGCAGTGTATCGATCGAAACATCGGCCCTCGTATTCTGCGAGTCTGCAGCCAGACTAGTTGTCTCTAGCGTCCTTCTCATCGTGAAGATGCATGAAATAGTGCAAGAGGCAGACCATGAACACGAGAGGAAGGGTTGCGTGTGGGAAGCCAAGTGCTGGCAGGAGGGTCGGCAAAGTGGGGGGAGGCTAGAAGAGTACTTTGTATTTGCGTGTATTTACGGGGCATTGGATGTACTCGCTTAACGACCTCTCGCATGGATGGATATAGACTGCAGTAGCGTCAGAAATTCAAAAGGTTGGGTCACGAAAATAAGACGAATCGTAAAAACTAAAAAAGAGAGAGAGAGAGAGAGACCAGACGACACCGAAAAGATTATGGCAAAAAAAGATCGCCAGCTCAGCTCCCCAACCTTGTCCTTTTTACTGCGTAAACTCAATATTCACGCACGCTAGTCATCCTGCGGATGGAGAATTCGATCTTGCCGAGCAGAAGCGAAAGATGACGTAGGATGGAATGGTGGATGGATAAAAGAGAGGCAAAAGGATCACGAATTCACAAAAACATGCTTCTCACATTCTCATACGTAGTGTATAGTATAGACAACGGTAGGCGGTGACGGCCCGTCCATAGTGTCCATAGTGTACATCCTACGACAAAGAAATTCCAGGACAAAAAGACAATGCCCTCGAGCTATCAGGAGAGGCCATGGAAGCTCTGGTCTTTTTTTCTGGTGAGCAGGCCACCCGGTGGCGAGAGACCAAAGAACGAAGCACAGAGAGCCGAGGACCGATAAAGCTCTGACTAGATGGTAGCGCAGTGCTAATAATAACTCGACGGTCCACATTTTGCACGATCTCTGCATCTGTCTCCAGCTGGATACGAAGAAGCTTGTGCAAGCACTTTCCCGATTCTTCTCCAGACAACCAGACTAGCTACCATAGTAGTACAGAGTATGTAGCATTGGTGGGTTACTGTTGTGTGTGCTCGTACGGAGTACTGCATGTACAAGATGTGGCGTGGTGTCTATACCAACCAGCCACCGCACAGTCTTGCTCTTGTTCTCGTATTATATACACGAGTACGAGTATACGAGTATGCTACGCAGAACTCGTACTCGTACATAGTAGCTTGTGTAGCACTCTGAGGGTTTGATTCTGATTGGACCGCTTAAGACACGCTGTTTCATTAACAGCCAACGATAATGGATCTGCAGCTGGAGTCTGGATGCTGTCCAGAACTACTCGTAGCGGACGTAGTAGCCAGTTTCTTCAGCTTCATTGACTCGAGCACAACACGAAAAAAAAAAAGCCTCTGCACTTAAGAGTATGCCTCCTCTGCACTTAGTTTCTCTGCACTGCTTGGCATTATTAGGTAATTATCTTGGACAGCTAGAACCCCGCAATTGTCTCTTCTGGATGGTGATTTACGCATATATGATATATGGAGTAATTAAGAAAGGCGGGCACAACAAATATGCCGCACGTGGCAGAGGTGCGGTGCACGAAGGAAGTTTTGCAGTTGACCGCTGCTCTTGTCTCGTGCTATGTTGGCCGCGGTCCATTCCTCGTCGTAAGGAAGACGCGGCAGGGACGAGAGGGGGAAGGAAAGTATATCTCTGTCAAACGCCCCGGGAGCGATGACAAGACAGAGGACTTGGTTTCCGATTCGCAGCCGGTATTCGCTTTCAAAAGCATCGTCGTCGTTCACTTCCATAGACAGCATGACCGGCTGTACAGGTGCGTTTGCAGTGCAGTCGTCAGACAGAGTCACCATCCCAAACTCTCTGTAAAGCGATTGACAAGTGGGTGGGAAGAAAAGGCAGATCTAGAGAAGAGAGGGAGCAGTTGTCTTGTGCCTAGAGGAGCGATGTCTGAGCTGGGCTTGCTAGGCTGTTGTATTAAGTCGACAGGGACTGTCCTGTAAACGTAAACACGCCTCGTTATGGAGCACACAAAGACAAAAAGGTAGGATAAAGAGTTGTGCCTCCTTAAATCAACATTTATACACAATTATCTCAAACTCTGTCAATGCCACATTTCCTCGTTCTGTGCATTCAAAACGAGCCCACTCACCAGCAACACACAAGTTTCTCAGTAAGTTAGTACAAGTGCGTTGGCTTTCTGTATTTATCATTAGCAAACGTACAAACCATATGGCTATCCAAATTTGTAAGGAAACAATTACACCCGATATATGAAGCCGGTCTGATTTGTAATATACTGCTAGTCACAAAATGTGTACATTGAAATATATCAGATATACATGCGGCTGTAGGAAGGGGATTGAGTTTGTCTAGTGCCTGGTGCCCGGAACGAGCGCTACTATGTAAATGCAGTTACAAAAGTATAGGGCAAGGATTTAATATTTAATAAACAATTACTGTTTAAGGCAATTAGTCAGGCCAAATGCGCCAGTGAAATACACAGGGGAGATTCTGGAAGAGTGAAGAATAAGGCATATGCTTGCTACCAGGCATATAAAGGCAGCATGGGAAACACAGATGACAGGGCTCTACAAGAATATGCTATTTTATCATTTGGATCGTCAATACGTCCACCTTGCATATCTTGGTACTTGTAACCTTTCTGTACCATGATTTCAAATAGTGCCTCGTAAATGTAATGGAAGTAGGGAAGAAAAAAAAGAATTATATATTTTTGAGGATTGGGAAAAAGTCGATCAGGATGAATAGCGAGCAAGGATTTGAGAAATGAAGGAACTTTGAAAAGCTTGCTTTCAACTAGACCTGTGATCCATCTGACGCAAACACCAATTCCTTCCTTCTTCCTTCGAGCCTTTGCGCCATCCAATGGCAAATACCAGTTCTCAGAATCGAAACAGTGGCATTCCTGTTGGACGTCATGTGAGAGCATAATCGTCATCTTTATCTCGGTTTGCCACTTCGTCATGCCACGTTCTTCAATAGATTGGGTGTGAGTGTGAATGGAGGGGGGGCATCTCATTATGAAATGTGCTAATAGACTCCTTGCCTGACGGGGCAACTCATCTAATAGGAAGCGGATTTCGGGACCTATTATAGCGGGTCTCGGAGCCATAACCTTATCGCCTCCATCCATTACCACTCCAGGGAGACGGCTTATCGGAACGATTACGTTCGTTCCTCTCGGACCGGCTGCTTATCATAGCTTCTTATCATTGCTCGTGGGTAGCAAAGAGGTAATAATACTCGACGTGATACGTCGGAGACAGCCAGCATACATCCACGTCGCGGTGAATCCCGAATAGCTAAATGCTGTTCCACGTTCGGCCATCTCTCCTGTCTGACTGCATTATGTTACCCGGATGTCATTGCATGCACCGCTAGGCTAGCTGTACCATCCTCCTGTCTCCTCCTTCTCCCCTTTCTCCTCCTCTCCTCCTTCTCCTCCTTCTCCTCACCCCCGCTCCATATTTTTCATTCTTTCCTCTTTCCCTGTTTCTCGTGTCCAGCTAGAAAGGAAATCTGAAAAAAAAAAAGACGGAGAAAAAGGAAAAGAAGAATGTCGGAAAACCCACAAGGCGAACCGACAATGGCTGCTGCTTATGAAGAAGGCGTAGAGAATGGCCAGCGCTTGCCTCCCGGTACCGTGCATTTAGTCGACCTCGACGGCAGCATTGTCACCAAACATGCGCAGGGCGAACGCGATATTATCCTGGTACCTCGACCGAGCGAGGACCCCGAAGACCCGCTGAACTGGTCGATGAAGCGAAAACTGCTGGCGACCTCCTGCGTCGTCATGTACACAATCATGCTAGCCATCCCGTCGAGTGCCGTATATTCAGTCGTGACACCGATCCGGAAGGCAACTGGGCTTTCCTTGACTGACATCAACAACGGCACAGGAATCATGGTGGGTGATCTTGCTTCTTCTCTCCTTCCCACTTCTCCCTCCCATACATCTATTGACAGTCTCCATCCACACAGTTCCTCTTTTATGGATGGGGATGTATTGTGTGGCAGCCGCTGGCCTTGCAATACGGCAAGAGACCGGCCTACCTTTTCTCGCTTCTGACGAATATAATCATCTTGGCCACTGCGCCCCTCTGCATCACACGTCACACGTACCAGGCAAGCCGCATTCTGCTTGGCCTGTTTGGCTCTCCCGTCGAGTCGCTGTGTGAAATCTCCATTACGGATATTGTGAGTCTGAGGGAGTCGCCTGCTTGATTATTCATTGTTCCTCTCTACTAATCTCATGGTACAGTGGTTTGCGCATGAGCGACCCAAGTATTTGGCATGGTACGGCTGGTCTCTGTCTCTGACGGGAAAGCTTGCCCCCATGTTGTCTGGATTTATCAACGTGGGAATGAACTGGAAATGGACTCTGGTATGGTGCCCACTACCTTTTTTGCCTTTTCTTCTTTTTTTTTGGCATCACCCGGTTATTCCTCTTCCCCTCTGACCAGAAATGTCTAGTGGTGGTGCGCCATCTGGAATGCTATTGCATTTGTCTACTGCTACTTCCTCATGGAGGAGACAAACTATGACCGCAAGCACACGACCAAGGCTGGCCCTAGCAGCCCCCAGGCAGTGATGACCACTGACGAAAAAACCGAGAACGGCAGTGACAAGAATGCGACGGCAGATGCCAAGAATATACATTCCGGGACCAGCGATGAAGGCGAGGCCGATGTCGAAGTGGCCGATGTGCAATGGCCCCGCAAGACGTACCTGCAGAAGCTGAGCATCATGGACAAGCCGCATCCGAATCGTCTATGGGACAATTTTATTGCACCGTTCAAGGGGTTCACCTACCCAGCCGTGGTCTATGGAGGGTTCGTATTTTGCTTTGTTGCTGGGGAGATATCTGCTGTATAGCAAGCATACTGACGAGGCTCTCTCTTTCTCTCTTTCTAGCCTCATGTATGGCGCAAACAACCTTGTCTGGCCTGGAACCCAGAATGCTACTACAGGCACCGTCTACACCAGCCAGTATGGCTTCTCGACAGCCGGCGTCGCCGCTGCCTACGCGGGAGGTGTTCTGGGCACTATCGTCGGTGGATTCTACTCTGGCAAGGTCGGACGGATGCTGACGGTCCGTCTGGCGCGTCGCAACGGCGGCATCTCGGAACCGGAACATACGCTCTGGCTGTTTGCGCTGTCTGTATTTATCGTGCCCTTCAGCACCATTCTCTACGGCCTCGGCGTCGCCTACCACGTCCACTGGTTTGGCCTCGTCTTCTCGCAGTTCACCATGGCCATTGGAAGCTCACTTTGTGTCGCCGCCGGCCTCAACTACGCCATTGGCGCCTACAAGGAGCTCAGCGGCGGCATGGTTGTCACCTGCGTGCTCATCCGCAACACCCTCTCCTTTGCTATCAACTATGCCATCACGCCCTGGCTGGAAGCCCTTGGCTACCGCAACACCTACATCAGCGTCGCCGTCATCGGCTTCGTCTATAACCTCAGCTTCCTCGTCATGATCAAGTACGGCCGCCGTCTGCGTGAGATGACGGCCACTCGCTACTGGCGCGATGTGGAAGATGCCATTAAAAAGGGAATGAGCCACTAATAACTCTTTTCCCCCCCCAGTATTTCAAGAAGAAAGACATGGAAAAGAATAAATGTATATAACAACACCGGCTTACAAAGAATGCTATAGACCTGGAAGTTGTCAAAATATAAGTCGTTTTTGAAAAACAATTTATCGTAAAATAATATTGTTCAGCAAAGTCTGTTGTGCTGGCAACTCTTTGCATCTTCTTATACCTCTTAACTGCATAAGAGTGCATACAAAATGCATTCTGGTTAGTAAGCGGAGCTAAGAGTCGACCGTGACGAAAGTTCTGTAGATAATTAGTAGAGCGAACTTTATTCAACACTGCCGGAGCAAGAGAAAGCCCTGGGGAAAATATTGCATTTTTCGGCTCACGATGCCTCTCACAGATACAGTTGTCGACGAAGAGGGCTATGTCTCGTCTGAAGACTCTGATTTTGCCCCTGACGACGCGCAGGATCATGCTTCTTCGGTAGAGCACTCGGATGACGAGGAAGGCAAGGCTGCGACACCTACAGCATCTACGACTGCCAATCGGAAGCGAAAAGTACAAGAGGATCGCACAGCCAATGCGGAAGAGGATATTCACATGGTGGATGCCGAGGATGCAGGGTTAGAGAACTCGGGCGACGAGGCCGTGATTGGCAAGGGCAAGAAGAAGAGGCGGCGGCGAGAAAAGAACGAAGACGAAGACGAAGACGACAATGGCACGAGGAGCTTTATCAAGACGCGCAGCCAACGTGCCAACGAGTGAGTTTCACTATTTTTGGGGGGAGGGGGGATTCTCTTCCTCTTTCTATATAGACAGCTAACGGTGGCATTTAGAAAAGCAGAGCGACGCGCTGCCACCGTGCGCGGACCAGTGACGGTTGACGTCGATGCACTGTGGGCGCAAATGACGGCCGATCCGAGCAAGCAAGCAGAGCAAGAAGAGTACAAGGAAGGAGAAAAAGTCGATCTGGAAGAGGAACAGGACGTGGCCGGCGCCAAAGATGCAAAGAATACGGCGGCGGCCGGCAACGACACGATGATCAAGATCAAACGCACATACAACTTTGCTGGCCAAGTTCACACGGAAGAAAAGCTGGTGGCCCGGAACTCCGCCGAAGCCAAGCTCTACCTGGCGTCTCGGGAAGAAAAACATAGGAAAAAACGGGACAAGAGGCGAGCCAAGAACGCCGCAAATGACGACGTCAACGATGTGGCCAGCGACGACAACATCAACAGCAGCAGCGACGGCACTGGCGAGAACGAGGAGCTGCGCCCGCCACCACGCAAGGCGTTCCGCTCCATCTTTGAACCCGTCTTGCAGATGCAGCAGCTGCTCCTCGCCACCATGGGCGCCGATGCTGGATCTGCCCTGGCGCGCCGCGCAGACCTCGACCTCGGCCTCCAGGCCCGTCTTCAGGCCCGCGAGCAGCGTGCTGCACAGGCCAAGAAGCTCAGCACCGTCGAGAAGAGCCGGCTAGACTGGGCTGGGTTTGTTGACAAAGAAGGCATCCAGGACGAATTGGCGCTCGCCGGCAAGTCCAAGGACTCCTTTGCTGAGCGACAGCTCTTTTTGGCTCGCAGCGAAGCCCGCCGCGAAGAAGAAGCCCGACGTGCTCGGATGGCGAGCAAGACGTGAATGGTGTGGCTGTGAAGGGATTAGCCCTAGCACATTTTACTCACATCTTCTTCTCCAGTAGCCAATGTTTCTAGACTCGGCTAATAACTATTATTCATGATGCAGCCTCGACGCATCTACCATTCCCAGGACGGCCTTCTCTTATACACGAGATATCCCAAATGGTGGATCTTTTACGGAAGCAAACCATCGAGTGGTCATGCCCTCAAGCAAGAGAGAAATAGTACATCAGAGACTATCTACGCACTAGGCTTTCCAAGCGGCCCTCGAAGCACATCGAGATGGCCTGGCCGGCGGCTGATTCACCTCTCATAAATGAGCAAGGTAGAAATGCTAAAAAATGCTCTGTAAGTGGCTTCTAGTATATACTTTTATCAGAGGAAGGGCCTGTCAAGAAAAGCAGTTTATAGTATGATAAATTGCATCACAACTACTGCAGGAAATTCGAGCTGATCAAAGATTGTTAGCACTCCCATTGCGTAGATCTCATATGTAATAAATCGTTTTAAGACAATGTCTGTTTTCATCCTACAAGTGGGCGATGGACCACATTCAAGCTAGTCGTCTCGCTCTCCTGTATTGTATGCGCGCGATTAGAACCACATGAAACACTTCCATCAAATTTAGCTTTTCTTGCTTTCGGTAACGTGCTGCCATAACCTTTGTCTTTGGCAATCAACGTGTCTGCGGCTGTTTCAAAACAGGACTGATCACTCCAATATTGTTCATCGATCATGCTGCGAAGGTCTACCACTGCCGGTATGACTAAATCTCGCGGCTTCCAAGTGAATAGTTTCTCCCTCTCCTCGAATAGACGGCACTCTTGTTCATTCTCAGTAAACCAGGCATGGCTGATTGCCTTCCCCGCAATAGGCCGTTTGAGAGGATCGAGAGCAAGGCAAGATAGGAGAAACTGAATACCGCTCTCCGAGATGGGTCGTTCGAGGGAGGCAGTCCGCTCAAAATTCACAGATCTCACATGGCACGCTAGGTCCGCCATATTTTTCATGTGGGCGGGCACCTCAATGGGCTCAAACCCTGATATCAGCTGGAGCATCAAAACACCAAGAGCCCAGATGTCAACTGCAACGCCATGTCCGCCATGCCCCAGTTCGTTGCAGGATAGGCGAAGCTCACTAAACGTTCTCGTTAGAAGGATAAGTCACGAATGAGGAAGATCCGGGGAAAGAAAGAGCCTTTATATTATGGAATGGACTCACGGTGCTTGGTATTGATCCGTGCCAACATTCGACGTCATCCTTCCGAGGCCAACAATTCCAGAGCAGCCAAAGTCTGCCAAAGCAATACGATGTGAAACCTGTGAGCTTGTAGTACACAGGACATTTTCAGGCTTGATATCTCTGTGAGCAATTCCTTTGCTGTGGAGATAGGCAATGGCCTTGAGAACCTGAGTCACGATCCATTTGATTTCGAGTTCCGGCAGAGATTTTTCTCGCTCCAAAAGAGAGAAAAGGTCACCGCTAGTGGCCAACTCTCCAAAGGTGTACCTGTCCGAAAGACGTGAGCAGAGGAAGGGGATAGTATCTCAGTTTCAACCGTACATGCTCCTGTGTGTTCGAAAGGCACGCTGAAATGCAATGACATTGGCCTGGTTGCATGTTAGTGAACCATTGCCACTGTCGTATCTCACATAGACAGTAGACGTACGTGATCCAAGTGGCTCCAGATTGACATTTCCTGATCCACGCGTTGGGCGACGGTGCAATCCTTTTCTCTGAGGGCTTCTAAATTGTGCACCTTGCAAATAAGCTGTCGGCCTGATTTCTGGTCTATGGCAAGGTAGACCTTTGCAAATGAGCCACTGCCGAGAACAATGTCCTTGATCAAATACTGGTCCTTGAACATCTATGGCAAAGTTAACGGGGAAAAGTGAAGCGTCATGTGTGAGTTTATACGCACCATAGCTTCCTCTCTCTGAATAGGGCTCAACGCAGACTGATCTACCAACGTGCAAGGCCGTGGCTGGTAAAAATGCAGAACGCTAGGTCCTACCTGGATCGCATCACCGTCCTCGAGCAGTCTGGCAGCCGTGATACGAGGGCCTTTGCCAATGCATATATCGTTGACAAACGTTCCCGTGGCAGACTGGCAGTCTCGGATATAGGTCAATGGTGGATACATGTTGCTCTCAAACACGACGGATGAGATTTCACAGTGGACAGGTGACACTATTGCGTTCTTTATGCGGAGACTACTGTTGACGAGAATTAGAAGACTAGGATAGGACAGATCGTGAGAAGTTCTGCTCCCCTCTTACCTCTTTTTGTCATCACTCCCGATGCGAATAGTCCTGTGTTGGAAGACGCTGAAGCTGATCGCTATAAGCCATTCGTTTAGCATTAATTTTTTCCTTCAATAGACCCCTTGATACATACTCTGCCTGAATAGGCCAAATATGCCCATTTCAAACTCAATTCGAGCCAAAGGGACCAGAGCATTGTCTTCCGAGTCCTGTTGGCTATCTTGCATATCCGTTTCTGGGTTCTCTTCTTGGTCGCTCTCTTCGCGGTCGCTCTCCTCCGAACCATGGATACAATCTTCTTTCTGCCGCTGAACTTCTGGACATGGATAAGGACGTAGAGCTGTAAAAGACAGAGGCAACATACTGTTTGGCAGAAGATCTGAACCTCTCTTTTTTGTTAAATTTTGTAAAAATGATAATAAGAATGTATAGTGAATTTTTGCTGAGCATGGAATATGAAAAAAAATGAAATTACAAAAAGACAGACGCAATAAAAATAGAGAAAAATATGACAATATTACCATGCTACCCAGTATGATACTTCCGGCAGGAGCAATCCTGAGCTCTTGCCTTCAAAATTGAAGAATGTTATCCGTGATACGGAAGGAGCAATCTTGCTTCTTTCCTATTTCTTAATACTGGCTCCTCCTGAGCATTTTTTAAGCTAGATAAAATATAGTTGGCGGAATGTTTATAGCTCAATTCATGCTATGGAGTGTAGTTAACATACACGATGTAGGTGCTCTGAATGAAGCAAGCCTACCCTCTTCTCAGGGTTTTGAGACGACTATCACCAATTGTGACCCTTGTCGAGTGATGAGTAGGAAAAAAAGAGACAAAAAAACAGACCAAAAAAAAACACAGACCGAAATGCTCCACCATGGCTTCTTGTAGACAACAATATTTCTTACTATATATTCTCCTTGTCTTGCATGTGGACACGCTCTGCATTCTGATTCACGTATATGGATCGAAGACGAATAAGTCGATTCGTCTCCCTCACATCTGCAACTCGTAAGCTTGTAGAGACGCCGCGAAATAATTAACAAAAAGTGAAAGATGGGAGAAACCAGGGGTGAAATGTGTGGTAGTAAGAGAATGGCGAAAAGGAAAAGCTAACATGAAAGGAAAGGGATAACAATAGGGGGAAACTGGGTGAAAGGCATCGCCTGTTTGCCCGTCTCTTGCAGAGGGTTTCAGCTAATGAATACACTATTAGTGGACAGATACATACCGTTGCACTCTTCTATATTAGTTAGCGTCCAAAGTGAATGAAAAGAAAAGGAAAGGGAGAGGACCTGAACAGTGCCCAACTCCTCGGCCGCCGTTAATATGATGGTTGGTAAATAAATGGCTTTCTTATGAGCACTCCTCCCACGGTTATCTGTCTTTGTTTTTTTTTTCTAAAATTTTCCTCCATTTTGTTAATTTTTTTCATCTCTTTATATTTTCCTCTTTTTTTTTTTGCCAGTTTCCATTTTTGTCGGTTGCATTATTGGATTATTGAATTATTGGTAAAATTGTCGTCATCCAGGTCCGGAAGAGTATCGCGACTGCTTGAAACAGTTGGAAGCCTTGCGATCTTTAAAAGGTACTCTAGATATATGGTATGGATAAAAAAGATACCTGTAAAATTTGAGGATCAATTTTGAAGCCGTGTTCTTGTTGGCGGTAACTTCGACCCTTGTCGCACTCGTTTATAGTATGGCCAAGAGAACGAGACAGGGAACTAACTGCATGATGATGGATGCCAGGCACCTGGGGCCATGGCGACATGCGAAAGGCTGCAATGTCGGACAGCGGCGCTGCCTGAAGGGAATGTCCGAGGTCTGTCACGTGCGTGCACTCTTCATCCCGCAACATAAGCAGCAGGGGCCGCTTGCTGGGCTGCATGGGGCTGTTGCTGGCGTTTGGCGTTGGGGGCATTGTCCTGCAGAACAACGTCAGTACAAAAAGACAATGAGGAGCATACCTCGGCAATTAACAGTATCAGAAACTGTAACAGGCTCAGTGTGTCTCTAAAGTAAGGAGGTAAAAAGAAAGAGGATGGCAGAAAAGAGAAACGTACTTCTGGAGCAATACGCTTCTTGGTACTGTTGGCGGGTGCCGTCTGGTTTCGGCGTTGCTTCGTCCCTTTGACGGGACGCATGGGCTTAACCTCTGCAGCCTCAAAGACATCGTCGGGTAGAGTGAAGCTAGCCAATGTCAGCAAAGATGCAAAACGCAAAAGGCTACAGGCAATTGGAAAGGGCAAATGGGTCATCATGGGATGAAACTCACTTGCGCACGTGTTGGATGCTGAGAGTGCAGTTCTCAATCAGTTTTCCCTTGTATTTGTCCCAGCCAAAGCAAAGCTCCTTAAATTCGTCCACCTGGAACGAGAGATCAAGGGATTTGGCGCCTGCTTGATGGGATGAATGTTAGCGGCGACATCTCAAAAGGAAAGCCATTTGGGAGAATTCAATGTCCACGCACCTTCTACCAACTCAATACCGATATAGTGAGTAAGTGTGTAGACCTCTGCTGGGCTGGCAGCTTCGGCAGCACCATCCGTCTCGTCTCCGTTGGAGGCGCCGTTGGCTTGGTTGGCCTGGCCATTGGTCTTGCCGTCCTGCTCCCCTCCGTCCTTCTTCGCCTCGTCCTCGTCTGGCTTGAGGCAGTCCAGACTTCCATTCTGCACAGCTTCAATTTGCTCCTGACTCTTGCAGAGGTGCACCCGCTCGTAGCCCTTGTTGAAAGCGCGCGCTAGTGCGATAGACTCGTGGCGTTCCAGACCTTGGACGAGCACGCGAACCTTGGACTCGACAAAGCCCGACCAGGTATTCTGGGCCTCCTTGTCCGTGCTGGACGAGATGACGGAGATGTAGTATTTGAAGTCGGACGTGAAAAAGGTATGCTTCACAAACAAATCCTTCCATTGGCGGCGGCCAGCAATGATCATCTGAGAGATCTCGGACGCGCGCTCGAGTTCGCGCTTAATTATGGAGAGCGAGGAATGCGAGATATTGTACGTTGCGCACATGGACGGGTAGGCAGGCGTGATGATGGGCATGATGTGGAACTGGTCGCCCCTGTACACCTTTGGGTTCCACACACGCACGGGCAGGGGTCCATCCTCGATCGGTTTGAGCAGCACCGGGTTCGGCCACGGCCAGCGCAGGATAATGCCAAAGAACTTGGACACGATCACGGCGCCGGTGGCTTTGGGGTACAGCTGGCAGACGCGCGCGACCATCATTGCCCAGGCGACACCGCCCGGGAAGCCCATGATGTTGGCGTAAATGGCACGTCGCTGAGCCCACAGCTTGATGGCGCGCAAGGCATCGCGGAAGGTGCGCTGTTCCGGCACCAGACTGAGGATCTCGTCGGTGACACGAGTTCCGTTGACGGAGCGCAACTCGGCTTCATCGAGGCCGCGCAGCAGGTTGGAGTCCTTCAGACCCCATTTATCGTCGGAGGGCAGCTGAGTCAGGAGGACCCGGGAGAAGATGAGATCGATGCTAATGTCGGAAAACTCAAACTTGATAATGGGCACAAAGGCATCCTCAACGGGGGTCAGGTCGGTGACGGAGCCTGGCGGGGACATGGACTGGAGCATCTCAGGGAAGTAGCGGAAGTAGTCCTCGCGGGTGACGTACTTGGGGGCGACTACCAGGGTATCGATATCAGAGCCGGGCATGTAGACGCCCAGCCGAAAACTGCCATAGGTGAAGATCTTGGCGCAGGTGTCGCGGCATAGCGTCGGGTTGTCGGGTGCTTTTTCCTTTGCGACGCGTTTTACAAACGCATCGGCAATCGTGCGGAGGGATTCGAGTACTTTGAATCTAGAAGCCGAAGAGGCAGACGGTCAGCAGAGCTAGGGCGTACGGAATAGGCTGCAAACGCGAGGACGCCCAGATGAGAACCTACCGTTTCTGCGTCTCCGCGGTGCTCTCAAACGTCCCTTGCTGTCGCAACTCCTCGAGCAGCGCGTCAGTCTGTCGACGTTGCTCTTCCGTCGGCATTTCCGAGGAGAGAGGAGGCGTTACGCCATACTGCTTTTCGGCGTTCATGGCGAGAGAGTCGACGCGTATCTCCTTTCAGCTTCCACTTTTCTCTTTCAAAATTTTTTTTTTCAACTTTGTGAGCAGGTTTTCCCCTCGTCTCTTTCTGAGCACGAAAGTGCGTAACCGTTTCCCTCGAAACACCTCTTGGACAAGGGTGCACCAGACCAGAGTTACCGTAGTCCTTCGTTACTTGGACGTGGTGCACATGGAAAGCCTGGATGGAGCAAAGGACGTGGATGAAGGGATGCAAATCTGTTCCTTGTCGTCTTTGACAAAGGTGAACGGGTCGCAGGAGATGGCGGATTCCTTTTGCAGTTTGATGAGCGGTCGGATTGGAATGGACGAGCGATTTGGTTGATTCGGAGAGAGAAAGGCAGACTCGTTCGTTTGTCTGAGAGGAAAATAAAAGGCAAAGATGCAAAACGGAATCCAGGGAAAAGAACAAAATCAGGAAAAGTGACTGGCGAGGAGTTGAATGCAGAATAGAAAGCACAATGAGGAAACAGAGGGAGGGGGAGACAGAAAAGGAGAGAGACAAGGGAGAGAGAAAGGATGAGGAGGCCAAGGAGTGAAGCTGCAAGTGTCGATGGGATGGGCGAGAGAGGGAGGGCGAAAAAGAGGAGCAGAAAAGGCAGTTGTTGAAAATGATCACAATTAAAAAAAATTAAGGATTGGGGCGGCAAGCCCCCTGCAAGCTCCGGCGCTCTATTACAGCGTGGCTCCCAACTGGGACGAGTACCTGCCCAGGAATCAAGTAATAACATGTACATATTAGTACGAGTACGAGTAGCAAATTACAGTGAATTGGACCCCTAAAGTGGGGGCATCTATTTAAAACATGCTATAACACAGCCTTTGCCACTGCTGGAGCCTCATCCTGGCAGGACAGAGCATGGCAGACCAATAGACACGCAAGGACACGCAAGGACACGCAAGGACACGCAAGGACAGACAATACTGTGTAGATAAAACATGAAGAGGATATAGAACAAGGGATATCACAATTACACACATACTCCGTACTGCGCGCATTCAGCGGCTCAACGGCTTACATTCCACAGCCGCGCCCATTCTTCCACTGCCCATCCATAGACCTGCACATGGTAGTTGTGTCGGGCCACCCACAAGGCCAAGCCACCCAGCATGCTGACCGTACCGAGCACTTCCAGGACCAGCCAGCCACGTGCCTGTAGTCCCGCAGTCACCTCCAGCAGACCGAGCGGGTCCTCGTGAGCGAGAGTGGACGACGCAGAGCCATCAGAGCCATCAGAGGCCACTGACCACAGCTTCCTCTTGACGTGCTGTTTGTTGTAGGTCTCGTTCCTGAGCCCAAAATCAGCGGCTGCATCTCGCCGATGACTTTGGCGTTTTTGTTGTTGTTGATGTTTCTGTTGTGGTTGCTGCAGCTGCAGATCTGGAGCGGTGGCCAAGACACCCGAGACAACCGAGACGCCAGGCCCAGGTACTCGCACACCAGTGGAACCAGGACCAGAAACACTAGATCCAATCGCAACCAATGTGCCATCTTGCACACATTCCCCCAGCCTTTCCGTCAACCAAATTGCACGCTCGCTGCGGGCCAATCTCTCAAAGCGCGCCCGCTCGCTGTCCAGGTGTCGCTGCAGCTCAGCCGCCCAGGTGGCAAGCCGTATCTTGGCCAGTCGCTCTTCGTGCTGTGTATGGTCTGTCATGCGCGCCAGCGCAAACGAGACCGGCGGGCCCAGGGGGTTGGAAGATGTCGTTAACAGGGCAAGACTGCCACTACCGACACCGCCGACACCAGGAAGACCGAGGGGCCGGTAGAGGGACTGGGGCCGAGACTGGTGCGCTTGCGATGGCGGCGATGGCGGCGATGGCGGCAGCGGGGGTGGACTGCCGAATTCGTGATCTGAGAATCCAGACTTCTTCCACTGCACAAACTTGCGGGCGGCGGAATGGCGCAGCCGGGTTATGCCGTCCTGGCAGAAAACGTGCTCCACCAGCGTGGCCAAATCGGTGGGAACGAGCGGCTGGACATAGTCGGGACTCATGAGGACGCTCGCATCCATGACGTCGTGGTCGGAGCCGGAAGCGCTGGAAACGGCGTAGGGGAGGAGGGCGAGGGCCGCCTGCGGTGTGCGAGTCAAAGAGGCTGGAGGAAGTGCCAGGAAGGAGGCGCCCTCTCCGGCTCGGTCAGGAGAGCCATCGCGACTGGTAAAAGTAAATGGGTGGATGTCAGCCCCGCAGAGTTGCTGGGCGATCCGCTCCTTGGCCTGCCGAACATCTGCCTCTGATTCAAACGTGTCTGCCCGTGCTAAAAGAGGTATCACATTCGTGATGGGCGCGAGAATACGTAGACATTCAATGTCGGCCGGTTTCAAATCTGCCAGAATGGTCAGTTGGCTGACGACATACAGGAATAGAGCAGGGCTAGACGAACCTCTAGAAACAAGATAGAATACGACGTCAATGGTTGACCCGCCGTCTCCGGTCATGAGGCGGACAAAGTCTGTGTCGCTGAGGGAGTTCCTGGATATCCTCTGCAGGAAGGACTCGACATATTGCACAACCTGCGTGATGCCGTCCATTGTCTACATGGAAAAAGATTGTCAGTAAGAAGCATCGAGAAGAGAGACTGCGGAGAAGGGATGCGTGAACATACAGACGACTGGCTGCCGAAGCCAGGCGTGTCGACAAAGCAAATGTTCCGGTCGAGGACAGCATCCCCCAAGCTCATGCGTCTCTGCCTCTGCAGTGGCCACGGGTCTTCCAGCTCGCTCCACCAGGACGGGTAAGGCTTTGTGCTCGCATACACCTCTGTTACCTGCGCGGTGGACTGATAGTTTGGACTTGGGACCCGAAGCTTCCGGCGAGCCCTGATCGTTCCATTGTCATCCCGGATGTGTGGTGCGGCTGAGGATGCACACCGATGACTACCAGCGAGACCGGTGAGAGATACGGCCGGTGACTGCTGCTCCTGCTGTTGCTTCTCGTACTGTGGTGGCAGTGTAATATGGTCGACATGGACAATGTGCTGGCAGGCTTGCACGATAGCTTTGATGAGTGACGTCTTGCCAAGACCAGTATCCCCGGCCAGCAGGATTTTGAGCCGGCCCATGTTCTTTCCAGTCTCCGTAAACGGCCGCCGACTAGGCATCTTGATGCTTGGCATGACCAGCTGGGGAGCGCTGCCGCTGTCCAGCATGTGGAGAAAAAGCGGCGAGGCCGCGTCCGATCCGGTCCGCTCCCCATCTGCAGGCGCAGCTGCATTGTGGGCAACCCCAGTATTGTCGCCCGCCTCAGATAGTGGCGGGCCGTTGGTGTCTTCTGTCAGTGAACCCGACAACGAATTTCGACGAGACGAGGGACTACTGAGGGCCGACAACGAGGCTGGTCCAGGTGTGCCAAAGAGGCTAGGGGTATCGAGCTGGGAGAGAAGTGGAGAAAAGCTGCCGCCAGAGAGGAAGCTCTGACTGTGGCCATGACTGTGGCCATGACTAGGACTCGGAGGGTCGTGAGTGAGGCCGTGGCCGTAGCCGTGACCGTGGCTCAGGCCAAGGTCGTCGAACGACTGTGAGAGAAAGGATGCAGCAACGGTGGGAGAAGGCGAGGGCATAGATCCGTCCACTAGGCAGTGAGATTCGAGATCTCCCCGCGGGCTGCTACAGTTGTCTTGACCAGAGGGTGGGTTTTCGGAGGCGGTGATGTCTGCAAGTAGTGTTGGTATAGATTTGAGGTTGTGCTGTTGCTGCTGTTGCTGTTGCTGCTGTTGCTGCTGTTGTTGGTGGTGGTGGTGGTAGTGGTGATCATGCTGCAGTGGGCTGTGCTTGGACGGTGGCTCCCGATCTCGGCTCTTATGCAAGCACTCTGCTGCGGCATCTACATCTGCCTCCTCGGCCAGAATGTACGTCATGGCTTGCACTGCTGGAGAGCCGGCTGCTCCGGCTCCTGTTGTCCCAAGGCTGCCGTCAGCATCACAGAGGCCAGCATGCATGAGGGATGCGTCGGAGTCTGTAGCCAGGATCACAGCAGGTCGCGGACGTCCGAAGGCTTCGGGGGGTCGCATGGTAGGATGGCGGGTTCTAGGGGGCGGACTAATCAGGGTTAAAAACAATAGGAAAGGAAAGATAGATTGGAGAGATTGGATATATTGACTGAAAGGGAAAGAATGTCAAGAGGAAAGGGAAAGAACGCGGACTGCTCACGTGTAGCTTACATACTCGAGGGGTGCCGACTGTGCAATATCAAGGGTCAGAGGGGTCCCTGGCTCCATAGCGAGGCACAGACTTTCCCCCAACAGGTCATATCCACGAGGACAGCTGATCGACAGCCCAGCGCTGAGACGACCCCGCCTTTCCCGCCTGATTTGGGGTAGGAGCAGGTGCCGCACTAACAGCGAGTCACCCGTATGTGCGAGTACTGCATATTATGATGCCTAATTAACCAGTGTTTCCATTTCCAGAGTTTCCACACCTTGTTCTCATCCTCTGGCCGAGTAAACAAGTCCCCCCCCCTGCACCATGGCACGTCTACGCTGTATACGTACCATGCAACAGAGCAACACAAGTACGACATGTATGACCGAACCTGTGTGCTTTTCTCCTGGTATCATACGTTTCATTCTGTGCTGCATCGTGAAACTGCCACGCGATCATTCCAGGAACAACTTCCTAGGATCAATAAACATCAAGGCGAAGGAGCTAGCATCCGCCGTCTTGGCCAAGTAACAGCTGTCTTGACGTCTTTGATCTACAGATTCCAGACAACAGAAGGGCAATATAGGATTATACTAAGTATCTAATACAAGAGAAGAGTACAGAAGGGAGAGGAGGAAAATGTGTAGTAAACTGAGAGTAAATGAACATTCAGTTGAGCCAGCCCTTGACTATCTATTTTTTCGTTTTATTATTTTATTATTTTTCTCGTTTTCTTTTCGTCTTTTCGTCTTTTTTTCTTTTTTTCTTATGTTTTCTTGTCGACTTGGTTGACAATTCGGCATGCCAGGGCTCCACAAGCACATCGGATTCTATCGCTGACTGTCTCGCTCAGACCCGTTCTGCCGTGGCCGTTGCCCTGCCTCGTCCAGAACCACAGCCTCGCCTCGCCGGCCACGTCGCCGGTTCCGCCGCCCGCCGCTGCCACCACCGCCGCCACCTGTATGACTCCCCCCTCCCTCCTCGTAGTCGTCCCGTCCTCGCTTCGAGCCCGCCAGCGTCGAGATCCCAGCAATCTTTTGCTTCTCTGCGGCTAATCGCTCCCGCATCCGGCGCTCCCGCTCTGCCGCATAAGGGTCGGAGCTGCCATGGCTGCCTGCTCCTTTGCTTGCTGCCCCGTCGCCGTTGGCTGTCACTGTACCGGGCTCGCCTCTGCCGCGCTTCTCCTTCTCACGGTCTCTCTCACGGTCTCGCTCACGATCTCGCTCACGATCTCGGTCTCGGTGCTCACGATCCCGATCGCGGTCACGGTCTCGATCCCGATCACGGTCTCGTCCATGACTACGGTCTCTCTCGTGGTGATCACGGACCCGCTCTCGCTCTCTCTCTCGGTCACGGTCCCGATTTCGTGTCCGCTCCTTGTTCCGGCTGCTGCGGTCTTCTTCACGCTCCCGTTCGCGATCCCAGTCCCGGCTCTGGCGATCCCAGTCTCGCAGGTCACGGCCATGTTCCCGGTCACGTTCACGCTCTCGGTCTCTGTCTCGATTACGATCCCAGTCTCGATCTCGGTCCCGCTCTCGAGTCCGATCTCGTTCCCTATCCCGCTCTCGGTCGTAGTCCTCTTCTCGATGGGACCGCCGCCGGTGATCATCGCGATCTCGGCGGCTTCGATGACCGCCGACGGATCGCCGAGTGTCATCACGTGGTGATGTCGACCGAGACCGAGATCGTGCTCGGCCGGCGTCGCCTTCGCCTACCGGCCCTGTCACGAAATCTCCCCTCCGCTCCCCCCCTCGTCGGTTTCGCTTCTTCCGCCGCTTGTTACGCCGCTTAGACCCAACAGCAGCTTTCTGAGCGCCAACGGCTGAAGCGCCATCATCCGAGTGGAGCGGTTCAGCCCCGGCACCGTCGTTGTTGGCGATCTCGCCGTCTCCTCCGCCAACTAAACGTTCTCGGCTTGCGCCGCCCCTGCTGCGACTATGAAGAGAATTAGAACGACCGCGGTCCCTATTAGTCTCGGGCTCTGCCCCAGTATCATCTCGGTCCCAGTCCTTGTCATCACGACGGTCATGATCGCCATCCGCATCACTTCGATCCACATCAAAGTCGGCTTCCTGATCACGGCCATAGTCATTGCTCTGTTCTTTGTGGCGACTGCGGCTGCTGTCTCGGCTTCGGCTCCGCTCCCGGCTCCGTTCCCGGCTCCGTTCCCGGCTTCGTTCGTCTAGACGATTATGGTCCTGACGCCTAGAACTGACCGACACGCTTCGGGACACATCACGACTCTTTCGTTCTCCATTCAGGCTATTGTGTCCCGAAATGCTAGCAGGCTGACTTGGTGTCTGGCTGCTGTCTGTAATGTTATACCCACGTGCCCGCAAATGGAGTGTGCTTGTGTTTGGCAGGCCCTGTCGCATCGCTCGCGGACCAGACGGCGCATTCAGAGGGACACTAGGAGCAGCAGAGCCCATGATGTTTATGGTGTCAGTGCCCCCGTTGCGACCCATAGTGGCTGGCAGGGGGTGCATAGGGAACGTTTGTAGGCCAGGACCTCCAAACCCCATTCCATGTGGAAAGGGCACTCCATTCTGGGGAAAGTTACGGTCACGGGATTCAAAGACGGGAATGGCTGTGCCAGATGAGGCGTCTGCCTCTTGGCTGGTCGTACCATTCGGCATTCCAGCAGAACCAGTGTCCTGGATCGGATCCTGTCCCGCGGTATCCGTTCTCTCTTCTGCCGCCACATTGCTGCTCTCCTGGCCATCTGTACTTCTCGGAGCCAAGAGGTTGGGCTGTTCTCCTCGGAGGTCCGTTGTGTCGTCCTTGGTCGCATCATTCCCCCCGATGTCGGTTAGTGTCGACTGACCCTGCTGTTGTAGCTGCTGCTGTCCGGCCCATCCCTGGCCCTGATACAAAATGTTTTCGTTGGCGCCAGGCCCATTGTGGCCGTTCATGAATCCACCACCACGTCCGTATCCGTTATAGAAGCCACGGCCACGGCCCCGTCCACGACCGTAGCCACGGAACTGGTTGAACTGATTCTGCTGTTGAAAGTTACCTGGTTGATTGAACCCTGCTTGGAAGCCTGAGTTATACGACCCATAATCACCACTGCCCATGCCTGTAGCATTTTGATGATTGAAATTATCTTGAGCCATATTCCATGACTGTTGCCCGTTCCAGTTATTGGACCCAGAGCCACCACCAAACCCAACGCCTCCCATCATGTTCATGCCGTTCATACCACTCATGCCCATACCTTGCGCCCCAAACCCGCCATTCATGTACATACCCTGCATCGCGGGATCCATGCCCATGCCAGACATGCCTGCAAGCCATATCACATCTGTCAGCACACTGGTCTACTTTCCCATCTTCACTATCAAAGCACTTACCCATCATGGGAAACCCAAACTCGTTCGCCATCATTCCGTTTTGCATGGCCATCATCATTTGCATCTGCGCAAAATTAGGCGAGAAGCCGTTATTCATGCCAGGAAAGGCCCCGTTTGAAATACTGCCTCCGTTGAAGTCCATGCCGCCATTAACAATATTATTTGGCAGGTTCTTTTCGCCATGCACCTCGAGGGTGTCGATCGTCTCGGCCACGGCATTGCTGTTTGCATTTTCCGTTTCAGCTTCAGCAGGCTGTGTAACAGGAGCATCAGCTTCAGAATTTGCTACAGGCACTTCTGTTGTCTAAGCATCAAAAGAGAGGGGAAAACGCATCGAGCACACATGTCAGCAATGGAGTCAAAATCACTTTCAGTAAAGTAGCACATGGTAAATAGGCTATACGAACAACTAGACCAGCTGCATCTGATGGTTTAGCATTACCCTGGCCGCTCTGGCTGCCTTGGGTCGCCGCCGCAGTAGCATTCAATGGCTGAGAATCTGCATTGCCCTCATCATTCGCCTGCGACTCAGCCGGAGCAGTGCCAGGCGCACCAGGTGTACCAGCAGCATTGCTCTCGGTTCCTGCAGACGGGTCTGCACCAGACGACTCCACAGCAGGGTTGGACACGCCAGACACCGTCGCTGGAGACTGTATGCTTTCCTGATCGCCCAGTGTGCCCGTGGCCGGCGCGGTCTCCTTTGGCTGCTTCGCGCGAGACGTTTCTCGCTTCCGCAGCTCCGTCTTGATAAAGACGCGGATCGTCGATCGCATGACCTTGTTTGGGTTGCAGTCAGCTGCAGAGAGCGGCGTGTGCTCACAGACGGGACATGTGGACGGCAGTGTGCTGTGGCCTATATTTGTTCACCCAAGAGTCAGCCTAAACATCCAGACGCCAACTCTATGCAGAGAGATATGTAAACTAGAGAAGAATCTGAGCCTGATTCCTTACAGTTTTCGTCAATAAGCTGCTCGCAGCATGGTAGCTTGAACGCGTTCACGGCCAGTTTGCTACAAATCGCGCATCGAAGCTTCGTCGGAATATCATCTTCAGTGAGAGAACTAGAAATTGGAGACAGGCGTCAGCGAATGCTGCTTGAGAAGAGAAGCAGCCCGATGCAAACAGAGAACTCTGCATACGTACGTAACTAATTCCGCTTCAGCGGGCGAAAGAGGTTTGGCCGCCATCGCCAATCTGGCGTTGCGAGGATGAAAAAGATAAGAGTCAGATGCCGTTGAGAGGCATTAGAGAGCTGGGGGCTCAAGGCGACAGGATGGAGAGGAGCGCGACTTCCGACACGGCGGATATCGGATAGGCAGCAATAAAAGAGCAAACCAGCCTTTGCTAAAGGTGCGCAGGATCAAAGTAGAGGTATTAGAATGGAGTGGTGGCAAGAAGCAAACACGCGTCGCAGTCGTGTTCTTGGGAAGGGGGAGGGGAGAGAAAGGATCTTTTGTACTCCGTAATATGGCGACGGCAAAAAAAAAAGTTGCTCTGAGGAAGAAGTTGGTCCGTGCTCATTATAGGCTAGAAGCTGTTATGGTCACGTGCCATCTGATTTTGGCAAATGTTGGACAAATACAGAAAGTTTACTGGTCGACGGTGATGACGAGTTATTCCTCACTATGCAACACTACACCTGCTTGTTCGCCTGTTCTTCCATCTGCAACAAATATTGGATGCGGGTATGTAGTGAGTGCATACAGAAACTAGACACACTTCCGATACATGGGCGGCCGCTAGATCACTGGCGAAATTTATTGTCCTGCTTCTTGGCAAAAGTGTCCCAAGACAGTCTTTACATTTTGTCTACCTGGTATCCAGCACTCCGCAGGTCCTTAACTTTCCGAAATCCGCACAATCGTGACCACATCAGCGGGTTGTATTTTTTTGAGAGTCAAATGGCGACATAAATTTTCTATCATTTTTTTTTCGTTCTGCGCCTATCTTCCCATTTCCCAACAATCCTGGCGTCTATTGCTCGGTCTGGAAGTAGTTGAGAAGGATAGACCGCTCCTGCGACTCCTCACCCCAGTCCTTCACGACGACGCAAGAGCAGTTGACAACCTTGCGGGCGTTGCCCTCACGGTCCAGAACGCCTGCACCACCAATTAGTAGGAGAAGATAAGGAGAACAAACTTGAGGAGTGATTCAATACATACAGAGACCTGCCCACTCGCCGAGCTGCTTGCCGTCCGGGACTTTGATGAGGGGGATCTTGTGCTCGGAGCACAGGGCGATGACGAGCTTCTTGTATGCATCCTCCTCGCAAGCCTCGTTCAGGACGCACATGTGCGCCTGGCGGCGGTCGAGGGCCTTTGAGGCTTCACGGAGACCACGAGCGAGACCGTCGTGGATGAGAGCGAGGCGAAGGACACCCTTCAGGGCGTCGAGAACGGACATCTGGCCCTTGGAGGCGGCATCCGCGGACACCTCAACCTCCTCCTGGACCTCGGGCTGATTATCTTCTACGTCCGACTAGATTCTAAAGTTAGCATATGGACTTGAAGATCCCAGGTTGAGGTAAAGAACACCGAGTTTCTTTTCTCTAGCTTGTTCACTTTGTTGTCTGCGTGCACCTATTGCCCGTGTTCACGGTAGACCATCCAAGGTCACCGCGCGCGCGCATTGCATGCAACTCCTCATCCCCTCCCTCATAGCATTCAATTCAATAATGGGACTTTCGAGGGGTAAGGCGCAACGCGGAAACGAGGAAATGGTTGTATCTTACCATCTTGCTGTTCAATTGTCAAAAAGCTGTCCGGGCGATCCTCGAAGAATTGTTGGTTTAAAGAATGATAGAAAAGGGATTCATGTACAAAAAGTATGGGTTTTTTCGCAAAAAAAAGGCGGCGGATCTAGTAGGCATCTTTTTTGTGTGAGCCACTATTTGCGGGTTTTCGCTGACATAATTATGTAACACACCAACGATTAGTCCACTTAGGTTAGGGTCCACACAAGATTTTATTGTGTGCGGAAACTGGAAGAAGCTTTATCCGGGAGTTTTCTTCGCACGAGAAAAAACCCCCGTCTTGTTAAAATTAAGTTTGAGGGTAAAAAAATCACACAATAGCCACTCAAGGTTTGACCATCTCGACGGACGACCAACCCCTCAGGACCTTGCCCATCAACACCCCTCTCTCGACACAGGTAGGTTGATTCTACTTGAGTTCCGTGCGTGCGAATTGCAAGCGATTGGATTGTGCCCGACACGATAGAGAAAATGACAAGAAGGCCGAGCTTCTGAAAAGCAGAGGAAGGGCAGCGAAGGAACAGACGAGCGCGTCTTGACGCGGGAGGCTGGGGACAGCAATCAGAGACCATGAGAATGGCTGTGATACGCTGCGCTCCTTCAGAACTGAACAGGCAGAACCCTTCTTCAAAATGATCTCTTTTCGTCGAAGGGCACTCTCCACGTTCAAGAGCCTCGTGGACTAACTAAATGTAAAGATATCTTAATCTACCAAAATGGTCCGCACCTCCGTTCTGAACGATGCTCTGAAGAGCATCAACAATGCCGAGAAGGCCGGCAAGCGCCAGGTCCTCATCCGGCCGAGCTCCAAGGTCATCATCAAGTTCCTGAGCGTCATGCAGAAGCACGGTATGTCCAGAGTTTTCTTTCTTGGCCCCCCTCCCCGGCCGCAGCCTTCTACCGCTCCGATGAACTGTGTACCGCATTCGGCATGATAACTGGACGACGGTCTCGATTACCCTACGACACTAGTCTTTTAAGTTGCCGATAGATCAAATTTCTGCGAGGGTCTTACACGTTTCTCGGAGCTGGGCTTCCGGCAATTTTTCAACATGACGTCTATACGTTTATCCCTACGCTACATCCACTAACATTCTATTTTAGGCTACATTGGCGAGTTCGAGGAGGTCGATGACCACCGGTCCGGCAAGATCGTTGTCCAGCTGAACGGCCGGTTAGTGCATACCCAGAAGCAGTGACAGCAATCCAATATTTGGCCCACCTTTGTGATGCTGACTATTTCCCCATTTTTTAGCCTGAACAAGACTGCTGTCATCTCTCCCCGCTACAACGTCCGCCTTTCCGACCTGGAGAAGTGGGTGGTGAAGCTGCTCCCTGCCCGTCAGTTCGGCTACATCATCCTGACGACCTCTGCTGGTATCATGGACCACGAGGAGGCGAGAAGAAAGCATGTATCTGGCAAGATCATTGGCTTCTTCTACTAAACTTCACGAGGGGTGGGGGCAGGATTAGATGTGTGATGGCATTCTCGGCGTTTGGGACTGGAAAAGGATGACCAAGAGTTCGAGACACTATTACAAACCAAAAAAAAGAAATGATTAAGAATCCGTCTTTTTTGTAACGTCAGTTGTGTTCTTTCTGCGTGTACCGCTACAATACCATATATCGTATTTTTCATTCCCAGTGACAGCCCCTTGACTGAGCATGTACCTGAAGTAAATCGTTGATGTCGTAACAACCAACGCCGCAATAAGACAAGTCATATCTGGGAATACAATTTCCCTCGCTAAAGCTCACGTAATTTTAAATTCATGCTTTATAACCATACATATCTATTCTTGTATAAAAGGATTCGATCCTCTCTCGTCACCTACAAGTTTACAGTCAGTTCAGCGAAGCTCCAATACGAAACATTTCATAGACTGTCATACAATATTCGTCGTCTTGATACAAACCCGGAAAGGTTCTACAACGGTGATATTAGACTATTAGTCGTCGATCTGACAACCCTACTATTCTTAAAGCTGATTTAGTGATATAAAGCAGCCCCCCCCCCCCCCCCCGCGGCACACTTTTACCCACCTAACCCTAGCTCTGACATCCATTCAGAGACTTGACCAGACTTTCATCGCCTAAGAATTTGTCTGCACGCTCTATTGTCCGTTTAAACTGTTCTGTCTATTCCATGAAGCAAAGTGTCTCCGGGGAGCTGCTCCAGGACCACCTTGTGCTCCTCGAAGCTCCCCTACTTTTCCCATTCTGGGGTCTGTTTTAAGGCAGTTTGAATGCTACTGGTGCCGTGTTACCCGGTATCTGAGTCGCTATGTCCTGTAACAAGAATGTAAATGTCCATGTTTTCTCCGCGTGAAGCAGCATCGGGTACTAATTATACATTGCCCAAGCGTAGCTGGTTGAGACCGGGGCCAAGTAGTGGATGGCTCAGCAGTCAAGGCTTGGGATATCATATACTATAGGTGCCTTTGAGGTCCTAGCCAGTAAGGTGGTTATTTTGCTCTAGTATTAATACTGTCATGATCTTTGTAATATCCTCCCAGTTTTTAATATCATCTAGTGAGCAGCTATGGATCTTGCGACTTGGTTTTATTCACTAGCAATGCTTAATGTATGTACTACATGGAACACGGAGAACAGGTGGCAGTATTTTGGTGTACTTGTGCCTAGCCTCGGTTTTCAAGAGGTCGAGGTCAGATCCAGAGCAAGTGTTCCTCTCTTCTTGCTCAGGGCCTAAGAGGGCCGCGCGGGCCGCGAACAATATAGATTAATATTATTTTTAAGTTGGGTATAAGCCGATTTTACGACCCACGTGTGTTGCTGTGTAAATGTGTCTGGAAGCGTTTATGTAGTATCAACCTGCCAAGAGTCTCAGTTTATCCAATTTTCACTTCGTTTACTAATCTATACATTTACTTAATTCTACCGGCACTCTTGGATAATCAATACAGTATACCACACCATTAAAACACAATACATCTATCTAACGTTCTATTGGTGATTCTATAAGAAATTTTAACGCTACTTTATTCTGTACACTTCAAGTATTTGTTAGCCTAAGATTAATGAATCGAGCTTGCTTCTTCATGAAACTCTCACCACGGATGTAAGACACTCATCTTCACCAAACTCGACCATTTCAAGTTTATATCCAGCCCATACAATCTTACTCCCCCATACGTGCCCTCAATGTTTCTGTAGGTGGTTTTTTGCTCTTTGCTATTATAACAGTCACCATTTTCAAGGGTTTACCAATACTGCCAATTTGAATTCTCATATTGGCGCGAATTCCTATTGTTTAGCATTTGTTTAGCATATTCCCATTTGGACCCGAACAACGGCTTCGACACAGAGGATTTACAAGCCAGGGGCAGAATACCTTGTGTAGGCTTAAGCACATACGTAGCATTGTCGAGTACTGGGTTGACAATGTTATATATATATTTTCCTGAATAAAAGCGGCGGTTTGTAGAGCGCGAGGCTGTCGTGAAATGTAGTGAGGTAGAAGAGCACGTGCTATTCTATTAATCCGTACATTACGAGTTGGGAGGACTTCTCCACAGTTTGTTATTACCCATATGTACGATTGTGACGCCTTACCTTCCATGGCATAGCGGCATTGAACAAAGCTAACGCTGGGATTAAGGATTATAGGCGTAAAGAACGCGTATTGGTTGGACAATTTCATGCGAGTCTTGGCCTTTACATACTCGTAGTAATGTACGAATTATTAGATAATACGAACGAAAACCAAAACGAAGAAGACGAAGACACAGTACTCCGTAATATACGAGTGGGATTCGGAGTAGGCTGCCTCCTGGTCACAGCGTATTAGCGGATTAGCAGAGATCCTTCTACTCCGTAACTACTCCGTGTCAAGTACCTTATGAATAAGACGAAGACGATCGCAATACCTGTCAAATTGCTTACTAACCAACGGAACGGCAACTGGCGTAAAATTGCCACTGTGACAGGGGCTTCTCAGCCCCAGCCAGTACATACTCCGTAGTAATAGTTGCTAATACTCAGTGTACGAGTACTGATAACGCCCGAGTTATCACAGACGTTCCATCAGTTACTTCTCCTTTGGAAGCAACTGCCATCGAACTGACAACTGGGGGTTGCATGCTGCAGATTCGATGTGACATTCCAGCACTTCCTTTTATTCTGCCCTTTTAGGTGATCTATTCGAGGAACAGTCGAGTTTACGCGAAGGAGCTGTTGGACTCGGGCATTTTTATCCTTTCTTTCTCTTTCTTGCTTACTTAATTTTCTCATTCGTCATCCCTTTTTTGCCCTCATTCTCTCACTCCCTTTCCACTCTTTTTTTTTTTTTCCACTTCATTCTCTCTCTTACCCATACAGCCTTGTCTGGCATTTCTCGCCTCTTTGGGCTTTTGGACACCATGCGCCCACGACAGTACGTCTTGCTAGCTTGCACCGTATTCGTTTGCGTTTGCTTCTTCTCAATCCTGCGACTCGAGCCGGCCTTCAAGGGTTCTGGCAGCCCCTTTTCCTACGATGGCTCCTCCCATTCCAACAAGAACCAGCCGCCAGCAGAGCCGCTGCCCTTTGACGCTCCGCCGCTTCTGCCAGCCAACAAGCCAAAAGAAGCCTCGCCGTCTTCCCACCCCATGTGGAGTCTGATCAATGATGCGGAAAAGGATCTCGAGAAGCTGAAAACGCGGCAATCCAAGACACTGGCAGAGGCCGTGAAGGAGTACCGGCGGCGGTACGGCATTGCGCCGCCGCCGCACTTTGACAAGTGGTTCGAGTTTGCCCAGAAGAACAACGTGCAGCTGGTCGACGAGTTCGATATGATCCACGAGCTGCTGACTCCTTTTTGGGGTCTCAAGCCGGCAACCATCCGCGCCCGCGCCAAGGAGGCTTTGGGCTTCAGCAACTATCTTGTTGGCGTTGCCATTCGACATGGTCGCGTGACACACATTGAGGGCGGTGGCGAGTGGCAGCGCGAGGCGACCGAAGGAATGATGCAGTCGTTTATCCAGTACCTGCCCGACATGGACCTCTGCTTCAACACGCACGACGAGCCGCGCGTCGTGGTCCCGCATGAGGATATGGTGCGGCTCGTGGCGACAGCCAAGGACAAGACGATGGCGGCGGCCTCAGCGGCGGCTGATGCCGCAGATAAGGCGACAGGATCCCCCGAGGAGAAGCAAAAGAAGAAGCTCCGCAACAGCTTCACTGACAAGGTGGTCGGGCTCAACGAAGGCTCGCGGTTCGAGGAGACACCGCTGACGCGGTTCAACGAGTTTGCGCACCAGGCCACGTGGACGCATTCGCGCATGTCATGTCCGCCTGAGAGCCCGGCGCGCACTCTGGAAGAGTCTGAGCTCGAAGACGACGTGTCGCGTTACGAATTGGGAGAGCTCGGATTCGTATACAACACCACGGCACTGTCTGATATTTGCTACACGCCGTCGCTCAGCCAGACATTTGGTTTCTTCGACCGCCCCAACGCGTACGGCGTCGTGCACGACCTCTTCCCCATCTTCTCGCAGTCCAAGGTGTCTTCCTATGCCGACATCTTGTACCCGTCACCGTGGTACTGGTACTCCAAGGTATCGTATGACGAGTCGCGCGACCGCCCGTGGGAGAAGAAGATCGACCAGCTCTACTGGCGCGGCTCAACCACTGGTGGCTTTAGTCGAAATGGTGGCTGGCGGCGGCAGCACCGCCAGCGTTTTGTGCAGAAGATCAACGCTGTCGATGACGCCAAGATTCTTGTAAACGCCGGCGAGGAGACATCGCAGCGGTGGTCAGTCAAGCACGTATCGCGCAGCGATTTCAAGGCGCTGTTCAATGTATTTTTTTCGCACGTTGGCCAGTGCGATGACGGTGACTGCCAGGCCCAGAAGCAGTTCTTCACCGTCAAGGAGCACGCTGACCAGCAGGACGCATGGAAGTACAAGCATCTCATTGACATGGACGGTAATGCCTTCTCTGGGCGCTTCTACGCATTTTTGCAGAGCCGCAGTCTCGTGTACAAGCTCGCCGTTTTCCGGGAGTGGCACTACGAATGGATTCGGCCGTGGGTACACTACATCCCCATGAGCATCCGCGGCGACGACTGGCTCGAGGCTGTCCGCTACTTTAGCGATGGCGCACTGGGCAAGAAGGACGCAGAGCGGCTCGCCCTGCAGGGCCGCGACTGGGCCAACAAGGTTGTGCGCAACGTGGACCTCGAGGTCTGGTTCTTCCGCTTGCTTTTAGAGTATGTTCCTGATTCCTATCTTTTATGTACCTATACTGCCACATACTAATGACTCTCAGATATGGCCGTGTGATTGACGACAATCGTGAATCGATTGGGTTCTCGTTGTGATGAGCTTTTTTTTTGGTCCGTTTTGATCTATAAATGCGATCGATGCCACATATTTTGGAAGGGTTAATGATATGAAAAGCATGCAGGGCTGGTATGAAGTGATAGTATTTCAGCCATGGCATATGGACTGGCGTTTGTGGTTATATTCCTGGATCTCTACGTCTCTTGTCATGCAATCTTCACATGATGATTTTTTTCTTTTTTATTTTTCTCCCTTGATTCGTCTTGTATAGCTTATTATTATTTCAAAAAACAGCAGAGATAGACACCAGATTCGATTTTAATACATCCCCTTTACACTCATTTCTACTCTTATAACAAACTGTTTTTGAAAAGGATATTTACTCCTCCTCTCCTGAAGCATCGTCCTCGTCATTGTGGCGGGCGTCTCCATTCGCGGTTGCGGGTGACTCGCTCCCACTGTCCCGTCCCCGGCGCCCACTACGTGCTTCTGTGACGTCATCGTCATCGTCGTCACGGCGCTGCGTCCGGCCATTTTGGTAGCTTCTGGCATCCTCCTCCTCCTCCTCGGCATCCTCATCAGCCTGATCGTAGTGCAGAGGGTCGGCCCGGATGCGTGCAATGTGCTGCATCATGTCTTCGGGCGGCTCCTGCACGCCAATCTGCAGTCGGTCCATACGACGTTCGCTACCGCTGTCATTGCCCATCGCAGGGGCTGTGGCCCCCTTGCCACGTTGGCTTCGGACAACAGTGCGCTGCATGACGGGGTAGTAGAGGACGGCGCGCGGACCACCGGCAACGGAGCCACCGAGGTCGGGCGCGGAACGCAGGGCGTCCTCGGAAAAGGCCAGCAAAATCTCCTCCGAGTACTTGGTCTGGTGGCTAAACTCCTTCTCCTCCACGGACTCGTATGTGCGTACGCGGTTAAAGCCAAAGCGCCCATCCGAAGACGAAGCTGCACCCTCGCCGACGGAAAAGGCGTCGCGAAAGCCCTCGCCGGTGGCGAGAGAGTCGGGCAGAAAAAAGTCGTACTGCACCTGGTGCTGCGGCCGTGGATTGCGGCGGGGATCGCGCTCCCAGATCTTGAGGGCGGCCTCAAAGATGGTGCGTTCCTCGTCGGTCTGGCTGATGGGCCGGAAGATACCCGAGAGCAGACGCGTGTCATAGACGCCAGTGCCCGACAAGACAGGATTGTTGCTGTACTTGAGCGTCACATAAGCGCCGCTGTCGGGGAAGGCGCCCAGATCGGGCAGAAGCGGGTAGGCGCCGACGAGGCGAGCACCTTTTTTGGTAGGATGACGCACACGAGCATAGTTGTCGCGGGCGGCTGCTTGGATGACGTCAAAGCTCTTGTCGATCTTGCGCTTGACGTAGGCTGGCGTGCCGGCGTCGGGCTCGGGCGATGGCCGCTTCTGGGCACGACGTGCCTGGCCAGCCGTGGCGCGCAGAGGGCTCGACATGACGGAGCCCTTGGACGCTACCGATGCAATGTACTCAGTTCGCCGCAAGAAGGAGACGGACGCGTCGTTGGATCGCGGCTTGCCGAGAGAAGAGGGCGGCTTCAAGAGTGCGCGGTCATGTGGGTGAATCGGGGGCGGATGTGGCAGAGCTTGTATATCTGCTCATGTCAGCCCCTTCTCTATACTTTTTGTCAAAAGAACGCCATCGTGCCACCTACAACTTTCGTCGCCGTCAAAAACACCAGGCATGCCCGTCAGGTCCAGCGGCATGCCCAGCTCGGCATCGGCTTCGATATTCAGCGGCTGCTCGCGAGCCAGTCGGGTGGCAAATCCTGGTGTCGTATAATGGCCGCCGCCGAGGCCAGTGTTGGGGATGTCGAGCAGCTTTGGCGGGTTGGGAGGCGGAGGAAGAGTGTTGGAATAGCGGATGCGCGCAATAAAGTCCTGGTGGACCATTCGCTCGCCGTTGGCGCCTCCACGGGACGCAGACGACATGATGGAGTGACGTAGAGAAAATGTCCGTCACAAAATATCTGGAATCAAGATGCCGTGGAGCTATCGGTGCGGTCTGTAGAATGCTTGTGGCCGCGTTCATTCGGGGAAGAAGTTGGCGATAATATTTGGTGAGCTGAGAAGGGAGAGCGGGAATGCGAGTAAAAAATATGGTTCGTTCTGCATAGAGTAGGCGGTGAAGACGGCAAAAAGAATAGGGGACTTTGCTGGCAGTGAATAGCGGCTACAGAGCCCTCACCATAGCTCGAGGCGCTAAACACCGTGCTCTTGCCCGTCTCACCCTATCGACTTATTACAGCATTTTATTTCGTCTTCCATATTGAAAAGTAAAATACAAGGCAGTCCAAGGGACAGACGCCACAACCGCCACAGTCCCGTATTACTCTATAGTATTCATGCAAGCCCTTCCCAATAATCCAGCCCGTGTCCAGGCATATCATCACCTCCTTTCCCGTCTCATTCTCTCGTTTCGTGCAGAATGAGATGAATAGGGCAAAAAAAAAAACAAGAGAAATCCCGGCATCGCGCGCACGACTGATGGCGTGGAGCAGTGTTGTGATCGTCGTATCAAAATCTTAAAAAAATAGAATGCGAGGAAAGAAAATAGGAGAAAAAAAAACAGCATTCGATCGTAGCAAGAAACGAGATGAAATATGCCATAAAAAGCTGGCTCATTCTCCCGCGTCTTCTTTTCTCATGTATCTTGAATAGAGGCTCACGAAGAGCTGCTCTTGCCGTAGCGTGCCTTGCCAAAGGAGAAGGGCACGTAGCGGTACTTGATCATGTGCTGGATTTGCTTGCGCACTGAGGGTGTTAGAGAAAGAGAATATTGAAAAATGGAAAGAAATATGGACGTACTGGTCAAGACGAAGAGGATCACCCAGTACATGACGAGGACAGGCCAGAAAACAGGGACGTCAAAGACGGCAAAGAAGCTGCAGACCAAGGAGATGCCGATAGCGCGCGTGGCCGAGTGCCAGAACTTGAACTCGGGCAGGCGACGGATAAAGGGGCGGAACTCCTCGTCCTGCTTGGTGGGCAAGCCGCTGGCGCCATCTTCCATTTCGCTGTCAACGGCCTCGTTGGACGGGTCAAACTTGGGTTGCAGGAAGGCGAGGAAGAGGTTGAGAAGATAGATGCCAAGGGCGTAGGCGACTGTGCGAGAGCAAGAGAGAATGCCGTGTCAGTAACGCATCTGGGAAGGGACAAGTGCTGCTTGGCGGACTGCTCACCAATGTACCAGCCCTGGGCAATGAGGATGCGCAGGAAGAAGATAAAGAGAAAGATGCCGGTGCCGATCCATCGGTACATCACAAAGGGGGTCGACTGGTCAAGCAGAGCTTGGTAATGCTGGGAGACGCAAGCCGCGTTAGTTGGAAGGATACCAAAGGAGACGGAAAGGAAACACGGCGATGCTCCCGGTTCAGGAGAGGGGGGGGGGCATTAGCATACCCTCTGCAGACGAGATGTTTGCGCCGTGACGGCCTCGAAGGGCGTCTGATCAGGCTCGGCAGCGTCCATTGTAAATTGGTTGAAATGCGGAAAAGAGCAGACAAGGAGGTGAGGTAGACGAGGCTCAGTGTGAGGAAGCGAGGAAAGTAGGAATAAAAAAAAGGAGACCGCGTTGAGACAATCAAAGTTGCGAAATCCTTCTGTCCAAAGAGAACTTAGCAAGGGGGGGGGGTGCAAAAGGAAAGACAGCCAGCAGAAAAGGGAGGAGGAAAAAAAACCACAGCTGACGTTGTGTGATGCCGACAAAGACGACTAGAAAATAGAATTAAACAAGCAACAAGAGCAAAAGGAATGTTAATCGGGAATCCGCGACGAGAGGGAAATAAAAAAAAACAGTGGCAACGCGGCCAGGCTCAGTCGACAAATCGCAAATTAAAGGCGAAAAAAAAGGCAGTGGAATACGCAGTACTGCGTAAATTGATCAATCTGTCCCCATGTCGTAGGACGCATTCTGGCCAATCATATGCTCTTGAATGGGTGGCTCCGCTCCTGACGATGAATTTCAGTGGAGAAGTAATACTTGTAAAAGTGACTTTAGTAGCACGTGATATTTATGTTCAGATTAGGTAATGTATCTGGAGCGAGGGGTGTTCCTACCTCGGCTTATGACGGCTTATACGCCCTAGCTTTGTAGAACCAGAGATTGAACGATCTCAGACTATCCTGGATTGATATATATATATATTTCTATTTATAACAGAGCAGCCCAGGCGCCATTGACCAACGGAACTTCCGTCTTCACAATGAACACGTTCAAGAGATTGCAGCCACTGGCAGTGCGAACACAGAGACAGACGACGCCGCTCGCCTCTCGGCTAGTGGTCCGAAGCTTTTCGTCGTCTGCGGCACGACCCTATGAATTCATCCAGGTGTCGGAGCCGCGGCCCGGTGTCGGCCAAGGTAGGAGGAGCACAGTTTTGGAATGAGATGTGGCCCCGGTTGGAGCTGGACTGACAGATAGTCACTCTCAACCGACCCAAGGCGCTGAATGCGTTGTGCACACCGCTGATTACGGAGCTCAACACGGCGCTGGCCGAGATGAACGTGTCCGACAGCATTTTGGCAATTGTGCTGACAGGGTCACAAAAGGCGTTTGCAGCCGGTGCTGACATCAAGGAGATGGCGCCGCTGACGTTTTCACGGGCCTACACCAGCGCGTTCATAGAGTCGTGGTCCGACATGGCGACACGGGTCAAGAAGCCGGTGATTGCGGCGGTGTCGGGCCACGCGCTGGGCGGCGGCTGTGAGCTGGCCCTTATGTGCGACACGATCTACTGCACGGACTCGGCCAACTTTGGGCAGCCGGAGATCAAGCTGGGGACGATCCCGGGTGCTGGCGGTAGCCAGCGACTGACGCGGGCGATTGGCAAGGCACGGGCCATGGACCTTATCCTGACCGGTCGATCGTTCTCGGGCGCCGACGCGGCGCGATGGGGCATGGCGGCGCGGTCGTTTGCAACATACGAGGAGCTGATGGAGGCAGCGTTGTCGACAGCGGAGACGATGGCGAGCTACTCCAAGGTGGCGGTGCTGGCGGCCAAGGAGGCGGTCAACAAGAGCCAAGACCTACCGCTGCGAGACGGCGTGGAATACGAACGGCGGCTGTTCCACAGTCTCTTTGGTAGCCAGGACCAGAAGATTGGCATGAAGGCGTTTGCCGAGAAGCAGAAGCCCGAGTGGACGAATGAGTAAGGGGGTAACAATGGACAATGAAGCGAGGGAAAGCTGCAAGTGAAGGAGGATAAGCACAAGCACGAGCAGAGCAGAGTATGAAGTAGCGAATAGAGCCGAGGCTGAAGCGAGAGAGAGCCGGAAAAAAAAAGGGGGGGGAGGGGGGGGACTAGAAAGAAAATGAAAACTATCATTTGTGCCGGGCTCTACGGTGCATTATTGTGTACTATCTTACAGATCGTCAGTGAAGAAGCCGTTCCTGATGAGCCGCCCATCTCGCCGATCCCATGCATTCTCATGTCCCATCATGCAGTTTTCTTGCACATCTTACTAGGCGGGGATGAGACATGCGTTGGCGGGCACAAACAAGAGCTCCGGAAACTTGGGTGAATAAGCGAGCAACGGAAAAGAGCAGAATGGGAACAAACCAACTCGCCAGAACCCGCGGCAAGTCCCAGATCAACGAGCCGAGAGGAACAAGCAGGTGAGACGCCATGCAGTTCGTATAAGCAGGAAGAAAACCAACGGGCAAAATACGAACTGCAGGGGGGGAAGTTGGGAGGGGCTGGGCAGGAGCAGGCAAGAGGTTGAAGAAGAAAAAAGGACACAATACGACACGCAGACAAAGAAAAGAGACAGAGAGAGGGAGAGTGTCAGGTTGTCGTCGGTTGCCGTCCATGCTGTGCCGTCCTTTGGAGCTCCAAGCTCGGGAAGCTGCCTCCTTGGATGAACCTATTTTTAAAAGAAAACCCTGGAAATATTAATACGAGCTCCAAAAGGGCGGCCAGCGACGGTGCAGAAGCTACGCAGTAGCCTCGGGCGCTAACACGTTAGCGGACTGTCACGCTGTGGCGAGGACGGCGCTGCAGGGCGGCGCCTGAAAGCTGGTCGCTCAGAGGGAGTCTGAGACGCAAAGACAGCACCGCTGCCGACGCTGCAGAAGCTGCCGACGTGATGGACCGTTGTAAACCCCCCTCCCGCCAGCCCGCTAGAACGTTTTTGCTGTAGGGACAAAGAGTCCCAACAAAGCCCAGACCGACCCCTAGAAGACGGAAAATTAGGCAGGGAAGCCCCGCCTTCAGTGGAGTTGGGCAAGTAAAAAGAAAAAAAAAAAACAAAAGAAAACAAAAAGAATGAAAGAGGAACGTCTGGTGATGATAATGATGACCAGGGCCAGTTGACCAGTACTCCTACCGGCTGCAGAGAAGCAGCTGTGCTCCCTCTTTTCGTTTGCTCCTTTTTACTCTCTGCTCCCCCGTCTCACTCTGTGTCGACTGCCACTCTCTTTCTCCTTCTCTAGTATTTTCTTCCTTCTCCTCCTCCTCTTCTTCCTCCTCTTCTATTCCTCTTACATTGGTCTCGGCGTCTCCATTTTCTCTCGTCTGCTTGCTGCTGTTGCCTCTCTGCCTCCCTCCACCATGGAGCATCCTTCTGTGGATCTCGAGAAGGAGCTTACTTGTTCAGTGCGTTTTCCTCACCTTCTCTCCGTCCCCTCCCCCCCTCCTCCTCCTCCTCCGTCACTGACCATCCAGATCTGCACCGAGCTCCTCTACCAGCCACTGACCCTGCTCGACTGTCTGCACACCTTTTGTGGCGCTTGCCTCAAAGAATGGTTCTTTTTTCAGGCGCAGGCCGCTGAGACAAACCCGAACCCACCCTCTCCTGATCGGCCCATCTTCACCTGCCCGGCATGTCGGGATGCCGTGCGCAGCACACGGCACAATGCCAAGGTGGCTACACTGCTTGACATGCTGTTGACGGCACAGCCCACCAAGCGCCGGACAGATGAAGATATGGCCGAGATGGACACAAAGTACCGACCCGGCGAAGAAGTGCTGCCGAAGCTGCGGCTGCCGAAGCGGACACGGGAAGAGCGCCGCCTCGACGAGGAGGAGCGCCGCCTCATTGAGCACGTGCAGGAGATTAGCCGGATGGAAGCTGTGAGTGCTGCCCTGGGCGGCGACGGAGAGGGAAGCGGAGGCGCCTCCGAGTCACGGACACGAGCAAGAGCCGAGTCGAGAGTGCGGTCTCGCGATCACAGCACCAGCCACCACGGCCACAGCAACCACAGCAGCCACACCAGTCAGAATCACAGAAGCTCTAGTCGAAGTCACAGCCACCACAGCCGATCCAGCAGGCATGCGGCCGGCGTAGCCGATGTGGAGGAGCTCATCACGGCGGCCGACTTTGCGGCGGCGGCCGAGGCGGCAGCGGCAGCGGCAGCTTCGGCCGGCAGACCCATGGGGCACCAGTCGTCGCTGCGGTCACTCATCAGTCGGTCGGACCAGGAGTCGTCTGCCGGGATGCTGGACATTGAGCGGGAAATCGAAGAGTTTGCCCGGCAGATCCAGGAAGAGGGCCTTCTTGACGGGCTTGATCTCGACAATATTGACCTCAGCAACAACGACGAACTCAGCCAGCGCATCGCCGAGGCCTACCAGCGGCGGCAGCAGCAGCAGCGAGGCCGTTCACGCCAGGATGGAGGCAGCCGAAGGAGTCATGCTGGCAGTGCGGCACGAACGGCAACATCAACGTCGACGTCGCGGCCGCCTCCCCTGGCACCGGCACTGGCACCAGCACCCAATGCACCAGTGCCAGCTCCCGACGGCCATCGGCGGAGGTCAGAGAGGTCGCCTTCGTACGCGTCTCACCGATCTCGGTCGTCGGTGTCGGGAGGCAGCGATCAGCCATCTGGCCCTGGTCTGTCGCCGGCGACAGGAAGCCAGAGCCAGAGTCACCAACCCAGCAGCCACAGCATCAGCACTACCCACCTCGAGGTCGTGGACCCGCCACGCCACCATCACCAGCGGCGCCGCACCGCAAGTGAGGGTTGCAGCACGAGTCTCCCCACGGCCATGGCGCACGGCATGGGGCTCGGAGAAGCCGTCAGCAGCCGCGACGACAGCAACTCGCGGACAGGAGCAAGATCGCAGACAGATCTGAGCCTGCGGCCAGCCGACCCGCTTACATCCGCAGCCGGCGAGGCTGACCAGCCCCAGTCGCTTCCTTTTCGCGCGCGAGCTTCGGCTATGGGTCTGCCAGAGGTGGTACCCTATCATGATTATCATCACAACTCTGCGATTACGACAACGACCATCTCTACAGAAACAAGACGACCCATCACCGCAGACGCTGCCGTTCCATCCTCTGCCATGCCCTCTTCCTCATCAGGCGCAGCAGTTGCGCCTCTAACAGGAACTGCAATCGCCTCTTCCCCCGTCACCATGGGTGGCAGCTTTGATCGGCATTTCCAGCCTCTGTCGCCGCCATTGACCTCACCGCTGCCCACTCCAGAGCGCAAGCGCACCCGCGGACGCTCCTTGCCTCAAGAATCAGAGTCGGCTACAGTAGCAAGCACATCGGCTCCTTCATCCGCTACATTTAGTGAACCCACATTCGCGTGCGATCGCTGTGGTCGTGACAACATACAGTATGAGGTGCACTACAACTGCGCCACGTGCAACGGCGGCCAGTGGAACATCTGCCTCGACTGCTACCGGCGCGGTCGTGGCTGCCAGCACTGGTTCGGCTTTGGCTATACGGCGTGGCATCGCTGGGAGCAGGCGGCGGCCCGGCACCGTGCGGAAGACAGTGCCGCATCTCCCCTAGAACGACCGCACATGCTGATTGCTTGTCGCTATGAGCGGCGACGCCATCCTCAGGCAGACGGTACCGGGACGTCAACACAACAGCAGCAGCAGCAGCACGCTGTCCTCTCTAGCGACTCACAGGATCCTCTTGACCGGCTGCAGAGCGGCGTATTCTGCGCACGCTGCCAGGCATGGGCAAACGGCTGCTACTGGCGATGCGATTCGTGCAACGAAGGCGACTGGGGCTATTGCAACGACTGCGTCAACCGGGGGCTCTCGTGCTCGCATCCCCTGTTGCCACTGGCACACGAGGCAGCTATCCTGTCGTCGTCACTCTCACCATTTTCTTCCTTTTATCTGCCACCATCGCCGGCTTCTTCGCCTCCCCTTGCATCTCTTCCCCCCCCTGATGCTTCCACAGCCTCTGCTTCCAGCTCTACCGCCACAGCTGCTGCTCATCCCCACCGCCTGTCTTCCACTTCCCTCCTCCTCCGCGCGCCCCCGGCAGCACGTCTGCTGCTGCCACCGGAGGGCACAAAGGAGCCGCCGCACATCGGCTCGTTCTGGCCGCTCACCTTTACTACCACGTGCGACCTCTGTCGGCAGGCGATTGCACCTTTGCAGGCGCGCTTCCACTGCTACGAGTGCCGCAGCTCGGTGGTACCGAACACGCGGCCCGGCGACTACGATCTGTGCCAGGCATGTTATGCACCGGGTCGTCTGATTGGCAGCGGCAGCATTGCCGTTGAGAATGGATCGGCTGGGTGGCGGCGGTGTCCGGCCGGCCACCGCATGGTTGTAGTGGCCTTCCAGGAAGACAGTGGTAGCAGCGCAGCGGAGGGCAGTAGCGGTGGTGCGAGTGGCGTGGATGCTAGCAGGAACACAGCAGAAACAGCGCCGCCTACAGCCAAAGGCTCTGGCATGCAGCGTCGCGTCATCCTGCAGGACCTCGTCGGTGGCCGGCGTCTGCAGCGGGCTGCAGACGGTGGCAGCAGTAATGGCCTGAGCAGAAATTTCAACGGAGGCAGCAGCAGCAGCAGCAGCAGCAGAAGCAACGGCGACAGTAGTGGTGTTCACAGAGGCGAACACAGCAGCGACCTCATTGTCGACAGCAGCAGCGGTCTGCAGACGTGGTACATTTGGTTTGGCGAGCAGCGGCGGTTCGAGCGGCTCGTTGCGGGCGACGTGCGCATGCCAACGCCGGCACCGTCTACCCTGTCGGCGGGCAAGCCATCAACAGAGCCGCGGTTTCCACCATCGGGTGGCATTGGGCAGACTGCCGTTGCACGCTGGGCGTGGTACCCGGAAGCTGGTGCTGATGATGAGTTGGCGTTTCCCAAGAACGCCGAGATTCGGGAGGTCGAAGACGTCAATGGTGAGTGGTTCTATGGCGTGTACATGGGGCGGCAGGGCCTGTTCCCGGGAGGTTATGTACGTCTGGCGAGGAGTATGTAATGAGAGGAGTATACGACGAGTACGTACACTATCATAATTGGAAATATGGATATACTTTGGAACACCACTCTCGTACGCCCCTGTTATACCGTGCAATATACCGTGCAACGTACAGTGCACAATTACAGTACGATACGTACTCGTACTCGTAAATCAAATCGTAAACACACACAGTGTACACAGTCACGTGACTACCAAAGGTAGTTACCGCCTTGATTGCGCCATTCGTTCTGCCAGCGACTCCCCCCACTATGAAGACGACTTCCATTTTGGTCACCCTCTTTTCGCACAGTTTCTACGTACGACAACTCATTGCTTCGTCATCTCTGTTGATTGTCTTTTTTTGGCACTCTCACCTTCGGTTCTCTCCATGTTTCGTACAGGCGTGCGCCGGCTTGCCACATCGGCCCGGATGCTCCGGCCGACCGGGGCCGGAGCCGGAGCCGGAGCCGGAAAAGCAGCACGGGCACCCGCCACACCATCGGCACATACGCAGTTGGTGAGCGGAGCTCAAGGAATTGTTGACGGTTTCGTGGGAGCCATTGGGACGACGCCTCTGATACGGCTGAAGCAAGCGTCGGAGGCAACCGGCTGTGAGGTGCTGGGCAAAGCAGAGTTTGCCAACCCCGGTGGCTCGGTAAAGGACCGAGCGGCGCTGTACGTGGTGCTGGACGCGGAAGAGCGGGGACTGCTGCGGCCTGGCGGCACTGTTGTGGAGGGCACGGCAGGCAACACTGGCATCGGCTTGGCTCACGTATGCGCAGCGCGCGGCTACAAACTGGTCATCTACATGCCAGACACGCAGGCCCCGGCCAAGATTGACCTGCTGCGGCTGCTGGGGGCCGAAGTGCATCCGGTGCCGGCAGTGGCGTTTGACAACCCGCAGAACTACAACCACCAGGCCGCCCGCCACGCGGCCGCGCTCGAGAACGCCGTCTGGACTGACCAGTTTGATAACACGGCGAACCGGCGAGCGCACATTGAGACGACAGGCCCTGAGATCTGGTCGCAGACGGCCGGCAATGTCGACGCCTTCACCTGTGCCACGGGAACGGGAGGCACACTCGCCGGCACGACGCGCTTCCTCAAGGAAGTATCAGACGGCCGCGTGCGCAGCTATCTAGCTGACCCGCCCGGCAGCGTGTTACACTCGTATCTCGAGAGCGGTGGCCGGCTATTTGACCGCTCGGGCTCGTCCATCACGGAGGGCATCGGCCAGGGCCGCGTCACGAACAATCTCCAGCCTGACATTGACTTGCTTGACGGCTCCTTCTCCATCCCCGATGAGGAGACCATTGCCACGCTCTACCGCTGCCTGGACCAGGAGGGCCTCTACTTGGGCGCGAGCTCTGCCCTGAATGTCGTCGCAGCGCAAAAGGTGGCCGAGAAGCTAGGCCCTGGCCACACCGTGGTGACGATCCTCGCCGACGGCGCCTACCGCTATGCGGACCGCCTCTTCTCACGCAAGTGGTTGGAGAGCAAGAAGCTTCTAGATGCCATTCCTGCCGACCTGCAGAAGCACATTGTGCTGTCGTGAGGGGAGGCCATGATGCATCTGCATGGAAGACGTTGGATAGACGTTTATGTTGTTTGTATATAAGAGGTAATTTAATAGTGTACAATCCAAGAGGGCGTTCCCATCACTCCTTTTTTTAGTCTATGCGTAGATTTCTGTGGATAATTCTTGGAAATTTCTTGGCCCCTTACTACTTACGCCTCCTGCGCACCGTAAAACTTGTTGTAGATGGATGCGCCACGCCGGTCTGGAGGTGACGCTGCCAGCGCCTCCTTGATTTCTCCCCGCAGAGTGACACCGCGCTGCTGAATCTGGTCGGCGAGGCTGTCCTTGCCGTTGCGGCGCAGCACCCGCTCGGCCACTTCGAGGCCGTGCAGCAGCGGTGCGGTGACGCTGAGGAATTTGTTGTGAATGGTGAGGTAGTACATCTCGCAGTGCCGCGCGTACACCTCGGGTGCGTGTATGGCCCGCAGCTTGGTCTGGGCTGGCCATAGACGGACAAGCTCTGTCGCATACTGCTCGACCTTTTCCTGTGCGGCCGCAGCCTTGTTGGCTTCGGACGGACCCTTGGATGCCTTGGATGCCTTGGATGCCATCGGATCTCCAGCTTCGCTGCCCCTCTGATCCTCGCCACGCTCACCAGCCTCGCCACTTTCTCTGGCAGCTGCTGCGCCCGTGGCATACTGGTCGGCCACCATGGCTGCCAGATGCAGCCGAGCGCAGAGAGGCTGTGGGTCGCGTGACAACGCCAGACTTGGCCGGGAGGGGGGCATGGTGGTGGCGCTGGAGGAGGCAGTGGTGCTAGACGAGCCAGAGGAGCCGCGAGATGTGCGAGACACGGCCGGCACAATGCGGGCGTGCTTTGAGTCCTCGAGCATGTCCATGACGATCTCGGCCCAGGAGAGGCTCTGGCGCGTGGTGGAAGGGTCCCAGGCGGCGTCGACTGCGCGCAGCTGGACGTAGTTGAGGATCTCGACGACCGTCTCGGAGTGATCGAGACGGAAGCCGGTGCGGGCGACGGTGCGGGCGCAGTCGATAATGGTGTAGATGCAGCCGTGCTCGCCGGCGAGCCGGGTGAAGCGGGCGTAGTCGTCGGGCAGCAGGGTGCGCTTGGCGGCGTGCAAACCCTCTAGCAGCCGCGGCAGGTTGGCAAAGTCCTCTGGGGTCTCCATGTAGCCGACGGCCTTGCGCACCTGCTGACGGCCGTTGGGCAATTCGGTCATGCGGTCGACGGGGCCGAGCTTGAGTGTCTCACCGTCAATCTCCATGGTGATGGGCGTGGCCAGCAGTTCGTCGCGGTAGCGGGGACTGAAGAGCTTGTGCTGCTGTGCTTTGTTGAGGTAGGACGGCACGAGGATCTTCAGGCGGATTTCCTCCAGTGTCAAGTCCAGCTCCGGTGACGATGAAGGCAGGAATGAGACGGCATGTCTCGCTGGGAGGAGTCAGTTGAGGTATATATATATATAAATACTAGAAGCAGAGAGGTGGGGGGAGAGAGGTGTGACGAAGAAGACGAAGAGGGGTGAGGAAGAGGAGGGAACGAGCGAGACGGGGAACACAAGAGAGATACACAAGCGTAAGCCCCCCCTCGTCAGGATCCTCAGACTGTCGTGGAATGGTACGTTGCTGACAGTTTCTTCCCTCTCCATCCTGCCCTTTATTCTTTTTTTGGCCATTTTCCCCCAGTCTGATTCCAGAAAGCTGGCTCTTGCCGGACCTTCCTCACGAGCTAGAGTCGTATTGTATATATTATAATGCACAAGACAGACTAATAGCACGAGTCTCTAAGCAGCGAAAAATTTTCTCTCTCAATATTCAAAGAGGAAAAGGGGGAGGGGGGGGGGGGTGTAAATGCCAAGGGAGTGTAAAAAAGTGTATGATTGCATACTTGTATGCATTTCAGGAGATTGGAGTGTATGCAGGTATCGTGTATCAGAGGGAAGCAGAAGAGAGGAAAAGGGAGAGAAGGGGGGGGGGGGGGGGGTCTACACACCATGACACGGGGCTGTCGTGGACAACAGTCGTATGCTGGAGCCCTGGCATGACAGATGGCGCCTCAAGGGATATGCACGAGCTGCCGGGCTGGAGAAGACTGTCCCAGCTGGCCTGGCTGAGCTGCACAGCCTGCTTTGAGTTCCTGCTGGCGATCCTGCTGGTCTTGTTGACCTTGAAAGTACTGCTGTGCCTCGTCTGTCTGCAGCTGCTGTCGTGGTAATCGTCCGCCAGGTGGCATCGCCAAAGACTTGGCCAGTCGCCAACAGGACGTGGCGGATCGACCGGACGGTCATTATGCTGGTGGGGTGTTGCTTGGAGGCAGAGAAGAGAGCAAGAGACTGGCCAAGGGGGGGGGGGAGGAGAGGGAAAAGAGGGGACGCTTGGATAGTGGGAGTGTGTACGAGGCCGCGATCCAGAAATAGAGAGAGAGAGAAAGAGAGGAGACAGGGGGGGAGGAAGGAAATGGGAAAGGGAAAGAGAAAAAAAGAGCGAAAAAAACAGAAAATTTGGGAAACAGAAACTGGGTTTCCCAAGGTCTGGTAAAGTGGTAGGGGGTCGGGTGGAAACGAAATAAACACGACAAAAATGTCCGAACCACGGATCCAGGACGGGGATCCCTCGTTTTATCGTTGCATATATGCTATGCGAGCAGCGATCGGAGGAAGCAGGACGACCCTTTTGCGTGAGAACCAGACTTTTGGGCAAGAGGCTGACGTTTATGCGTTCAGGGACGCGGCTGGCCAAAGCTTTTTTTTTTTTACTGTAGTTTTTTTATTCGTCCTGGATCCGATTACTACTGATTTTTATTTTATTTCTTCTTCGTCCTTTCCCCTTCTACGAGTACTTGTCTTTTACTTCCCCATTAGAACTAGCCTGATCCATCTGGGCGGTGAGTGTCTACCAATTTTGGCCAATCATGAGCCACCAATCGACGACCCAAAACATTTTCGCAGGAAAGGAGAAAGGGAAAGCTAAAAAAATCTCCCAAGATCACCTAAAATGATCCTCTTTCAAACATTCATGCAAACCCGCTCGCCGCCAGCTTCTTGTCTGCTCACCAGCTCTCCCCGGTCCTTCCCAGCACCATGACGACCGCTGTCACAGCCGTTACCGCTCCCCTGGCACGCCATCCCCTGTGTTGCCATTTGCGAATCAATAGCCAACGGCTTGGCCGACGACTCGTCTCCACAGCCTCAGCCGCCACATCTTTTCCTCCCACACGCTTTCGTATGACCCCCCCCCCCCCCCCTACTGCTTCCCCATAGCTTCTCCATAGCTTCTGCATTGCTTCTGTACTGCTTCTGCATTGCTTCTCCATTGCTTCTCTACCAGGCCCCCCTTCATTTCTCGACAACCCCTGTTTCCACTTACCTGTTCACCTGCTTTCCCCCCTTGCCCCTTACCCAAGTCTCTCGTCCACCATCTCTTCTCGGACCTCTTCTCGGACCTCTCGCTGACTATCATTGCCTAGACTCTATTCCTACCAAAGATGGCCGCATCCGCACGGCCTTTGCCGTCTACCCCCCGCCACCACCCTCGTCACTGCCAGCAGCGGCAGCAGCTGTTGCTACCTCGCCCTCACAGCCGCCATCCCGAATAACTTCTGCTCTCTCGCCCCCCACCTCACCACCACCTCTGGCACCAGCACCTTCCCCTACTTCCTCCACCTCCGCCTCCCCCCCATACACGGGCCGCGTTGATGTCCTCCGCGCCTACCATCAGAAGCAGATCGCCCGCATGGACCCCACCGGCGCCCGCACTGCCCTCTTCTCCCGCAAGAACCCCTACGCCGCCAAACCTGGCGACGTTCTACTCGTCACCGCCCGCCGTGGCCTCGGCTCCGAGACCTTTGTCGGCGTCTGCCTCGCCATCCGCCGCTCTGGCATCGAGACTGCCATCCTGCTGCGCAACCATGTCGCCAAGACTGCCATTGAGCGCTGGTTCAAGATCTACTCCCGCAACACCTCCTCCATCGACATCATACAGCGCAATCCCCGCCGCGCCCGCCGCGCCCGCCTCACTTTTATGCGCCACCCCAAGCATGACCGTGGCGCTGTCGACGACCTCGTCCGCACCTGGCGCAGTAGCCGCAACATCTTGCGCACTCGCGACGCCCACAACGCCGATAAAGCTGCCAGGGCTGCGGCCAGCCGTGGCAAGAAGTAAACAGGAGCCACGCCCCCTTCCGTGACATGTACACATTATGGATGAAATATAGAGAGTCAATATCCTATCCAATCAATTTCTTGCGCATGTTTTCCATGGATGGTGCCATCGCCGTAGAAGCGCGAGCTCTATTTATTGTAAAAGTTGATGTCTAATCAGTCGCTGCAATTATTTCCTCACAAAGTTCCCTCTCGCTGTAATCAGAAATCAGACAAAAAGGTTAAAGAAATGTGAAAAGTAGCAGAAAAAACATTGAATCGCACCGACCCAGCCATATAATATACGCCTCCAAATCCCTAATAGTTCCATCCCAAAGTTAACATCAGTGTGTATATACCAAGAACACAGCTTTACCATCCTCAAACTGGTTACGCTGCGTGGCCTCTCCATATAGGCCAATCCAGAATGATTAGGGAAAATAGTCGTGTGAAAAAGAAGAAAAAGCAAAAAAAAGGAAAAAAGAAAACACAAGAATTGAATGCCAGATTCGAGGTCATGCTCAGCAGGTTCCCTCCCTTTTATGTAGATAGGCTAGGACAAGGTGTGTCCCCTACCCAAGTCTGGAAGTTCCGCTCCCGATACCTCGGCTCGACTGCTGCTGCTTCTGCTGTTGCTATTGGACGCCTCTTCAATGACGGTCTCGCTGAATGTCCGGTAGGGTTGGGGCAAGGAAAACGATGCCCGCGATACTGGCGGCCCAGGGTGCAGAAATTGCGTAAAAATGCTAGCATTGTTGCGGTCGAAACTCCGCGTCCGTCGGTGCTGATTGCTGGGGGTTCCACGCAGCGTCAGTCCTTGTGTGCCGCCTGACGCGACCGATGTCCGCCGCGTCATTGTCGGCACCAACACAGGGCCATTCGTGCTGGCGTTTCCGCCGCCGCCACTGCTGGCACCACCGTTGACACCGCCAATATTCTGAGCGACGTCCGAGTCCTTAGCCTGCAGTGATTCGCTCGGCAGCAAAATGGCCCGATCGAGGCCATACGGCAACCCGCGATGCCGCCCACGCACCATCATGGCAATAATCACGAGTTTGCCCACCACTGTAAATTGTCCGCATAGTGACGTGTTAGCAGTCGGGAAGCCCAAGCTGAGACCGACGGTGCCGTAAGCGCTGATCACCTCAAACAGTACGGCAAACATGGAAAAGTCATTGTTCTGCAGCCGCGTGCCCTCTGAAATGGTGAGGATAAAAAAGCCCAACGATAAGTACCACAAGTCGAACGACAGCTGCCTCCGCAAATGCGCCCCCACGTACTCCATATCTGCCATATTGCCCGTTGGCTCTTCAGAGTCGGCCGAATTGTAGACCCCCAGCGAGTCTTCCTCGTACACATTCGTCCGCCGCACCGAAATGGCAATGGGGAATACCGATATATACATCATTATCATGTACGATGCCTGCACAGCCGGATGCAGATCGGCCAGGTTAACGCAGGCAAAGCCGGCCGTGCGTGTCGAGAAAGCCTGGAACAAGCCATCCAGAACGCGGACACCAGGTGGCATGGCGAAAATGGGGCCGCTCCCAAGCTACAGAACAAGTTTGGTTAGAAAAATGTTCCTCTTCTACCTCCTCCGGTCTGTGTGTTGTCGGCGAATCACTTACATCGAGGACAAGATAAAACAAGAGGTCGATACCGTTCAAAATCACAAGGACCCAAAAGAGCCACCACGTGTCCGCTGAGCGGAACAGTAGTGTGAAACAGCGACGCGGGTGGTCCAGCAGGAACGTCAGTTCCTCATACACAGCGCTCTGCCGCGGCACAATCAACGAGAACGTCCAAATGACAAACCGCAGCATCACTGGAAAACCTGTATTGCCGATCACGATCAAGAAGCTCAACAGAAGCAACGGGAATACTGCAGTGTTGAACGAGTTCATACTATCTGGCGTCAACGTGAAGCCGAGGTCCATGAACGCCGAGTGTGCTGTCCAGAACCCCCACCAAGTGCGGTTCTGTGCAACGGCATCCACCACGGCACCATACCGGTGGCTTCGCAAGATCCAGGGCACGAGGCAGATGGTGCCCAGCAGCCAGAAGCCCCAAAAGTAGATAAACAGCACCGCCGCAAGCGTCTTCAGCGAGCGATACTCAATGCCACCGAGCTCTTCGCGCTGCTCGTCCGTCATGCCAATAAATACGGAATTGCGACCAATCGTCGGTTGCCAGCTGAGATATGGCGCCGAGTCGGCGTCCTTGTCGCGCGTAAACACCGTCTTTAAAGATCGCATAGTGGGTCGTCGCTTGAACTGCGCCGGCAACGACCGCTTCTTCACCGGCGAGAAGGGATTGCGACGGACTCTAAACGACGCAAACACGTTAATGAATGCGCGGGCATCGTCGGCAAAATCATCGAGGTCTTCTGGCTTGTCTGGCTCCTGGATTGTGATAGCCTGCCGCAACGGTGGCCTGTCATTTGCATTCCCCTTGCTACTTGCATGACCGTTTGTGCTTCCGTGTTCATTAACAGTCGTGCCGTTGGCTGTTCCAACAATTGTCCCATTGGCGCTTCCGTGAGCCCTCTCCCGGCTGGCAATGGGACTGAGTTCGGTCCCCTGCTGATATGGCGCATGCAAGTCGCGGGACTCGGTTAGCTGGATGCACAGAGACTCCCCATCAATGTCAGGTGACTGGCCCAGAGCCACCCGGCTGGGCAGCACGCCACGCTCCGCATCTCGGGGACCAGGGATGCGGAGGACCTCGTCGTCCTCAGGGTTTCGCTGGCGCTCGAGGATGGCAATATGTTCTTCGTCTGAAACCCGCTGTGGCAACTTCACCACATCGTCGTCAAGTCCGTCGCTCCGCTTCACAGTAGGGGCAAATTTGATTTCTGGTCTGCGCGTTTCAGAAACCTCCAAGGGCGATACGCTGCTTGTCTCGCTTGCTGAATGGCTTGTGTTGACGTGTTCGGGAGAGCCGTGGACGGTGGGCATAGCTTCCTCGGCCCTGTCGACAGTTGTAGAAGAACTGGGACCAAGACGCGAACCGTCGTTGGCCACGCGCGTGTTTGCACCGTTGTGAATCACTGTAATATTCCGGCCATTTACACCCCCTTCTATCCGAGAAAGGTCATCGTCCCTGGCCCGCGTCTTGGACTTGGAAATGGTGCGCCGCCGCGTACGTGCTGCATGGGCAATATGCTGAAAGCGTTTCTCGAACCAGAAAAGCCGGAGGATGACGACAAAGGAATTAATCGTGATAGGATTGGCAAGGGCTGCAAGTATATATATGACGACTTGCTGGAATGTATTCAGCTTGTTGACATCGACCGTGTTCAGGCCAGCCTGGGTGCTACCACCGGCAGCAAAAGCCAAGGCGTCAATGTATGCGATATTCCCATGGCCTGGGCCATATATCAATACAGAGCCAAGAAGACTAAGACCGATAATCCAAAAGTCTAGGTGGATTAGCAGGAAAGAACAAGACTGTAGACGCGGCTCTCCCCCTTCCTCTCTCTCTCTCAGAAAGAGGAGCATCAAGACAAGTAACAAAAAAATTAGAAAGACGTACAATGTACAGATATAAAGTTAAAGTGCGGATTCTTAGCCAGAAAGGAAGGACGCAGTGACTTGATCTGCGACCAAACGATGTCTTTGAGAGTGTTCATCGTGTTCAAAACAGGCGAGAGCGGCCCTGAAGTTGTGCAGGACTTGCACCCCAAGGGTATCGGAAGCCTATCTCCCCAAAATAGAATATGTACCGCGGTCGTGCTCTGTTTGCAATCGTCTCAAAAAAAATAATGAAGAAACGCCAAAAAAAATTGAAGCAAAAAGAGCAGTAATAAAAGAAGAAGCGCAGGATGTGAATGAAACGAAATGGGAGAGGAATGCCGGGAAAGCGGTTGAAAACCAGGCAATCCGATTCCGGAGGCAAACAAGAGCTCGATTGCTGCCAAGAGTTCCAAGCAAGGGCAGCAAAAAAAAGTAGTATAGCGCCGAAACAGCAGGAGACGGGAAACAATAGCACCGCAAAAGGAGGTGGACAGACTGGTGCAAGGTTCCAATGGAAGAGGATGCTGTTCCCTGCAGATAACGGCAACAATTCTGGACCACACGCACCGTCACGTCGAGGGTATATAAAGCAGATATTGGCCGCCGGGGGTTTCTGTACTTTCGGTCTTGTGCAGCGGTCGGCGTAGCGGTGAAGTGATTGTAGGGGGAGTACAGAAAACAAGGAGGTGTGCACGCCAAACCTCAAGTTTTCCAAATTCTTCCAATCCCGGGTCAGGCTGTTGGCGGGTGTGTCTATTCGTTGTCAGTCGGTAGGCGTAGGAGGCCACACGGATTGGGCAGTCACTCCAGTTCTCTGTCTGCAGCTAGACGGCGAATGAGACTGGGAAGAAGCGAGATAAAAAAAAAAGTGAATTATGACTGAAGCGAGAGGTATCGCAAGGTGGTCGGGTTGCAATCTAAAATGTGCAAGAAGGGTACCCAAGGAAAAGAAAGTCGAATGTAGAGAGTATAGAAAACAGAAAGGCAAAAAAAGGAAGTGGGAAGATACGCAAGTTATAAATATTGAAGAAACTTTCAAAATGAAGAGATGAGAATCTGCGTAGAAGGACGAAGGAAGACCCTGGACAAGTGAGGCCAGCACTGGCACTCAGCAGAGCCGAGAGAGAAGCATGATGGCGCAATGTGTTTGTATTTGTAGAGACGGATTGGGTGGTGTGCGATGGGTGGTTTGCAGTGGGTGGTTTGCGGTTTGCTGGCTCGCCGTTTGTTTGCTTGGAGAAAGGTTCGAGAGATTAGAAAAGAGGGAAATCAATGTGCAGCCGTAAAGGTGTTGCTTTTCAATCGAGTCCCTGGCCGTGGACAAGACTCTGAGAGCCAGACCGGGAAGGAGAGGGAAGGAGGCGCAGGGCGGCAGTGGAAGCAATTGGCGATTCCCGTTTGCCGTTCCAGGATTGGTGGTGTTTTTCTCACGTTTTGGTTGATGAAAGGAATACTAAGAAAAAAACAAGACCCGAAAAGGGCGAAGCTCAATGATAACGATAAGTAATCCTCCTTACAGCAAGTGGATCAGTGGATACGGCTCATACGAGTACGGAGTACACATACATAGTATTAGTAGTGGGGATTTGTACCAATACTATATACGTACGCGGCGTGTTTCCCACGTGATCATAGGTCTCTGCTGTCTGGCAGTACATATTAATACTCGTAGTACGAGTATTACTATTACGAGTACATATGAATCCGTACGAGTACTCCGTACACTGTATACAAAAGAAACATTTTACGGAGTAGAGGAAACATTTCCTGCCGCGTCCGACAAAAGAGAACAACAGGACAATCCACTGACTCGTACGTAGTGATTGGCTCCCTCCCAGCCTACTGCGTAGATCCTGGTTTTTTTTTTTCAAGATCGCTGCCCAGGCCAGGGTTCCACTGTGCCGGCTCGGAATCATACCCGTCCTCTCATTACTGCGGAAAGTTCATTTTAACCCCTGTAAGCTGTAAGCAATGCTCCTTTCAAGTGCGAGTGCCGCCAATACGAGTACATAGTACGCGACTAGAGCAGGAAACAAGGACGGTGTCTATACTTTGTCCGATTCGATGTTTTCGAGAAGTACTTGCTACTGTCGTTGTTCAAGTGCTTGTACGATAACTATTTCGGCTTATTGAAGAATGACTGTTCCGCCGTTTTTTAACCCACCTATGCATATACATTTACATAGTACTCGTACGTAGGAGTACGTCGAAGCTGAAAGTTCATACGGATATTACTCCGTACTATGTACCTACGGAGTACAGGTACTTGTAGATACGAGTACGGAGTAGTACTGTGTCCCTAGAATGAAATTTTATTAGTATGATGCCCAGTACGAGTAATAAACAAGTACGAGTAGGAAATATGAATAAGAGTAAGGGGCACCATGCACACTGTACTTCTCGTATGTAGATTGCGTTTCCTTTCCTACTCGTACATACGAGTAAGATGGGGTCACTATGTACATACAGCGCACTGACTGTATTCAAGGAAGCGAAAATAGAACTACCGAGGGGTTAGAGGATTTGTGACGCCAGAAGCAATTGCGACCTACTCCGTACTTCTCCCAATGGGCTTTGTCAATATCGCCACAAATCGCAGGTAAAGCACTCCTTGAATCCTACACGTACTCGTAGAGTCGTGGGACACTGATGGGAAATAGAGTTTAGCGTGGAAGTTCAAATCTAGAGTACTCTGTAAGGGACGCGCCGTTGAAAAGGACAATTCCTGCAGCCCGTCTGGAAGCATGCCGACTTCGTGTAAGCTAATGATTTCTATAACTACGAGTACGTCGTACTATATTTCCCGGCAACACCTGTACGAAGGAAAAGCAATTATAGCAATCGATTACGCAGCAATATCTAGACTATCTGACCAGAAGAGAAGCGGTCCTGCTGAACGTCGTCACTAAATACTGGGATTCGTGCAATTTCAATTTCCTGAATGCAGAGAGAGATTATTTGAATATTGGGCGTTAGGTGTTGCCAACGAACGAGGTTTACCATATTAAATATGAACAGAACATGCTACTAGAGAGCTATGTTTTGGTTTTATCAGAAAGTCGGACAGTTTGTCTTTGAGCCACAAACTCTTCTATACCTGGACCGTACTATATTTTGAATCTTCGCCAATAACTATGCTAACAGTTTCTTATGAGTTATGAACATGCGCTTATAAAAGGTATTGCAGAACAAAGTAACCGATTATCGAATAAAAGGACTACCTAGCCATTGCTCGTCTGATGAGATCGATCGTGTCCTCACACGTAACCTTCTGGTGCTCCAAGTGCGGAAATCGGCAGGAACAGCTCTTTTTGTGATAGGAAAACCATAAGTACTTCTTCTTAAACTCTTTGTGCAGGGTCTCGTAATCTTTTCTGTCCGGGTGGCCATACAGATGATGGATCAGTGGCGGATCACTCATGGCCTCCATGCGCTGCATTGGCGTTATCCAGGTCTCATATGCCTTGATAATATTGCGACTGGCTCTCTCCCAAGTGTCCCGGCCTGTGCCTCCCATGTGCAATTCCTTGACAATCATGGCGTAGTAGGGGTCGCTGCCGGAGAAGCTGATACCGTAATTTTGATGGTAGGCTAGCACGGCTGCCCGCCACTGAGGCGATTGCATAGCAGTGAGTATCTGCTGTAGCTGGGGCTGGGTTGACAACGGCGTCATGAGCAACTCGAAGAGGACGAGCCCAATCATGCGTCGCCGGCCAACCATCTCGGCGAGGTCCAGCGCCGCCCAGGCGCTCTGGCCAGCTGCGAGACAGACAAACTGGGCCACATCTAGCCAGTCCAGAAGCCCAAGGACGTCGCGGGCGTGGTCTTCGTACCCAAAGTCCGGAACAGAGTCGCGGTTTACGCCGTGGCCACGGAAACAGACGGCAATGACGCGGTAGTGTTCCATTAGTAGTAGCATCACAGCATTGAACTCGCGGATGCTCTGGCCCCAGTCCGATAGAGTAACAATGGCTGGACCTTGTTTGAGGTAGCCAACATCGTTAAAAGTGACCTCGTGGCCGTTGATAGTCCTTGTGTAGGTGGAATCCGGCAAGTATTCGGGATGCAGTCTCCGTTCTAGATTGAGCGATGGCATGGTCTTTATTATAGCAGTGATATTGTTACAATGGTATTAGGAAAGGCGTCGCACGACGAGCCGCGTGTTTCTACAACCAGTGGTTTTGAGAAAATCATTGCATTGTAGACATGTCTGCTGGTCATAGGACACGTGCCTTTATAATAGGCCTACAATGCAATGATGGTCCTATTCCTGTATTGCACAGCCCCAGTGAGGCTTAGACCTACGGGGTGCATATGCAGTAGTGGTCATGATTAGGCGTTACAACTAAATCTCGAGTCTAGAGGAATGTGTTTTATTCTACAGTCAGAGAAGGATAGTGCGTTACATGCCTATAAAAGTTTCCCTGGACACACTGCCTCTAGGATGGCCTTGTTAGAGCTCTGTTAAAAAGCCAACCTCGATGATCTTGTTCGTGTCCACATTGAAGTCTGCCAGCTTCGCGCGTGAGTTCTCCCGGAGCCAGAGAAACAGTTCCAAGAATAGAAGGCGGGGCCATATCCAGAACTTCCTAAAGGAGAGCCCGTGATGGACATTAGAGCGGATGCGCATCGTCTCCTTGCCGAGTAGATAAACGACTTGGGACTGACTGGCCTGGTTCAGAACAGCCCGCTCCCGGTCCACGTTTATCGAGGTCTTGCCACCTTGGATTCGTGACAGCGCCCGGTCGATCTGCGTGATGATGTCTTCCGCGATTCCTGGGTGTAGCGGGTCCTCGGCGTAACCGTGGCGCAGGGAAACATGATAGCTATTGGGAAGGATGAGATGCTTGCTATCGTCGTTGCTGCGTGTATCAGCATGGCGTGTAATCACATAGCGTTCTTCGGGTACGACTGTCGGCAGATCTAGTGGGTGAATATGAAAGAACACGACGACAGTTGGGCGCACGGCAAACTTGAGAAGAAAGTGCGTAAAGCAGGGGGGCAGCCGCTTTGTGTTACCACCTTTATCAAAGAACACGCCAAGACCCGGAACCGTGGATATGGGCTGCGGGTCCATGCCAGAAGAAGTAAGGAAGACAATTTCAAAATCATTTGGTGTGGGAGACCTGCCGGGGGACCCATTCGGGGAATCGTCAGGAAAATCATCGGAGCTGGCGACTGGCGGAGGCGGACTGTATAAGCCAAGGCTGGCAGATTCACCACAGGTACCAGGGGAAGCAGTAGGATATCTGTTCTTCCGTGTCTTGTCTCCGTCTCTAGCAATGGGCAGTCCCGCTGGTGTAACGGTCAATAAAGTTGAGAGGGGAATGTAGTTGCGTGTCTCAGCTGCCCACTGTGTCTCCTTCCCGAAGCGCCAGAGCACAAAGATGGAGGACAGACTAAGCGCAAGCAGCAATGTAAACCATGCGCCCTCTGGTACCTTGGTGAGTGCAGAAGACAGGAAGGCACCGTCTAGTGCCGCGAAGATTAAGAAGACAGGGGCCACCACATATGCTGGAAGACGCCAGATGATAAGGGCAACGAGGCTGAGCATGCATGTAGTTAAAAATGTGACAAAAATTACGCAGACGCCGTAGGCATTTCCGAGTGATGTGGTCTGCATTATCAATTATATGATTAGCCTGGAGATTAGAGGGAAAGAAAGAAAGTATAGATGGTACATTATTATAGACGGCCGTGACGATGATGGTGCCGATCATTAAAAGCCAATTAGCCAAGGGGATGTACACCTGCTCATGGAACCGCTGACTCGTGTGCACAATCTGGATATGGGGAAAGTATGAGAGGCGCATGACTTGCACAAGAAGCTGGAACGTGCTGGTAATCATGGCCTGGGACGCCACAATGGCAGCGAGAACTGCGAGGACCATACTATACCACGTTAGATTCAAAGGCGATAGGTCTCTGAAACAAGAATTCACGCACCTGAAGTAAAAGGTTCCCGGAGGGACGCTATTGTAAAACGGGTTTGTCTAGAACATGTGAGTCAAATCAAAGATGGCAGAGATTTCGGCTACGAAGGACTTACAAAAGCCGTCCCAGATGCATCCTGCGAAATATACGCTGCCTGGCCAATGTATGCAAAGAGCAAACACGGGAAGGCCAAACAGAGCCAAGACAGCTGGATGGCACGTTTGGAAAAGGCCGCTAGATCTGCAAAGAGGGCCTCGACGCCCGTAAATGCCAAGAGCAGGCCACCAAGACTACGCCATCCAGCGTAGCCATTACGCATGAGGTAGGCAAAAGCGTAGTGCGGACTGAAAGCCTTGAGCACGGTGTAGTCGTACCTGGCCAGGTTGTAGATACCCGCCGTCAGGTTGAAGAGCAGCCAGATGATGACGATTGGTGCAAAGGATGTACCGATGCGTGACGTGCCCATTGGCTGCACCATGAAAAGAAGGACGAGAATTGCACACGTGATGCCAACTATCGTCGACGTGCTCAAGTCGGGACGCACCACCCGGATGCCCTGGATGGCGCCCAACACAGACTGCGCTGGCGTCAGTACACCGTCGGCCATGACCATGGACACACCAAAGATACCCGCCAGCTTTAACAGAAGTTGGCACACCGGCGAGCCTTCGAGGAAGCGGCGCACGCTTCGCGAGACGGGCTGCATGTCGTTGGTGTGGTAGCGAAGCATTCGGACGCCCCTAACAGCGTGCACATCTTGCTTTGTGATGCAGGCATAGCGCGATAAGAGGCTATACAGAGCAAAGCTAGGGACTATGTCAGATCTCTTGCCCAACATTTTGGGGAAGGGGATGGGGAAATGTGTGCCAAAAGGAGGGGGAGTTGCTGCTCACGTTCCACCTTGGCCTTCGTCGTCGGCTTGCAGAACGATGCAGACGTATTTTACGGATACGATGATGATGAGGGACCAGACAACGATAGACAGCGCTCCGACAAGGTCGTCCCACGAAGGCTGAAACGTGAAGGTCGATGAGAAGACGTAGAGTGGTGAGGTGCCAATGTCTCCATAGATGACGCCACAAGACTGGAAGCTCAGCCAAAGGAGCATTAACCCCCCCACGGCCTGTACGTTTCTAAATTAGATAAACACCTTTGCCATGAAAAAGAGGAATGAAAACTGCTTGTGTGACATGCTTGCTTCCTGCCGTTGTCGAAATCCTTCTTGGCAGCCATTTCTGTATTCCCGATATCGATATTGCGAGTGCCGGGAGACGGCACGGCATCGCCTCGGTTGTTGTTGCTCTTATCCATCAATTGCATTGACCGTGAGCCCTCCGTTGGGGTGTCTCGAACCATGAGAGATATTTAGTTTCTAGAGGATTTTGAATAGACTTCTTTAAAATGTTTCGTGAAGAGCAAATGGAGACGATACAATTGAGGGAAAAGAATTGAAGGGACTGCGGGAATAGCTCATTAAATACGATCGTCTATGCAGCACGACCCTGCTCTACGGGCTTTACGTATAATAAAAGAGCAGTTCTTGCTAAGGAAAATGAAGGGCGCTCAGTCCACCTCCTCATATGTTTTTCCACTGAGATACAGCAATCCCCCATGGATAACTTGGTAGTCCAATCCGGTGATCCAAAAAGTGGAAGGTCAAAGTCTGCACCAATTACAGGAGTGTAGAAAATCTCTCACTCGATATCAACCGTTCTCGTTTAGTGCAGGTGGGAATTATTCAACTTATCCTTTTTATACATAAGGTTCCTGGGTCTAGATACGGCCCAATTTTCTTGGAAATGAAAATTATTCATGACAACACACAGGCCTTGGAATTCCTTGTATTGCTATTTTATCTTATCGTCACCTATTGGAAAATATGGCAATCTCTTTTTCTAAGCCTCATAGTTATGAGACTGGCACCGCTAACGTAAATTTATTAAATTCTTAGGTTGAAATAGTAATCGTTTCGAAATACTAGCCCGTATAACGATACTTTTACATATTTGAAAGGGCAATGATATTCAAATATAGCAATAACATTCTGAGTTGAGAATTTAATTTGATGAGTACGAGTAGAGCAGATCTAATTCACTGGTATTACAATTAAGAGAGTCATTGTTTCGAGGGGGAAAGAAGTCTCGCCGAGAACACCCACAGCACAACTTCCTACTTTCCTTCCTGCTTCTTCTTCTGTGCCGCCATCATCTCGCTCATTAGGTAAAAGAAATCAACCATATCCTTCCCCGCATTGTCTGATCCAAACATGCGCTTCATCATATCGGCTGTCTCCCTAGATTCCTCCTGAGAACGACTTGACATGCCCTCTTCGTAAGAAAGAAGCTTCGGGTCGAACACACTCTGGAATGAAGATCCCTTGTCTTCACTCTTGCAGGCTTCGATAATCTTCTCCGCCAGAATCTTAGCATCCAGCATGGCCGCGTTCACACCTTCGCCATTAGGTGGTTGAAGGTGTGCTGCATCGCCTATGAGTGTCACACCGGGTACGTGCTTCCACACCAAGCCACTTTCTGGCAGGAGCAATGAGTACAGCGGGCGGGTATCTATCAGACTGCCCTCGATGTGGTTATTGTTGTCGGCAGTCTCTCGTTCACAGGCGACAGTGATGAGCTCCTTGACTCGAGGACCAAATCCGCCATAGAGACATTTCTCAGTGACCAGCAGTACTTTTGCATCCGCGGCTGTGCCGGAAGCTATACCAGAGGACTCCCAATAGTCTTCATCGAGCCTAGTGAGCCAGAGATAGATGCGGGCCGAGTCCGAGGGTCCCCGCTGTGACACTACCGCATGATGGTCGCCAAAGGCCATATACGTGCCGCTGCCGACCATGGTAGACAGATGGGGATAGTCAGTGGAGATGTTCTTGATCGTAATGGTGACAATCTGCATGCCAGAATATGTAGGGCGGATGTCCGTGAGCAAGGGCCGCACTCGGGACCATGCGCCATCTGCACCGATGACCACGTCAAAGACGAGCTTGCCGTGCTCGTGTCCAAAATCGAGGATAGTCTCGCCAGGCGAGGAACCTGCACTGGCTGACACTAGCTTATACCCCCACCGAAGACAGTCGGGAGGCAGATGTCTGAGGAAAAGCGTAGTAAGGTTATTGCGGGAGATCTCCGGACGGTTAGCACCACCACCGGAAGCGTGTAGTGCTTGACCATTTCGGTCTGCAACGATGGTGCTTTGAGAGCACTCGCCCGTGAGCGGGAGAAACTCCTCGAGCAAGTCGACGGCCTTGAGAAGGGCCAACCCGGAATCTTCATGTAGGTCGAGCATCCCTGATAAGAAGGAGAGCTCTTCTTCCGTGGGCTTCTGACGGAGCTCAAAGACAGTGAATGGAATGTTGTTCTTGTGCAACATCATGGCCACTGACAGTCCACCAGGGCCGCCGCCGACGATGGCGATGCGAGGCTGAAAAGTCATGCTGAAAAGTCTTGATTTGAAGTGATGAATGGGAGTATGTATTGTAGGTTGAATAGTGTCTGCCAAGAAAATTCATCTACATCTTTAGGAAGTTCGACGTTCTTATATAGACATCTGTTTCCACAGCCGTCGGTAACTTGGATGAAAGAGCATATAATTCGGGACATTGTAGATACACGGCTGCCTATTTTCGCACTTTAGGAGCACACTTATTCGGGGATTTCTAAATCCCGAATCTCTCCGTCTCACATGAACAACAAAGAACGCCCCTTGAGCTGTAAAGAATTTCGGTATACGCTAACATTTCAACCTGAACAATGTGCACTAATTGAAGATTAAGAAAAACCTCAAAACATCTAACTATTCTGCTAATGTGGATGTCCCCGAGACAGCCCTGCCGCGCATGGTATGAAACAGTAAACCTCTTGCAATGACATTAAACAACACGTCTATTCAAGATAATGCTATATTATGTTCCAAGTCTCTTTTGTGTCTATCACGTCAATGCTTCAAAAAAGTAAAGTTTTCAACCCTCTTCTAATATTTTACATGGAGTAGTCTACAGGAATATTCTTGGCCCACCACTGTGCGAACTTGGGTTTCTGGCGACCGCGCAGAACATCATCAATGGCACTGCCATAGCGGACAAGCGTTGGCTCAGACCAGGCTGTGCCGATAAGCGCAATTCCAAACGGAATACCGTTGGGATTGAGTCCGGGAACGGGCATAGTGACCATGGGGTAGCCTGCTACTGCTGGTAGGTTGGTCGCGCCTCCTGTGGACGGGACGAGCAGCGCATCAATTTGCGTGACAGAACCGTTGGCAGCAGTGTACTGCAGGGCAGCGTCTATGCCTTCATCTCTGGATACGCGGTTGAGATATGCCAGACACTCATAGTAGGATGAGTTCATTTCGCCTTTGGTGGCAGCACTCGCGAGAAAGCCATCTTGACCAGAAGCAAAGCCAGCTACTGAGCCGGGGACGCCACCCTCAGTACCCTTGTAGACGTTATTGAAAGCAATAATATCCTCAATGGAACGGATACTGGTGCTATTGAGATCGGCAAGATAGTCGCGGATGTTGTTGTAAAAGTCCACATTGACACGGTAAAGCGGGTTCAATAGAGGAGAAGGCCCTGTGGACCATGACCAGCCGTCTGGGTCCAAGATCTCGGATGCATGCGGAAACTCTGTGCCATTGATAATGGTAGCCCCAGCAGCACGCAGCTGTTCGACGACTGCGAGCAGCTGTGGACGGACGATATCATTGCCCGACTGGGACCAAAGTGACGACCACGGAAGTCCAAATACTGCGCCCTGCAAGGCCGAGCTGTTGGCGAGGAATGGCGTGTAACGTCCATCCGAGGGTGACTTCTGAGCCAGGGTGTAGTTATCTCGGGGATCCACGCCAACAATCGCTTCCAACGCGTAGACGGCGTCTCGAAAGGTTCGGCCAAAGGCACCGACAGTGTCCTGGTGTATCGACTCAGGAATGACCCCTGAGCGCGACGTCAACCCCACAGTGGGTTTGAATCCGATGAGGGATGCACGTCGTGCTGGACCAATGACACTACCGTCTGTCTCTGTTCCATACGCCACAGCTGCCATGTTGGCTGCCACGGCCTGACAGGACCCTGATGAGGAACCTCCGGGTGCTGACGAAAGGTTGTAAGCATTGCGTGACTGCCCGCCGCGAGCCGAGTATCCAGAGGACTTGGAGTTGGAACGCATTGAAGCCCACTCATCTAGTGTGGTTTTACCGAGCAAGACGGCACCATGTTCACGGAGGCGCTTGACCACATGGGCATCTCGTGGCACAACAGACCCCAGAAGCGCAAAGGATCCAGCGGTGGTCTGCATCTTGTCTTTGCTGGCAATGTTGTCTTTCACGACAACAGGTATCCCATGAAGTGGACTGCGAATCTGGCCGGACATACGCTCCATATCCCGCTGATCAGCAATGGCCAACGCGTCTGGGTTCACTTCCATGATGGCACTAGATAGTCAATTAATTTTATTGCACAAGGTATCGTCGATCATGCTGGGCTCATTCTTACTTAACATATTCATTCAGCTGCTGAATGCGACCCAGATAGCATTTTGTCAGCTGTCGTGATGTCAACTGACCAGCTACCATCCATGCTTGCATCTCATCAATGGTTGCCTCCTCTAGCGAAAGCCCGTGGCAATCTGCCATGGGAAATGGATTAACCGTAACAACAGAACATTCTGTAGAAGAGGCAATATGTGTTGTTACAGTGGCATTTGGATTAGCCCAGAATCCTGCCTCTTTTCGCGGAAAATGAGAGTCATCGCCCAAGTAGGACCTGTCTAGGTCCTGAAGGGTGGGAATGCTGGCTAGGCCCTTCACGTGACTGGTGATCAAAGTCACGATAGCTGCAGAGACTAACAAGTTATCCCACATGGCGAGTGGTGCGTTGCAGTGCCGATTTCATTCCTAGTCAAAAAGAAGGAATGGAAGAAGGAAAAAATGAGAGGAAGAAGAAAAACATAATATACCGAGTAGTTAAGCCAATCATTATCAGAGGAAGAAGAGACGAAAGATAGGAAGATGGCGTCGGTGAAAGCTTCTATCCCTCTTCTGGCTCACCGGATATTGACATGCCCACACCTATTCCGTAAATCGCCTAACCTAATCTACTGGAAGCACCCTTTTGTGTGTACGGAGTATAGATATATCAAAATTGTCGGTAATATGTATTACTAATACCGAAGAAGACTATAAGTCGGGCACAAAGGGTATTACTTATCTAATTTACACTATATTCATCCTTTTGCTGTATATATTTTAGGAAGTTAAATGTAATGAAGCAGATGACGTCGTCCCTAGTGAAATAACTTTGTGGAATTTCTTTACGGCGTACCACACACATTAACAAATACTAGGGAAAATGCTTGCTGTTGTTAGCGGCATGAGGAAAGTATTAAAACACACCCTTGTCTTGGCAAATCTGAGAGCTGCACAGTGTAGGCAGGCTGCACGCCTCGCTTATGAGGCCAGCGCAGAAGAAGTCCTTTAGCTAAGTTGTACGGAAATGTAGGAACCTTACACAGTCTAGCCAGAGTTTGAAATCAGTCAGAATAGATCAATGCCTACTCGTATTTCTCTTTGTTTATTGTACACGCTTCAGTAGCTGCTTCAGAGATGTACGCAGTAATCTTGGTTTTGGAGAGTCTTGGCACTGAATGGACGGTCTCTTACCGGAATAGGCAGATACAGTATTCACTCGACACTGTGTCTCCATATATCTTGTATTGTCGTTCTCCTTTCTTTTTGTGGGTTCGCTGTGCTTCTGTGTACGGAGTACGAGTAGTATTATTGCCCTGCCTCAATCAGGCTTCATATGTACTCGTAGAAGTTACAAATTGCGCCTAAATTTTCCTTATTAATTTCGCTTCTTCCCGCCTCTGGTAGTACTGCTTCAGCCTTGACATGAAAGTACATAGCAATTGTACCTGTACATCTCGTATATGCTGATGCTTGCTGAGAAACATATTCGTATTTGGTACATCTACACGCCGATCGCTTCCCTTATTTTCATACCACATAATCTATCGCAAGTGCGAGCCAGCGTGCTCCGTACTCTCATCCACATTGCACACGTTGGTCTATATGATTGGTGAATTTGAAAAAAGTAAAACGAAACAGGAAATCATACATCATCCACAGGACCACCATGCATGCCAGCGGCAGTGGCGGGAAAAAGAAATAGAATTCAAAGTGCACTGGAAGTATATGGGTACTATGGCATTAGATTTGTGATGCTTACCAACGGAAGACTCCAATGGCACACTACAACAGTACGTCCAAACAGATGGACACAGATGGACTGAAAAACATTCTAAAATCAAACGAGGGCCACCCATCCTTGCCCCCTGAATCATTTAGTGCTAGCCGTACCGTCAGAACTGAGGGATCGTTCGTCGAGCTCGGGAAACGTGTTGGCAACGGCAACCAGACGATCTGGTAGGTTGCTCATATCTCCAGCATACTGTTGCAAACGGTAGGCAGAAAGGATTTTATTTATTGAAGAAGATTTTTCGGATTCTCGGTCACTATTTTCCTTGTCAACTTAAAGGGGAAAAAATAGGAGGGCTGTATGAACAAATGCTAGACATATGAGAGACAAATGTACCCTATGGTGGCCCTGTGAGTCTTACTGCGAGCCATGGCGGCTGTTTTTGTTTTGGCGTGCGTATTTTGCTGCATGGTGTAGAGTGTCTGCAACACTGATGATGCAAATACAGAAAGGGGATGAGATATCTGACGTCCTGGTCGACCCGTCAATATTTCAGACTGTAAGGAGGGTAGAATTAAGATACTGGCGTCTTTTCTGTTTCCTCTCAAGGCGAGAGCAGTGCGAATTACTGGAGGGGAGAGGGAGAACAGCAGAACATTTGTCAAGAAATGGGGAGGGGGGAGGGGGAAACGTCTTGACTATATACTAAAAGCTGACTGGTACTCTTCTCAAGATAAATTAAAGAATATCTAATTATTATCTTTCTTTCTCTCTCCTTTGAGAGCAGTAAAGATAATATCATTCGTCTTTGTAGACATTTGGGGGGGGGGGGGGGGGGGGGGGTGTTTTTCTTCCATATCTTGTTCGTTTATATGCAGCCCCTAGTCCCATCCCCTATCTTACCGCTCTTCCCTGCCTCGCCTTATTATTTTAATTGATCATTTATTGTTTTATTTTTCTGGGCTTTTTTTACCAATTTTTTTTTGCATGGCCCAGAGTCAATTCTGCTTTTGTTTTCAGAGCGGATACACACTGCATCAACTACTCGTACTTTAGGCTTCTGTTAATAGAGACTAGTAATCTTTGGGTTACCTACGTTGTAAAACCCAGCAGACTGGTAAGTATATGACCCCATGTAGGGATATTTGCTTAGTGTTGAGGGGATCCCCGAACAGCTTCGGCACGGAGCACTAGGATGCCCATGTCTCATAATACTAGTCCACTACTCGTACAAGTACGTATACTCGTACAATACTACTGGGTACAGCGTATATGTGGATCTTCGTAGGAAGGCTGTGGGATTGTTTGGGAGCGCGGATTAAATGTAATTTCACTTATTTTACTCATGTAGTAATTTACATATTTTATTGTAGAGACGTATCATTTTTTAGAGATAGATAGTGTCAACCGGGGAAGAGCTCCGACGACGAATCACTCCTCCAACCCCCCCCCCCCTCCCCCAAAAATAACAAAAAAGGATATACAAATAGGAAAGAATATGTGAAGGAGAGAAGAGGATTGCAAAGGAAAGAAAAGTGTAGCGGCATGGCACCACTATAATGGTACTCCGAGATGAGCAGCAGGGGTCTACGAAGCTACGTGTAAAATGGATACTTTCCTTGACCGCCGCATTGCGATAGCTAGTTTCAAATACTGTGTACAATGAATGGGACGCTGACCTCCCTGTCTGTCCCAGCCCACCGGGTACGGCTCTTCTTTTTTCTTTCCTGTCTATTCCCCCGAACGAGTATACTCCGTATTCTGTGCGTTTCTTTTCTTTTCTTTTTTCACCCTCCTCTTTGAGGCTATAATGGTTATTGGCCCGGGTAGACTTCCGCCGTGTCTGTTCTTGCCCCCACCCCCCTTGTTGTTTTTAAACCGAGAAATACGCGAACTAGAACAACGATGCAGAGGAAAAATGACGTTGGGTAGTATGCCGAATCATGATGCACGGGCAGTCGTAGACTGAAGTCAGCGGTGTGCTTCACGCCACATTCCTCCTTCAAGTCGGGACAGAGCTCCCGTACTGCCGAGAACATGACCGAAGTAAATAAAAATATGAGCATGCAAGTGAAATGATTAATAGGAAGCTTATTGACCCCTCGGTCTTTCCACACCAGTTCTGGCCATTATTCTCCCCATTTTATTTCATTTCATCACATACGAGTAGTACTGCACACAGTATAACCCAGGGGACTAAAATGGGAGAGAAATAAAAATAACTATTGCGTGAGATTTCTTAGCGTCAATGTACGCAAGAGATAATGGTGGAATCAAGGAGTACGAGTACGTACCGCGTATATATTTGTACGAGTAGGAATTCCAAGGAAAGTACAGAGTATGACGGGGGAGAGCGAAGAGGCTGCGGAAATTGCGAGTAAGCACGAATGGGCACATGACTCTTTCAAATTTTGACTCTCCCAGGAAAGTGTAACGTGTGTGGGAAAGTGTGCACTGTAATAAAAAAAAAAGTCGCCAGGTCATGCATGATTTATCTCTGCCGGACGCCTCTATTGGACATGATTTTCGCTGCCGCCGCTCTAACCGATCCGAACTGGCAATGGTCTCCGGTGGATGAGGGGACAAGGGTTTCGTATGTACATATATACTAAGCTAAACACGGAAGTGTGTTGGGCAAAAAAAGTGCTCGCATGGAACAAGTATAAAGTGCAGGTTTACGGCGGCCTCCGCGGTACTTGTTCATGGGCTCAGGAGTTGCAGGAACTATGGAAGCTGTGGGAATCTTTCCATTCACAGCATGGTGATGCATCCTTCAGCCTCTTCCGTTGGCTGATCCAAGGGGCTCAGCCTTCTCAGCAAGCATCCTCATGGCAAATGTTTCGACAATTTCTAGTATAAAGGCGACACATGAGTCCTAAAAGTGTACTGTGCACCTTTGCCAGGCTGCTCTACATGGTACAAGTACGAGTACTGCATGTGCCACCATTGCATGCCTTGTCCAATATACTCCGTACAGAGTACACTTCACAAGTGTAAAGTCACTGGGTCACACCCATTGTGCACTTTTCTACTCGAACTGCCTTTCTCGCAGGCTAATTTAGCTCGCAAATTTCTTGGGCGCTATTTTAGCACACAAATACGGCGAGTATTTGATGACGTCAGCAGCCCCGCCAAAGCCGCCAAAAGCTGTAACCGTTTTCTCTCGAGCCTTCCTTACTCCGTAGATGCCTTTAAATTTTTTTTTCTTCGGAATTTCTTCTCATTTCATCCTCGTTTTGCCTCCACGAGACACCGGCCCGAGTAGACAGGAACAAGAACTATGGCAAGTTTTATTCGGGGGAAGCAGGCCGGCATGCAAAATGAACTGTCCGCGAGCATTCTGCCCAGTCTCTTTGCGCCCGAAGAGCTGACCCGCTATGGCGTAGGATCGCAAATTAGGTGTGATTTCCCTGTATTTCTGCATCTTTCTCTCGTCGCCTCGTCTCTCTCCTGTCACCCCTGCTAATCTCTTGGTCTCCACCCAGCTGTCTGGCTTATGACCCTGTGCAGTCGCTACTGGCAGTAGGCACGTCGCAGTCGCGCTTCGGACGTGGTACCATTTACGTCTACGGGCAGGACCGCGTGCACAAGGTTATTCGACCCCATGGCGGCACCTCGCTGCGCCAGCTCCAGTTCACGGCGAACCGACTGCTCAGTCTGGACGAGAAAAGCGAGCTTGCTGTATGGGACCTCGACTCGGGCGCGCGCGTTGCCGGCACTGCCGCCGCTGGTCCAGCCATTGTGCTGGCCTCCGATCCCATGCTCGACTGGGCCTTCTTGGGCCTAACCAACGGCGAGGTCGTCGCCTTTGATCTCGACCGCGAACGCCTGTCGCCCCTGCGCATTGAGAACCTGTGGGCGAGACGACAGCGACAGCAGCCCCAGAGAACTGCCCGCTCCAACCCTGCCGTGGCTGCCGCTGCCCACACACTAGTCTCTCTGCAGTTACATCCACGTGACCCCGGCCAGCTCCTTCTCGGCTACGGCGCTGGCGCCGCCATCTATTCGTTCAAGCAGAACCAGGCCGTCCGCTTCTTCGAGTACACCCTGCCGGCCGGGGCTCCTGGGGGCAACGGCGAGCTTTCCAACACCGTGCGCCATCCAAGGGCTGTTCAGGCCCTCTGGCACCCCACCGGCACCTTTGTGCTGACAGCCCACGAAGATGGCAGCCTCGTCTTTTGGGACCCGCGCGAGGACAATCGCATCGTCATGGCCCGCTCTCTCTATGACACCGGCGTCGACCAGGTGGGCAGCGGCATCCCCGGCGCACCCGGCGTCTCGGCAACGTCCAGACTGCAGCCCCGGCTGCTCGAACCCTTTGCTCAGATAGCCTGGTGCTGCAAGCGAAACCCGGACGACACCGCCCTGCTGATTGCTGGTGGCCTGGCTGCCGACTCTCCCGAAAAGGGCCTCACCTTTCTCGAGCTTGGCCCTACGCCCGTGTATGCCACCTCAACCTGGCAGATCCTCTCTGACCACTTCCGCGGCCGCCGTCAGCAGCTGTTGCCCTTGCCTGCCGGCACCACAGCCCGCTCCTTTTGTCTAGCACCCCGTCTGTCGCCGTACTTTGCTGGCGCCAGCGACCCGCTTGCTGCCTTTACCCTACTCAATTCTGGCGAATTGTTGACGCTCAGCTTTCCCTCGGGCTTTCCCATCAGTCCCACCAACCAGCTACACCCTTCTCTGAGCTTTGTTGCCCCGTTTGTCTCTCGCTTTGCTGTCACCCCCATGCCACGCGACCGCTGGCTCGGTCTCACCGAAACCCGCAGCACGGGTGAACCCCTATTGCGTGGTGGAGCTCCCCGACCCCGGCCGCGCCGGCGCTACGAAGCACGCAACATTTTGCAAACGGCCCATGCCGACGGCACTGTGCGTCTGTGGGACACTGGCCACAGTGACGAGATTGAGAACACGGCGCTTCTGCAGATCGACGTAGCTCGGGCCGTTTCCCGCGATCGTGATATCGACATATCCGCCCTTTCCTTTAGCCACACAACGGCTGAGATGGTTGTCGGCACGCACGCTGGCGAGGTCGTCATTTTTCACTGGGGCACGAACCGTACCTTTGGCCAGGCATGCACGCCGCCCATTCCCAACCAGGAGTTGACACCTACCAACCCCGGCGGCTTTACCGACATAAGTGGCCGTACAGAGGACACCCTCCAAGACGGCCTGCAACCATGGTTGCTCTACGAGATGTTGCAAGGGCCCATCAGTGTCGTGGCTGCTTCCGATGTCGGCTTTGTCGCTGCCGGCTCTGAAAAGGGCTTCTTTTCGATTCTTGACCTGCGTGGACCAAAGGTCATCTTTCACGGTTCCATGGGCGACTTTGCCAAGTCCGAGAAGCGGTCTTCCTTTCTGGGCGGAGTGGGCAGGCATGGAGGCAGTGGGAGCAGTGGAAGTGGTAGCCAAGCCACCGACTACCCTGTCGTCATTGAATTTGCTGTCCTCACCCTCGATGGCAAGTCGTACTCCAGTCTCGTCTGTCTTGTCGGCACCCAACAGGGCAAGGTCCTTACTTTTGAGCTGCTGCCATCTGCCAATGGCTACAGTGCCAAATTTGCCGGCATGGTTGACCTAAAGGCTCGCATTGTCGCTATTTGCCCCATCGTGGCCGAAACCGGTGCCCCGGCATCTGCTACGGGTGCTACTGTGGCCGGTCTGCGCAATGGACAGCACGTCAACGGAACACTGGTTGTCGGTGAGTAGAAAGAATTCACGTGAGCGAAACATGCAATAACCGTACCCTAACTACCTACTTTGCAGCTACACAGTCCGAAGCTCGCATCTTCCGGCCGGCTGCGGCAAAGGGAGCCTCCAAGTCATTTGACGACATCTTCTGCTATGCTGCCTCTGTTGTCCATCTTGAGCTGCATGGCTATGCCTTTGTTGGCTCCTTTGGCGATGGCACAACGCGCGTATTTTCGCTTCCTGGACTCAAGGAGATCAGCAAGGCCCCGCTGTCCGGATTTGACCCCTCCCGACAATCCGAAACTGTAGTTACTCCTAGTGGAAACATTCTCGGATGGACCGGGCCTTCAGAGCTTTCCGTTGTATCTGTCTGGGGACGGACGGCCGGTTCGAGCGGCCAGGAGGCTTCTTCCATGGACATGGGCGACACACTTATAAACCCACAGCTGGCTATGCCCCCGCGGCCGACGATTAGCAACTTACAATGGATTTCGGGGACGCAGTATGTCTCGCCCACGGACTTGGATCTTTTGATCGGCGGCCCTGATCGCCCCCCAAGCAAGCGAATGATGGCTGCCACCGCAGAGGAGGCACGGATGGCACGGCAGCAGGGCGGGGCGGGCTCTTCAGGAGCACGGGGAATTGCGAGCGGGGCCGCTAGCACCGAAGGCTGGGGTCAATACCTGACACGGCAGCTCAATGAGCGTACCGAGAAGCTGTCCTTTATGAGCGATAGCGTAGACCATCTCCAGGAGCAGAGCCAGGGCTGGTCTGATGACGTAAGCAAGTTTGTGGCGAGCCAGAAGCGAAGTCTCGTGTTGGGGGCTGTCAAGAGCAAGTTTCTATAAAAATCCTATTGTATTACCTAGAGTTTGAGAACTATGTCCTGTATATATTCATGATCGCGGAAAATAGAGAATGATCCTGGATGCTTCTGCATTCAATGGAGTTTGTGTTAAGAATGCATACTGATCATTTAGAGGTCATTTTATGTTCATGGCGGACCATGAGTCCCGTACTATGGCATGGCAATATGGGATAAAAGGACAGCGACTCTACTCCGTAATTGGTTATAAATTGCTGTTCCTGCACGGTAGCTCTGCCGGAATTTAAGCTGTCCAGTATGTAAAGGGCAACAAGTCGCTGTTCGAATTATCTGTGCTCCCCTCCAGGGACGATTGCCAACGAGAACACAAATTTGATAGTCATGACACGGCGGACAAGCGTGAACACTTTGGCAGTGTCTAGCCGGACTGCTCAGGTTTTAATGACACTCGTGGTGTTGGCCACCATGACGGTGGTGGCCAGAGCCCAGGCGCCGATAGATGCCCCGACCGTGTCGCTCTTTCCATCCCCGTGGGGCCGGGTACGAGTAGCACAGGACCGAGAGAAGAGCGACGACCCATGGCGATTGAGTTGGGCAGAAGCGTATGCACAGGCACGAGTGTTTGTCAGCAATCTGACACTTGTCGAGAAGGTCAATCTCACGACGGGGACGGGGTGGGAATTTGACCGATGCATTGGCAACACGGGGTCTATTCCACGGCTGGGCTTCCGGACCTTGTGTCTGCAAGATGGGCCGGTGGGCGTTCGATACAGTGAGTGACTGACAAGATGCATAGGTAGGAGGAAAAGACGGCAGACGATGACTAAATGAAGGCAGCCGACAAGAATTCGGTCTTTCCAGCTGGCATCAATGCCGCAGCTACCTTTAGTCGAGATCTGATGCGTCGGAGAGGATTGGCTATTGGTTCTGAGTTTCGCGGTAAGGGCATTGACGTACACCTGGGTCCGGTGGCAGGTCCACTGGGACGGTCGCCAGCTGGCGGTCGGAACTGGGAAGGCTTCTCGCCGGACCCATACCTAACCGGTGTGGCATTGGCCGAGACCGTGGAGGGCATCCAGGCAGCGGGTGTGGTGGCCTGCGCAAAACATTACATTGTAAACGAGCAGGAGCATTTCCGCAACAATATTGACGTGCAAATTGATGATCGCACGATGCATGAGCTGTATCTCTGGTGCGTTTTCGTTGTCAACGATTTTCTGGCTTCCCGGTCGTCTTCACCTCGTCTAACAAATAGGCCGTTTGCTGACGCAGTCCATGCCGGAGTCGGCTCCATCATGTGCTCGTACAACAAGATCAACGGCCATCACAGCTGTGAGAATGGTTGGACTACCAACTATCTCCTAAAGAACGAACTGGGCTTCCCCGGCTTCGTCATGTCCGACTGGGGCGCACAGCACTCGACGGTCTCCTCGGCCAACGGTGGCCTGGACATGGCCATGCCCGGAGACGGTCCACGAGGTCCAGGCAACGCATATGGCGCCTTTTGGGGGGGCGCTCTGACAGAGGCTGTTCTCAATGGCACCGTGCCGGTTTGGCGTCTTGACGACATGGCCGTACGCATCATCGCAGCACTTGTCAAAGTGAACAGCACGTCGCTTGTCAGCCGGCCTCCCATCAACTTTTCTGCCTGGGTCCGTCCCAATATCACCGTCGGCCCAGTTTACTTTCGTGCCAATGTCAGCATCGAGGCTGTCAATGAGCATGTCAATGTCCAGGCTGACCATGCGGCTCTCATCCGCGAGATTGGGGCTCGTTCGGTCGTCCTCCTGAAGAATGAGCGTCAGGCCCTTCCACTGCGGCCGGATCATCGCCGGCTTGCTGTTATTGGGGATGATGGACAGCCGCCCACGCTTTGTGAAGACAATCGCTGTTACCGAGGCACGCTATCCATGGGATATGGCTCAGGCACGGCCAACTATCCATATGTGGTCTCACCTATCGAGGCCTTGCGAAAGCGGTGGCCCACTTCGGCAAACGTCTCCGTCATTGAAGCCGCCGACAACTGGGACCTCGCTGCAGCTCAGAAAGCAGCAGCTAGCTCTGATGTAGCCCTCGTGTTTGCCAGCGCCACCGGCGGTGAGGGCTACCTAGTCATTGAGGGAAATGCCGGTGACCGAAATAACCTAACGCTCTGGAACAATGGCGATGCCCTCATTGCTGCCGTCGCCACGGTGAATCCCAATACTATTGTCATCTTACACACTGTCGGCCCTGTTCTGGTTGACCATATCGCATCCCATCCCAACGTGTCTGCCATTCTATGGGCAGGTCTGCCTGGGCAGGAGTCCGGCAACGCCCTTGTCGACGTGCTCTTGGGCGATGTGGCGCCGCAGGGTCGTTCGCCCTTTTCGTGGACCCGCAGTGCTGACGACTATGGGTCTAACCTGCTCATCTACCAGGCTGCCAACCCCTTTGCGCCCTCCCAGAATTTCTCAGAAGGTGTCTTTATCGACTATCGTCATCTGCAGCAAGCAGGTATTGCGCCCGTGTTCCCCTTTGGCCATGGCTTGACCTACACGCAGTTCTCCTTTTCCAATCTGACCGTCACAAAGTTTCAGACGAATAATACCAGCAGCGCCCGCGGCAGCCGCAACAGTCCATCCGCCTCTCTAACCGACCCAGCCCCGCTGTTTGGCACTATAGACAACAGCACGGTTGCCAATATGGCTCCACCGGAATTCCTACCTGTCAAACCCTATATCTACCCCTGGCTAGTGCCCGGCCAGAGCAATCTATCGTTCCCCATGCCCGTCGAGGCTGTCCCCCCCCAGGCCACTAATGGGTCTGCGCAGTCCATTCCCCCAGCAGCTGGTGGTCCTGGCGGACACCCGAGCTTGTTTGACCCTCTGTATGGCGTCTCTTTCACCGTGCACAACACTGGCAACCGCCCGTCCGTTGCCGTGCCCCAGCTCTATCTGAGCCTCGGGAGCACCAACAAAACACTGAACCCGCCAATGGTCTTGCGTGGCTTTGATGCGGTAGCCGTCGCGGTCGGTGGCAGCGTTGTCGTCTCCATGAATCTGACTCGGCGGGATCTCAGCAACTGGGACCCTGCCAAGCAGCAGTGGTTCATCACTGATGCTCCCAAGGTCCTCTTCCTAGGCGAGTCGGCCAGCAAGATTGTTCTAAACTCGACACTGACAGTAGAGAACTGACGAGAGAGAACTCTTGTTCTTTTCCAGTAGTCTGTTGGCCTTTCGTTACGGGGGTTGGGTGCTATTTCAGGGGTCTAATTTACGAGACCAGGGGATGTCATTAGTTAATGCCTCACACCGTGTGCCTACTCCGTCCGGAGTAGTGGTGGCAGCTTCCCTGCTTTCCTACGTACGTACGAGTACATAGTATAGGTTTTGGATATTAACTCCTTGTAAAATAGGAGCGTAGTGTGATGAACCATTATTCTCTAGACCGTTTCATAATCTGTTGCTCCTTTGTTGATCATTTCGTTTTCATAATCATAAACAGTAATCCATCCGTCTTCTTCCCAGACTGTGGCTTACGGAGCACTCGTACTCGTACATGGTAATGCGTACGAGTACACAGAAATGTCCATCTCATCCGAGTCGATCATATGATACTGTGATAGTCAGAGTCACTGCGGAGTATACTACGTACTCTATACTACTATGGAGTACGGGGGAGGTAGGAGTACTATTAATTTTCTATTTTGGGGAGGTAAAATGAGCCTGATCCAATAGGGCAATGTACTCCGTAGAGTGGATTCAAAGTAAATACTCGTACTCGTACATACGGAGTCCTACGAGTGTCTAGTAACAGCTTCTGTCAGTTTGTATTTATAGATCTACCTAAACAGTTCTGCTCAACATTGCGATTTGTCCATCAGTCCCCAAGATGTACAAATACTCCGTACTCCATCAAGTAGGAATACGCTGCCTGCCCCCCCCTTACTTCTTCTCCAAGAGGCCAATGGTGTCGTGGTCTTCCATGGCCGGAATTAGACGTGACACGACCGCCCAGACTCGCTCCCTCTTCTGCATCGTGTACGGGCAAAACACCCACGAGAAACCGGCCATAAGCGATTTTCGGTATTCCTCCATGACCTCGGGGTCCTCGTGTGACAGCTTCGGTCCACCAAACGCATTCAGCTTCTCTAGATAGTGGTCGAGCAGTTCCATCTCGTGTGCACGGCGGTCCTCGACGGTGAGGGCTGTCATTACAAAATAGGCAATGTCCGTGAAGCAGGAGCCGAGATGGATGATCTGCCAGTCGACAATCATAGGCGTCCTGTTCTTCTCAGACCAGGCCGCGTTGCCCAGATGCGCGTCGCCGTGCAGGATACACTGGAACTTGGGGTTTCGCGTGGCAAACCAGTTCTTGATGACGGCCGTCATTCGTACCTGGTTCTTCATGTATTCCGGCACTATAGTCGGGCGGTCATCGCCTAGCACAATAGCATCCCACATGGCACTGAGTCCCAAAACAGACGACTCGTAGTGCTTGTCCAGCCAGGGTGTGTCTTCTGCCCGCGTACCCCAAGTAGCTGCATGCAGTGCTGCAAACTGCTCGACGGCCAGCTTCACACGCTCAACCGGCCACGTGTCGACAGGGTCAGCAAAAACGTAGTCACCTGCCTTCGACACGTCTTCCATGATAATAATGGCATTTTCTGCGTTCTTCTGTGCCCACAGCATCCGCGGGAGGCTCATGTTCGTCACGCGTGGTGCCACATTGTTGTAAAAGTCAACCTCACGGGAGTACATGGACAGAATAAAGGGGAACTGTGCCAGCATGTCCGGATTCAGTCCTCCCTTGACACAGAGATTCAATGGCTTACTCTTCTCCCCCCCCTCACCCTTCTCGGGTGTTATCGTCAGTAGGACCAGCGTTGCTGTGCCCGCAACGAGTCTCCTGTCCGAGATGGAGGCCTTCTTGAGGCCTGTCTTGGGACAGAGCCATTCTGCGGTGACCTCATCTGGGACACGAGGTAGAGTAACCTGGTCAACCTGGATCTCTGTTGCTGCCATGGTTCCGTATTCTACTCGTACTGCGTAAATCTACTCGAATGAACCCCTGCTAAATGTAACTTGGTGTCTAGCTGCTGTTTTTTTTTCTTCTATTCTTTTCTTCTTTCCGAGAACAAGGTGTGCGTTAGTTGTTGTCAGTGAAAACACGCCGTCCCTCAAGACTCGAAATAGTATTTGGAGTTACTCTTATACTTCTACAACTGTAGAACCAAGGAAACTTGTTGTAGACCGTAATCTGCTCACTACGTACTCCGAACTCGTAGTACATAGTACAGTCTCCACGGACTGGCTGGTCGCGTGTCCTCATGCATGCTGGTTCCTTTTCTATCCACCTTTTCAAATACGATGCAACCTCCAGGATCACAATTGGGTTAGAATACCGGACTTGCATGTTCAGTCAAACCATGAGAAACGCTGTACGGAGTACTCCGTACTACGAGTACGAGTATGTAGGTGATGTTTGAGAGGCTACTCACCGCCAATGCATCGCTTACGGAGTACGGAGTACGGAGTAGCACTCATTCTAATGAACTCGTATTATACCAGCTATCTTTCTGTAGATCTCTCGTACTCCATAGTCCCCCGCAACGAGTACACAGAAGGGGTCCCCGATTCAACCTGTTACTCCGTACTGCGTATCGTATGAATTGTTTGACTAAACCTGAACGGCTGTTTTACGAGTATTTGTGCTGAATTCTCTATTCTGGAAGAATGCCAGTAATTTCGAGTAAGTCGGTATGAGAAAAGTGCGGAGGAGTAAAGGCCTGTTGTGTACTACGAATACTTTGTACGGAGTACTGCGAAATAGTGACACCAGGGGACTCAAGATATTACAAAGTACTCGTATATGAGAAATACGCGGTACCTATACAACTAAGCACGACCGATTTCCGAGTCGGGGTCTTGTCCCGGAACCGGGAAAGATATCCTAGAGCCACTACTCTGTAGAGGTTCTCGCCCATGACTAGTACGAGTATGCAATGCGAAGGGGGGTTGGTGTTTGCAAGTGCTGTAACAGTACAAACGCTACAATGGTCTGATACGGTTTCCATGTCATCAGAGGTATTTCAAGTACTCCGTAATATGCGTTTCCATGTTTGTGCTTTCTTTTTCATTTTTTTTTCCCACTGAAAATCACCCCCTATTCACATGGCCTCCTTTTTTGTTTTGCCCATCATGGGGGACAAGCCTTGTTGCTTGAACAACACGACGTTTAACTTGATTTTCGACTCATCAAGTTATAATCTTTCTTTTTCCACATATTCTGTTTTCTGTTTTTTTCTTCTATCGCGTACAAGAGAACAGGCATGCGAAAAGGAAGAGCCTACCTGGGCTGCACCAATAACGACTAGCACGAAAACAAGTAGCACAACGAAAAGTCAGCGGCAACCATGTCGACTCTGAGCTCTTTACGCGGCGTCATGGCAGCATTTGTGGCCATTGATGTCGTCGTCGTTGTCGCCCGTCTTGCTGTGCGCGTCAAGATGACGAAGCCCGGATACGATGACTATGTTATCCTTCTGGCCCTCGCAGGCTTCATCATCATGTGCAGCTTCTGTTTCCTTGCCCTCGACTACGGTTTTGGCGTCAGTGATCCTGCTATAGTAGCCACCATTCCACATTACAACAGCATGGATGCATCGAAATACTTTACCATTGCCCAGGTCACATATGTAGCCAGCTTTCCGATTGTACGCATTAGTGTCGCCCTCGTTCTTCTCCGCATTATTACCGACAGCAACAAACCTATCCGGCGCTTGCTCATTGGGTCTATGGTTGTTGTTGTCGTCTACGCAATTGGCTGCCTGCTCGTTGATGTTCTGCAGTGCATCCCATTAAAGGCAGTTTGGGGCGACGGCACAGGAAAGTGCATCTCTTCCTCTACACTGGCGGGACTGGCCTTTGCTGTGTCGGCGCTCGATATTGCTTCGGCATTGTTCTACGCCATTCTGCCCGTCTTTCTACTCAAGGGCCTGCAAATTGGCACCCGCACTAAAGCAGCTATTATCTTCTTACTTGGCCTGGGTGCGGTCACTGTCATTATTAGCATGATTAGACTAAAGAGCTTGGTCTCCATTGTGAATGCTTCAGATGTATCAACCTATCTGTCTCTCGAGCTGGAGTCTTTTATTTAGTACGCTTTGTTTCGCCCCCCTTCTCTGTTACCTGACGTTTTCTCCCGTGCCTCCATGTTTCTAACCTTGCGCAGCTCTGTCCTCGAATTTGGTATCTCTATCCTGACTGCCTCCCTGGTCGCTCTTCGCCCTCTCGTCAAATATCTACCGTTTGGTAGTCATGGCCGCAGTTCAGACTGCGATCGTTCTACTGGGTACGGTCCCCGAAGTGGACTGCGTGCCGGTGCCGCAAATGGCTTTGAACTCAGCCACAATCCTCAAGGATCTACTGCAGATGCTGCATGGCGTTCTGAGGATGCGGAAAGTCAACGTGATATCTTGCGGGACGAGGACAGTGACAAGAACAATAAAATCTGGAAGCACTCCAAGGTTACTGTCTCGTACGACGTGGACCAGAATGATTCCAAATTGACAACGGAAAGAGCCAAGCCAGCGTTCTAGATAATGTATTTTTGTGTAAATATTAACCAGATTCAAAATAGACATCAAAACTGGCAAGAAAAAGAATAATGGAGCACATGACTATATTTAAGATTTTAGTCAACGATCGTTCTTTCACATTGAAAGTACTCTTACTATGTACCATACGAGTAGATTGATGTGATTTATCTACGGAGTACGTGAGTATGGCATAAAACATTACATAGTACAATATATGTACTCGTAGTAGCTCGTACGTACATATATACTTATTCCGTATTGTGAGCATACAGAATAGTGAATAATACACTCCAGACCGTTACTTCTTTAGGGTTTATACTACTCCGTACGGAGTACGCCAAACGCGGTCCACTTTGCATGGCACGGATATTAACCTATCGTGGATACATACGGAGTAGTAGAGACTTATAGAAGGCTGGGTAAAGGAAATGAAGACTCTATCACTAGCGCCCATTGAATTTACGGAGTAAGAACATAGTATACATCATACAAGTACTATCGTTGTACGGAGTACGAGGAACGAAGTTTTACAACAAGGCTGTCTAATAACGAATAGGATATAATGATGCTATACATGTACGGAGTCCTGCGTACGGAGTATATCTTGCCGATCCGACAGTGGGTTAGCTACAGTATACAAGTACGAGTACTTTTAACGGGTAGCAATTCCGTATTACCGTTGAGAATGGGTCAGGGGAATACTTCCGGAGATGTCGTGGAAAAGACAGAGTATATCCGTTGTACTATATGAGTATATGAGTATGTACATGGTACGTTCGGAGTAGTACCAAGTGGTATGGACACCGCTTCATTGTTATTTTTGCCATTATTTTTGGTATGACTACTCGTACTAGTTGTGTTCCAGGACAGGACTGTTGGAAGATGCCAACTAAAAGGACACGTGCCATGGGTGCGTAACCCAGTGCTCGTTCAAACCAGAGATATTTCACAGTGTACACAGTAGCATGTCGGAATGGGTAATGCTTTCCCCTTTAATTACGGAGTATACTTTGAGTACTCGTACTGCAAAGATGAAGGGTGAGACTACGAGTACACACTGCTCTTAAACGAAAGATTACAACAGGAAAGGTACTTAGTACTCATAGATTAAATCAAGGCAACTTACGACTCCCGAATTCGTCAATAACGCTTCGTGGTGGGCTGTACTCGCCGACACCAGTAAACGGCAAGTCAAGACCGAAGCCAGACGGACCACCGACGCTGAGGCCCTGTTCTGTCTTCCAGAGCGGATGTGCGGGTAGTCCAATGACCTGAACACGGAGGCCATAGCGCAACTCTTGAGACCCAATGGCCTCTCCATCTTGGCCCAGCACAGAAATCAGATCGGGAACGGTGCACACGAGGTTAGGGGGCTGGGATTCGTTACCATCGGCGTCGGTCCAGGCTGCGTATAAGTACTCGTTCTGGAAGGGGATTAGCATGTGGCGGGACTCTCCTTTCTTCTCGGCAGAGGTCTCATATCTGGAGCTAGAGGCCGCCAGATTATTGTCTTGCTCGTCGTCCTCCAGTGGGGCCAAGAGCAGACGACCCATGGTGTAGCCACCGCTGATGTCGCGGCGGACGTCTACCACCTTGCCTGAAAAGAGTAATCTACCGGCCGTCGTAGCGAACTTTTCGGTCAGTTTTGCCTGTGGATCTTCATTTTTTTCCGTCTCCATGGTCTGAGTCAGTCGAACTTACTATCGCACCCGTAAGACTCGTCTTATTCTTGCGTGCCATGTGAACAGCACGGCCAAGGTACCAGGCTTGCGAAATGGTGTTGGGCACAATGTACTTCTTAATGACACGGCCCGGAAGTGGGCATGCGCAGACTGCACAACCGAGACCGAGCTCGACAGCAGCAGTTCGGAGGAGCCGCTCTACGCGAAGTGGTGAGTCCGCATGCTGCCCTTGTCAGCTCCACCATGGGTTGCGAAAGGCGCGTGTCAACTCACCATGATCACGCTGACATTTCCCTGGGCATCGGACAGCGCGCAAGGTGTGATGGGCTGGCCATAGACATACGGTACGGCTAGACATGAGAAAAGGGGTGTCAGGAAATGAAGAGGACATTCCTATGGCTCACGGCTATACACTCACCGTGATACATGGTCGGGTAAGCCCTGCCCATGCCGTCGCCGTCGATAACGGGGATATCGTATGTAACGCCGGTGGGAAAGGCACTCATGCCGTTGGCCCCGCCACTGTTGTTCCGTCAGCCATCTCTTCCCCCTCCTTCAGTTACTTCTCTCCGGTTACTGCAGGAATACGCACATTTCGTCGGTCAAAACAGCCTGGAAGTCGTCAATCTTGAGCATTGACTTGAGCGTGTCGATGCCGGTGGTGATCTCGCGACCGCTGCCGATCCGCTCGTTGATGACGCTGGGCGCACCATACCAGGAACCAAAGCAGACGAGGCCGTTGTCTGACAGTGACGGGGGAGCAACAACACGCATCTTTCCCTGTCCGCCACCACGTCGCAGGATGTCCAGGCCCTGCAATAATTCGTGGTATGACGGGCCACCACCGCCTGTGCCCAGAACACCGGTGCCTGTGGCGATGAGCTCCAGGTCGACCTCTGAGATGTACCACGTGCAATCACGCACATCGGGGCAATACGTGGCGAGATCCACGAGCAGCGAGGGCTTGGCTGTCGGCGTCGCAGCATCGGACACGTGACTTTTGACGCCTTCAGTCTCCGCTGCGGCGCCGCTCTCGGCGTCTACGGAGATGGATTCCAAAGCCGTCGGAGCAGCCAAAGTCAGAGTGACAGCTGAGTCGCCCGGTGTGGCTAGCCGTCCTACTGCCTTGACGATAATGCGTGTCGCTCGGTTGTGCGTGTACTGCAGTGGGATCTTGTCGATGGCGACAATCTTGACATCGTCTTGTGCGGCTCCGGCGTCCACGGCAGCCTGCACGGCCTTTGCGGCCGCCGCTGCTACAACGGTTTTCTCGTCCTTTTCGTCGAGGATCTCAATGGTGTCGATCTCGCCCGAGACTCTGGCAATAGCTGCGCCCACTGCATTGGCTGCACCGTGGTGGATCGGCCGCGTACACCGGGCCACGTTCTTCAGGCCTCTGTCGTCATCAGCCACCAGCAGGGAACCGCCGCCCACCAGCAGCACATGCACCGGTGCGGCCGACACTTTCATCTGCTCAATGACCCCCTCGAGCATTCTCTGTATTTCAGCCTGGGCCGCAGCCACTGTCGCCGCAGCCACGACTCCGGCTTCTGGAGCCACCCGAGCCGCATCACCAAGCTTGGCTGATCCAGCAGCCACGACGATATCGGTAGCTGTGAGCGTGGGTCCGCCAAAGACAATGGCCTCCTCCGTCAGATAGTGACCAACCGAATCCGGGCCGACGGCCACGAGTGAGCCGGTGACGGGGTCGGTGGAAATCTTGCTGCCACCTCCCAGGCCAATCGACACGACTTGGGGCATCGAAAAGGCGGTGCGCACGCCGCCGACCTCGACAAAGTTGGGCGCCTGTCGTGGAAACCCTGACGGAAGAAGCGCGCAGACGTCGGTGGTGGTGCCGCCAATATCGACAACCAACACCTGGTGGCTCGTCTCTGCTTCTCCGTCGTCTACTGCTTCGTTACCCGGAGCTCTCGGACCTTTGGAGCGGGGCCCCTTGGGATGCGCGGCGGTTGATTGTGACTTGTCCAAGCCGGCCAGAAAAGCGGCACCCGTCATGCTGTTTGTTGGCCCGCTGGCAAAAGTCTTGATGGGGAACTCGGCGGCCACGGCGGCGTCAATCAGCGTGCCATCATTCTGAGACAAGTACAGCGGACAGCTCAGCTGCAGCTGTTTCATGGCCACGCGGAAGCCGCTGATCGTGCGCCGTGCTGTCGCCAGGATGGCCGCGTTGAGGATTGTGGCGTTCTCGCGCTCAAGAAGTCCTGGCGGTCCAATACCATGGCTGCACACAATGTCCAGACCCGGGTCCAGGGCGAGCATCTGCTCCTTGCACGCGTCCTCATGCTTACCTGAGTGGTCTAGTGGCGCAAACACGCCCACAAGCGCCACGGCCCGCACGCCCGTCGCCCTGAGGGCTGACACGGTCGCTGCTATCTGGTCTGCATCCAGCGGACGGATCTCGCGGCCGTCGATCTCGAGCCCGCCGTCCAGATAGTGTGTACCGCCATCCATGATCTGCCGCAGACCGATGGGAAAGTCTGAGAACGGCGGAAGGCGCCTCGTATATGGTCCGCACAGCCTCACAACAGCAACGCGACTCAGTCTCCGGCCGTCCGCTTCGACCAGCGCGTTAACAAAGTGCGTGGTGCCAATTGTCACGCTGAGCACCCGCGAGCGCACGTCAGCTGCCTGTCCCGTTTCGCTGGCGCTTCCGACAGCGGCTGCCTGGCACTGCTCTAGCACCGCCGTAATCGCCTGCATGATGCCACTGGTAATGTCTGGAGTCGTCGCCGACTTGAAGGAAGCCACCACGCCGCGACCGGGCGTGTCCAGTGCCGTCATGTCAAGTATTGCCGCATCTGTGTTGGTTCCGCCGACATCGACGCCAATGCGGTAGAGACTCATGGCGGGCAGGGAGGGGCGTTTGCTCAGTTCGTCTCACGGGCAGGAAGAAATTAAAAATAAAAATAAGTAAAGGTCAAAGGATTCGGCTTTGTTACTATCCTTTCCTAGTATCTCGCCTATCTATTTATCCCCAGAAGATGAAGCGATCTAGCATCGGCCTTCATCGGAAAACCATTTGTCGATGTGAATCCCTGGCTAGACCTATCGGTGGGGAGTTCTTCTACTTCCACGTTTTTCAATATGCTTGTCCCCCAAGCGAGGCAGAATGTGGTGTAGCTCATCAATAGCACTCCACGTAACACTGGGAGCCAGCGATAAGCTTTCGAGACCCGACGCTCTCTCAACGCTCTTGTCCGGCACTCCTATGTAAGCTGTTACCTCGTTATCTCATCACATGTGTCACCGAAAAATGGACCCCTGCTCATGTCACTTTTCGTGTATATATGTGCAATACGTCTTGCATTTTCTTCTTATTTCATCACTTCATCGTCTCGTCCTTTTTGCCATTTCCCTTTTCCTGTCCTCTCCCTTCACCTACGTAGCTCTATTCGGCAACACATACACCCATGACATCCTGGCTGGAGCGCCTGGAGGTGCCTCAGACCTCTGAAACGAACAAATGGATTGTGCGTCGCCTTCTCTTCCTGGCCCTAGCCAACGTCAATGTACTGCTAATGTTCCCTGCAGAATTACGATATCCGCCCCATCGAGGGCGCTCGCCGCACCTGGGGCTTTGTCTCGTTCCACAATTACTGTAAGAGCGCCTGCCCTAAACACCGTTTAGTTTCTATGCTGACTAATATGGCTGCTCATCAACACCAATATCTCGACCTACCTCACCGGCAGCGCCCTCATTCCACTCGGCCTCACATGGTGGCAGGCTCTGATATGTAAGATCTTGACTGTGACGATCACGTGCTTTGCTAACAATTAGGCATCATCATTGGCAATCTTCTCGCCGCCCTCTTCGTCATACTCAACTCGCTGCCCGGTGCCTACTACCACAGTTAGTCACACTCCCCGTGCCAGACCCTTGCTAGTCCGCAGAGAGTCGAGACTAACCATGTATCAGTCGGATTCCCCATTGTCAATCGTGTTGTCTGGGGCATGTGGGGATCGCAGTTTGTCATCTGGAACCGCATCTTTCTCTCCCTCGGTAGGCTTGGTTCATTTTCTCTCACCTCCCTTGATCACGCGTCTAATTCTGTCAGTCTGGTATGGCTTCACAGCCTGGATCGGCGGCGAGTGTGTTTATGTCATCCTGCAGTCATGGGACCCAAATATTGAGCTCCACATTCCCAACCACCTGCCCACCAACACCGGCATGACTACAGCCTACTTCGTCGCCTATATCATCTTCTCCATTATCAGCCTGCCTGTCGTCTGGACCCGTCCTCATAAGTTGCAAAGGTTCTTTTACTTTGCCAGTGCCGTCACCATCATCTTCTTCCTCGTTTTCATGATATGGGCCCTCGCCACGATGGGCGACGCTGGATTTGGCGATACCATCTCCAACTCTACCAACCTCCCCTCAACCGGTGGCCCCGACAGTGTCGCCTGGCTCATGATCTACGGCGTGCTGTCCACTGTCGGCTCCATTGCCGCCGGCATTCTGAATCAGAACGACTATGCCCGCTTCGCTACCGCCCCCAAGCACGCCATCGTCGGCCAGGCCGTGCCCTTCCCTGTCTATGGCATTCTCAGCTCCGTCATTGGCATTCTCGTCACGGCAGCAACACAGCAGCGCTTTGGTGGAGAGGCTGTCTGGAACCCTCCGACGGTCTTTAGCAATCTTATCGCCCTCGACCCAAGCCCTGGCACGCGAGCCGCCGCGTTCTTCGGCGCTCTTGCCCTCGTCATCTCTCAGATCGGCGTCAACGTTCCCGGAAACGCCCTCAGTGGCGGCTTCGACCTGGCTGCCGCCTTTCCACGCTACATCAACATTCGCCGCGGCGCCTACATCACTGCGATCTTTAGCGTCATTGTCAATCCCTGGCGCCTTGTGAACACGGCTACGACCTTCTTGACCGTTCTGTCGTCCTATTCTGTCTTCCTCGGTCCGATGACTGGCCTCATGGTGGCCAGCTACTTGGTCGTCTCGCGCAAGAAGATCAATGTCGATCATCTCTACATTGGCAACTCCTCCAGCATCTACTGGTATTCCTCTGGCATCAACTGGCGTGCTCCTGTGGCTGTAAGTCGAGCTCCACGGCTATGGTGCTTTTACTTTTCTTTTCTTTTTCCTCACCTTCATTTTTCAAACTTTTGTTTTTTGTTAGTCATTCTCCTGCCACCTTCTAACAGGGCAGTGGACTTTTGGATTTGCGCCCCTGATGCCCGGCTTTATTGCGGCCGTCAACACGTCCGTGTCCGTTTCTTCCGGCATAACCGAGCTGTACTATCTCAATTATCTCTACGGCTTCTTTGCAAGCGGTGCCATCTACATCCTTCTACACAAACTATTCCCAGACGCTGATACAGAGGCATACGTTTGTGACCCTACGACGCCGGAGGAGGCCATGATTGTTGCCCGTGAAAAATGGGATAACACAGCGTACGAACGTGGAGCTTTATTTGCCGTACCCGGCAACAAAGTAATCGAGGCATAGGCCACGCAGGAAGTGAAAGAAATGCTAAATAATACTGCATTTGTCTCGGGTATATTTGCTTCTCCTAATAATCCACGTATTTTTCACAGAGCGCTGTCCTCCAGTCACGAAACATCATCATACACGCTATGACCAAAACCTCATTCACTGCTACTACACGGCCACAGGCCCATAGACATAGCACATAAAACAGTTACACGTACACAGAGGAGGAGAAAAGAAGGTGAAATAAGGAATAATATTACACTAACTAATAGGAAAAACGAAGCGGAAAAGAGAACGTACCAGGCACTGGCAATGCCATTTACTCGCTGCATTTGTTGGTTTAATCATTTTTCGACACATACTCAAATATCACAGCGCACACAGCGCTAGCAATTACTAAGGCACGCCATACCCAGACACACACTGCACTAGCATGCAGCAGAATGAACACTAGGACCTGACAGATGGAAATCAGGTTGATTAAAGACTACCTTTCACTTTCTGCTAAACGAGATCTAAGGGGTACCTTATACCCCTCCTCCTTAGACTATAACTAATCTATGTTACTAAGACGATCACGTGACAGGGACCACCCTAGTTAGGAAAGGCCAGCTAATAGCCTTACTTGGAGGACCCACAGGGCATTAGGGCCCCGCAACACACTCATAAACTTGGTGGATGCCTACTACGTACCTGGCCAGGCAGATAGATAGCCAGGTAGCTAGTCAGGTAGCCCACCACGTCTTATGCCCTTAGAGAGGCGGGAGACGGCGCACTCGCGCTGCTCATTGACGTTAAATACAACAACAACAACTACAACAACAACAACCACGTATTTTTCATGTAGTAGTGTATGTTCGTTTTTAGCAGCCAAAGAATAATATCATCACAAGACAGCATTTTTTATATGGCCTTTTTGGTTACTAGGGGTGAAAATGGCATTTATGTGTGGAAGGTAGTTCCGCCATCACAGTCTGCATGCTACCCAATGGTACCCGCATGCATTCAGCCTCACCAGGTAAGTGGAGGAAAAGCGAAAGCACTGCCCCTCTTCCTTTTTCCCCTCGGGCCACAAAACGAGAAGCGTGTCCTTGTCAAGGCCGTGGAAAATTCAAACGAAGAAGAATACCAAAACACCAAATTTAGAAAGCACAAGATACAGATAAGTATGGATGCCAGCACAATCTCAGCGGTGGTAGCTCTCATCGTGTCGACCTTTGCACTCGTCGTGGCTTTAGCCCAGGCGCTGCAGCAGTACTTCATCACCGGTCAGCTCATCCGCCTTTGTGATAGCGTCGTCTATGGCCCGATGGAAGGCCAAGGTCGCCGCGTGTGGCAGTGGTCGCAGTTTCGCTTTCGTGTACTCTATACCCTGCCTCTTGTTAGTCTCGACAAGAATCTGTGGCCGGCGATGCCTCCACATGTAAAGTCCTACGCCGTCGGAGCCGAGCGGTTTCCGATGCTGGATGAGCCACCGCCGGGAATGGGTTTTAGACAGTGGCCTGGTGTGCGAGACTCTCGCCCTAGCATTAGCACGGGGCCCTATTCGTCGTCAGGCAACGTCAGCCAGAGCGACTGCGAGTCATGCGTGCGCAGAAGGAGGGGAAACGGGGATCACGATGGAGACAGCAGCAGCAGCACCACTACCGACACCAACACCAACTCGTCTGACACGCAGCCTGCGCAGGCTTGGGTTGCGAGAGTCTGGAATCAATGTAGGGCCTGGGTCGTGAGGCAGATCCAGACAATTGGGAGACTTGGAAGACTTGATAGAAAGAGGAGAAGGAGATGGAGAAGAAAAGTCATGGACTGTATGTATCACTGGACCACCCAAATCTGGTGGCGAAGCCGGATGCTTCTGCACAAAACAAAGGCCTGCTCCGGCTCAGGCCCTGACTCGAGTAGGCCTGTGGTTGACGAGCCGGACCCGAAATTCGTCGGCGAAGCAGCGTGGATGTCATTCTGTCGCGCCGTCCAACCACACTGCGGCTGCTCCATGCGCATTGATTTAAGTGAGCATGACGCCGACCGATGCCCAACAGACTTGACGACAGTACCCATGCCCGTATCAATGCGCGACATTGTAATCATGGGCTTGGCAACGGGAATGGAGGTAACAGACTGTTCGTTTCAAGGGAAATCGGTATCAATGCAGGGCCAGATTGGCACCATTACCACTGCACATCACCCAGTGCTTGGGTCCTTGTTGCACTTCACGTCTCGACGCGTTCAGATGCAGCGCGTCTCAGCCTTTGGTGTTTATCGACATGTCATCGGCGGCAGTCCTATTACAAGTCGATGGATCTGCCGGACCTGGGACGTGTGCATTATCGCAGGCACGTACTATCATAGTGGAAATCGACGGAAGGCACGACGCCTTGATCGACGTTGGCTACAGGATGCAAATGGGAAGAAGACGGCTCCTGATATAGTTAAGGTGGACGACAGTAAAGACAAGAAAAAGGGGAGAAAAAAGGCCAAAGGGGTGGACCATGGCAGTGGCGGTAAGAAGCCGGAAGCCGGGCAAGCCAAGGAAAAGGAAAAGGAGTCGACATCCAAGCAAGATCCCCACAAGGAAGGTTGGTCGCCGGAACGAAGGCCACAGGACGGATATTGGACTTTGTGGGGATATGCGAACGATCTACCTCATCAGTTGCAGCCCATCGGCCTAGGAATGGTAAGAGTGGTCCCTAAACCGCAGGCCACCCCCCGTCCGCCTCTTCCAATCATGGCGCCCAGTCGAATACGTTCACAGCACGTGGCTACTGTTGAGGATATATCCGACAACGAAGACGACAACACGTATGAGAAGCCGGTATTGGGTGAATCATCACAGATGCCTACGTCCATGCCTATCCCCATAGCAACTGATATTCAGCATCAGGACAAGGGTGGCGACGATGGCGATGGCGATGAAGACAACCGGGCGAAGACTGCACTAGCCCGCCAAGAGGAGCGTAGAGAGAGGACCAAGGCTATACAGAAAGATAAGGAGATCGTACAAGAGTCTGTCCGCAAAGGCATTATGCCATCGCCCTACCAGAATACCATGCCGACTCCGCATAGAAGCAAGCAATTACTGCTTACCTATCCCACACAGAATCCTGGCCACCCAGAAAGCATGGGCGCCGACACGCCACCTCCTACAAAGGAGGAGACAGAGGCACACGAGAGAGAGAGACAACGCCACAGGGAACGCCAACAGCGAGAAAAGGAGCGCCACCAGCGCTGGAAGACTGGAAACCAAGTGGCTTTGCTCACGCGCATGGACATGTTCTGGTTCTGCCAGATGGACATTTTCCAGGGCTTCTGGGCCACTCCATGGGCCAAAGCCGAGCATATGCCCATCCAGTCGTCGCTCACTGGTGCCATCATCGTCCTGCTCGAGTGTCTGCTTGGCTTCCTTCCCGGAAACGCTCTCTCCTACATTGATTTTCGGCATGTATCATTCCAGTCTTTCCAGCAAACGACACTCAACTGGCTCTGCCTCGGCAAGAGCACGTATCCAGCTTATGCACTCAACGCCCGCGGTGGCGTCATTGCCACTGGGGTGTATCGTATGGTGCGCGTACCTGCATTCGACGGCCTGGAGGGCAATGAGATGCAGTCGGGAAAGAAGGACTATTCAAAGGGCGACAGTGCATCCTCTACACAATCAAAGGATAGAAGGAAGGACACAGACACGGAACGCGCAGATAAAACCACCAGAACACACGGAACCCCCATCATGGCCTTGGAGCTGCTCTACTCGTACGAATGGCAAGTCCAACAAGAGGTGCGTGACCGCAGTCGCTATGGTGAAGAGCTCAATGTTGAGCTCATGCGAATGGACAGCTGGCTGTCCTTTGTCGGCCGCTTGCCCGCCATTGCCGACGGGCCTAATCAGCTGCTCGACAACACACCCTCACTAGTCGATATTCTGCGCGACCAGTTCTGGCTGGATTTCCAATACATGGATCTCAATGCGAGTAACGGTGGTCGTCAGGCCATTCAGAGCCTTGCGGGAAGCGTGCTCGACTGGATGGTCGGTGAAGGTCTCACGGAAGCAGAGCAACTATACCTAACCGTCGCTTGCCTACGTGGCTTCAAAGTCGGTCAGAGCATACTCGCAGGAGCTGATACACTTGCTCTGAGGGATATCCTGCTCAAGGACGTGCAGGTGCACCTCGTCTAATGGTGGCGGAAGCAGAAAACAGGGCAGAGACCCGACATAAAGAGTTCCCAGCATATGTCTTCATTCGTTGCTCATTGTAAAAGATCCATATAAATAGTAAAAAAGCAACATTCTTGGGCACCATCTCCTCTTGCTTATAGCGGTTATTAAATGTCTTCGTTCACGGAGTTTCGGCAGTGATGCCACCCGTGCAACTGGTATCGTAGGAGAGACCATGGCCTGCACTAGGGGGGAAAATTTGAGAACCGCGTCTAGAATTACTACAACAATGCCATGAACGGCACTGATTGAAGTGGCCCTAGTGGGCTATTAGATCTCGTGTTCCGGTGCTACGTCGGCTCCGTGGGTGTCGCTGACGAATTTCTACCTGTCTTGCTAAACTATAAGATACCCATCCGAGATGAGTTCGATAAACCGTGCAGCTAGATCAAGTTTATGGGACCCCCCAAGGAAAGGTGGTAAGGTACTTGAAGGAGGTCGTTTTCATGTCGAGATAATCCACCTCTAGGCATGTGGCCGTAACCTATATAGTGACCCTAGTCAAACTCATCAAATAGACCACCACACTTCTGATACAACCATGTTTCCATCGGCTATCGAACGGCCGCATGCATGAACAGAGCCACTATAGAATCACCACTCCCGGATTTATGCACCACCCAATGTGTTTAGTTCTTCCACTTTTTGTCAGGGGCAGGAGGAGTGCGTGCGTCTAGCAGAGAATATAAGCGACAGTATGTAGGAAGGTCTGATTTAACAAGAAGCACGCCGAACCAACGGTCTTTGAATTAGCTTCTAGGCTTACATTATGGTATAGAACAAAAGTATACAGAATAGTAAAACTTGAATCCTGCCACCGCTACCCCTAATATCCAGAAGTCGGATATGAAAGCCCGAAACCAATACGTTAAATGATAAAGCTTAACTTTTTATATTTATGAAAAAAGGTCATGCACCTTACTAAGGGAAGGGTAACCGACCCGTCTTGACCTCACTAATGAGTCCGGCCGCAAGAAGCTCCTTCACTAGCTTGAAGAGGACGGCGTCACATCCCCTGGCGGCCTGGAAAGCGGCCGAGAGTGGCCGATACTCGGTTTGAAGAGTAAAGTTGCTCCAATACGGCACTTGTCCGATAGGTACAATAATTTCGGGGGCGCCAGCGTAGCTACCGGGGAGGGCATTGTACCACCCGCCTGTTGTAGCAAAGGGAACTAGATCAACTCTGTTCTCGGGCTCATCGGTGTGATACGTGAAGGCGACTATGGAATCTGAACACGTTTTGGCATTGTGCGGCATGACAACTTCTGAGTAGAAATCACGAAATTGCTTGCCACGCTGCAAAGCTTCCTGGTACCTTGATCGCACAGCCTCGTCCTGACCAGCAGTCCAGGTGATGTTTGTTGGAGGGTCGATTGGGGGAGCTTCACCGCCAGTCAGGTTTCCGTATGCTGTGAAGAGAGGAACTCCAATCAAGTCCCACGATTCCGGTCCGTTCATATCACCATAGACAGTGTTGAAATACTGGTCCAGGGTCTGGTTCACCACATTCGCCATCCACACCTCGGTCAGGTTGGTGGAGAAGGAAGTCATGTTGAAAGTGGACTCCACCCGAGAGAAGAAATTGGTGAGCTGCTCTTGCGCCTCTTGTTGGGGCAGGGGTACTTGCTCGGCCCAGTACATCAGTTGACTTGGTAGCGTGACATTGTTCATGGCGAGCACCGTCTCAGCCGACCAAACGTCAAAGAGCTTCATGAACACATCTGGCGATCGGGCAAAGAATCCGGGTGTATCGAGTGAGAGCACGCATGGAATTACGCCGACCAGATCGTAGATGCCCTGGCTCGGCCGATATCCATAAATGCCCCCGAGGTTCGCGGGATAGCGCACCGAGCCGCCAGTATCGCTGCCAATGGCAAAATCGAGCCAGTCGTAGGCGACCATTGCCGCACCAGATCCCGTGCTGCTACCGGCAGTAGAGAGGAATCCGTCACCACGGGAGTTGAATGGGTTGTGGTAGTCAATCTGCCAACCATTCCGGGCTGTCGTCAAGGCAAACTGCGTCGTCTTGGTCTTTCCGACCATCAAAGCACCGGCAGCCAGACTCTTCAGCACGATGCCAGATGTATGGTTCTGCACAGGGTAAGAGTCATAGTAGGCACGAGACCCACCGCTGCTCTTGACACCCTTGACATGAAAAAGGTCCTTGACTGCGAAGCGAAGACCAGCCAAGGGTCCACCATTGCCGACACGAGGTGGGATGGGAATACCGTATCCGGGAAATGGCTTGTACGTGTCGTTGAACTCGACCACCACGCCAGTCATAAAGGCTTGAGCTGGGTCAGGCATGACTTGGTATGCCTTTGCAATGACTAGCTGGCCAGAGATGCTCGCAACAACGTATGCACCGGGCTCATAGTCTCCACTTGGCAGAGAGCGGTAGAACTGAGGCCAGTCGACATTGCCAATCTTGAAATACCCAAGACCGTCCTGGCCAATGTGGGCAGCCAGGCTAAGAGTGTCATCACTCTTGTCGATACGATTCACCTCAGTAGCAAAGTAGTCTTGTCCATTATAGGTCCAATGGAAGTCTAGAGCGGATGCCACGCTCACTGCCAGAGACAATAATCCAAAGCGGAAAGCGGCCTTCATCTTAATATAACTTGATTGGACGTGGTAATGGGTCGGTGGAAAGTGCATATACAGTAAGTACCACTCAGATCATAGAATCCTGTATCTGACCTGGCCATATTTATAGCTTTTTTGGTTGTTCATCAGTATCAACATGCGTTTCTCATTAGTAAATATGGCTTGCTCCCCTAATGCGTCGGCCAGATACGCGGGATGCGAGGAATGATAAAGATCAGAGCAAAAGTGGACGAATGGGTTGATCGTGGACTTAACAGCACTTCGGATACGAGCTTCGACTCCCGTCATGCAGACGTCCGGTGCTCAGAGCAGTGTCTTGTACACCAAATAGTTGTTGGTAGTGCAGGAAGAAGGTTACAAGTAGAAGGTCAGTTGACCTAATAGTGGAGAAAATTCTAGAAGTAAGTTAATAGTCTCGGAAATGTTACTAGATTCGTCTAATAACCATACTGCCGGAAGTCTGATCAGTGAAACGCGGTGAAAACCACGAGGCTCTGCAGTTACCCGATGATAAGGTTGCGAACGGCGTTAGGAGCCAGATGCAAATTTTCCGAGTCAAAGTGAACAACCAATTTACACACATTTTGCTCAGGATATTCACAAGTCACTGCTACTGTCCTTTTCGGTCCATGAACATGCTCTAACTCTAACAAGACATGACTGACATGTTGAAGACCTCCATAATCATATTTTGCCATGGCCTTTTTTCCTTTCTACCTATCTGTTTTCCCGGTGCCTCAAATATACTCAGACCCCTCCCAAACTATTTTCTGCATAATTTCAAAATCTAAACTTTCATCCAGCTATCCTAGAGTCACAAGTTCATCGGAGTGACATATGTAATGTCGATGCCATACACCTTCCTTTCCCCAGGTTCCGTCTTTGAGGAGTCCACCGATTCAGCCGTATATATAAAATACAATAGCGACAGAATCCCTTTGCCCACTAAAACATCGACGTTTTTCCTAGAGACCGAGGAGATAGCCTACTCCTTAAACAGGATCTAGGTGTTATTGGCAAAGCTGCGTGTTCTGGAGAGTATCTTAGAAGCTGAGCTCCTACTACTAAGTAGTACGCCTAGTGGGTAGCCTAGACATAGCAACACCCTCTTTGTTATAGGCATGCAGACTACGAGCAAGTGACTAGAAATAGTTTTATTGAGAACGATATAGAAAAGAAGAAGCCACTAGTGATAACTGTGGTTCCTTATACAGCCGTCCGTCGAGAACCTGTAATAGGCGTTGCGGGATAACGGTCTTAGGACGATATACACCGATATCGAATCTAGCCAGGCCTTAGTGTATTCACCCTAAAGAGAAGAAAATTGTTGCGGAGAGGCAGGGGGGCGACTACGAAGACCGGACGCAGGCCGCGTGCAGATATTACAGGACGACCGGCTAATAGGCGTCCGGACGTCACATAGATCCAGGAGGACAACACGACTAAGACCCCATGCACGATTAAGTGGAGCTCTGGTGGATGTACGCCCTGTGATTGGATTACTGTAAAGTCCGAAGGCTAAGGCCTGTTAGAGTATAACGTATTTTAGTACTGCCTATATGTAGCCAGTCTGTCAGCACCCAGCTGACACCAGCTGGCACCAGCTGGCAGGTGGGACCCACATGTTAGGTGGGCCACCGACCCACACGGGAGATAGAGAAGGACAAGCTTAAATAGAGAATCAAGACCATTACGAACGAGATATTGACACCATTGCCCTGACACAATCTATCCCGCCCTTTGAATTACGGAGTAGGAGGGACAAGACTTAGTTCTTACTCAATACAATTCCTGCCTTTGCCTCCCACGATTGATACCATTGCCGACGTAGTCGTAATTCTGTAATAATATGTCAAAAATGTAATATGTAAAATGGATGATTTCTTGTCCAAATAACTATAGAAGTTCCCTTTATAGGCATTACCCCTGTACTAAGGTGTTACACACGAGTCGGGCTACAACAATACCAAGCCTACTATCACGTGGTGAGGGCTAGCCTTCGCCTATATATAGCTTGTGGGAGTCTGCCTCGCAGTCTCCCTTCGTCCATAGAACCCAGAGATCTGTCCTCCTTCCCTTGCCTTCACTCCTTCGTCCGTATAGCCTTCGTCACCTTCCTAAAGTATGGTGTGTTAAGTCAGAGTCTCAACTTCATTTATTGATGGGTACGGGTAGTTCCTTATACATCACACTACGTACCCTACAACTAAGTTGAACGAATTGACTTTTCTTTTGTATAGAACCTATTTAGCTTGTTAATAAATTTCTTAGTGAGTTCTTATATTTCATCGAATACTTAATGCTTATTAGTATTATCCTATGACAGAAACGAGTTTGTTGTTGCTGTTAACACAGTCCGCTTCAAGCGCTATGACGACTTCATCCGTGGAACCATAACTCTGCATTTATAGCTAGCGTATTTTTTCCGGTAGAACTATTGCTTCACTTCCGGTAATGCTGCAACTTTTAAAACGGATGGGCTTTACATGATACCAAGATAATTGGCCAAAGGAGAAGCGATCCTCTCGTAGCACAGCTAGATTAGGATCTCATATAGCCTGATGGGTATCACTAGTAAAACAATTCACTGCTGGAGCAGTACGTGCATCACAAGTATATCTGGTTATGTGCAGGTTTTCATACGAAACAAAATACTTCGATCAGGTGTGTGCGTGTGTCATATACTTTATTATAGCCATTTCTTGACTATTATTTAAGAGACTATTTGACTAGTAGAACCCTCCTGGGGTAGAAACTGTGTTTAGCTCTAGTTATATGAAGGCGTCCATGTGAATAACAGAGAGAAGAATCGGCTGCACGGCAAAGAATAGAAATTCAAGGAAATTTAATCTTTTTATACAGTGAGTAATGAAGAGTAACAAAATAAGTAGTTCCAGGACGAGTTACTTACCTTGCTTACCTTGCGTACTTCATCCGATCAGAGTTGATAGCTTCGTCTGTGGTCACAGTCACATCAGAATCGACTTGGCACGGTATTCAGGGCCCAATGCCAGCATGGGCGCCATACGTGGAAGTGGGATTGGGCTCATTTCGTCATTATTGCTTACAATTGAATAATGGCCGTCCATGTCGGAAAACCGCATGGACTGGGGAAGGCTCGTTAACGACCGGAATGGGGTCGTGTTTTCCGTTTGTTGGTTGGCCGAAGCCACCTCAAACTCGAATCGCTGGGGAGTCGAGTGAGCCATAGACGGTATACAAAGGAAGAGTCCAACGCCTTGTGAAGGTAGTCTCTGTGTAACCATGTCGCTGTATGTGTAATCTGGAGTGCAGTCGTTCAGGTCGTTCTCAGACTGTAACTTGCAACCCCTCTCGGCCATGGCCTTACGCCACCGGACGTAAGTCCAAATGGATAGGATGATACCAATGGAAAAGATCGTGACTAAAACTATTTGAAGGGCCGTGTAACCAGCACTGCCCGCAGTATGGTCATTCTTGACGGCGTTGCGTCTGCAAAAGTTCAGAGTCAGAGCCATTGCGTTGGCTAAGGATGCATCTAATACTTATTAGGTGCTTTTCTGCCAGGGTAGTACGGTAGACAACTAGAATGCTTGTTTTCGTAGTCGAACGAATTACAAGACTATTATCTAGACTTCTTAGTCAGAAACGTTGGTGAAGATGCAAGTGTTTGTGTCTTGATGAAGAAGAAAAATGATGGCGAGAGAAGGGAAGCTAGATATTTATAGAGTATTTCTACGAATACTAGACAAAGATTAAAGGAGAGTAAAAAGGACACGGTATCGTAAAGGACCCGTAGATATAGACTCCAGAGTTAGATCAAAGAATATCTTCAGACAAAGGCAACCAACATAGGTCGCAACAAAGTCCTCGGGAAAAAATATACTTACGCAATATTTCACATTATAAAAAAAATTAGAATGATTATTAGAGGCAATTGAAATGTTTTATTTTTCATGAGTTGAAAGAAACTCTTCATGAAGCTTGGGCAGAATGAAAAGGTGACACATATCTTACAAGGGATATTGGCAACACTTAGTCTAGTAATACTGAAACTGGGAATAGGATCCTGGATTATAAAAATTGACTTTGATCATCAAATACTGACTATACCTACATCGTTTGAAATATTCCATAGGCAGATGTTAGTGACAATGCCAATTTGTCAGATTGTGATTACGCGCAATACTGTATAGTAGAATATCACTAAAATGCGTGATTAATATAAACGGCATATGTTTCGATTATTAATTATTTATTCCTAGAACCATTGCTGACTCTACTCCGTAGTTTGTGCAAAATAACTTTTGACCTTCTCTCTAAACCTCTCATATCCGCGTACAATGGCTGAGCACCCGTCTTTCACCCTCGCGGGCCTTTGTAAGTGTTCTGAAATAGCCTTGTAAACTGCATATCAACACGCATGTTAACGTGACAGTGACTGTTGGCGGAACTGCCGGATTCGTGAGAACTCGTTCCATTCCTTCCCTGGTCGCTGGTGTGGGGCTTGGAATCTCATATGCGTATTCTGGTATGTTCTGCTTCTTTTTTTATTCATTTTCTTACTACATAGAAAGCTAAATCTGCAGGGTATCTTCTCAAAACAAACAAAGACTACGGTGCCGAGCTTGCGCTAGTCAATAGTGTCGTACTCACCGGCTCTGCCATTCCCAGGATCATCAAGACGAGCGGCAAAGCACCGATTCCGCTTGCTCTGGGGGTCGCCGGTGCTCTTGCAACATTTTACTACCAGAAAAAGTACCGCGAGTTCACCTATGGCGTCTAGATGCAAATGTATACGTGCGCCTGATGGAAAGACAGTAGTAGACCAATGAACACCCCTCTCTTTACTTTGATTTTTTCATTCTGTAGTTATTTTCCATGCCTATTTAATGATTGGGTGAAAAATCGTAGAGTGCTTTCTGGTTCAAGATTCTCCCCTCGAAGGATATGTTCATGATTTGGGGTATAGCTACTGTTTAATGTAGTACACTGGTCGGTCTTTGGGTCTTCAAGAACGTAGCTAGCAACAAGCATAGTCAGTCCTGACATCATGGCAGGAAGTTCGAGCCAACTACGCAGTGACGGCATGTTTTTTTGGGCCTATTACAAAGTAATACACTAAGATGTATAGTGGCCATGACCTTATCGACGGGATGCTATCTGTTTGCCATTATATCAATGTAGAACGGAGTAGAATTTGAAAAGAAAAAGACTTGATTGTGCAATTTAGGGTAGTTTAACTGACACCGATACCATTTTCCGCGAAAAGAGGCACTAATAATAATACTCTGACTACCGAGTTGTTCACGGCCCTCTTATGTTCGCTTTATGTTGTTCATCTTCCTCGATCTCATTTTAAGACTGCGCGGTATCCCGGTTTAGTGTAGTTTTCCATACAGTGGCAATTTTGTTAGCTAACGCTCGTACGAGTAAGCATGTCTTTTAAAATATAAAAAAGGGGGGTATAATAGATCATGTCTTGTCTCCGCACACGCTTCGCTTACTAACATCCGTTCGGTCTCCGTACCGGTCGGGTTGTAGATGGCTGACTTTCGGGTACATAGCGGACCCATTATGGAATGAGCTACCGTTGGGTCGTTTGAATCGGGTCCTTCTAGTAGCCCGGCATCCGAATTTACTTGCTTGTTTTCACATGTGGGATCCTGCAGTACAGGAGCTATAAAGAGCATCTTGCCGTCAAGTAGCCATTGAGACATCTCGAGAAAACATTCACTAGAATTTTAAAGCAACTTCAATCATATTTCACAACTTTATTGAACATGGGTATCATTGTTGTTGCAGGTGGTACTGGCGGGGTTGGCCGAGCCATTGTCCAGGCCATTGCTGCTACGGAGAAACACACTGTCAAGATCTTAAGCAGAAAGGTTAAAAATTAGCATAATCATCGGCGTGATAAGCTGCTCTTGGACGCTAACCATAGTAGGCAAATGAAGAACTGTCTCTGGAGTTGGGTGTTTCAATCAACCCAGTAGACAGTTACGAGGATGTCGACAAGCTGGTCAAGTTCCTCGAGGACAACAACGTTGACACTGTCATCTCGGCCCTTAGCACGGACGGTATCAAGGGCACCAGTCCAGAGATTTATGTGATCCGTGCTGCCGAAGCCTCCAAGTCAACACGCCGTATTGTTCTAAGCAACTGGGGCATGCCGGTAGAAGACAAGTAAAGTGCCCACTGGCCATGTCCGTTACAGCGTATTAACAGCTACCTAGGGCTGTCCAGAATTTTGACTCGTCCATGGTTAAGTTGAAGAACCTCGAGGAGGTCCGGAAGACCAGCCTGGAGTACACGTCCTTCTACATTGGCTTTATGCTGGATTTTTATGCTTTCCCAGCTCACAAGACGTTCATGAAGCCGGCTACATTCTTCATTGATACTGAGCACAGTATGGCTGCCGTTCCGGGCACTGGGAATATGCCAATCACATTCACGCACACGTTTGACGCTGCCAAATTTGTTTCGCGAGCCCTTGACCTGCCAAAGTGGGAAGAGACGGGTTACTTCATGGAAAGTGGGACGGTGACATTTAACCAGCTTGTAAAGACTGTGGAAGAAACCCGAGGTAAGAATATTAAAGAGTGATATCGGTTCTCGGCTCACAACTGATTAGGTACCAAGTTCAAGATTGTTCATGACAAAATCGAAGATCTGAAAAATGGCAAGGCTACTGAGCTACCGGCCGTAACCAAGATTGCTCCTTTTCTTCCGTTTCCCAAGGAAGTCCTAATTCAGTATGCAGCTCTATTTGGTGTCTTCTTTGAGACTGGCATTTTCAACTTTACCAAGAAAAAGCTTCTTAACAACGAATTCCCGGACGTGAAGACGTTATCAATTAGGGAAGCGGTCACGCCAGTATCGGCTTGATCGGGACATTAAATAACTAGGAAGAATCAGACCTCATCTCAATAGATGATTCTTAAATTTGATTGTGACTACCAGGCACCCCACGCTAGCAGTCTTCCATCACAGTCAGATGCCAAAATTATTTATTCATACAACTGACAGCACTATATTTGTCGGTCAGCCGGCTAGTCTAAATTGATTGTGAAGTCATCGTGGCCCTGTACGTCCACAGGTGGGGGTCTGTTAGTGATGCTTCTTGTGTTGCCTTAGTCTAAGTCTACGCCTACGTCTATGTCGATTAAGTCATCGTAAGCCCTTATGGAGGCTCTAGCCGATCACAGGATTTATCACGTGTGTTCTTTTCCTTACTAGTCTCTGTCCGTATATCGACAATATTCAATATTTGAAGACACCATTTCTTGCTATGTGTTCCTTTTGCCATTGCTCGCTTCGTCTGCCATCACGAAGTCATATCGGGTACCGATGTGCATCATCTACTAGTGGAGTTGTTACAGAATGGAGATAATATATACGGCAGTTCCGCAATAATATAAAGTAAAACCATGTGTTGAAATTTGTTATATACATAGCCCCGCCCCTCAAAAATCAGAGTGTGTCAATGCTTCCGGGAAACGAACCACCCAGAAACCCTAAAAAAGAGAAATTCAAAACATGCATACCCCGATGATGAAACTTATAGAGTATATCTAAAACCTGGCTGAAACCCTTCCTATGAGATTGTTAGCCTAAGTCATGGTCGTCTTATTTTGACATTAAATTATTAAGACTTACCTCGTCAGTTTCCAGCTCCTTCTCCCCACGATCAGCCTTTCGGTTTTGAATTTTAAAGTTTATGCTTAGTATGCCTAGCAAAATTAAAGTCAAAAAGCTAACAGTAAGGCATGCATAAATTCCTGGGCGATATGATGGTGCGTCTTGAGACCTAAAGACAAGGCTGCCGCTGATGCCACCTATACCACCAAGGCCAACCATCGTAGCGCTGGAGAAGGCACGCTTCCACTGGCCACGAATGTTGTTGGCCTGGTACGACATGACTCCTGGTACATTGGAATTGGCTCCCGCCGTAACTAGGAATATGCCGAAGTAGCGCACATGCGGGTTGGGATGAAAGCCCACAATAGGTAGTCCAATAATACAAAGAATGACATTGAAGGCCAGAAAAGGACCGCGCAGTCTGTACTTATCACTCAGGTAACTAGTGATTATCATGAGAATTCCAGCGAACCCAAATGGCGGTGCAGCCAAGCACTGGGCCTGAAGGACGGTGAAGCCCATGTTGCCGACAAGGATGACAGGGAGGAAATAAGCGAGGGCATAAGAGATTGTAGTTGTGTTGAAGAAGATCATAGCATAAGCCCATACCTTCCAATCGAGCCCACTTTTCAAATAGGCACTGAGTTCGAATGGGGGCGGAGTAGCGTCACCTCGATCGGCATTGACACGAGCGATAATCCAGGCACGTTCCCGTTGGCCAAGGAAGCGCCAGTTGGACAGCTTTGAATCGGGAAATCCAACAAGAAGCCAGTAGCTCGCAATTCCGATGAGACATGAAACAATTCCTTCGATAATAAAAATCCATCGCCAGCTATGACGTCAGCTTCTAATTCTTTTTCTTTTTTTAAAAAGAAGTGAGGTCAGTTGTGGGGAGTTTTCAAAGGTGGCGCACCCGTTTAAACCAGCAAGACCTTTCATTTGCATAATACCAGCAGCGAGAACGCTGGCAAAAGCCGTTGCCACGCACCCAATGACATAAAATATAGCATTGCGTTTTCCGAGTTCATCTAAATATGAAAATCAAAGAGAACCTAAGATTAAAAAGGGTACCTAATTATAAAAAGACAACAGCTTCCACTCACAACGTGTGTACCAGGTGCTTAATAGATAGACACAGCTGGGAAAGAAACCAGCCTCAAGAACACCGAGTACAACCCGAAGGGCGGCGAGAACGTTCCAAGAAGGAACAAATCCCATTCCGATCATACAGGAGCCCCAAAGGAGGGAAATCAGCGAAAGGTGGAGCCGTGGGCCAATCTTACGGACAATGACTGTCGACGGTGGCTGGAAGAGGACATAGGTGATGAAAAAGACGAGAGTGACAATAGACTGCCATAGAGTGTTAAGGGCAAATATTTACACAATATATGTGAATCCATAAACAGGAGGCGTGCTTACATAACGAGAGCCGAGATATAGCTTCAGATCCTTGTCCATGCCGGCAATATTGGCAGAGGATAAATTGGTTCGATCCATGAGCGAGATGCAATACATGACGCCAGTGGTTGTGACGAGACGGCGATCTACCCGGCGAATGATGGCTTTCTCCTCGACGGGCGTGAACTCGGGCACCGGGCTCTCGTCTATAGTGGCGGTGCCTCGAGAATTGATTCGGAAGGTAGTTTGCTTCTCTGTATCGGTTGAAGTCATGATGAATGCTTTCCTGCACGTCTTATTCTGTTCTGGTAGAATTTATTTGTTTTCTCAGGTCTTCCGGTTCCTTTATATTTCAATGTTGGCAGCTGTGGTCAGTGACTAGGTAGCTGAAGTAAAACCAAAAAAAAAAAAAAAAAAAAAAAAGGGAAGGTGAGAACAGATGACAAGGTAAAGGGTCAGTATGAGAGTAGTGGTCACTACGCAATGATGAATACGTTGCTGTTCTCTGTGTGTTACCTACCCTTTCGCTTTTCCTTCTCGTCTCTTCCTGTCAATGAAAAGATTCAACGACTAAAGAATTACACGGTACAGTAAAAGACAAGCAGGAGCACATGTGGTGACAAATCGAAGAAAAACGCGATAGAAGCAAAAATCAGAAGGGAGAAAGAGACAGAGCTAGGGGAAATATCGCAGCAACAGGCGACAAGAGGTCTCGATTGTGGTCAAGGGTCTCGGTGTTCATGATATCGACTCAATTTCACAGCGGGGGATGCAGGTCCTTTCCATGTCTTGTCTCTTCTTCAATGGTCCCTTCAATTATGGCCCCACAGATGATACTCTCACACAGGACCAGAAAGCCCTTGACAGAGGGATGGGGAAGACTCTTGACGGGTTTGTGATACTCCAAGGACAGTTAAGTGAGAGGTTTACTAATTGCAACTTGGCAAAAAGAGGAAGTGTGCTATAATGGGCTTACCACTGAATTCAGAAAATGAAACCAAGAAGGGCGACCACGGGCGTACAAAAAAAACAGAGTAACCACACAGTCTGGGAGCGTTTAGTCGTACGAGATGTTTTTGGAGAAAAGAAGGTGATGTAGAGGACACGGTACAGCTTGTGCATATAATACCTGACCGACGTGGCGGCACGGGGGGTGTCCTGGAAGCTACCCATATTAAAGAAAGAATGGCGATGGATGGCAAAGGGATACAAGGGATGAGAGAGGGGGCAAATGAGGGGAAATTCGGCAGTGGCACGTGAAGACAAAGAGGAAGAAAAGTAGCAATAACTATGATGTTGGGGAAAGTGGGTGGTGGATGGTGGATGGTGGATGGTGGATGGTAGCTTCCTGAATGGTCGCAGATGTTGGTAGGACCTCTAGGGAGCGGAAAGAACAAGAACGACCGGATTGGATTCAAAGATGTAAGAACAGACGGCTACCAAAGCTTTAGTTTGGCTCATTGGCGGATATTCATAGGTAGAAACTACCCCACGATAAAAGTACTACGTATCACGCCGTCCAGACGGGATGAATTGGTCCTGACGTACGTACTTTGTATTGCGTACTTTAGAAAGTCTCTTGCAGGATCCATAATACAATATACTCCGTACTAATATAGTAGTAACTATACATAGTAAGAACGGATGTTTCCCCGCTTGGGTCCACTTTCACATCCTCCACAAACCTCCCCCCCCTAATTAGTCATACAAATATCAAAAGACATCCCTTCTACCAACGATGTGGTCTTCTTGGATCCGGGATTTTTTACCCAGCAAGATCCATTGAATAGTATCGCACTCCTGTCCCCCGTAGCAGTCCGAGAGGAGGCCGCTCGCCAGAATGGAACCATCGCCACCAACGACTTTAACCGGCCTCCACCAGTAAGCTTTCCCTCGCTAGGACTTCTTGTAAAGTACGGACAATTGGTCTCTGTGGCAGAGGCGCAGCGCTTGGTATTGATTCGAGAATGTCTGCCCACCGTGCCGGTACCGGAGGTGTATGGTTGGCGTCATGATGGACGGTAGGCCTTTATATACATGGAATTCGTGGAGGGTACAACTCTTGAGGAGAGTTGGGACGGCCTGACGGAGGAGGGGTGATATTCTGTCTGCAGGCAGCTACATGAATTTGTGGAAACGTTGAAGCGCCCTCCCCACAATCTCTTCTGCTATCCATTTATCGGTAAGACCTCTGTGGCGATCCAAAGGACTAAATGTCTCTCACCTCCTAGCCAACGTCCATGCTAACTATAGGAAGGCAATGTTGTCGGCCAGCCTCTATTCGACTGTATTTTCGTCAATATCTGCTCTATCGGCAGCGGCCCCTTTCCTTCAGCCTCCCAATTTCACGATTGGTTCACTACCGCATATGGACCCAACCGACTCGGGCCATGGGAGGGGCGTTATCCGCACCCTTGCCGTGGCCACCTGCCCGACGATGTCCCCATCATTTTCACCCACGCAGACCTTCATCCGAGCAACATCATGCTGGCTCCCAGAGAAACAAAGGTTGGCTCTCCTCGCATCGCAGCTGTGATTGACTAGCAGCAATCAGGCTGGTATCCTGATTATTGGGAGTACTGCAAGTCTCGCTGAGCGTAGAGTGCAAAAGCAAGTACAACTTAGAAAAAAACATATTTACCTCTTATCATAGAGGCCGACTGGTTGAACCAGTCGACCACCATGACTATTGAGACTATTTCGTTCTTGCTCGAGGAGTATAAATGCTACAATTCCTGTATCCCTCGTAGTTTCTTTGGATGTCCAGCTTCCCATACATATTGTCCTACCAGAACAATAGTGTGGAGCTCATACGATGAGTTGCACAGATCACTGACCACTTCCTTGACTCTAGATTTTGACGAGGCAATACAAGGCACCACGTAATCGTAGGCGTGGCCACTTATTAGTCAGCATGATATACCATCTTAACCCTTTGCCGGTTTTGTCATGCCAACCCAACTTTTTGAGACCAACGAAGCAGCCTAGCACCATCTGCAGCTTTCAGCATCCATGAAAGAAGAATCGCCTCATGAGCTCCATGTTGTCGTGTACAAGCAAGCCCTCTTCAAAGCCTATTGGTCCATTTTTATCTCTAGCATTAATGACCCAAATGTGGGCCGAAAGATGCACGCGACGGGCGGCGATGCGTGGAATGGATTTCAAGTTACTTTTGATCGCAATTATAACATTGAGACGACCTGCCGCAGTTACACTCTAATCCCCGTAGGACACATCAGCGCTGAATACATTGACGATGCCATATCTGTGGGTGATGGCAGCCCCTTCACAGACTATGCTGCACACGACAGACTCGAAGCCATTGCGGCCTCAGTCCCCGCTCCCGGTCCCAGTCTCAGGTCGTCTCCATTAGAGGCCAACAAGGTGTGCCACCATATTTGTACCGAGTTTCGTGCATCAGAAACACTATGCTGATACTTGGTATGGTTCAGAGGAGGGTGGACATTAAAGACTGCCAAACTTGGGTCAGAGACTTCATATCGCTACTTGTGGAAATGGGACTTCTCAATCCAGAATCTCTCGATGTAGTCAACAGAGCTCCTCTGCATTAGTTTCATCCAGTACCTCTACTCGTATGTTTTCCATGCTGCATAGACTTGACATGCCAACTACCGCTCCACTTCCATCTTCTCCACAAACGGGACTTTTGTTATTGGTCGTCCCCCGCCTCACTCGGTCCAATATTGGCTTGGCAACCTATTGATGCATTTGGGAATGGTTCCAACACTGAAATAAAGAAGGATGGTCTCTGTGCTGGGACTACATATACTTCGTAAGAAAAAGTACCTACATATGACTCCTCTTTTTCTCCGTGCCGTCATGTGCAACGCCTCCCGGATAATGTATGTTATGTTCTTTTCCTCTGTACAGCAAATAGTAATTCGAGGGAATACACGACGAACGTTAGAAATAAGTGCACTGAAAAGTGGCATTTTAACAAGTGTCTACTGTCTAGCTTCCTTATTTACAAGAAAGACAGGATAGAAAAAGTTGATAGAATAATATGGAGTACGGAGAAAAGCGATCCTGAGAAGGGTAACTACGATGAGTATGAATACTCGTAGTAATAATACTTGGGTAAGTCCTAAAGCAGGCGGCTGCTACTTCACCGTACAAAGAGACCTGCATGCGTGTACTCTATGAACACAAAAAAGAACAAAAGTAACGTAATCTTTTATAGAGTAAGACTATGTGGAATTAATGAACAAAATTCTTGTTTTATTAGCCCATTTTCAAAGCACAACAAAACAAGGAAGGCTCTGTTGTCTCGAGGTTTTCTATCCATCCTTTCCCTTAGCATTTTTGCAACACAATAGCTATAACTAGACAAACTGTAGATTATACTTTGTATATTTTCTTTAGTATATTTCGGTGCATCTCTGACTTTAACCAAGAACTAAAGACGCTGCTGTTATGTTGTCATGAAATGAACATGAAAATGAAAACTCCGTAAAGGATCCAGTACCACCATCTATGATTTTTTCACCTCAATTTGCTCAATCATAGCCCCCCCAATCCGCGTAATCTCTCCCAAGATGCCCTCCCGATTCACCTCCACCATATCATCGTTTTCGTTTGCTTCCTCAACCTCCTCTCCGTCATCAAGGCCTCCACCTTTCTTCGTCTTACATTTACTCACTGGTCGGAACGAACCAGAAAGGGTAGCCCGAAATGGTCGTGGCTGCACATACTGATTCCACATGGCCCCAATCACATAGAACTCGCCTTCGTGGTCATCGTCAGGTGATCCCTGGAAGAAGACAATCGGTACTGTGTGACTAACACTGCTGCCACCTCTACCCCCACTGCCAAATGTGCCTCCGCCACTGCTGCCCCAGCCATACACCTCGTTGAGCTTGTCCACAAGTAGCTGTGCTGGGTGGCGAGGCAGCGGTTGTATCTCGCGAACTACACGACTGTCTAGGTTCTTGTAGATCGATCGCCTTCTGTTCGATGCTGTCCGAGAATGGGCATCGTCCTCTTTACCTCTGTCTTCGTCGTCTCCTTCTGCTCCGGGCTCGATCTCATTGCGCACCAACTGTTTAATTACGCGCCGAGATAGGTGGATGAGCACGTCATAGTCACGCAGCGACGGCTGGAAGAGTAAACTCGCATCCAAGACAGAATCGGCTTGGTCGCCGTGCTCCTTGACCAATCGGCAAGCTGCTCGTGCGAGGCTGGTCATGCGGCTAGCCACAGCCCGCGACGGCATGGGATGCTGCTGGCTATTGCTTCCTGTACTGTAATTGCTCGTTGTGAACGCCGTTCCACTAGCCTCGTGTGTCGCAGCCACGAATAGGACAGTGTGGTTCATGTGAGGATCGATCTTGCGCCACGCCGCCAGCCTCGTGCGTGCGTCAGCCGTGGTGGCGGCTGCAACCCCGACAGAAACCGTCCCGGCCGAATCCTCTGCCCAGGAGGAAGCCAAAGAAGGCAAGCCATCCGCTTCGGTCTCGTCTCTGCCGTCATCAGTCTCTACAACCAACGGCTCTGTCCGCCAGTCCCAGCGCGCCAAGAACTGCAGCGTTCGCAACAGTGCCGGTGTCGGGCTGGCCGGCGGCTGGCCAGAAGGACCTAGCCGGCCAGTGTGTATAAAGACATACAGCACTAGCAGCTCGAGAAACTCGTCTGAGAAGTGGCTGGAGAGCTTGTGCGCGCTGAACCAGCGCTTGACTAGCCGGACGGCCCCCGAAAAGGCCGGCAGTCGCATGCTCATCGTCGTCATAAGCTGGTTCTGCCGTGGGCGCACCACAAACAGTTGTCGATGTGCTGCCAGCCGCTCTGCACTCACCGCGCGCTTTCCTGCTTCGAGCGTCTTATCATGCACCTGTCGTCGCAGAATGGCCATTTCAAGATCACTATGAATCCGCAATCGGAACGCCACCTCACCCATGCGTCCTCCTGCGGTACCGGGCACTTGCCGGTAGACGATGTCTAGGAATGCATCGGGAGCGGAAGAAGTGCCGCATCCTTCCAATCCTACCCGCGTCTCGATTCCCGCGCGCACGCCCTCGAGTGCCTCGCCGACTCGTAGCAGAAATGCAACCTTGGCTTGCCCAATCGCTTCCAGGTCGTCTGGCCACTTTCCCGACGCCTCAAAAAACAAAACCGCCTCCATCGGATACAGGATACTTGTTCGCGATAATTGCGGTGCCCGTAAACTCGTCCACCGCAACTCTGGCACAATCGCTGCCACTTGTCGCACATGCAGTGGCAGCGCCGTCTCATCGAGACCTCGCACGTCCTGCTCGAATACAGCAAATGCCTGTTGTGCTGCTGTAAAGGCAGCCTTGTCTGCAGTGTACTGGAGCGGGACAAGTGACGTGAAACTGTCGCCACCCAGCACGACAATATCGTGTCCCTCATCATTTAGACGCAGCTGGTAGCCCAGAATGTAACGGGAAATCTCCTCACAGAGAGCTGTCGGTCCCTGTGCCGTCCATACTAGCGTCTCTTCAATGCTACCGTTCTGAAACCGCCGCAGCTCCGCGCGGTCACCCCAAAACTCCCGAAATTTACGTGCCTCCTTCTTGTCCTCGGCGGACGGACCATGATCGATTTGTCGTGCCATGTTGGCGGCATCAAACACGATACCTACAGTAAGGTAAGATACGCCGGTATTAAACCCCGATGCCTTGTTGTCTATCAGAGCCCATTCCCGTGAACGGGGAAGCTGCACGTGCACTAACTTTGCCCGGTCACCCAAAGCCTTTTTAAGTGTCTGGTAGACGCTGTGACCAAAGTCCCAGAGAGCACCGCGACACGTAGCAACGCCAGAAGTCGAGATAGAGATGTGGTTTTCCTCATGGTAAGAGACGCGAAACACCAGATCAAAATCCTCGAGAGCATTGCAGGTCTTGGAGATGAATGTTTGCATAAAGTGATCTGCCGTTGCTGATTCGTCCTTCAAAAGTTCATGTGTCCTCCGTGCACACTGTCGAAGTAAAGTAGCAGACCATGAACTCATCTTGTAGCCCACGTTGACTTGCCGTTCCGAGTCGTAGAGTACCGGAGTGCCGCCTTCACGCAGCGTGTCAAGGCTGCTGTTGTTGCGGCCATCACCAAAGCCTTGGCCTAGAATGCACGGCCGTCCGCTGCGCAGGTCAGTTGCTGCAAGAAATTGCACGACAGCCTTAAAGATCTGCATGCTGCTAAGAGATTCCGACAAGACCGTTGTATAAGCCCCATGAGAACGCTTTTTGCTCCCTGTTTTCATGAGCAGTGCCACCAGCACAGCCCATTCAAATGCCCCGAAACCTCCCCGATCCAGCGAGCTACCAAAGCCTCGTTGCTGCAGCCATACACGCCCGAGTAGACACGCATCCAGAAAGGCCGGGCATGCCTTTTGTGTCTGGTGCAGAAACTTCAGGTACGGCACGTATGCTGCGTCTGCCTTGATTGTGGCATTGTAGAAGGGGGTGGCTGGAAGAAGAGGCGATTTCTTCTCATAGTCTTTGTCATTGGAGCCAGTCGTAGTCGCGGCCACGTCCGGACGAAGACAGTTTTTGCTGCCCACCAGCTTCTGCGCCGGAAACACATTGGCGCCCACACACGGGATTACCTGAATGCGGCAACTGTTTTTCGATTCCGTTCTGGCTATTCCTTCTGCCATTGCCTTCCTCACAGGCGTGGCCATAAGCACTGGCAGCAACTCGTTTCCGCCAAAGTTAGCAAAAGACAGTTCCAGCTCATGGGGCAAAGCTGCCGACAGCGCCCTGGCAATGTGTGCTAGGTAGTATGCACGCTTGTAAAAGTATCGCAGGTTTAGGTAGTCCTTCTCCTGGAACAGAGAACGCGGCATCTCGACAATCATATCGATTGAGAAAGAGTTCTGCGACCGAACCATTGTCTGCAGGACAAAGCTTCCCACCACATTGCAGTGAGATGGCTTTTCCATAGATACTTTGAGCTGTGAGTCATCTGCTGGCCGCGGTTTCGGGTATGGAATTCGAATTGGGTGCTGCTTTTCGAAGCCTCGAGTTGCGTTTCCAATCTGGAAGAGTTAGAATAGAGTGTGAACTCTAGGATTAAAGAAGAGAGAAGTATGACCCGTTTTTGTTGAAAAAAAACCACATGCAAGTACATACCAGAACTGGGTCATGGGTCTCCAGTGCCTCTATCACACTCTTCACCTTACGCAGCAGCTTGTCATGTTCCGGCAGCAACCTGCTATAATCGACGCGGCTCTGGCGAAGCAATTCTGCCGTCTCAAGAATCAGTGTGCTCGGCCGAAGAGTTCCTCCTGAAGCTGCAGCTGATTCACTTCCATAAGCGTCAACACTACCAGAAAAACTGTCCGTCTTGCGCCTCTTGGTGGGATTCGCGTCGACAGCCATGGTTGCGATTTGTGGTAAACGATAAACTCTGAAGAATGAAGCTGGGTGGAAAAAAATAATAATGATAAGAAAGCTCGATGAGATAATGTTATCGATAAGCTCGGATTATATGCTATTCCGCGTCCGCTTACTACAAAAATTTTAGCTTCTGGCGGTGCACGTGCCTCTGCACGTGGGAAGTGCGAGGATGAATAAGCAGGAAGGAGCTAAAGGGCGAGCGAGAAGGGAGATTAGAGTAGTCAGAGATCAATCCAATCCATCATGAATCAAGAGCAGACCCATCGCGGGTGACACTCTCCCTCTAACTCGTGTAGAATAGCTAGGTTCCCTAAAATATGCTACTAATTCCATTAAGCTTTGTTCACTTCTTTCTATTATACAATACACAATTTTCTAGATCTCCCCAACATAACGCTTATGACAAACAAACAGCCTGCAGAATGTGACGAACGAGGTTGAACGCTTTCACCCTTCCTATTACTTCTAACAAGCCAATTATTGAGAGCAGCGTAGGAGGAGAACCATTGCGTTGTTAGAGGCAATAGTTCCCCTATGCCACACCGCATGACTAGGTCTGTTGTTAGTAGTGGTGGGTGTTAAGGTGTGGTAGGTAGTTCCGTACTCAGTACTCGTTGCACCCGACAATTGTGGATCAAGCTTTGCGGCTCACGAGTATGTATCTTGTCGGCATTCATCTTACTCTTTTGTCTTCTCTATGAACCTAAATATAATTTCAGATGCAGATGTAGATAACCTGTTTATGCAGGTTGGACATCCGACAACCGGAAATTTGGGAGACCGTAGACGGCGCTTTTTACGCTCTTCAGGCGTTGTTCATATTTCACTGTAATGTAATGGATTACCGGGAAGAAGACACCTATATTCTCTCTTTTTATCTCCCCTAATTATCAGTATAAGGTAATAGAGAGAGATTTATCATACTAATCATTGTCAAGTTATATGTGTTAGACTCCTGTTGTTTGTTTATAAATTATTCTGTTCTATGAAGGATCTCAATAGTAGAGAGGAATACTCTGCCACGTGGCCTGTGTTTCTCGGTGAGGGGCAGAATATACCCCTCAGAATACGGTTAGACTAACGATTCCTTCAGTTCTACTGCCAAGAAGATCTACTCGTATATAATAGGAGAAGGTTAGCCCGCGCCACGTGACGACAACACCTACTTTTATATTAAACTTCGCTACTGAGCTTCATTCGTCTCTCGCCGAATAATGCATGCCCTCTAGCTATGGCTGGAGCAAAAACGCCCGGCCCGCAAGGCACAAAATCTCAACTGAAGGCTATAGCCGAAGCCGTCCGCCAGCAGAAGTACGATGACGCTGTCAAACAAGCCAAGCAGCTGCTCGAGAACGACCCCAAGAATTTTCAGGCGTCAGTTTCCTTTCTTCTTCTGCTGCTGCTGCTTCTCTGTCGCTCTTCTGACACATTGCAGTCTCATATTCTTAGGTTTCGCCCTCGATAAACTTGGAAGCCTTGACGCCGCCGTACCCATCTACGAAGATGCTGCTACCGTCAAGCCGACTGACCCCCAGGCCTGGCAGGGCCTCATCAAGGTCTTTGAGAAGCAGGGCACTCGCTTCCTCATCAAGTACAAAATTGCAGTCATCCGCCTCTCAACAATATTCTACGATGCCGACGATATGTACAAATGCCAGGACGTCGTGGACAAGTTTGTCGGGTTTGCACGCCTTCATGCCACCGGCCAGCAACTCGTCGACGCTCTCGCTATCCAGCTGCCCGACTCGCCCATCTACCCGATACTCGAGGGCCGTCTTCCGCCGCCCGCCACTACATACCACACCATTGCCGGTATACTTGAAGCAGATGAGTCCCGCCGCATCAACACTCTCATCGGTGAGCGGCGGACGCGCCTAGGTGCCCGCCTTGTCGAGGTTACGGCTGAGGTGAAGCGCGAGATCTTCTCGCAGAGCACGCTTACGAGCATATACAACGAACTCATTAACTGGACAAACGACGATGAACTCCGCCGTATCTATGAAGAGAAGCTCTTGGCATATCGCACCGAGCGCCTCGGCGCATTTATCGGCGCTGCCAAGCGGCAAGAGCTTGAGGAAGTGCGCAAACTATCCAAGGGCATGGTGATCATCCGGCATCCCTTTCAGTTGGCCTGGGATATTGCCATCGATTTGGAAGATCCCGCAGAGATTTCAAACTGCGATGTCTCCCAGTTGTGGGATTACTACATACTGTTCCCCACATCCAATCTTGGAAAGGTTCTCAGCAGCTTTCTCACAAGCCATTTGTCTCCCTTTTCACAAAAGGCGCCTCCAGAATCTAAGGTGAAAGAAGAGGAATCGAAGAAGAAGTCGACAAGACAGAAAACGAAGAGCGGCGACGCCAATGCTGGTCCCGGCCCTGGTCCCGGTAAAGATATTATTGACTCGGATTCCGGTGCTAATGATCCACCCGAGGTCCAGCCAGGACAACCCACGCAATCTGCAGACACAGACACAGACACAGACCCAAAGAAGACATTGGTTTCGCCTCCATGTCTCCCCACTACTGACGAAGAACGCTTGAAACTTCTTCTAGACGGAATCGCAGAGTCAAAGTCCCTCCTCGCATATCGGATGGTCGGCATCTGGTACCAGCACTCGGAGGATCATTTTGACAATATCGAGCTCATGCGCAAGGCACTAAAGTATCTCGACGTTCGGCGTGCCGAGACAGGCCTAGAGCTACAGAATACCAAGGACGCCTTGACGGTTTGCCTCGCCACGGCTCTGATATACTATCAGCGGCCACGGAACCACCCCGAGTCAAAACTGCTGTTTGAACGCGTCCTGGCTCACAATGCAAACTCGACACCAGCGTTGGTAGGTGTTGGATTGATCGATGAAGAAGAGCTTGACTACGACGCGGCCATTTCCCTTCTAGAGCGAGCACTCCAGCGAGACAAAGGTGACTTGCGTATCAGAAGCGAGGCGGCCTGGGTACACTCTCTGCGTGGGGAGTATGACTATGCCAGAGACGAGTTAGAAGCCTGCATTCCACTTCTGGAGTCTCAGATCGGGGAAGCTGCAAAGAAGCTTCTTGCAATGACACTGTACCGGCTTGGAGTTACCCTTTGGCGTCAGGATCCGTCAAAGTCTGCACGCAAGAACCGCAATGGCGCATACCGCCACTTTCTCAATGCACTGAAAAATGACCTGTATCTGGCGCCTGCGTATACGAGTCTCGGCGTCTATTATGCGGACTACGCAAAGGATCGCACGAGAGCTTACAAGTGTTTCATGAAGGCCATTGAGCTATCCTCTGCCGAACTCGAGGCTGGCCGCAGACTCGTGGAAATATTTGCAGACAAACGGGATTGGGAGAGCATCGAACTCGTTGCCCAGCGTGTCATAGAGTCAGGACAGGCGACGCCGCCTTGGGGATCCAGAAAAAAGCCCCACGGCTGGCCGTTTGCGGCTCTTGGGACGGCACAACTGCAGAAAAAGGAGTACAACAATGCCATGATGTCGTTCCGCAAGGCCACGCGTCTTAATCCGTCTGACTACCACTCATTTGTTGCCCTAGCCGAGACGTACTCGCGCGTTCGCATGTACTATTCGGCCATACGAGCAATTGATCAGGCACACAAGATTCAGGAAGCCATGCCCGACAGCAAGCAATTTGCAACCTATGAGGATTGGTACACGGAGTTCTTACTTGCCAATATTTATCGCGGCACTGGAGACTACGGTCGAGCCATTGACCTGTACCAGTCTATTCTACATAAGCGAAAGAACGAGCAAGGTGTTTTGCTTTCACTGATGCAAGCAATGGTGGAGAGTGCCGACGCCTGTGTCAAGAAAGGTCTCTTTGGCGAAGCCACGGAAAAGGCTGCTGGTACTTTAGAATTCGCAGCCAGTATGGCCACGACCTCGACAGCTAGAATGCCGGGGTTTTGGACGGCCGTAGCCAGCGCATGCTCTGTCTTTTCTACCATCCAGGGCCATCTTTCCGATTTTCCCCTGGCCACGGCTCGTCGTCTTTTTTTGGCATCAGAAGACACCTCCGACACCTCCGACACCTCGGCCGCTGCAGACGTCGCAGACGCCGCAGATTCCGAGAGTGAGGGTCACGAGGCATACAAGTTCCTGCAGGACATTGACAGCGTGGGGACAGGAATTGTGACAGCCAGCGGCATCTTCTCTGATGATGAAAAGGTAGGCGTAGACCTCACACGCGTCTTACAGGCCACCATTCTCTCATTTAAGCGGGCTCTTTACTATACCACCGACGATAACCGCATGCAAGCAGCGGCTTACTACAACATCGGTTGGGCTGAATACCGGGCACACAGCTGCCTTCCAGATGCCGTACGCAGTGGCTTGAACGGCTACCTGAAAGCATCCATCCACTGCTTCAAGGGAGCCATTGAGCTTGAGGCCAAGAACCGCCGGTTTTGGAACGCGCTTGGTGTAGCCACAAGCTCTGTACATCCCGCCGTCTCACAGCATGCCTTGTGCCGCAGTCTGTATCTTGGTCGGAACCAGGCAAGCGTGTGGGCCAACTACGGCACCTTAGCCTTGCAGCACGGCGATGTCGAGCTGGCAAACAAGGCATTTGCAGCGGGCCAATCGAGTGACCCTGACGATGCTGCAAGCTGGGTCGGGCAGAGCTTCGTAGCGCTGGCATGTGGTGAAGCTGACGAGGCACGCAGTCTGGCCCTACACGCTGTCGACCTTTCGGATGCATCGTCGCTAGTGGCAAGACAGCAGTATGTCATCTCCGTTTTTGAGCATTTTGTGTCTGATAGCACCCGAGATAGTGCTGCAGCCACGCCGGCATCCGAGTTGGCCCGTCCTCTGGTCGCGCTGGAACAGGTGCACCGACTCCGGCCACACGATATTCCATACAAGCATCTATTTGCACTCTTCCGTGAGCGCATTAACGACACAGAGAGCACAATCGACCTGCTCGAAGGCGTCTGCTCTGTTCTTGAGACAGACTACGAGGCCACTGAGTCACGGGAATCACTTGGACGGTTTACCATTGCTCGCGCAGATTTAGCGCGGGCCTATGTGGCGGCCGGGGCGTGCAAGGAAGCCATTGAGTGCAGCGAGATGGTGCTAAAGCTGGTAGGCGATACCGGTGACGGTGATGAAGATAGGAGTGGTGGCAGTGAACTGACAACTGCTGAGCGAGCCAAGGTTCAGCTGTCGGCGTACTTGGCGGCTGGACTGGCGCGCTACTTTTCGAATGATTTTGATGGAGCATTGGGTGATTTTGAGCAGGTCCTGGCACTGTCTAGCATAAAGTCCACGTCTGGTGAAGATACCAGAGACCCAGATGCGGTATGTCTGTTTGCACAGGTTCTCTGGGCGATAGGCCGCGAGGAGACGCGCCAGCGAGCGCAGGACGAACTGTTCGAGGTCATTGTGGCCCACCCTGATCACACTCAGGCCATTCTGCTGTTGGGTGCCATTGCTGTGCTCAGTGGTGACAAGGAAAGTGGCGAAGCAGTAGCAATTGAACTAGCCGGAATGCAGATCAGGCATGAAGTGTCGATACAAGACCATGCACGGATAAGCAACTTGCTTCATTTGCTAGCCGAGTCGGAGAGCCCGCAGAGCGGACTCCATCAAGCTCAGAGAAACATTATGCTTCACCCACACCTGCCGCACGGATGGGCCAACCTAGCGGAAGTCGGGGATGGCGAGAATGTCGAGACTGGAGACGGAGACGGAAACGGAGACGATGCAGAAGTGGAGGATGACGGATACGATTTCGCTAGCGACATGGCGCTGTGGTTGACGCAGGATCTTTTACCGCCAAAAGGTAGCTTGGGACCTGAAGATCTAGCCAGAGCATGTGTGGGCACAAGACGGGCAGCGGATGCACAAGTATCCATTTTTGTCGCACCATGGTTGCATGATAGCTGGCAGGCGTTGGCAGATGCCATTGCTTAAGAGGAGAGGCGGGAAATCAAAGTGAGGCGCGTCAGCTAGATGAGTGCCCATGCATGTAGAGGGAAACAGCATATCGCGGGTTTGTATAGAACGCTCACTTGCGATCCGACGGAAGGATACTAAGCACGCAATGAAGCTACAGGGATAGGAATATAAATAAGCAGTAAATTAAAAAGCCTCTTTTTTGTCTCATAATATCAATTGTACTTGCACGGGCGTATTCTATTTGCTTTGACTTGCGTCGGGCCTCATACCGGCTTGATAGACTCGCGCAGACGAGCCAGTTGGCCATCTGCCCATGTTTTGTGCAGAGAGTCGATGCGGCCACCTAGAAAGCGCACACCGAGGGGTTCGAGGAGCACGACTCCGCGGGCGACAATGGTGCCGCTCCTCAGCAGCAGCTTCTCTCCAATGCTAAGGCGGCCGATGCCGATGTGGTAGATACGCACCAGCTCCAGCCCATACAGCGTCTGGCCACGGCCGTCTTGGAGCACAAGTCGATGAGTAGCCCCCGATCCTGAGCCAGCATGGGTGGGAGCAGAAGTGGGTGCTGTTGCTTGCGAGGCGTCGCCACTGCCTCCCTCCTCCTCGCCCCTGTCCACGACGCGGATGATTTCGCGCCCTCGCTTCTGCTCGCCACGCTCAATGGCCTCCAGCTCTTGCACTTGCTGCCAGCGGCTCTGTGCCAGGTTCTCCAGGTCCAGCACCTGCACGACGACGTCACGCGTTAGCCGCGTCTCCTGAAAGGCCATGGCAGTGTTGGTAGCCACCAGCTCTGGTGGGAAGCTGCAGCCGGTCACGACCGAGGGGTCCAGCAGTCCCGGCATGGTCAGGTCCGCAGCCAGCAGACGCGTCCTGGCAGTCTCCACGAGACCTTGTAGAGACGTCCCATTGCGCAGTGTCTGCTGCTGCTGACTGATGATAGTCTGCAGCCAGGCCTGAGAGGGCGGTGGCAGTTGCTCCGATGTTAGTGCTGAGCGGATCTGCAAGGCTTGGTTCATGGCGTAAATGTCGACGGCAGATTCAAGGAGCTCGACTGCTACGCATAGTATAATAATATATAATATAATAGTAGGGATGTAATAGCGTACACTCTGTAATAATACAAACTACGAGTAGTAACCCGATTATGTATTAGCTGCTAGAGGAAACCGCGTTCAGCGCAGCCAAGGCCTGTAAATCCCCACCAAGACCACGCCCACTAATACTACTGTTAGAACATTCCTTTCCGCATGCTAAACTACCAGAAGCCTTCTCTCATTCTGTCCTCCACCTCTGTTCTCCTACCACTCTCGGTCTTTTGTGCCCTCTCTTCAGATTGTCGCGTGTCTCTTTTTCCGTGCCATTGGCTCTGTCGCTCTCCTCGTCGCCATCGCTGGCCCATCATCTTCTCTTGTCTCTTGAGACTGCCAACACCAATCTACACTGGCCAACTCCAGACCCAACTCCAGACCCAACTCCAACCATGTCGACAATAGCAACACCCCGCGATCCACCACGACGCATTTCCTCCCTCACACAGACGCCCACATCGTCCAACCGACCAAGCCTCGAGGCCAACCGATCCGTCACAAGCTCGCCCAACCCAAGTGCCGCAATACCACCGAGCACTGCCAGCCTTGCATCTCCGGTAGCTGGTGCCGGAAACAATGGGAACGGAGCCGCAATAGTCAAGCGCAACCGAGCCGCTCTGCGCGAGTACTACAACCTTAAAAAGACAGCAACGACGGGAGGAACCACACCAACACTGGAAGTATCAGAAATTGATGACGATCAGCAACGACAGCGGCAGCGGCAAAACAGTCTCGCCTCGTACTCTGAAGTTCCCCCCTCGATTATGGATCAGCCAGACTTTGATGCCGTCAGTTTTGTTCGCAAGGCGCTACAGAGCAGCGGACTCGAGGAGCTGCTGCGCACATACACACGCGTGCTGAGTGAGATGCGCGCGCTCGACGCTGAGAAGAAAAGCCTGGTCTACGATAACTACAGCCGTCTCATCGCTGCAACGGAGACCATTCGCAAAGTATGTTCCTCATCTGTCGGCTCTTGTAGTATACTCGGGCGGCCTTGTTTTCTGTTTGCCACCCTTTTCCGTATTCTCTTATGTTGCTGACTAATGCCAGATGCGCACAAACATGGATCCTCGGAACCCCATGGCCTCAACGCTGGACCCTGTCATTGCCCATGTCTATAAGCAAGCCAGGAGCCTACGTGATTCTATGCGCGATTCCGTGCCTGCTCCAGAAAGCCATGAAGCTGCCACAGCATCAGTCAGCGCACGCACCCGCCAGCTCGCTGCCATAGTCCTGGAGACGCCCCACCGCCTGCGCCAACTCGTGCGAGAGGGCCGCACTGACGAAGCCCATGCAGCCTGGGAACGTCCACGGAAGCTTCTTGAGTTATGGAACGATCGGGGGCTGGGCGGCAACGATGTAACTGCATGTCTCGCTGATGGGGAGGCGGCCTTGCGCGGTGAACTGGCGGGCCAGCCAGCCGATACATGACAAGGCCAAAGAAGCGCCAGAAAGGGACACATCACCTGCAATAAAACGCACATGTACGTGAAGAATAGGGTACGGGCAGGGAACGGTAAATTCGGAACCCATTTTTGTATAACGGTCTTGTTTTTGTCTTTCGAGCATAGCCATAGGAATATACTTACAATATACCCTCCGGGGCACTTGCCCGATTTCTTTCTGGCGGTTTTAATTTTCTGTCGTCAGTTTCTGTCATATATTTAATCAACTCGACAAGAATCAATGCGTAAATTGGAATACAAACGGATCGCGGTCCGCCTCGCTGACGAGGACCTGGGCGTTGAGGCCAGCGTCACGCAACTCTCGGTCGAGTGTTTGCAAAAGCCTTCCAGCCAAAAATCCCCTTTCCGAATTGCTATGCAGCGTGCATACAACCCATTTCTGGTCGTGCACAGCAGCAAGGGCATCATGGTGACTCATCTCACCGGTCAAAAACAAGTCGGCGGTCTTCGCAGCACGCAGGATATCAGCGCCAGACCCAGCACACACGGCCACAGACGAGACAAGATTGTTTCGGGCATACTGTTCTGGAGTCTGAGAGCTTCCTCCATAGCATTTCTCGGGTTGTGCAACCAACACGTTTTGCTTGGGAACGGTCCCAGAACCTTCCCCAAGCTGTTCTATGATGAAATTCACGAGCTTCATCGCGTCTACAGGTGGCTGAAAGTCGACCTGCCGTCCGTAGCCAATTGTGCTATTGGTTCCGCAGATAGGCTTGAGCGTGACCACCTGCGTGACCTGGCTATTGAGACCAGTTATGCCTCTACGCACGTTATCGATGAGCCAGTCATTGATTCCACCTTCTGCCGCGTCCAGTGCTGTATGCGGACAGTACACGGCAATGTTCTTTTGGACGAGACGGAGAAGCGAAACTTGCTGGGGATTCTGGTTGGTGATAGCCTTCAGGCCGCGGAAAATGATGGGGTCTGGGAACAGAGTGGTCAGTGCATGTGGTACACAGTTCAAAGGAATGCAGAGAAGTGGCGTGGCATACGGTAAGACACAATGACGGAGACCTCCTTCTCAATAGCCTCGTCGACGACTCGGGTGGTCAGGTCGGTAGTCAAAAGAACTCGCTGTCCCATCACTTTACCGTCAGGCATATTGTCCAGCAACAGCCCGACATTATCCCATGATGTGTCGGCATTCTCCAAGGGATACCTATTCGCAGTTTCGTTTGAGTAAAGGCAAAACAGGCAAGGTCGAGGACGGATACATACAGCTTCTGCATGGCCTCGACTACGGCTCGAGTAAAGGTGTTTGGCGGCTGTGCCATGGTGCTCTTCAGACGACTATAAGCCCCGAACGAAAATGAACAATCAGCCGGCGAGAACGGAGGGATAGCAGAGAAGCCAGACACCACTGAGTGGAGGGTGGCGTATCGGGTGCGTGTTGAGCAAAACCGAACAGTGCCACAGCCTGTAGTCAGGACGTGTCTCCTCAGCATTCGTCTGTAGATCTGCTCGATACAGTAGACATTAAACTTTCTAGACAGCACAACTAGCAATGCCTTATTCGCTCTCGAAATGGTCGAGCTTCATGCATTCATTGTAAAGATATTGTGGACAACCTCTAAACCCATTTTGCCTTTCCCTATTATTACCCAGTACATAGTACAAGCTCCTAGTTCGATTATGTAATGGTTTTAAAATATTACTCATAGACAGAGCAGGTGTTAATATGCACTGCAGATTTAACAACAAACACTACAAATGAATATCCGATACTGGATGCTGCTCTCCTGCATTGGTTTATATATCTGCTAGTCTACATACATATCGTTCTGAGTCACTCTGAAGCCAAACCGCTGCAGCAGTCCCATCTAGATTCCTCTGTCTCTTCATATTGTTTCATTAGCTACCGCATACAATAAACTGCAAAGGGAGAGATTCAATAAAATTATATACAGGTAAAACAAATAAAAAAAAACTCTTCATAATGGCCCTTCGCAAAAATGCCGGCAAAGCGAGCCAGGAGAGAAGACTATGTAGTGTAGAGATATTACTCTAAAAAGATAAATAGGGATGTGCTTAGAAATAGCACGGCGCCAGTGCCTAAACCCAACTGATCAAGTTTTAATACTGTCAAAATTTCACCCCTCTTACCAAGCAGATTCTACTGCGTATAATTCAGCCCCCTCTCATCACACATACACAGCAGAGAGACACAGAGACGGCCTCTCCGATGGCTGATCAATCCATTTCGGAAAAGTCTCTCGAGGAGACTTTGAAGACGAAGCTCAACATTTCGCATGTTAAGGCGCAAGACAAATCAGGTAAGAAATGAGGCTTTTCTGATTGCCATACTGTTTTGCATTGTCCTTTGCCAACTATCACTAGACGGCTGCGGCCAGGCCTTTTTAGTCACCATTGTATCGCCCGATTTCGAGGGACTTAAAACTGTCCAGCGCAATCAAATGGTCTACAGGGTGATGAGTGCCGAAATTGCGGGCATACATGCCTGGAGCACAATATGCAAGACGCCCAATGAGTATGTCAATTTGAAGAAAAAGACGGGTTGATTCATAGGGCGATGGTTTATACACGAGGACCGACAGCATATTTCTATTTCAGTTCATTTTCTATATATAAAAAGATATGTAAAGGTTCTCATTGCGCAGAGGGTGGAAAATTTTTGAAGATGCCGATTTCTACCACCCATGCTCGCCCACCTTAACTTGTCCAGTTCGTCTTTCAGTCTCGTGCAAATGGGTTAGATTCCACAAGAGCACAAGAGCGGAAAAAAAAGGAGTGGACAGTTAAGAGAAATGCCCAAGAGTAGTAGAGAGAATATATGCCACTCGTTTCTCCCTCACCCCTACCCAGTATATCATCAGCTCCTCAGCTCCTCTTTAGTGAGACATCACTTCCACCGGCTGCTGTGCACCAGCAGGCTTGTCCGAGTCGACATCCATCTCGTCGCCCTCACCAGCCTCACCAGCCTCGCCCTCGCCCTCCTCCTCTTCCTCTTCAATCTCATCCTCGCTCTCGCCCTCGATGTCGACACTGCCATCGTCTGACATCTCATCCTCCTCACCATTCTCTACAGCTTCCTCTGTGCCAGCCATAGGAGCATCCTCACCTTCCTTCTTCTTGACGACCTCTTCGGTCGCCGCCACAGTGTCCTCTTCCTCGTCCTCCTCGGCCTCATCTGCACCGTACTCTTCCTCGTCGGCTACTAGGTCGGCCTCTGGCTGTTCAGGCGGGAATTCTGCGGGGGCAGAAGCCTCCGAGTCCCTGTACAGGGTTAGAAAAACAATGGTTTATAGAGTTGGAGAGAGGGGAAGAGAATGGGGAAATGCCTACCATTTAATGCCAAACCGCGTCACACGCGGCTTTTCAGCCAGCACGTTACGCTTAATATGGTCGATGAGGGGTTTCGCAGGCGGGTCGGCGTTCAGCTCATCCGAATCGTACTCGTTGTTGACATAGTAGCCCACTCGCACAAATTCGCGGCCATCGTAGGCACAAGTCAAAAGAATCACGGTGACGCCCAAAATCTCGGCATCAGGAATCCGCTTCATGTCTGGTGGATCCGCCTCGAACACGAACTTGTTGACGCCAACGGGAATGGGGCCGACGAGCAGCGAATCCAGCTCCTGGTCATACTGGTCCCTGTACACATCCTGTCAGATCAGAGGTCCAGCAGAAGGCCGGAACAGGGGCAAGAAAGAGTCCAGAGGAGGGCACTTACGATGTGGCCGAACCGACGTAGGTGAGTTTCCATTCTAGATCTAGACACCAAAAACGAGATTTCAGTTTATTGTTCCAAAACAGGAAAAAAGAAAATAGAAAATGGGGGGGAGAGAGACAAATGGAGGAATCGAGGCGGGGGTGATAAAAAGGCGGGATAGCAAGACAGGAGGTGGAACATCACATACCCTTTTCCAACTGCTCGAGACACTCGAAAGTGATCTCAAATTCATACTTGTCCGTGAATCGGGCAGTGTTGTTGAGGACTTTTACATCCAGGAGCGAAACAATCGACATGATGACGGCGGGATGAGGTACAGAGGAAGCGGAGAGTGAGAATACGTGAATGAAGAAAAACTGTAATGAAAAAGGAGGAGGTGCGGCGGTACGTCGAGTAAAAAAGTGGGAGCGGTCAGAAGCAGGAGAGTGGATGCCTTTTTTAGAGTTGGATAGAGCTTGCAGAAAGTACGAATTAATTGGGGTTGGGGCAAAGCGAAATACTGGCACGAGAACTGAATCAGGCAGAAAAGAAGAAGACAGGGAAAGATTATTAAAGGTGCGGCAAGCAAGAACAGGAACAGAGTAAGGCAAATGTAGTAGAAATTCGTTTGGCACGAAAACATACCGAGTATTACCAAATGCAGTCAACCAGCCAACCAGGTGAAGGCGCATTGAGTGGTCAACGCGCCCAGGGCGGGGCGCGGTCAAGTGAGGTTATGCTATATATGCAGTTATCCGGGCTCTTGCTGTGATTCGTGGCTGGTAATGTACGGAGTACGTCACGTACGCTAGTCCATATACTGTTTAGCTTTATATGGCCAGCTTTTTCCAAAGCACACTTTCTCTTCTACTGTGTAGGGATGCGACACGAAGAACAAGAGGCAAGAAAACAACCAGTCAACCAGACGGAACTCTGCTTTCCTGTCTCTTGTTTCCCCTTCCCCGGGACCACCGCCTTGGCTTTCTATTTATCTCCCTTCAGCAAAGTTTGACCATTAGAGGAGAGTCTTTGGAGCTCTATTTCACCCCTTGTCGCAAGCTTAGTCTCGTGTTTTTATGCTGCAGTATTTTTTTCCTTTTTTTGGCATCATTTTTACTCTTCGCTTCTATCCTCTCTTTCGAGCGCCGCCTTTCACGGCATCGATGCGCGACTATTCATTTGTGTCTGTTATTCGTGGGTTTAATTGTCGGAGGCTTTTATTCTAACCCTTCTCGGGGCAGCTCCCTTTGCTCGTCGTCTTTTCTTCCATGATCATCTGATCTTGACCTTTGTACGTGGGTGGCAGCTTGCTCACATCTAGCGCTGATTCTCTGTTTTTCTCGCTGCCTGACCTCATGCATGCTAATCCTTTTTTTACTGCAGTTTCTTGTTACTTCCCATTAATATACTTGAAACCTGCCTTGCTATCGAATAATCGGGAGTACCAGTTCGAGTTTGAGCTTCCTCTCCATCCCCTTTCGCTTCTCTTACTCTTTTCATTATTATTTCGACGCGACCATGGCATCAGATCTTCAAGACACTTCTTTAAAGGTAGATGTGGATGATGTTATGGCTGCTATGGGGGATCAGGTCGGGATTTTGGATAGCGACAAACAAGATCAAGAACTAGATGATTCTACTACTACTGACCATGATGTCTCTGTTGATGTTGCATCCCATGCCGGAGCTGCTGACGGCTCGTTAGAGTATGACCCAGCTGCAGTGGCTTCTGTGCCGGCTATAGAGGGAACTGTCTCAGGCGACGGCGACGATGAGTCAGAAACAGAAGAAACAGTGAGAGGAGCAGAGGAGGAAGCAGAAGAAGGAACAGAGAGAGAAAAAACAGTAACAGAGACTGCAGATATAGATTCAAGCTCGGGGGCAAAATCCGAACCGAGGGACGGGGTTGGAGCAAGGCCAGAAGCTGTAGTGAAGTCAGTTCCGGTGAACAGGCCCAAGGCTTTTGGAGGCTTTGTTGGTGATTCCGATTCCGAAGATGATAGTTCCGTTGCCATCACTACCATCAACAGCCAGCACGCACCAGTATGCCATCCAGCGCTGGCCGGCGGTAACCCCTCTTCCTTAAATGTGACCGTCTCTGTACAGGATGCAGACGGTGCTGACTCTTATGACCCATCTTCACTTTCTACGCAGGAGCCTGTGATTGTGGAGCAGAGAGCACCCACCCCTACCGTTGACAATGTTGGCCGATTGGAAGCACGCATTGCCGACGATCCGCGGGGATCGATAGATGCATGGCTAGCTTTAATCAGCGAACACCGACAAAATAACAGATTTGACGAAGCCCGTTCTGTATTCAAACGCTTCCTTGAACTGTTTCCACAGGCTGTAAGTTTGCTTCCTACGGATATATCATGGCTTGTCTCTGACTCACGTATATCAAATAGGCCGAGGTATGGGTCGAGAACATTGAGATGGAACTAGAACTGGAGAATTTTGCAGCCGCCGAGGACCTCTTTGCAAAGTCCCTCACCAAGGTGCTCAACGTCCCGCTTTGGGTGGTGTATTTGGACTATGTCCGGCGGCGCAACAGTCTCGTCAGTGATACGAATGGTGAGGCTCGTGCCGTTGTCAGCCGGGCGTACGAGTTTGTTCTTGACAATGTCGGCCTCGATAAAGAGTCTGGCAAGATCTGGCAAGACTATGTGCAATTCATCCGGTCCGGTCCGGGCACGACTGGTGGCAGTGGCTGGCAGGATCAGCAGAAGATGGACCAGCTACGCAAGGCATTCCGACGTGCCACATGCATCCCCATTTCCAATGTCAACCAGCTTTGGAAGGAGTACGATCAATTCGAAATGGGCTTGAACAAGATCACGGGTCGCAAATTTCTAGCGGAGCGCTCGCCAGCTTACATGTCGGCCAAGAGCGCCAACACCGCCTTGGAGAACCTTACACGATGCCTCAGTCGCTCGACAGTGCCTCGGCTACCACCACTGGCGGCTTTTGATGGCTATCAAGAGTACATGGCCCAGGTTGATTTGTGGAAGAAGTGGATTGCCTGGGAGAGGTCGGACCCCCTAGATCTGGGGCCTGATGAGCCGGAAGTGCTCAAGGCCCGCATTCTCTACTGTTATAAGCAAGCGCTCATGCCACTGCGGTTTTGGCCAGAAATGTGGGTTGAGGCTGCTGAATGGTGTTTTGAGAACAATGTCAAGGAGTCTGGGGCTGACCGAGGCATTGGCTTTCTTGTCGACGGCATTGCAGCGAACCCCGAGAGCATCCTGCTAGCACTGAAACATGCAGATCGCATTGAGCATACATATCCTGTAGAAGAGGGTGATGATGCCAAGATTGCGCGCGGCCAAGCAGTGCGCGCACCCTATGACAAAATCATTCAAACACTGCGAGACTTGCATAAATCACTACAGGACCGAGAGAAAGTGGCAGTTTCTCAGTTGGAGGCGTCCCTGGGTCCGCCAGCTGGTGTTAAGAGCAAGGGTGGCAACAGCACTAACAAAGACGACGACAATGAAGAGGATGGCAACAGCGGCAATGCATGGGATGTCCATAGCAATGGCCACGCTATTGATGCAGAAATAGAGCGCAAGGTGGCATTCACGCGGCAGGCATTTTCGGCGCAGATGGATCTTGTATCCAAGTGCTTGACACACGTGTGGATTGCATTGGCGAGGGCGATGCGGCGTATCCAAGGCAAGGGCAGTCCACAGGGTCCATTAGGTGGCATGCGACAAGTGTTTTACGAAGCGCGCAAGGGCGGCCGGCTCAAGAGTGACATATATGTGGCTATCGCTAAGATGGAGTGGAAGTGTTATAACGACAAAGCAGGTGGTAAGATCCTAGAGCGCGGTGCTAAGCTGTTCCCGGAGGATGCCTACTTTATGATTGAGTACATCAAATATTTGACTGCTCATGGAGACAATACAAGTACGTGAATACGTTTCTGCCTCGTTTTGTTTTCTTCTGTCATTTCGGGCTTCATGTATTCGCCCTACTGATCAATTAGACTCCCGAGTCGTGTTTGAAACATGTGTCAACAGGCTCGCACAAAAACCAGAGACAGTGCACAAGGCCAAGCCTCTGTTAACCTACATGCACAAGCGCGAGGCTGAATACGGAGACTTGTCGCGGGTGACTGAGCTGGAGAAACGCATAGCAGAGCTGTACCCGGAAGACCCAAAGCTGGCACTCTTTTACAAGCGTTTTGCGACTGAAAAGTTTGATCCGGCCACCGCTCGCATCATTATCTCCCCAGCAACCCAAGTGCGACCACCGCGACACATTATACCGTCAGTAGAGAACCCTATGATATCTGCCTCGCGTCGGAACAGTCCAATGCCTGGTATGCCGAGCAGTCTCACGCTACGACAGCCCAACAGTCCACATTTGTCGATGTTGGTCCCAGCCACTAACTCGCCCAAGCGTCCATATCCAGCGGATGACTTTGAGGACAGCGGAAGCAGTGGCAATCCACCGCGCAAGATGCTGCGGGCTGTGGACCAGCGCGAGTTTGTACGCGGTGAGTCGCCGCTCAAAGGAGCTGCCGGGCGTCGGTTGGACCAGCAGCGACGGCTCCATGGCCAAGGCAATCCTTATGGCGGTGTAGTGTCGTCACTTGTCACGTCCCCGGCACCACTTCCCACCATGGTGACATTCCTTCTCGGTCAACTTCCCTCTGCCACTGCGTTCAACAGTGTTCGATATTCTCCGGTGGGCGTCGTGCAATTGATACGCGACACAGAGATGGACCCCAACTCGGAACCAGCTCGCAAAGCGTTATCAAGCAAGCCACCATTTCGCCACAACAGCCACGTTCGCCAAGCATCTTCGGATTTTACACACTATCGTGGCGGCAACAGAAACTCTCCTATACCACAAGGCGGTGGCACTGGCGGCGGATACAGGCAGTCTTCTCGGGCAGACGAGGCATATGAGCCCCCGCCGCCTACTGGCTATCCAGGACAGTACGAAAATGGGCAACAGCAGTGGTCTGCCGCACCGTCTGCAAGTGTACCATCCTATACACAACAGCAGCAACTTCAAAGCCAATATGGCGGCTATCGATATCAGTAAAGGAAAGGTAAGAAGCATAAGAGAAGTGCTTATTGTAGCATATATTTCTGTCCGTAATTTTGAGAAGGATGGATGAGCAAAAGAACTTGGTTGGCAGCGAATTTGCAAAAAAAATAAAATAAAATAAAATAAAATACGAACCAAAATATCAGCAGTAGGATAGACAAAATGATATGATGGGAGACGAAAAGAGCGATGAATATGATAAGAGGGGAATAGTAAGCAGAAAAACAACAGCGTCTTCGTTTAACTGTAATCCATATGAGCCGATGTTTGTAGTATCTGGGCAGCAACCGCCGTCAAGATGATGTAAAAGATATCGTACTCTGACCCGTCTTAACAGTAATGTCATCAGGTCAAAGTAAGTGTGGTTGGTCATTAGAGCAAACATCTTCATCTCAAGACGTTTAGCGCAGCAATCGTCAGTCGTCTTTGTAACTTTGTGCTACGTTTTTATCCCTCGCTATTAATTTTCCTTTACAAAGGCAATTTTGTGGATTGAGAAATCGAAATCGTCTGATCTTAAATTTATTTTCACTCTGCCCACGCAGTCAATGTCGACCATTCCTAATCATCATCTGAAATGTGATCACTTCCGTCGACCGGTGACAAGATAATGACAGAAGCGTAAGAAAATAATTAAAGGGGGCTGTCATTGATTTTTAGGCAAAGGAGCTAATCGTTGCATCTTCAATGGATCAGTAAAAGAGGAAGTGACACCTTGACTTTGAGTCATACGTCACTTGTTTGTCGATTTACCCCTTCACCGCTCTGAAGCGGCAACAAGAAAACGAAATAGGAAGGAACGCAACAGTCGTGCCTTCCATTATGGGATTTACTCCCATGTATAAATATGCACCTTCTCTCCTCTCCTGTCTCATCTCTTTTCTCCCTTCTCCCTCTTCTTCTCTTCCCTCTCTCTCCTCTCTTTATCTCTATCATTCAATCCCCGCTCCCACCCCCTTTTCTTTGCTCTTTTCTCTCTAAACTATCAACACTCTTGCTTGGCCCAGTGGCTTTGTTTTTTTTCTGCTTCTTCTCGCTCGCGCAGACACTTTCTACTACCCAGTTTCTATTGTCTTCAAACGTCCTCAAACGTCTTTCTCATTTTAATCATTTTCAGTTTGGCTTCTCTTCTCGATTCATTTCACTTTTCTAGCAACAGAACAAAAAAAAAGTCCAAAAAAGTGTTTATTTTCTTGCTTTTTATTTCTGCTTTCATCTGCGAGTTGCAGGTCTTCTTTTCTTTGCACTTTTCATCAAACCTTAAGGTTTCGATTTTCTCTTTGACCTCTACTACTTGCAGTGGTCTTCGCTTTTTCTGTCAACAGTGACAACCAAGAGAATTGTGAGTTTCGCGGTCATTTTTTACTGATCATCTCATTTTTATATTTTGCATCCGGATTTTGAATTTACAAAACCTCAACCCTCCTTAACATTCTTTTCAATCGGACCTTTCACCCTTACTCTCAAGTCCTCTATAAAACATTTAAATCCCAACGTTATTTTGTTTTGAGTTTTACATGTTATTCCTCTTCCAGTTCTGTTCATCAGCCCATCAGATTATAACTTAACTACATAAACGGCTAACATTCAAAGACATCTTAGAAACACAATAGCTTCTAAAAGATGTCTCAACCCGGTGGTTCTACAAGCTGCTGCTCTTCATTCAGCGGTCCTCTACCTAATATGCAGCCTGCAACTCAAGGTCAATTCCCTCCGGGGCTTGGGTTTGACCCTGCTCGAACACCACTCGACGATGCAAAGCGCAAGGCCAAAGAAATGCCCCAGCGCATCGACCTCCCCCCAGAGGCGTACAGCATCGTGAGCTATTCTTTTTATTCGTCGTTTCTTTTCTTACCTATAACTAACTGACGCTCATTATCAGACCAAGGTTCCCACGCCTTTTGCTCGCCGACCGGGCTACAACAACGTCGATAAGCCGGTTAATTTGAAGGTCAACCAGTATCGAGTAGACCAGGCCACGAGTGTCAAGGTCTTCCAATATGCTGTAAGAATTTATAGCCGCCGAATATTTCATCGATAAATGGCTGATACTTGCATTAGTTCATCGTGAAGCCCGAGCCGATCAAGGCTGTCGTATTCAAGAAACTCTGGGGCTCAGATGCCTTCCAGAGCGCTTTGAAACAGTACAGCAAGCTTTGGCTGTACGATGGTCGCAGTCTCGTCTGGTGAGTACTGAAAACATTGCTTCTTGTATCGGAAAACTAATAGGAATAGGTCGAGCAACGATGTGAAGAGCCCTATCACCGTTGAGATTGACCTTGATGCTGAGCAAGGCAAGCAGCCCAAAGCCAATAGACCCAGAGATGTGTACTCGCTGTCGCTCCGACAGACGAGCACTATTTACTTATCTTCTCTTGTTGGGTATCTTCGTGGCCAGGCAAGCTGGGATACTCATGTGCTAGAGTGCATGAATTTTTTTGACCATGCACTCCGCCAGACGCCCTCGCAGGATATGGTGTCTATTCGGCGGAACTTTTATCATCCGAATGCACCGCGTCTTGATCTAAGTGGCCCGATATATGCTGCAAAGGGGGTGTATGCAGCATTCCGACTTTCTGAGTCGATCAAGTCTGGTGGCTCTGGACTTGGAATCAACGTTGATGTTGCCAATACTACATTTTGGAAGAATATCACATTGAACCAGCTTGTCTGGGCATATCTGACGCCTAACTTTCCTAAATGGACTCTCAACTCTCCGCAACGTTTGTATGAAGTTCTGCGCCCTATCCAGAACAAAAACAACCAGAAGCTCAACGATCCTGTTCGCTCAGACGCGTTCCTCGATTTGCGTAAGCTTCACAAGCTTCGATTTAGAGTCATGCACCGCGGTCGCATGAATGACACCAAAATCTACTCTGTCACTCGTTTTGCGTTTGACCCCAAATACAAGTTTGATGGTGCTACATCAAAGACGGTGACTTTCACAAGCCACAAAACCGGCGAGACGCGGTCCATCTTCGATCATTTCCGCAAGCAGTACGACATAGTTCTGCAATTCCCCCATCTACCACTCGTGGAGACACTGAGAGATGGGTGTTTTCCCATGGAGATCTGCCACGTGGTACCGTGGCAGCGATATCCATACAAACTCGACCCTCAGCAGACGTCGGACATGATTCGCTTCGCCGTCACACGTCCCGCTGAGCGTTCCAAGAATATTGCGGAAAACGTTTCCAAGTTGGGCTGGGGTAAAGACGAGTACCTGCGCGACTTTGGTATCCGTGTCAACCCGAATATGACACCTGTGCAAGGCCGACTCTTGCAGCCGCCATCCGTTGCTTATAAAAACACAGTCGTTCGGCCAGGGACTGCTGGCCGTTGGGATCTTCGTCAGAAGGTGTTTTACGTGAACAACAAGGACCGCCCCTTAGCTAGTTGGGGATTCGTTGTCGTCGAGAACTGTGTTGACCAGCCTGCCGCCACCAATTTTGTTCGTGTCTTCATGAAGACATACAAGGACCACGGAGGAGTAGTTGTGAAACCTCCACACATTACACGTTTTCCGCGTGACAAGCCTATGGATGAAGTCTACCTCGAGGCTTACAACGCAACCAAGAATGCCAATGGAGGAGAGGCGCCAGTCATCATGTTCTTCGCCATGCCAAACAAGGGCGCTTTCAATTACTATAGACTGAAGAAGAGTGGTGAGTGTCGCTTCGGCATGGTGTCGCAGCTCCTGGCTTGCACCCACGTGCTGAAAGCTCAGCCACAATACTGTTCGAACGTTTGCATGAAGGTAAACGCCAAGCTGGGTGGTACAACTTGTCGGGTCCCCAAAGAGGGCAACCCTACCCAGCCTGCATTTTTTAACGCACCTACCATGATCATCGGCGTTGATATCTCGCACGGTGCCACCAACACTAAAGGCGAGCCGGAGCCATCCATGGCAGCTATGACTGTGTCTTGGGACCGTGATGCTGCTAGATATGCTGCATTCTGCCAGACCAATGGATATCGCACTGAAATTGTCAATCCGCTGAAGATGCAGTGCATGTTTGTTGAGGCTCTCCAGATGTGGCGCAAGGCTTTAAATTGCCGGATGCCAGTTCATGTGTTCTATTTCCGTGACGGTGTGTCTGAAGGGGAGTTTAGCCATGTGATGAACTACGAGATCGATGAGCTCAAGAAGATTTTCAAGGAGCAATGTGGACAAGTGCCCAAGATCACTGTGATTATTGCCACGAAACGTCATCACATCCGTTTCTTCCCGGAAGCTGGCGACAAAAATGGAAATCCGCTGCCAGGAACGCTTGTTGAAAAGGAAGTTACCCATCCTTTCCACTATGACTTCTACCTGTGCTCGCATTCGGCCATTCAGGGAACCGCTAGACCTGTCCATTATCACGTCATCCATGACGAAATCAAGATGGATCCGCCTGCACTGCAGAAGATGATTTACCAGCAGTGCTACCAGTATGCGAGATCGACCACGCCAGTGTCTTTGCATCCGGCGGTTTACTATGCCCATCTGGCAGGTGAACGGGCTCGCTCTCACCAGGACATCCAGTCGGAGAAGAAGGATCCTGAACGCTTTCAGAAGATGATGAGCAATTGGGCGGCAAAGAATACGTCCAGTGGAACTCACCCCACTGAGGCAGCTCCCCTGTTGCCTTTTGGAACCTCGATTGCTTCCGAGTCGAACAAGAACTTCACTCCGTACACGATGTGGTACATCTGATTGGTATGCGGTCTAGCATAACAATCCTCGGCAATTGTTATGGATGGGTACGGAGCATAGTGACAGGAACAGCAGATGGGGCATTCTTAAGAATGCTAATTGAGATACCGGAGGTGGAATTAACTAGTATTTTTTGAACTAGCCAGCTCTTCTTTCTCTTACGAGTCGGAGTCTAACTACAGATGCTATAACAGACGATGGCTGCATACATTTATGAGACAGAATTGACTGAGCTACAATTTTTCAAAATATCTACCTACTTTTAACATAAAGTGACTTCTGAGACTTTGTAGTATTCCACCACACACTAGTTGTAATTTAAGAGTCTGAAACAAAACTGCAATCATTGCTGCCGGACCAGCCGATACATACAATTTCTTCTTTCTGTGTTCTCTACCACCAACATCCCATATCTTCGGTAGACCCGAAAGGATAGCCCAAATGGCCGTTGTAAAGAAAACATGGCATAAATGAAACCAGAGCAAGAGCATCATAAACCAAACCAAACAAGATTTATATCGCGTCGCCAGAGCCAGATATGTCCTCCCCTCAGAACACCTGCGCCCGACGTAAATTAATAGGTACAAATACCAGTTTGCCATCTCCCAAATAAAACACTAAACATCACAGAACACAAGGAAGGAAATCCAAAAAAAATCACCAAAAAGCAAGACGGTGAAGGAGAGGGGCTTAGCTTAACGATAGGAGAGCATGAAGCAACGGAAAACGAAAAGCCATCCAATACTTCGATAGAGGTAAGTAGTACTTGCGACATATGGTATCATAACGCCAGAAGTTAAGAGACGAAAAAGACTGAAGGAACCCTGTAAGAAACCTGACAACGAAAAAAAAGAAAAAACGAAGACGAAGAAATCGTGTAGAAGCGGCCGTAGATATCGTTCTTGAGATCAGTGTCGTTTTGAAAGGTAAAAATAGAAGATAACGGCAAAATAACGAGGGAATCTCGCATTACCAGCCCTTCTTCCTCGCGAAGCGCTTGTTGAGCAGGGCTAAGACCTTGGGAACATTGAACTGGACATATTCCAGATCCAGATCATCGAGGTTGTCTTTCTGCATCTCTAGCAGGTCGTCCAGCTTGAGGTCCAACTCCAACAGACCACGATTCCGGCCTAAAGAATAGCTAGGGTTAGCAAGTAGCTAGAAAGAGTATCATAACTAGATATCATGTTATAAGAATAAATGGAAACCCAACTCACCCTTGTAATGAAGAGATATGACAAAAGTGCCAGGAAGAGGGCTCGTAAAGTTAAAATAAATGTTGGCCCTTCGATTGTCAGGCACATTACTCTTCTGAATGACACCCTCCTTCTCCAGTTGCTGGTGGGTGAATTTATAGGGACCCAAGACCTGCTGCTTCTGAGGCTTACGCCTTGTGCCCTCGCTCTGACTGCGAACATTGTGCAGATAGCTCTTGTATGTCTCTAACTGGCCATTGAGGTAGGTGTTGTGGTCGGTGATAGTTGCAAAGACCTCTGCTAATTTTTTTGTCTCTCCAAGGACAACCTCCTTAAGAGAACCCAAGTGCTGGAGCTCCTGCTCAACTTCGTCACGCAACAGTGAAAATCCATCGGACTTGTCCGTAACCTTCATTTCCTGTAGCTGACTCAGCAACTCCATCGCACGGATACCCTTGCGAACCATGACGGCATCGTTCTTGGACGTGGCGGCTGCATCGGCGACAAGCTCTAGACGCAACGGCCGTCGTGCCACAGCCGAGTTCTGGGGGATAGAGCGCATGATCTGAACAAAAATGGACTTGGCCTCCATGAAATACACCTCCTCCTGGGTGATGTCGAGTGCGGCTGTCAAGTCGTCTAGTGCGGCTTCCCAGCGACTGAATAGGGGCAGGTTGATTACCCTGTTCTCCTTGCGTGGCAATTGGACTGGCGCTGGACCCAATTCGGCCATGATGATCGCGAGATGGGCATTGGCATCCTTGCAAAGTTCATCTCGATGCTTGTCAATTAAACCATGCATGGCATAAACTTCATTGAGTGTGATGGAGAGCTCAAGATCCTTCTTGGATAGGGCGACGTAGTTATCCATCTCCAAGCTCTCATAAAAATCCTGGACTTCGCAAAGGTCGAGCATGAATTTGTTGACGCGGTCCTTGTTCTGGTAGATAAAAGGTTGAAGCTTGGCCATATATGGTTCCTTCGCGTAGGACGGCTTGTTGGCCAGGTTCTGAAGCATCTTAGCAATGAGAGTTAGAGTGCGACGCGGACGGTCGGCTGGGACGCCGTCGATGAGCATATACGACTTTGGAGTAACGATGGCGGGATTGATGAAGCGAAGGAAGAAAAAGCCACCGATCAGAGTGCAGATCACCTGGTCATTGGCATCAGGATATTTGCGTTTCGTCAGACTGCGGATCTGCTTGCAGATCCAGCGGATGCCATAGGGAGCCTCTTCGAGGCCGTCGATAATAGTAGTGAGGAATCCATTGGCAATTTCACTCAACATTGTAAGGCGTGGCTCGATGATGGCTTGGACCTGCACGTTCTCAGCTGCCTGCTCAGCGGTGATACCCTTGGGCAAGGAAGGTGGCAGGCTGCCAGTGTCTTCTTCGATCTGGGAAATCATGCGCTCATAGACCTTGAGGGGATTGATTTCTAGATCAAGGTCCTGTAGCTCAATCAGGCTGTTAATCCTGTCGGCAAGGACCGACTTAAGGAAGCTCTGACCGGGGCCACGGCGAGTGTATGTTGTCATCATGCGAGAGACGGGGGTGTTGGCTCGTAACAACGACGAATACTCGGGAGTGTTGTCGAACTGGTAGGTGAGAACTGACTGGAACATGGTCAGAAGTAAATGTTCTTCACGGCTCTCGTACTGGTTGCCATATACGGTAAACATGACAGTCTGCAGGAGGGAGTCTATCTCAGCCATGGAAACAAGGCGACAGAGATGGGCAATATGTCGAGGCTCGGATTGTAGGAGAAACATTAAGTTTCCGTATTTTTGTGTCTTATCATCATTGGGAAAGGCGCCGACCAGCAGCTCCGGTGTATCTTCAAGACGGCTAGCGACTTCATTTTGCTAAAAAGAACAAAGTAATGGGTTAGTGATTCTCATCAACTCTGCAAAGTTTTTCTTTTTTTTAACAGCCAATGAACTAATTGGCCGTTCCATGCATCGGCGATCCTATAGTATACAAATGAAAGTCTGAAGCTTGTTGACACGTACCTCTTCGAGTGCCATTCGGTTTTGGATGAGTAGCGCAATGCGCGAGTCCAAATAGCGAACATCTTTTTCGAGAACAAAGTTTTGTTTAGACTGAGACGAAATCTTAGCCTTGAGATCGCGAAGTTTCTTTTGGGCTGCACAAGGGTGGATGATTAGCAAGAAAAGTAGGAGGGGGGGGTGGAAGGAGGCTTACCCTTGGCGAGTTCGTCTTCAATCTCCAGATCAGTCTCATTGGCGGACATGGACAAGTACAGCGCAGACATGGAGTACCGCTTGGACTGGCGAGCGGACCGCGAGCCATCGTAAGACGACATGGTGTTCTGTCTAGACACTGGCTGGTATGAGGACGAAGAAGCAGTAGAAGCTCGAGAGGGTGTTTGCAACATGACAGACATCGTTCCCGACGAGATAAGAAGGGATTGCAGTCCAGTAAACGAAAAGGCGGGATCAGAGGGGGAAGAGGCAGGCGGCAGCAAGGGAACGCGACTGTTACGACTCTAGCTGCTGGACGAGCACTCAACCGGGGACCACCGGAGACGTCAAGAGTCCTCAAAGTCACGCCCACTGCGTGATGCGTGATGCGAAATACTTGGAAGAATGGTGGAGGAAGGGTTTGAGAGGGGCGAACTTGTTGCGACCCGCTGGTGGGAAATTGTTGTATGAAAAAAAAAAAAGAGTGGTCGTCGGAAATATACCTCGATAAGGATGATGAAAAAGAAAACAGACGAGTCTGGTATTGGCGTGGCGTACGAAGGACGTAGGAGTGGAGGGGAAGAAGGAAGAGAGAGAAAACGAAGCAGAAAAGGAATGGTTATACCGGTAATAATTGGCAGGATAAAGGAAAGGGAATTTTTTAATTGGTGGCGCACGCAGGGGAAATTGGGCAGTTCTTCGGCTCAGCTGAGAATGAGAGAGACCCCAAAGGCTCAAAAAGAATCAGACAGGGAAGAGCAGCAGACGGACGATTTGTCGGTGTCGATTCGTCAGCGAGAGCCTTTTTCTCTCTCTTTGCTTTTTCTTTCTTTCCTTTTTTTAAAAAAAAATCTTTTTTACTTTTGCTTCCTTTTCTTCCTCTATTCTCTTCTGTTTTTTTTCTTGAATCCCACAACAAAGCTCGGTTTCTATTTTCGTTTGATAGCGTCAGTGAGTGGAAGATAACGACAGGTGATGGGGTGGCGGATTACGGGGGAGAAGAAAGAAACAAGTTGAAAGAAGAAAGAGGAAGATGCGCGCTTGAGTGGGGTCGGGGGTCAGTGTGCAAGGTCAGTGTACAGCGAGCTACTCGTCTGTACGAGTACTCGTATGTGCTCCTATGTGCTCAGAGACATACAAGTACTCTGCCCGTACTGCGTACTCACGAGTAGTACGTACGAGTACTTGTACGTATGGTATACTCGGCACAGACAGACGATGAGATACATACTCCGTAGTACTACGGAGTACGGAGTACTATGTATGTACACGGTAGAGGAAGGTAGTATCTTGCAGTGGAAATGTGGGTTTCAATGCGACAAGAGCCTGAAAAAAAAAGAAGAAGAAGCAGAAAAAAACAGACAGGAACAACAAAAACAATAGGCGAAACCCGGTGGGAAACGGCGGCAGGATATAGGAGGGGAAAGGCCTGACGAAAAGAAGAGACCAGAGTCGAGTGAGATGGATGCAGCCTTGGAGACCTGTTTCTAGTGGTGACAAAAGCGGATGGGTTACTTGGGAGAGCAATGCACAGTATAATGCACGCGGTGCCGTGGAGGGGCAAGCGCCGCGAACGGGCTGCGTACTCCGTACTACAAGTACGGAGTATGTACTCCTGTAAATTAGAATGGCCTAGTCTTTAGCACCAGTGGCTGTGTTTGGATGCATTTAGCTGTGGACGAAGTATGAGTCCGTAGGCTATACGAAGTAGAGAGATAGAACGGCAAAAGGAACGGTAGTGTGCTAGTCAGCAAACGTCCGTCGATGGCCAGGCAGCGACGCGACGATAGACAGCGTCAGAATAGTGCTGCTAGCACAAAGAAGAGGCAAGACGGGCGTGTGATGTGCGACGCACTTGGCTACGAACAATGAGATGCTACACGTAAATACTGCGTACTCGTAGGGAAAAGAACAAAAAAAAAAAAAGGGAAAAAAGATCGGGGGTCGAGATGGTACGCAGTACTGTAGCGTTCTGTGAGAAACGGAACACACGTATAGTACGAGTAAAAGGAGGGATTGCTCGTACGCTACTCCATAGGTACGGGTACAACAAACGAGTATGATCTACGGAGTACTACTCCGTATGTACTCGTACCGTGTACTGTATGTTATTAGTACTGTGTACATATTACTCGTACGAGATCACTACGGAGTAGTCCTTACTCCGTATTCAGGTAGGTGGGTCAGTACTGGCCTTGTCTCAGGACCAGGGGTACATACTCCGTATTCCTCAACGAATGGAATGGCTGTCGCACAACAGAAACGCCTGTTTTCTTGCAAATCTTCCGGTTGGGGCTGGCAAGGCGATCGAGTACTCGTACTCGTTACTCGTACTTGAGTGTACCACAGTTCCATGCACAAATTCGTACAAGTACGAGTACCATACCGCGTACGTAGTACCACTACTGATGAGGAGGGGTTGCAGACGGGGGCAAGAAACGGAACAGAAACAGGCACGCGTGTGTGAATTAAGTACGGAGTGGTCGCAATGCTCAAATGCAGCAACGGCATGCTACAGGCAATATACGGAGTATAGGCAATTACAAATGGCTCTCCCTTTGCTCACAGCCAACATTTCAGGCAAGAACGGAGGTACTCGTAGTTGGGATTCACATTACGAGTCGCACGAGCGCACAAAGTGCCTCAAGCATGACTACGAGTATTAGTCACTCTTTCGCAAGGAAACGGGTCGCACGACAGAACGGTATGGAGTACTATGGGACCCAGAGTGACCAAGGCCCCTGATTTCGCTCTATTGCGCTACCAACCGTTGTTTATCGACTGCTTCATGAGACCGGCTGGCTGGATCACAGTACGATACATACGGAGTAGTACATAGTACTACGTCCATCATATCAGCGTACTTGTACTCGTATGTCCAAGGAGACAAATTCTGCAACGGAGATGTAGTTCCATAGGTACATTCTTCGCTTGGTTTCTTCGTTTTCCTGTTTTATTTTCTTCTCTTAGGCAACGATTCTGTTTGTTGAGCTCAAAGGGAATGGATATAGTGAACAGTGTATAAGGTAATGCGGCAATTTAAAGTGATGTAGAATTGACACACACACATATATGTATATATAATCATACTCTGTAAACAAAGGGCCACGAAGATGGAGCCTATAAGTCTCTGTCTTTCTTGTCACCACAAGTTACAAATAGATAAAAGGCAAGTAAGCAAACACAAGCAAATGGCTTTTTTTTAACCTTTTCAGTACGTAGTAGCTCAGTCTTACGTCCTCGTGTCATAAATTGCTTTACTGGAACATGTGAAAAAAAAAAGGCATTGTTGGATGCGCTGTCAAGCAGCTAGCATACTGTCCTCCATTTTTTTACAATACACCAAGCGAGGCTATGAGAGCCGGGTAGAGCTCAGTTGCATACGCTACATTCGGCGCACGAGTAGTATAACTGCGTATTCTTGCCAACACGGGCACGATGGAGCGAAGCACGTGTCTCGCAAAGCCCTGATGCGTCACTAGGTGAAATAGAATGGAATGAGGAGAAATGCTCCAAAACACATAGTAAACACAAAAAACACGAGGAAACAAAGGAAGTCCAGTTCACATTGTTATTGTTATTATAATTACGGAGTATATTAGTGCCTCCTTTTTGTCTTTTTTTGTTCCCCAGAACCATGTCTTTTTCCAGTTTGCTTAATCAGTGGCTTGCCTGCCTATTTCCAAATCCGGACACCGGTGGTGAAAGAAAGCAGTACAACAAAAAAATAAGAATGAGAAGAAAGGCTCGGTGTGTAGTGTAACACGTACGTACTCATACAGTATAACAGCCGTACGTACTCCATTCGCTGCAAGGTTGACTCATATGTCGTGGCAAGCTTCACGGCCGTTCACGTCCCCCCCATCTACTACAATGTACAAAGTATCTAGAAATAGCCTTGTTTCTTTTGCTGCGCAGATTTACCTAAATGACCGTTCTCCATCTGCCACATATCCGTCGCCTAAACTTTCAACATGTGTTATCCCACTTCTTCGCCTCTTTCAACTCAGTAGTAGCATCTTCCCGGAACCAGCACTTCATCCACATCTGGCCCCCAGCTATTTCCAACCCCCCCTATCTGTATCGTGTTATTGCTGCCCTCCTGCAGCGCCACTGTTACCACGCTCATCCCGGTGCGGCCATTACCTGTACCCGGAAGAAAATCTAACTTCACCAGCTGCCCTCCGCTAATCCGTACCGATGCCCTCCGTCCTTGCTCCTCTGCAACCGCATAACGTATAACTAGTGTCGTGTTCACATCCCCATCTTCCTTCACTACCCCGCCAATTGTCAACAGCCCGTGGTCTGGCCCACCAATGTAACCCACAGACTTGCCGCCGTTGCCACCCACACACCCTGCGCAGTTGACAGTGTGGGCACCGCCTGCCATCTTGCTGTCCACTGCAGCGTATGCCTTGACAGAGGCCACCTTAGTCCTCCAACCGGCTAACTCTATATGCGGTACCCAGAAATCAAGATTCTTCATAGAGACAGCCTTGCCCTCGATGGTCAGCGGCAGCCAGACATACGTGCTGGACTGAAGGTTGTTTCGCTCCCAGCGATCCCCCATGTACAGAATAGTGTTATCATTAAAGGCCAGCACGTAGCTCGTCTGCGAGTTGTACGTCTTGGAACCCTGCTCAGCAAAGTTGGACCACGGAGTCCATCCAGAGCTCATCGATGTCGATGAGCTGACGACATTGTCGTTGGCGTCCCAGCCTGTCAGGTGGCTGCCAAACATGTAATACCGACCCTTGTGTTTAACCATGGCTGGCGCCTCTATCTTCTCCTTCCACACGTACGTGGCACTGTCCACATTGAGATAGTCGGCTGTCAGTTTGTTGATACGAAGGCCATGTTCTCTCTTGTACAAGACGAGCGATATATTTAATATACGATGCCATTGTTAGCTAGCTTTCACATGCCTTTATGCGGAATTCGACTCACGTCTTCCGTCAGGAGATATGCGGTGCCGTCATCATCCTTGAAAAGCCCCATATCTCGGCTCTGAAAGGAGAGTGGTCGGAAACTTTGTAGATAATCTGGTCGGGTGAGAAAGGCACCGGGAGAGTACGAGGAGCAAGGTATGGCCACAGCCAGGCCACATACTATATTTGCCGCACACCCTGTCACTTATAGCCACGCCAGCTTTGGCCTCAGCGTAGTTACTGCTATCAATATGCATCCACATCACATACTTGCCCGTCTTGTCGTTGTAGATAACCTTTGGTCGCTCAACAACTCGGTTCGGACCAAGGTCGCCGCTAGCCGTGCGTGACAAGAGCGCTCCCTCATAATGCCATTGTACCAGATCAGTTGATGAATAGCAGTTGATATTCACAAAGGCAGAGTTTCCCGATTTGTCCTCCCCTATAAGATAAAATGTCCCATTGACCTTGATGACACCAGCACCATGTGCTTGCAAATGAGCCCCATTAGACTACAGTTCACAGGTCAAAAATGGAAAGTAGTTGAAGGGACCGAACGAATTGGTAGAGGAGCACTCACAGCTGTCCACGTTGCTCCCGGTACAATTTGAATCGTTGCCAGAGCAGCCGGTAAAAGGCACGCAAGGAAGATCAAGATTGTATATAGACGGGCCATTACTGAATTGCTGATGATCGACCTTAGGGAAGTGACAAAGGGCAAAGAAATGAAAGGGAAATGATGAGGGGGAGAGAGGATGGGTACGAGAGAAGATGGCAGAATCAACAATTTGGAGAGAGCGGCAGGCGTCCTATTTTTTTCGACTCTCCCCGAGACATGGAAAGCTAAAGGATGACCCCGAGGACGGGAAATCATGACGGCTGATTCTGCCTCCTGCCTCAAAAACAAGACAACAAGTACGGAATATTTTTGCGGATCTTATTAGTTGGCAGCCATCATTACCGTATATCTAATGCACTTCTATCACATATGATATTAATATTGGCCCTGATTTTGATATTGATTGAAACGACTGACGACTGACGACTGACGACTCGGTATCCTTGGAGAAACAGGACAACTTTACACTCATCGAGTTCTGCTGGGACATGGCCAAACAAGTAGAAATCGAATAGATAAATTATATAAAATTGAGCACTAGGTTCTTTATAGCTCGCCGAGCTATCTCAGACTACTTTTCTCCCAAGCCAGACTGACACATGAATCGAGCACAAGTTCCCCCTCGTGCAGCGCCCTCCTACCACACCATACTACGTAGCCGACACCGAACACGACGCTTCTTTGTCTTCGACCACGAAGCAGCAGCGAGGCTGATCGAAGCCATAGCAGGAGGAGCGAGTTCTCTTATATGTTTGCTTAAGCCGGAGATACAAGTGCTCAGGAAAGATCGGCGCTGTGAGTTACTAGCCAGGACCGTCCAAATAGGAATCGCATACACTCCCGAGGAAGGATGCAGTTATCGTACTGTTTAGACAGGCGTCTCCTACAGTGAGTACGCTATGCTATAATAGAGAAATCCCGCCTAGCCAGCCTAGCACAAATGTGGCTACTCGTATTCGCACGAGGCCAGGTACAAGAAAGAGCATGCTGTCGTGTACTATGTACTATGTACGGAGTCTTGTTGTACTAAGTACGAGTAATCCTCTGTTTCTTTTTTCCACTCTTGTTTTTGTCATGAACATGGTCCGTGCATCCTCACGCGGGGCAATGTTCAACTCTGGCTTTTTTTGCGACCGTCTTTTCATGTATCGGTCTCTCTAATGTCACTGCACTCGTATCTTTAATCCATCCATCCTTGCCATCGACGACGACATCCCGTCTGTGTGAGCCTTTTTTTCTTCTTGTCTTTTTTTCTTCTCGTCTTTTTTCTTCTCGTCTTTCTTTGCGTCCTGAGCCGCGGGAGACGTTCTGCTGGTGGCCTTGTCATTTGTCTTTATTTCATCTTTTTGTCTTCATTTCCCTCGTCCTCTTCTTTGTCTGCTCTTTTTTCGCTATCTTCATTCTCTTCTCTCTTCGCTCTTTTTGCTCTTTTCATGCTCCCTCCTTTGTATGTATACCTCGTCTTTCTGTCTGCTGGACTCGCGACTCCTTCCTCGCAACTCCCTCAAGTTTTGTCGTCACAGTCTCTCCCGGCCGCCTTTCAGTTGTCTCTCGCTTGATCCCATTTCTTCGCTCGTTGCCATTTATGCAGTTCATTTTGTGATCTCGTTATGACTGCTACACCAGCGATACTTGCTGCGACTTTTGGCCCTGAGAGTCACCATGTCGCAATTTAACGAAGAAGCCGATGCTTCTGAAGTTGGTGTCTGCCGCTTATCGCGAGATCAGTTTTGGGAAGGTGAGCATTGCTTTTCCGAGTTGATATGACGATTTGACTTTTATGCTATGATCAAACGTCTAAACAGCCCCACCCGCCTACCAGAACTCGCAAGTACCCTACTCGTTTCCTCTGCAAGCCACGAGCGTATCGACGATGCCCTGCGGTCCTGGCTCGATCTGGTCTCCACGTGCCGTGACCAGTACCTTGCCGACGAAGAGGCCCTCGCGCGGTGCTCGCACAAGCTACTGGCCAGCCCTCTTTTTGCTACCCATTGCGAGTATGTACGTATGCAGATCATTTATAGTTTGCTGCAGGAGGATGAGGCCCGGCCGCTGCACGCTATTGCCAACTTTCTCCTGCTCGACGGCCGCATGGACGAGTCTGTCTTCCCGCAGATGGTCGATGCCGGCTGCTTTTCTCGCCTGGTCGAGCTCATCAAGAACCGCCGCGACGATGACCGACGTCTGCATCGCTTGCTGCTCGAACTTATGTACGAGATGTCGCGCATCGAGCGCATCCGTACATCTGACCTCCTCCAAGTAGACGATGTCTTCGTCGCCTACCTCTTCCAGATGGTCGAGGACCTCTCTGACGACCTTGATGATCCATACCACTACCCCGTCATCCGTGTGTTGGTAAGCGCTCTGAGAAATTGCTTCTCTCTTGCCCGGGCTGCTCACGGGAAAAAGTGCTGACTCCTCTTCGGCAGCTTGTCCTGAACGAGCAATACATGGTTGCCACTACAGCCGCTGTCGTTGATCCCATGTCACCAGCCGCTCCCCTGACGAATCGAGTCATCAAAGTACTCAGTCTGCACGGCGACTTTTACCGCACTTTTGGCGAGAACATTATTCTGCTGCTCAACCGCGAGACAGAGACGTCCTTGCAGCTCCTCATCCTCAAGCTGATGTACCTCGTCTTCACTACGAAGCCAACCTACGAGTACTTTTATACAAACGACCTACACGTTCTCCTGGATGTCATCATACGAAACTTGCTCGATCTACCCGACGAGTCCGTCTCTTTGCGCCATACCTACCTACGTGTCCTCTATCCCCTTTTAGCCCACACCCAGCTGCACCAAGCGCCTCACTACAAGCGCGACGAGATTCTGCGCGTCCTTGCCATCCTCAGCGGCTCTGGCAACGCTCATTTTGCACCTGCCGACGAGACTACGCTGCGTCTGGTTGACCGTGTCGCCAAGGTCGGGTGGCTTGCCGTCACACCGCCCTCCTCTGCACCAGCATCGCCAAGGAGGCTGACTGACATTGCTGAGGCCACTGTGACGACAGCAACTACTACTACTACTACTAGTACTAGTACTACTAGTATAACGACTGCTGTTGACACCAGAGCTGATACGGCCGATTTATCTGACACAGCCTATGATATCTACAGCCTCGATGGCGCTGACAGCGACGCTCCTACTACAGTCAGTACGGCTTCGACAGACCGGCCAACTAGCCCTTGCAAGTCGTCTGGTGGAGAGGGCAGAAGTGAAAACACTCACGTCAGTAACCGCGTGGCCAGCAAGCTACTTGGCATTAGCCTGACACACGTCCATAGCGCGTCCAGTATGGCTAGCAATGTCAGCGTCGTCGATATAGCTGCAGTCAAAGAGAAGCCGGGCGTTAAGACGCCCAGCCGCCGTGTAGATGACATGCAGCTCCAGCCTCAGCCTCAGCCTCAACCTCAATCACAGCCACAACTGAAAGCGGATAGCACACCTGACAATCCATGTGGTCTATCCTCCTCGATAACGCGGACGCCTGAAGATGCAAACCCAAAAAGTACAAGAAATGGGCACTCTCATCAACAACAAAAGACCCTCCAGAAACGTGTCCTGCCGGCTGTGCCAAAGCATCGACATGGCATTCTGATGCGGCCAGAATCAGCTACTGCAAATGCGGATGTGGATTCTACCACCGCGGCCGGTACAGATGGTTCTACAGCTCCAGCAACCAAGAAACTGCCGCCGAAAGCACCGCCACCGAGACGGGCCGGCCGCTTGAAGCATGCGGCGTCGAATGTAAATCTACGTGCAGCTGTGAGCGCAGCCGTCGAGCCAAGTCCTGCACTATGAGGCAGGGTGAAGAGGGAGGTCAAAGATTGATTTGATAAGCATTCCTTATTAAAATGATATTTACACTCTTACGAGATGTATGATTTCTCATACCCATTTTCGCATGTTTATTCCCACGCATGATTGGCTTTCGTTGATTTCTTCTTTTTTCTGTCAGCAAGGCGTTTGGGGGTTCTTGGGGGAGGGCTGCTGGCCTAGCTGTTTTTGATGACTCGATTTTTACCCGTCTTACCTGTTTTTAATACTCAATTCAAAAAAGGCGCCTCACGCTCATACATGTGTTGGTTTCCTACGAACTAATTTATGATCTCTGGTTCTTAAACTTTGATTTTCTACTCATTCCAAGTTATTGGTTATTCCAAGTATGTGTTTGTGTGTATATTTCACTTCTTTGATTTTTAATCTTTATATATCTCTCTCCTAATTTCTATGATGTTATGATGTTTATTCTTCATACAACAGAAAAAAATGGAACCGATAAAAATAGAGCCCTTTTGCAGAAATGAAGCTTTAATTCCTGGAGCATTCCAGAAATAATTAGGTGAATACGTCACAGAAAGCCTTCCTATGTCGTCCTACCTCCTCCTGCTAAAGCGCCTAAAAACCACCCTATCACCTCAGATGTACTTTTCGCTAATGGACAGCACGTCTATGCTCTTATCTTCTAGCAACTGAACTTCAAGCTCGTAGTCACGGTCCTGCCATGCACCAATACGGCGCTCCAACATCAACCGGCGTTCCAGAATACCCGTGTATTGGTCGCGTTGCTTTATCTCGCCCTGGTTGTGGCCCTCGATCAAGACTAGTAGCAGAAAGCCCTCAATAATCATTGTCGGAGTATTGCACAGCAATTGGCCGGTCACTGTCCACTGCATGGCTGATGCCACAATTAGCAGGATGATGACTGTCAGCACACTGGCCACGGAGGCACCGGGAAGGTCACACATGTGTCCGATCCACTGAGATATGCGAGCTGCCAGGGTCTTCTTGTGCTGTCCTTGCACGTTTTCAGGGAACGGGATATCGAGCTGGTAAAATAGGCGAAAGTCTTGGTTGGCTAATTGGTTGAATTGTTTATCGGCCATGACGTCCTCACGATGCTGCGCGTTGCGCATGATGAAGCCGTCAACAAAGCCCATGAGGCCGGTATACGTACCGATGATAAGGAACCAGTTATCGTCAAACGCCATGAACTTTCCAATCGCCAGCCACACACCAAAGACGGTCACAGAGAGCACGACACCGACTGATCCACCAATTACAAATGCCCAGGTGTCGATAGCCTTCTCGATGCGACCGAGCGTTAGAGGCTTTGTGTCAATGACTGGGTTTGCTTGTAGGTCGCCGGTCATGCGGCGCAGATCTAATTCAAGTTCACGGTCCAGCTTGTCAATGGACTTTAGGCAGTTCTCCAGATATATTTCGTGCTGTTGGCGTACGCTCTGCAGAAACATTGTTGTAAATGTCAGTTCCAAGGCTGTAGCTGTGTTGACGTACAACTGCCAAGTATCGGAAAACTGGAGAGGAAAGCCCCAGACGACCCAGACTCCAATGCCGATCCAGTAGAAGAGGAGAGCCCACAGAGAGCCCAACACACGCGACACAACTGAAGAAATGCGGGCCCAAATGCTAAGCCTCGTCTGCATGCTGCTGGCAATACTCCGGCGAGACGGACGCTGCGAGCGCTTGAGCTTGAGCAATTGTTTCTCGGAAAGCAGGCGCATCATGCGCTCGTTGTTAGTGGAGCGGGAGATCATCTCGCCAATTGTGTTTAGCAAGCCACGGGTGGCATTTTGCTGCTGCCGCATCAGCAGTGTGGCGGAGATGTAGCACTGTATGGACGAGATGTCCTGTAGAATGACTTGCCAAGTGTCTGTCGGGCCATAAACAACGCCAAGGGCGGCCCAGAAGCCGAGTAGCAAGAGGGTGAATAGAAGGGCCCATTTGGAGCCTGCCGCCTTGACTACCGCATCGAAAATGCTGCTATTTCTTTTTTTCTTTCGGACCTCGCCTGGGACCGGACCTGACACGAGAGTCTCCATGGCCTTTTGGCGCTCCTTCTCCAGTGCGATCTCGTCGTCAATACTCCACTGCGACAAGCTGAGTGGCCGTCCACTGACAGCTGGCTGGTAAGTCGGAGGGGGCATCTCCGTTGTGTTTGGTATAACGGCCGGAGCTGCAGATCGCACGGCGTATTGGGCTGCCGGGGCATCCTTTAGGTCGCGGGCATACTTGGCAATGCCACGGCCAATGTAAGTGAGTGGGTTACCCATGGCAGGCAAGTGATGAAGACAGTGAACAAAATGAAAAGATATCCAACAAGAAGAAAAAAAACACGAGAATACAAAAAAGATGCCACCAGGGCATGTAGTTTCACACGAAATTAAAAGACCTAGAGCATAGAAAAAGCACGAGCAGATCTATAAAATGAAGTTGCTCAGGGGGACGAACAACCTATCTCATAGGGAAAAGAACAGAAACCCCATGCCAGATGGAGGTATCCGGGTCTGCAACGTCGAGAGAATGGATTATGAGAAAAGAAAGAAAGGAAACAAGACGAAAAACACAATAGAGATCAAATCATGGATATTCAAAAACTAAACGCCATAGATTGCCATCTATTGTAGAAAAGAAGGGAAAGAAAATATGAGAAATCAATGTAAGTAATGAAGACAAAATAAAGGGCGAAAAAAAAATAAAAGAAATCCTGTAGGTAGAAGAGATATACGAGGGGGGGGGAGGGGAGTGTACGTGATATGGCAATACGTATAGATGGAGAATCAGGCAATGGAGGGAATGAAAATGAGAAACAATAGGAGAAGCCAAGACATGTAGGGCGTCGATCTTGGAAGTCGCCCTGTCTATCATGCACCGTGCCTTTATTCTTTCCTTTTCTTTTGTCCTCTCGCATTTCATGCTTCTCGGATGCTCGTGGTTCCTCTGCAGCAATTCAGCACGTGTACTTATACATGTGCAGGTCCGCTATAATTCTTGTTTGTCATGGCGTTGCGACTACCACTCTCGTCTCTGCCTATTTTACATTGTCTCGTTCCTGAGGATAAGGACGAGAGACATACTATGCACGTAGAGCCCAACCACGTCGACATGATTGATGAGGTCGACGGACGTCGAGGTACGATACCGAGACACGGAGGGTACTGGCAGCACCTACGCGGTGCTTCTCTGTGCCAAGACAGAATTGGAGCACAGAATGGCAAGAGTTGAGCATCCTGCTTTTTATGATGTCGGCTACAGATGCCAACCCAGAAACACGAGCACAAATCACAAAGAGGGGGAACCTGTCAGGCTCGGACATTCCCACAGCGGAAGGTTGTCACGACGGAGAGTTGTGGGGACTCTTTCTTACAGGATTCTGCGTGCAAAAGGTAGTTGAATGGAGATTGGCTCAAGGGACTGCGGATCGTTGAAGCATGCTTTTGTCTGATCACCAGCCGTGGGAGGGGATGCGAACTCTGCATTGTATCGAGAATGCATTGAGGATGCTGATAGAGAAGACAGTCGAAATAAAAGTTGGTGATCTCAATAGGGGGAAACTACATGTGTCGCGCACTGACTCGTGCCGTGATTGTATTACAAAATCTTTATTCTTTTTTTACCCAAGTACAGCCGTGTGGCACGTACTTTTATTCCAAATGGTGCAAGATATTTTTTCTCTTACGAGTACATCTGCGACTTACTGTGTATGCACCTGCTATGTACTATGTAGCGAATGCTGTCTTGGCATAGCCTTGGCACGCAGATCACGTTTCTGTATCAGATGCAATGCGGAAACCCAGAAAAGATGTGTGCATGTTGCATATTGAGAAGACTGGACAAGGGACTACGAGTAATACTGCACCCCACAGCTGCGATCTGATTAGCTGAAACGAATTTAGTCCCAACCTTGCTTGCAGAGAGAAGGGACCAAGATGAACAGGAAAGAGGAAAGAGGACAGAGGCAGCTTGGACACCCAGCCATGTCGGACTGGCGCTTGTTTCAAAAGTGGGGGTTAAGACCAGTACAAGCAAGAGAAAGTCTGATGGCCAGTCTTGCTCTTTTTCTGATCTCCAGTGGTGCTTGTTTCAGCACATCGATCTCACATGCAACTCTGGGAGTATGAATGTGAGGGAGCGTTGGGAAGGGGGTTTCGTCTAAGATGCTTGCTCAACGACTTTAATGGCGACTCGAGTACATTCTGCTGCTGCTGCTCTTTCTTCTGGAGATGTTGCTAGTACTGTTGCACTGACTGCGAGCACATTATGCCCTACATACTGTGTAAATATGAACACGGGCGAAGGCGGGCCGGCTCTCTTTCTCGTCTTTCAAGGCTGGCATGTCCATTTGGGCTCCTCTTTCTTTATAGGCTGCAGCCTTCTCCGTTTCTACGAGTAAGTATGACTAGTTTATGACAAGCTTTTTTTGCCTAGAATTGAGATGCGCCAATCCATGTCGATTCGGTCGGCCATCTTCTCGGGCGCGCCACTCTGGTCAAGCTTTTTGTCTGGCCAGGTCAATCAGGGGTATGCCAACAAGAGCAACATTTGCCGGTGCTATGCGTACACCCTAGCTCAAGACAAGCTTTGCCAAGCGTCCATCATCACCGACTCTCAACTCGCCCACAGCGGTATTCGTAGTTAGAGGAGGAGAATGAGCGATAGCCCACTCCTGTAACGCCGAGGGACACACCGCTTCATTCCGCGTATAAGGCGCAATCGACTACGTGACTGGACGTGGCGTAATTCGTGACAACGCTGCGAATCGGATATTAGTCAGCAATGGCTTTCGTAGGATGGTGTCCCTCACTTTTTCTTGGATTTGCACAGGCAAATTCAGTCCTCGTATGCGTACATATGCGCACATGTACTCTGTGTGTATGAAGACTTCTGCCGTCACCGGGTCGTCTTCGTTTCCCTGGCCGCGTCCACGGCGACAGCTCTGTACGTATCTTTCATTGTCCCCGCCTTTTACTTTCTCCGACACCGTTCCGACTCTTATGCAGTAGTGTTCCTCCGTCACTTCTAGTCAAACCCGCTTCTTCACTTATTCTCGGTGCAGTGCGTGCCGACGTGGCGTTTTTTCTTTTTCTTTTTCTTTTTTTCTTTTTTGAAAAGATGAATGAAAATGAAAAAAAGGAGAGAGACGAGAAATGGGAAGACTAGGGATTAGAAGAAAAAATATTCTAAAATTTCTGGCTCGTTGGGTTGTTGCCTCCTAGGCGGGAGTTGTCGTGTTCTTCCCAGAAATAGAGGACCCTGAGACCGATGGGACCGCTGCTCGGCTCTAAAATAGGTACCAGTAGTGGCCCCATTGGCTTGGCAGAAACTTTTTACTCTGTATTTGTACTCGTATGCTCTGCTTCTTTCATTTGCGTCTTGGGCGGTGCTCTATTGTACATTGACTATCTCCTCTTTCTTCTTTCTCTCTTTTCTTTCTCTTTTTTTTTATCTTCTCGTTTCCTACCTCTCCATCCTCCCCCCTTCACTATTTCACTCCATTAAGACTAGGTGTTTGATTTTGAGCGGCGATTTGCTTATGGGTATATAAGTTTTCTATTTTTGCAAGCAGTAATCTCAGACATCCTGCCCACTGCTTTGTTTCCGGTTCTCTGTGGGAGGCAGCCAAGTCTGCGCGGTGCTATAGACCGAAAGGTTCGACTGAAGAACGCATAGACACAAAAGTCGCCAGGGAATAGGAGTAGCCATGACTGGCACCGGCTCGGCACCGACTCCTTCAGTTCAGGATGAGGTTGTCGTCTACCTCCAGCCAGTTGCCCCACCGCCTCTTAGCCTTGCATCCCGAGCCGCTGGCAGCCGCTGGCCATTGGCCTTTTGAAAAAGGCTCGCCGTCCCGCATTAGTTCGAGCCTCAAGGGAAAGACTGAGGAATCAGAAAATGAGACTGAAGATGCCATATCCAAGCACTCGTATGATTCTGATCCCCTCGAGCCCCTCGGGCTTGCCCTGACACCCGTCTTTGAGACCCAGGAGGAGGTTGCTGCGCGAGAGCCCATCTCCCATGTCCATACAACAACAAGCATCGACAGTGCCGCGTCCCGTCCGCCCGACTATGAGATCGCTTTCGGGGAAGACGACCCCGAAAATCCCCACAACTGGTCGCTGTCGTACCGCTGCTGGCTTCTCCTGGGCGTGTCCTATTCCACCTAGGTCGTTGTTCTGTACAGCACCAGCTATACATCTGCCATCACCGGTCTCATGCAGGAGTTCCACGCCTCCAACGAGTCTGCTGTGACTCTGGGCATGACTTCCTATCTCTTTGGTCTAGCCGTAGGAAGCGTGCTGCTCGCCCCAATGAGCGAGCTGTTTGGTCGTCGACCCATCTATCTCGAGTGCATTATCTGCTTCACTCTCTTGGTCCTTCCTAGTGCTCTAGGTCATCCACTAGTTGACATTATTGTCGTCCGCTTCTTTGGGTCCGTGTCCCTCACTGCTTTGCCTATATTTCTTTCCCTTCTTCCTTCCCCCGTCCCTTGCAAAGGCACTGACATGTCAACGTGTCTAGTGCTCTATTTGGTGCCGGTCTGCTCTGCAATGGTCCGGCTACGGTTGTCGACATCTCTAGCGAGGAGTATCGGGCCGTATACATTTCTTTGGTTTCTATTGCACCTCTCAATGGCCCTGCGACGTGAGTTGGGTTGTCTTTCCAGAACAGGATGCTCTCCTTGTCCCGTTGCTAACCCATATTCATTTATCAGCGGCCCCATCATTGGTTTGTTTCACCCGTAGATCGACCAGATCTGCTGCCCATTTTATTCAACTAATGCATTCTCATAGGTGGCTTTGTTTTTGAGTATCTTGGGTGGCGCTGGGATAGCTGGATTATCGTGATCCTAGCTGGTGTCGGTATCGCGTGTCTGCTCATTTCTAAGGAGACATACGCACCAGCCATTCTCAAAGCAAAGGTTGCGCGTATGCACAAGGAGACCGGAGACGACCGCTACTGGTGTCGGAACGACCAAAAGATTTCTTTTTTCCATCTTCTCAAACTTAATCTGAGCCGCCCATTTATCCTCAGCTTAACAGAGCCAATATTGAGGTTCTTCAACATTTAGTTGGTTTTCCCCGTCCTTTTTTTCCCTTCTCAGTTCTGCAGTCCTCGTAAAGGGAACGTCTTGCTGACAGAAGATACTTTCTCATGCAGGATTTCAGTAGTCTACGGCATCCTGTAAGTCACTTCAAAATTAGGAGTAGGAAACAGTACAAAAAAGAAGGCTGACAACTCATTCAAGATACCTTTGCTTTGTGGCATACCCGATTGTCTTTAGGGAACACCGCGGCTAGAGTGCAGGGACATCTGGCCTGGCCTTTCTTGGCATTGGCATCGGCACCATGCTAGCCATCTTGTCTGAGCCTGCCTGTCGGCGACTGATTAACGGCCACAAGAAGGACCCAGACACGGGGCGCGCACCGCCCGAGGCATCGGCACGCGTGATGACCATTGGGGCTATTCTTACGCCCGTTGGACAACTCATCTTTTCGTGGACGTGTCTGCCAACCACTATTCACTGGGCCATCCCCATCGCCTTTGGCATCCCCTTAGGTGCGGGCAACACGTTGACGTTTATCTACGGCCCTAACTACTTGGCCGGATCCTATGGCATCTATGCAGCATCGGCGTTAGTGGGCAATGCCGTGATGCGATCCATCTTTGGCGGCACGCTACCACTTGCTGGTGCTAGCATGTACAGCAAAATGACGCCGCAATGGGCGGGCACGTTCCTCGGCCTGCTGGAGGTACTGTTGATCCCTATCCCGATCGTGTTCCTCTACTATGGCGACCAGATCCGGTCCCGGAGTCGCATCATACGGCAGATGCGTGAAGACACTGCCAAAAACGAGAATAAGAAAACTAGACAGGCAGTACGGCAGCAGCACATTAGAGAGAAAGAGGCAACTGTAGCAACTATAGTGGCAGCCAACGCGACAAGAGCCAAAGACAGACATTGAGAAGGCTGCCGTCCCTCTGCCAGTTTTCAATGTGGTTATAGAGGACAAAAATGACGACACGGAGACATATTGGGAAGGGAAGGGGGGGGGGGAGGGTTGACCATAGTCCGTATCTTTGTCGATTCCCATTTCAAGCTTGTCAACGACTATTGTCATTGGTCTGTATACGGATTCAAATATGCAACATCCGAGGGAAATAACAGAACAATTAGAATCTCAAACGTAAGTTTTTCTTCCAATCTGTGTTTTCTACTGCTGTGTTCAGCTTTCGCTTTTCTTGCCACCACCTCTGGACGATTTTCTCAAGGACGTTAATATTGGATGTTTCGTCTTGAGATGCTGGTGCAACTTTGTATTCGAGGAAAACGCCTCGCTGCAAATTGAGCAAGTAGTTTTCTTTATTTTGCAGGTATTAGTGGTGAAGAAGAAGAAGAAGAAGAAGAAGCAGAAAATAGCAAGAAGAGCAACGAGGAAAGTACAGATAAGAAAGAACTCACCGCCCCTGACTGCAGATCTGTGGCCATGGCTGCCGCGCGTGCTGCCTTTTTGCTTCTCTTTGCCTTGGCCTTGCCTACTTTTTGAACTCGCGGAATAGCTCCGGGGGGGGTCTCATTTCCAACATAGAGGCTGTCTAGGTCTGGAGCAGGGTCGTCCACATTGTTGCCGCTTGGTAGCTCGTCCTGTCCAATCAAAAACCGAGTTTCCACAACAGCTCGCGGCGCGTATTCATCGTTCTCATCTTCGTCTTCGTCCTTATCGCTGTCATTGTCTTCACCAGGATCATGTTGGTCTTCTCTTGATTCTACAACGCTGCTACTAACAGTGTCTTCCTGTTTTTCCTCGGCCAATTCTGGTGGTGATGATGGCATTTTCCTCTCATCAGTATCTAAACTGAAATCGAGATTTTCCTTCTTCATCTGCCTTTGGAGCTGATGAACTGCCTTGATGTGTTTCTTACTCTTTTCGTGGGCTTCAAACTGCTTTTCGCTCTTGAATGATTTGTCACACACGACACACTCAATTTCCTCCTGTATCTCTGTCTCGGCATCACTCGAGAAGCCACCCTCATATTCGTCTTGATGCTCACTCCCCACGCGGGATCGTGCCCACTCTGGCTCTACATATGCAGATGCCTGTTGGCGCCGTTCCTGATTGGCAGCCCGCTGCCGTGCAGCCTGGGCGGTAGCGGAGTCACGGAGGATCTTTTGGCGCTCAGCCTCAGACTGCTTGTTTGGCACGTAGCGCGGGTCACGTTTGCGTACAAAAGCGACAAAGGAACGCACGGCATCATTAAACTCGCGAGCGGCAGTCTCGCGAGCCTTTTTATTCTCCTTTTCCATAACCCGACGAACGGCGCGGTCAGGAGCATCAGACAGGCGGTACTTGTCCACCCAGTTGAAAGACTTGCGCGTGGCAAAGTTGAACCAAACACGGTAAAAGGGCTTGGCCACATCGTTGTAGCTGTCGGTGGCGCTGCCAAAGGACGGGTAGTCAAATGGTTCGTCCCCGACCCTGCAGTCCCACTGGCAGGCAGCCTCTTCCTCGCGAGCTAGATGCGCAAAGGTCTCATTGAGGATACCGAAAAATCCGTTGGGTGCGTCGGAAAATGCCACGCTCGAGTTGAAGCGACCCATAAGGGCGTATATATCCTCGGTTGAGGTCAACCTCACGTTGTTGTAAAAACGGTCGGTGGCGACATCGTCGTCATCACTCGTTCCATCATTGCCACGCAAGATGGCATCACGGTGTGAGTCGTACCAAGCACGCTCTTGGGGATCGGATAGGATCTCGTAGGCCGTCTGGACTTCGGCAAACCTGCGCGTTGCTGTGGCCGTGTCGTGGAGATTTCGGTCAGGATGGAGCTCTAGGGCCTTCCGACGGTATGCTTTTTTAACCCTACATGCCACGGTCAGTCAGCTCAATGCATGGTGCTGTAAGGCATTCCCTGGCGCCACGGCTAGCAGCGAGACGAACTCTTCATCTGTAGCTGTCTGTGCAATACTGAGCAGCTCGTAATAGCATGTTTTTTGCACAGCGGCCGGTGTCTGGCTACCCTGTCTGGTCGTCCGGTTGGTCGACTGCTCTGCACCCATATCTGAACAACCTTCTGGACCCAAGCAGATACGAGTACTTGGGCTCGAGTAGAAACTGATTAAGTTGTCGAGATTGACGACAACACAGTAGAGCGTTTTGACAATTTTAGGCGGTCGATGACGTAATGGCCACCTAGACCGAGAAGAGGGTTTTTTCCCCTCCCCCGCTATTGTAGGCAAGAAAGCTAATTGCAATACTCGTAAATTGCTAACAACCAATCTTTAGTCTCTTAACCGACGTTTCTTCCTCCCCCCTACCATCCAGGTCGTCATGCTCCCATGCCCGCGCAAGACCTTCGACCGCGCATTAGCTGACAACGGGCAGTCATGAAGTTCGCCCGGGAATTCAAAGCCGCTCTACAAAGCGGAGGTGCGTTGTTGGTTGCTTCCAGCCGTTCGCCTGTGCAAACGTAGGAGGAAAAAAATGCTAATCATGAATTCTTTTTGCAGACTACCCAGAAGAATGGTGCTTGGCAGCGATCCCCTATCCGGCACTTAAGAAATGCCTCAACAAGATCCGGGCAGAGTTGCAAGATCTTGGTCTCGACGCAGATTCGCTGCGTCAGCTGCTCGGCACCGAGGCTGTCCTGTCACAAGGAGATCATATTCCCCTCGCTAAGTACAAACTAGATGGTACGTAAAAAAAAAATAAAAAAAATAAAAAAAAGTGGTAACAAAGCGCACAGTAAGTGACTTTGATGTGCGTCCACGCTTCACAATCTTTATCGACTTTGAGGACGAAACTTTGGTAGATGCAACACTATCATCCGCATCACGCGCCTTTCTCGAGAAGCAAGTCGAAATCCGTCGCAGTCGTCTGCGAGATAGAAAGCTAGGCAATAATTCTGACAGGACGACCACGACAAGACAAAACAATGCCGCCAACAACGACTTGCCCACATCATCGAATGGTGAGGGGACAGAAAAAACAATTCAGGCACAGGGCGACGACCTAATAGTGGGCAGCGCTATCAACCATAAGGGCGACGAAATTGAAGTCAACAAAGACACATGCGCTCTCGCACGAACCACTACCTCGTTAACGGCGTCATCCATCAGGAATGTAGCGCAACAGCAACAGGCGCCCGCTATGACCAGGCGCGTCGAGGTTTCGTTGATGGCTGATAGCGAGTTCTTCCGCGTCATGTACGAGGACATGGCCAAGTTGGAACGCATTGGCCAGGCTGAGCAGACTGCCATTGTCAACGACATTGAGGTATTGGGCAAGGAAGTGGCCATAGTGGCGCGGCCCTTACCGAAGCGACATTTACGACTCTGGGGCAGCAAAAGTAGCAGCAAAAGCAACAAAAATAGCAAATTCCATCAGAGAAACACTGCCGAAAAAAACGTGACAGACATGGCGCGATGGCGCGAATTGTTCCAGCTCTACCTAGAAGCACAAGTTTTTTTCTCAACCCGCGAGCGTGATCATGGCCGGGCGCACACGTCGATGGAGGCGTCAAAGCAGCTCAACTGGTTCCAGAAACAGGTGCGCGACCACCGACTCCTCGATAACTTTCAGCTGCCAGCCAGTCTTGCTGCCTACCAACATTTCCTCTTGCTCAATAAGCGGCTGTACCTCAACCTACGCTTCCGAGAACTGAATCAGACTGCACAAGCCAAAATTTTAAAAAGTGAGTGAAGCTTCTGAATATCGGTGCACGTTTTAACACGCAGCTGACCCCGTCACTTTTTTTGCATCCAACCAACCCAATAGAATTCGACAAATGGACGGCTCTTGGTGTCTCCAAGACGTTTCCAAACGCACTCGCACAGAAGCATCGACATGACCTGCTCGTTGAGGGCATGGCCAAGGATGTGTGCGCGCGAATCGCTGACGATATTGTGGCTATCGTGCCACGGCTAGAGGACTACATGTGCCCCGTATGCTACAGTCTTGCTTGGCTGCCCGTGCGCCTACGCTGTCGGCACGTCTTTTGTGTACGCTGTATTATCAAGATGCAGCGCGAGCAACAAAAGTTATGCCCTCTTTGCCGCGGCGAGGTCGTTGCTGAGGCCGATCTCGACAATCTGGACCAAGACCTTGAACGCTTCCTTAAGCTCTACTTCCGTCAGGAGACCAAAGAAAAGCAAAAAGCAAACGAAGTGGAACGTGGCATTGAGCTCTTCGGCCAAGACTATAAGCCGACTTCATGTGCGTTAATGTGAAAGGAGAAGAGTACTCTATCTACATCAACATATTCTCTCCACCTTTTTCTTGGAATTCTCTTCATTTTTCTCTCCACGGCGTTGGTGTCTTTCTTTCTTGTATACCCCTACTCCTGTCAATAGAAATGTTACAATCAATAAATAAATAGCATTATGGTACAACTATGCATCAACATGTATAATTTATGATGTATCTTCTAGCCCGTTGTTCCGTATCTAAATGGCGATTTCGCCCCTCTATGCCTCCTTCACGATGGCGTCCAGTGCGTCCTGGAAAGTCTTTCGCAAATCGTCCGTCTCTTCGAGGCCAACGCTGACCCGCAACAAGCAAGGGTCCACGCCTAGGTCAGCACACCAATGCAGTTCCTTGTAGTGCGCCAAGAGGACATACGGCGATATCAACGTGAAGTTGGTACCGAGGCTAGGGCCCTTTGCGGTCTTGATAATGTCAAAAAAGACTCGCGCCTGCTCTTCGTGATGAAATACAAACGAGAGAAGGCCGCCGTACCCACCAAGACGACTGTGACTACCGTTTGCGACTGAACTCTTGTTCTTATCACTACCTATGCGACACATCTCGTAGTTTTCCCTCCATTGCCCATACTTGGGGTAGTATAGGCTCTTGATCAACGGGCTCGCTTGAAGGACTTCACAGACAGCTTCGGAATTGGCATTGATGCGGTCGATGCGCGCGGCAAAGTCACGACTGTTGCGCTCCATGAAAATAACATCCTCAGGCCAATAACACCCCCGATCGTACTGGGTAGAGGCTGTAGCCTTTAGCGCAATATAATAACGACTCTGTCGATTCAGAACGAGACTGCCTCCCATGACGTTACAGTCGCCTGAGAAAATCTTAGTCAAGCTGCTCACGACAATATCTGCGTAAGGCAACACATTTATATTAAAAAAAGTGCCAATTGTCTCATCAATAACGACGGCAAAGTCATAAGCATCAGCCATGTGGCGAATGCGCGCCAGGTTTGGACACGACAGCAGGGGATTGCCTGGAAACTCACAAAAGAGAGCCAGGAACCGTTCGCCGCCGACCAGCCGCGCCTCAAGATCGTCCAGGTCTGTTTCGGATGCGTGCCCGTAAAACTGGCAGCCAGCTCCAAACTTTTGCAGAATTTTGAGCGTGTCCACATATGGGAAGCCAAAGTTGATGCTATGCAGCTGTGTGCCGTCTTTGCGGGCAGCTAGTAGATACTGATGTGCGTTGAACACGGCATTTATCCCGCAGGGGTATAGATAAACGTCGTCTTCAAGAATATGTGTCATTCCTCCGACAGTCGCCACTTGTGCCTGTGGTTGCTGGTCAACAAGGTCAACTTCATTGTCGGCTGTCAGAGCACCCGTAATACGGCGTCGAATAGCCGACCCTGCCCGACGCACAAAAGAAAGGTCCAGATTTCGCCCAAAGCGCTCCTCGAGAAAGCGAGCTGTCTCGTCGTCATCATTGTCCAGTCGGTCAATGGTGCTATGTGTTCTACCGTCAGGGCTGAAACCCGGGGACCGGGGTGCCAGTGGGCATTCATTAGGCATGTATCCGTCAGTTGGGGGCGAGATAGGTCGACGGTAACGTCGAGGGCCGCGAGCCCCTTTCATATGATTGGCAGAGGAGTTTCTATTGGCCGCGTTGTCCAGGGCCAATACGGGCGCCAATGTCGGCGAAAGAACGGCTGGCACGAGGCCGCTACTAGACTGTTCAGCCGTGTTGTTCTTCGTGGACTGTACATGCGTAAGCAGCCCCTTGCAGAAGAGTTTGTGACAGTACTCTGCACGTCTGCTGGACACGCCGTCACCAGAGTGTTGCCAGTATTGCTTGGCAACAGAGAAGAGGTCAGACTTGAGGACCACGGCGGAGATGGTGGGGGCGAGGGGTCGGAAAGGCGATGCATCCGGACGCAGAGGGTCGAGAGCTAGATGCACAATCGTCATGTCTTGAGCCAAAGACGGCGGCGATGCAAAGCGCTCGACAAACTCGAAGCAGCGGACAGCAGCTTTGTGTGAAGAAAAGAGCATGGCCTTCTGGCTAGTTTGGCCATAGCGGTCAACGATGCTGGCGGCAAAAGCCTCGATGCTCTTGTGAATGAAGAATCTGGATATGGAAAGGAGAGTGAGCAAATCTGTCCCCATGCGACCCGCGCGGTCCAAAAAAAAATATGAAAATGAAAAGGCAGTGGCAAATGTGTAGATGGAACCGTCAAAAGTCCCAAGCACGCTGCATCAAACACACCTAGGATATCCCGTCGTCATACGAGAGACGACCCACGATTCGCCCTCCTCATAGCCAACATTAGCTTTCCAGGTGGGCAGTGATACACTAACAGCCTATTCAGAGAGGTCAGTAGCCATATGCACATAGGGATGCCGCCCATGAAAGATTTCTAGAGAAGTCGAGAAGAAACCCACATGATCCGTGTCAGGGGGGATAGACTCTCCCAAGTCGATAGATGTCATTCTTGCCTAGACGGATAGCACAGCACAGCACAAAAGAACATTTACAGCCGAAGAATATCTACTGACAAATGAAAGAAATGAAAGGGAAAGAAGATGGGAGGATGAAGAAAACACACGAAGGCGATAGTTGCTTCGAAAAGTAGCCCTTGTGAGTCAATAGACGATTTATACTAGTGCGGAAAGAGGTTAAGCAATTTATTGCGACGACACACAGACACCGCCTTCAGGTACGCATAAGTACGAGTACCAAGTACTTTTTTCTCTCAATCTCTTTTTTTTTTTTTTTTTTTTTTTTGCCCAACCATCGGGACTCGAAATTCCCGCCAGTCTTCCCCATTGATATTGATATTACACTGCTCTAAACGGTTCTATACGGTTACGTTTCTACACATTTTCAACAGCCTTGTATTCCATATGCGCGAAACATTGGCAAGCAAATAAAACCCCATTTTGGAGGGAAGATGAACTGAGGAAAGCTGCTATACACAGTTATAGAATGGTATTTAATAAAGAAAGGAGGGGAAGAGGGGTTTAGTCTTACGGAGTACTATCTCCTAAAATATTCTCGGACAAATGTAAAGGGCGTGGAAATGAATAAACGGGAGCACGCACGTACGGAGTACTAGCTAGTAACGGTCCCGGCTCCCTACACAGCTAATGCTGTCATCGGGCATGACACAGTCAATGTCATTGTCCGTTGCTATGGGGTCACTGTCCTCCCCATCGCTATCCTCAACATCCCAGCGTGCATGGCTGCTGCCCTCCACGCTCGACGGCAGAGGTGCGTTTCGTGAAGACCGGTAACTGTTGGTTCGACTAGGTGCTCGCAGAAGCGTCGCGCTGCGGCTAGAATTGGGTGGCATCTGTGGTTGCCGTACGCTGCCACCGATATTTCGGACCGTCGACTGCGTCCGGTGGTTGTGTGTGGACACGTAACTCTCTCGCTCGCTCACAAGGCCCATGGCTCCACCACTGTTACCAGTCACATCAAATGTGGCGCCCCGTCGCAACGACGTCGGTACTCGGGACCCTTCATGCCAAGAATCATGACGGGGTGTATCGCGAGATCCGTGGCTGGGTTCATATCGGGTCTCGGGTTGGTGCCGGGACTCACGGCGAGATGGATGGTTTGACTCATATCGAGCTTCGGGACCGCGTAGAGTATCACGGCGGGATGTATAGCTAGCTTCATATCGAGCTTCGGATTCGTATCGGGTGTCGTGGCGTGGATCATGGTGCGGCTCCCGCCTCGACGAATGGCTCGGCTCATTTCGGTACTCGAGACGCGTCTCAAGAGCAGAATCATGCGGTAAAGGTGCATAACTGCCGCTCTCGTAACGTAGATCTGGGTCGGTGAGCATCCAAGCCTCCCGGCTTAGAGGAGCCTCACTACAGGAGCGCCCCGCTGGTCGACTATTAGATCGATGGCGCCGAGAAGACGACGAATGGCGAGTGCGGGTGCGGACAGAAGGTCGGCCGTCATCGTAGTCGGACACGTTCTCCCGCCCGCGGTGAGGCTTGTGGGAGCTCATTCGCATGCCCTCTTGGCCGCTGTAGCGTGTAGAAACAGCAGTAGCAGCGTATAGAGGGTACGGGTCTAGAAAATTCGACCGACGTGTGAGGCCAGACATAGCTATGGGCTCTTCACTATAAAGATCCCGCGAAGCCGTGCGCGACGAGGACGATGAGGACGACGACATTACCGTATACGTGAGCGCTGCGCCTGCCACGGCACCCGCAGCAGCCGCGCCGAGCATACCAGACATGCCAGACATTCCAAGACTGCCCACGAGGCCAGAAGATCGTTCGCGGGGGGATGTCAAGTGTGGCGACTCATAGACCGTCGTTGTCGGGCTAGTCACCGCTCGGCGAAGGGTGCTTGGGGCATGGTAGGTAGACGGGGAGCGATGGGAGGCCGTTTCCGCACAGTAGCTGGTGCCGGTATCATGGTAGTGAGAGCTGCCGCTAGCCCTCGGGCAATATGAGTGGGCGACCTCGGCCGACGAGGAGCCATAGTCGTAGCTGACGAGGTAGGATGGATCGGGCGCAGAGACGCCATAGGAATGGCGGCGTGGCATAGAGGCCGAGCTCCCACCGTAATCGGAGTAACTGTAAGATGGACGGAAGCCTACAGCCATGGTATTTCTGTCTATATCGGACACGCGGCTGCACACGTATTTGTCACAACCGTCACTGGTGTTGAACGAAGAAATAGCGAATATTGGTGGCAGGTCTTATTGGGCTGGTGCTCTTGTTATAGAGCCACCGAGCGCAGTAAGATTAATGGCTGGTAGATATATGAGGTTAATGATACGGACTGGAAGGACGAAGGAAGAGATGAGGTAGACAAGAGGAGGAAGAGGATAGCAAGTAAGGGAGCAAAAAGATTCAGATAGATTACAAATTGAGTCGATGACAGTGCAACCTGAGGAGAGGGGAGAGGAGAGATGGCTGACTAGGGAACAACAGGGATCAATCATCATTTAATACCTCCCTATACGTACTATGTACTATGTACAGAATACTCCGTAGTTGGGAGTGGAGGGTGAGAAAGTGGAGGGGCGGATGAGTGGAACAGGAGAAGTCAGTAGTTACGGAGTACTTGCGTTTGTTCAAGCAACAACCAACAAGCAGGGTAGCAGGCATGCGAGAAAGACGTACTCGTATTCCATACGAGTAGTACGAGTACTCGTAGTGACAATTCATACTACTCTGTATATACCACAAAGTTTACAGATACTTATTAATGCTGCACGCAATATATAGTACATCCTGGGCGCTTTGTTTCAGAGTGAGTTGTCTGGCTTACTCATACCCAGCTGTGCAGTAGGAGGCGTGTGATACTATGTAAGACAGAGGTACGAAGAAGGGTGAACAGTCATAGGATCCTTGTCTCCTTTCTCGTTCCTCTCAATTCCTTATCTGTTTTTATTTTGGGGGGGAAGTTAATCCTGCAACATTCACCGCATTTCACGACTGCCGCCAATATCCTCCACCCTTCCTCTTCTTCATCCGCTATGAGGGTCTTTTGCCAACGCATTGGGTGACCAAATGGGAATCACCAGACAGACCTGCTTCTTACTCCGTACGGAGTAGTACGAGTACTCGAATTTGTGCCCATTACTACTCCGTATGTATTTTGGCAGGGGTGGCATGGCAGCTTCAACGGTCTGAAATCGACACGCTACGAGTACTCCGTACAGGCTACGTATACTTGTACGAGTACTATGCACGACCGCCCTCGTACCTTTCCTCGATGGCAGCACTACGGAGTATGGATAACTTGTATACAAATTTCATTATCGAAGAGTTCATCCTCGCTGTCTGCTATTTCGATCTAGCCTATATTATTGGAGACCTTGTGTTCCCTCCACAGCTGTCAAAAGAGAACAGAGCGACGAGCGGAAGACAACGCAACTCCCCTCCCTTCTTTGGGTATGAAGTGAAGCCATGTTGTCTAACAGAAGCGTGATAATTCTTTCAAAGAAAGAAGACTGCAAATCCACCAGGAAAGAGAATTGCAAATAGAAAACAAAAGAAAAGGGGGAGATAAAAATTCATATCAGGGAGAAAACGCGGAACACGTTGAAGTGTTCTGCTACTAAGGAGCCACGCCTAATAGCGGGTCCTTGGATCCGGTGTTGAACGCCCCACGTTTTGGTTGCAAAAACAAGCAGATAGCGTCTCGACCCAAACGTCCTATACAAGGTCGACTGACTGGAAAAGTTGCTGTGATGTTGTATCACAATACTCGCCCAGCCCCGACACCTGCGGCCGTTAATGAAAATGACAAAAAAAAAGGATCCATCCCCTTCTCCGAATCTCCTCCCATCTCACCCAAAAATGAAAAGTATTAAATACCACATTCTTTTTGGTCCTCTCCATTCCTTTATCAATGCTGGAATAAATTAAGGGTGGCTGGGTTTGCGTTCTTCTCTCAACAAGTCTTATATAATGTCCCAAGCATCCTCGGCAGCGTGACAGAACTTGCTGCACGCTACACTAGCTGAGAGACTGTAGTTGCTAATAGATATCTTATCATCGACATACTCGTCGGCAAAATTATCGGGGCCTTTGGCCATGGCACCGACAAACACGCAGATGCTCTGATTATTGTCTAGATTGTCGACATAGTCCCGCACGCGCGTGATTTCGGCATCGAAACTGAGTGTCACCTTTCTGCAATTGGGCGGCAGGTGGTCAGTAATGGGATTCTTTATGACTCTCAGCAGTTTTTCCTGCGAATTTGTAGATCGGATAGATAGTCGATGAAGCAGCTGTACCATCAGACCAGCAAACCGCTTAAACGTTCGTGGTATCCGCACCGATGGTGATACTTCAATCAGAACATCCTTTGCCGTGAGAATATAGATTTGTAATCTGCCAGCCTTGTTGATTGGGGAGTCGAGTAACGTGAGCAGACACTGAACGCCAGCAAATTTAAAGAGGCACTTAGCACCCAGTCAAGAAGGTGAGATAGAGGGGGGAAGGAAAAACCTAAATAGAAAAAAAAAGACAACGGTAACGCACGGGAACAAAGGAGGGTAAAAAAAATGCAAACCTGGTGTGTAATGTCGGGACGGGCATCACTAATGTCCCTATTCATTTTTCGCATGACACCAATGTGCTCGTCGCTATTGAGGAGAGAGTACTTCTCGTCACGGTGACCAAGCCGACTACTGTTTCCACCCTGTGCGGAAGCCCGGTACGTCTCAAGGCTAGCATTGGCAAGCACGACAATAAGTCTCCTCGCGTCTTTGTCATTCGAAGTAATTGGGCGGTGCTGCTCTGCAACAAGCTGAGGTAGCGTCGGAGGCGGTAAAGACTGTGTTCCTAGCATTACGGGGAGAGTCTGTTAGATATGTAAAGTCTAGTGCGAGCTCTCTGTTGGGATATATTTTTTAATCAGGTAAATAAATAGGTATGAGGTCTCCTCATAAAGGCAGCGAGTAAAAGGTCTGGCTTACTTTGTCTTTTGCCCGAACGGCGTTCTGGTGACGACATAATGAAATATTTGGGAAGGGTGAGTAAAAAAATACAATGGAACAGGACAAATGTCAATGATAAAGATGACACAAAAATAAACGTGAAAAGGCAAAAGGTGAAGACTACGAAATGAAAATAAAATAAAATAAAATAAAAATAAAAAGGTATTTTTTTTAAAGGAATTTGGGAGAAAAATGGAAATTAATAAAATCACGAGATCTCCGACTTCGCTTGCAAACCCGCTATAATATTAGTATGTCTCATTACTGCATGTACATAGTATATTCCTATGTACGAGTTTGTACGGAGTATGTGTACGAGTATGTTGTGAGTAATAAATTTCATGTAAGAAAATGTTATGTTTTACCTCGTACTTTATACAGTGCGAATGGTATTTCAGCACGCGTACGAGAGTACAAGTACATAGTGTACACCGTACCTGTACTGTACACAATATGATGCGGTAGTGACTAATAATGTGAGTACTGCTCGTAGTACTACGGAGTATGTAGCATTATTATTAATACGACACCTTTCAGTGAGTACGCACTGTATGCCTTCCGAAATTCTACGGCAAAGAATTTCAAAGCAACCAATTAGACGCCCGTACAAAATAGTTGTTTTTTTATTGCCGCTTTAGCAGCTCCATATTTATGTTCAGCACTGACATTTTCAGTCTCTTCGGCTACGTAAGTTTTTCTTTACGATCTTACTTCACGAGTACATAGTATATGCTTTCACCCGACAGTCCCGTTCGCCAACGTCTATATTGTAATCTGCTCCGTATTGTCGAGAAAAAGCTATTTTTTTGCGTGTTTTATTTCCCTAATCACCTTTGGCAGTCCGCTGTTTTGCTCTTTTCCTGACTCCTTTACGTTTCAGCGCTGCCAGTTTCTTACCAACCCACGATGCTGTCAAGAAGATTTCTTTTGGCTGCACGCACTGCTCGGCTATGCCGGTCGCAACAATATCGTCTTACACAGCTTCCACTTCTGACGAACTATGCTCGCAACTACGCCATCATCTCAATTAAGGTCCCCCAGATGGCCGAGTCTATCTCAGAGGGAACGCTGTCTCAGATCAAGAAAGTTGGCGATCACGTTGAGCAAGACGAAGAGATTGCGACTATTGAAACAGACAAGGTGCGCTCTTTTTAATTACAAGCCTTTTGATGCCTTTTGATGCCTTTTCGTGCCTTTTCGTGCCTTTTTTTTTTCATTTCCTTTTATCTAGGAAGTTGTCGGTATAGATCATCACAGCTAACTGCCGTTCCTTTTCCTCTCAGATTGATGTGGCCGTGAACGCACCACAAGCTGGAATCATCAAGGATGCACTGGCTAACGAGGAGGACACTGTTGTTGTCGGACAAGATCTCATTGTCCTGGAGACTGGTGTCGCTGCCCCTGATGTATCTGCTGAGTTTCGCGAAGCACCATCTGCTCCGGTTCCTGCTGCTACTGCTTCATCCGTCGAATTAGCAAAACCTCCAAAGGTAGACAACACTCCCAAACATCAACAACCGGCTGCCCCATTACCCAATATCGACGCGTCTGCGCCGACCAAGGTTATCTCTACTGAGCCTACCTATACGCAAACAGGAACTCCTTTTGGGAGCCGAGAAGAACGCCGTGTAAGTTTTGTTTTAGAAAATAATGCGGCAGATTGTTTGAATAGATTAGAAGAAACATGATGTGGACCATATTGATGCTGTAAGATGCAATGAATTTCTAACAGGTGGTCATGGACTCCCCCTTTAGGTTAAAATGAACCGAATGCGTCTCCGCATAGCCGAGCGCCTAAAGCAGTCGCAGAATACAGCTGCGTCACTGACGACGTTTAATGAGGTTGATATGTCATCACTGATGGAGTTTCGGAAGCTTTACAAGGATGAGGTGCTCAAGAACTCTGGCGTCAAGTTGGGATTCATGAGCGCCTTTACCCGTGCTAGTGTGCTTGCGATGCGCGATATCCCTGCCGTCAATGCCTCAATTGAAGGTCCTCATGGCGGCGACACGATTGTGTACCGCGACTATGTCGACTTAAGCGTAGCAGTGGCTACAGAGAAGGGTCTTGTAACCCCAGTGGTTCGCAATGCCGAGTCATTAGACTTGGTCGGTATTGAGAAGGCGATAGCTGACCTGGGCAAGAAGGTAAGTGTTTCAACAGTCTGTTTTTTATCCCTCCCCCTTCTCTCTCTAGACTGTTTCACCACAAATGAAATACTGTAATTTCTATTAACATTTCCCCACTTGAGGCTCGTGATGGGAAGCTCACTATTGAGGACATGGCTGGAGGCACTTTTACGATCAGTAATGGGGGAGTTTTTGGCTCGCTGATGGGCACGCCTATCATCAACCTGCCGCAGACGGCAGTTCTAGGACTGCATGCCATCAAGGAACGGGCGGTAGTAGTCAATGGCAAGGTCGAAGCGCGTCCGATGATGTACTTGGCACTCACTTATGACCACCGGCTACTGGATGGCCGGGAAGCTGTGCAGTTCTTGGTCAAGGTGAAGGAGTATATTGAAGACCCGCGGCGCATGCTATTGTAGAGAGGGCAAAGATTTGTGCAAGGGGGATGAGATCGACGTAGTATTAGATTAGAGGTGGTGTATTTGTAGAGTTTTGTATGGGCATTTTCTTGCATACGCAGTACATTACAGTGTCTACTCTCGTCACCTTATTTCTACCTAACTAGTATTTACGTATTTGTTCTGTAATTCGATTTGAAAGATGTACTCTCTAAAGTCATCTGGTATAGTTGAATGCCTATAGACCATGTTATCAGCTGCTATTTAATAATTGAAGTCTAATGGCAGATGTATCACCACATAAGATCGAGTTGTAAAACAGCATGAAAGGTAGAAGCAGACGTTCTATTCCCCTTCCCCTTCCTGTACTCCCACATATGCAAATGCATGTATAGCCAACAAACACTGTGCACATACAAGATAAGCTATCAAAGGGGGTCTTGTAAAGTAGGAAGCCTTCGTTTCGGTATTGTTTTCTACAATATCACTTCTCCTCTGTCCAATATGCCTTCATTATTTTCTTCGGAACAAAGATTACGTATGTATAGGCTCTTAATTCTTTCAATAGCCTCCCTTTAACTTGGGATTTATATGCTTTACGTCATATCTCGATGCAATTGTACGGAGACTTGTAGTCTGTACATACTGCGGAGCAAGACGTACTTTGATTCTGTATTTTTCATTCTTTCAAAGTGTCTGTGATCGAGATTATGGCAGCTCATAGTAATATATCTGAGAGTTAGTGTAGCATGAATAAATGCCACTTGCAGCATGATACTATACGAGATATATGTCGTCTAGTATCGCTTGCGGTGTATTGCCATAATTGTAGGTAGTCTAGGTGATTTGTATTTCTTCTCTTTAAGAAAATATTCTGTTCAGAAAGCATGCTACGAAACTGCCACCTGTGTATAAAATGTTTTATTGTTTAGACTCTCGTCCAAATGCAGTCTAATGACGACCGTAGTATTACGCCCGTCCGTTAAAACACAGGATGGTAGGAGGGCTAAAAGAGAGAGAGAATTGAGAACATGTACGCCTGGGGTCTTGGAGTGGGCAGCCAAATTTTGCTACTCCGTATTTGTGGACAGTACTGCGTAGCTACGGAGTATTGAATACTCGTACTAGGAATCAGATCAGGAGATAACCCCCCCTTTTGCCCAGCTGTCTGTTTGTCTCCTGAAAGTTTCGCCAAGTTGATTTTCTCTGGGATTACCTGAAAATACAGGGTGGCTGGTGAATTAAGACTGCGTTGTGCATTTTTTCTCAGTTTGCATATTTTGTACTGCGACTATGTATTACATAGTAGTAAAACGAGGACGTCTTTTTTTTTAGGCTAGTGCGGATTCACTACGGAGTTACTGTGTACATAGAAGTAAAAGAAGCATTTTCGTTAATATTCTCCGTCCACGGCAGGCAAGCTCCAACCGTGTTCGGTCCCTCGTATGCCGCGAGACGTTGAACAACACGTCTGTAAGCCGAGATTTTCCTTTCCCTCCTAATATTTAAAATAATAAGGACTGAAGAGGATCAAATTTTCATCCTCTGCCCTGATCTACGCTCTCTTGCATTGTGGGTTTCGCGGAGATCAAACAATAACGCTTGATTGGTTAGCTAATAGTACCTGCCATCTACTATGACGTGCTCGGCAAAGTATCTCCCGTTCCATGAAGAACGGATTATGCAGTACGCAGTACTCGGTAGCAAGGGACTGTGCATTCTCTGAGCCTTCAATGACGGACAGCACGCAGTACTGCGTAGGGCTCGGTTCATTGCCAAGCTAGCGCCAGCTTTTATCCAGAGTGTTCTCTCTGCTCTCTCTACTTGTACTCTCAGCTGGTGAGCTTGGCATAAATCCCGGGCCTTTGTTCTGCGAGTGTGCAATACAGCCTGTCGTCCGAACCGACCACTAGAAACATGAGATTACGTGTTTGCATGGAGATGGTCATGTAGCTCTATAGACAAGTGGCATTGCTGACCGTGGAAAGTCAGTCATCTGAGAAAGCGATCATGCATCAGATATCCAATTGTCTTCTCCTTTCTTAACCTTACCCGTACCCCCTGTACCCCAGTCAAAGAGCCTGTGCGTCCGGACCAGCAAACCGACGGCGGCAACAGCACTTCTGCGAGGTCTTTCTTGGCCCTGCGACAGCCACTTCCTCACATCCAGTTTCAACGGCGCCATGCAGCAGCGGGATCGGCACTTCCTCTACACATGTCCAGTTAACTCTCTGTCCATCTCCCTCTACACCCCCTCAATCATCTTGTCTTCGGTTTCTTTTCCTTCCATACGTAGTACGCCCCCCTCTCTCTCGGCAAGTGGGGCTCCAAGATGAGGCTCTGTTCCAACCTGTTGGAGATCCCCAAGCCATTGTTGCCGTCCTCGCCAAGAGACATAAGAACCCCCTCCAAGGTCATCCGTTTACAGCCAAGCTTCCTCGCCTCCTCACTGACCTTTTCAATATATCTTAGTGAGTCCCGGAGCCTGGTTCCTCTGGCGCTCTTCCACATTTCTATTACCTTCGTTTTTTGCCGTCGTCCTTTCTCACCATTCGGCCAGTTTCATTATTCAAAAGAAGGAGACCACGTTGACCGTGTATCTTTTTTTTGTACATTCTTTTTATTTTTGTTTCCTTTTATAAAAGACTTCATTCTTTCTGGATAGTTCTGCCGCTCTTTTCTTCTCATTGTTATCTGGGATTTTATATCTACCTGTTATCTGGTTCTCTAGTTACGATGGTAGCAGTTAAGCTTGTCTACGCGGTCACGCTATTCTCTCTCGCCATTGCGGCGCAGAATAACAACAGCAACAACAAGGGCCAAAACGGAGATGTTGCGAACACTCAAGCTGCAGCGAATGGGGGTAAAGCCAATGCCCAGCAGGGAGCCCAAGCGAACGCCCAGCAGGGTAATGCTGGTGCCCAAGCCCAGGTGAATGCTCAGGGAAAGGGCCAGCAGCAACAGCAACAGCAACAGCAGCAACAGCAGCAACAACAACAACAACAACAACAACAACAGCAGCAGCAGCAACAACAGCAACAGCAACAGCAACAGGCTAATGCTAATGGCCAGAACAACAACGCTGCCACAAACACCCAAGGACAGGGTGCAGATAGCACGACTCTACAGCCGAACGCTATACAATCCGGCTCTTTCTTCGATGGCTCCGACGGTCTTGGTGCTGAGGATGGCCAGGCTCTGTCCCAGACCTCACAGAATAACTTCATTAACTTCTGTGCTGGACAGACCCTCACAAACGGTCTTCAGATTACAGATGGCTCCTGCAACGGCATTGGTAAGTGAGAAGGAAGATTGAGGTGATATTGTGACTTGCTTTGCTAACTGGCTTTGGAATTAAGTTATGGGTCAGATTCCTGCCAAAAATAACATGATCTCGTCCATCATTATCAACCCACAGGAGGGTCAGACTGTACAGGCTGGGCAAGACTTTAACATCACTGTTCAGACTCAAAATCTTGTTGCTGGTTCTTTTACCAACGCTGATACCACGTACTATGCAGCGCCACAGCAACTTCAGGGGGGTAATGTTGTTGGTCATACGCATGTTACAGTACAGGATCTTGGCAAGAGCCTCAACCCTAGCACGCCTCCTGATCCGAAGCAATTCGCTTTCTTCAAAGGCATCAATGATGCTGGCAATGGGAAAGGCCTTCTTGCTGCCACTGTTGCAGGTGGCCTTCCTGCAGGTAACTACCGAGTTTGCACACTCACTTCTGCGTCTAACCATCAACCTGTTATTATGCCGGTCGCCCAACGCGGTTCTCAGGATGACTGCACGAAGTTCACTGTTCAGGGCAATGGCGGTACTGTTAACGAAGCCGCTAACAATGGCGACAAGTAAGTTTCTGTCTTTCTTTCCCTCCCACTTTGAAACAACGTCTAGTACATTTCTAACATTTCTCTGCACAATTAGGGGTCAAGCTGCTGCTGCTCTCGCGCAATCTGCTGTTGACCTGGGTCCTGGGGCTGTCACCAGTGTCAATGCTGCCCAGGCTACTCAGAATGCCAATAGCCAGCAGCAAAATGGCCAAGGTAGGGGTAAGACTCAGCGCCTGGCTCGCCTGGCCCGTCGGAATTTTGTTGCCTAAAATGTTCGTGTTAGTGATGGCATATTTAAGTTTGCGAAAGGGTGACGGAAGATTTCAGGATGAATGGCGAGATGTTTACGGGGTTGATTCGTAAACATGTAGAATTCCTTTATGACAACTCTGGACGAAATACTCACTAAGTAGACTAGGTTTTTTAAGTCGATTACTAGGAGGGTTAACTGTATATGCTATTTTGACAAATAATGTGAGGTCCTATTCATTTTTTTGATGGCTGTCATCCATAACGTCATATTATTATCTGGCAATTACAGCGAGGTACAGACGTGTAAGAGAATTTATACCATGCACATTGAGAATGGCACCACTGCTATTGTAATCTGACAAATTCTGTCTTTTTGCCATGTTCTGGAGTATAAATAATACATAATCCATTAATAGAAAGATAAAAAAGAGAACTTCTTTTGTTTGGATCTCACCTTATTCGAAATTCAAGCCTTCGCAGTTCTTACCAGCCATCTAGATAATAATTTGATCACCTGCAGCAAATCTTGATACTCATTTCTCTTACTGTTTCCCTTTCGTTCCTTCCCTACTATTGTTCATGCCATAATCCATACACAATAATAGAACCATTACATCTAAAAAGGTAGCGGGTTGAGACAAACAGAAGTATTACTTTCATTTTATTATCATGGGCCATCGCCGCCATTGCACATCTCCATGATAACAGACAAAGAGGGTAAAAAAGAGCATACTCAGGTGTTAATGTTCCGCTAAGCTGAACAGTCCGGCAACTCCTTCTAGGTCGGGACTCCGTCGCCTATTCTCGACTGTAAGAGAGTCGCCATCATAAATATGTACTTCTCCCATAGATGTTCCTGTGCCAGTTGCAGAATTCATTGTGGGTGCCATCATGAATTGCTGGGCCATGCGGCTACGGTGCAGCGCCTTTTTTGTGTCCCGGTTATTGTCACGCTTCAGGCCAGCAGTCTTGCTTAGCCTGCCCATCTCGGATACACTGACACCCTTGAGATCCTTCAAAAGGTCTAGGACAAGAGCCCGCTGCTGTCGCGTGTGCGTACCAGGTCGGCATATCTGCTTAATGGTAAACTCCACGTCTTCCGGTTTTATTCCGGGTAGCGATGACATAATGCATTGGGGCGTCTGTGTGAGTGGCGAATAGTGATAAAGAATTGATGCAATGAGTGCACCCAGCTCTCGATGTTGGTCAACGAAGTAGGGCTCATGTAAAGAAAGAATACAGCTTTGCAGCACCTCCGAGGACAGGTATTCACGTACTGCAGAAGACGTCTCTGACGGTACGGGGAATGCGTCTGGTACGCTGTCGACACCAGGTTGGTCTTCGTCTCCACTGTTCGTGGCCGTCGGGGCCAGTGGGGCTAAAGGTGGCAAAGAGTCGTTAGACGTACTATCTGTGCCTGCAAACTCTGCGATAATTGTACGAAGAACGCGTAGTACAATACTGCAGCAGCGCCCATCATGGATACGGATGACATTATTACAGAAGACCAGTAATGGCTCGACGATGCTAGTCTGCATAAGACAGAAACGACGCAAGGTCGGGAAATGCTTGGTTGCCGGATCGGAGTCCGGCAGCATAACTATACTTTGTTAGAAATCTTTCATAAGCAAGGATATGACAATCTCCATTCAACTTACTGTTTGTTCGGGTCGGATCCAGAAAGTCGGCTATCATAATTACGGCACAGTACCCAAACTGTCGTAGGATGCTTTCGGCCTTCATTTCCTCAGTCAATGAATCAGCATCCGATTGCACATGTTGGACCTCGTTGATGCGACTCCATTCGTCAACCAGCTTGGCTGATGTATGCTGGAAGCAGGATGCAATGAGGTGAGGCAAAAAAACGTTGCGAAACTCGACTGGGCAATTGTCGACTAGAAAGCGGACGAGATTAAGCAGGCCGATGATCTGATGAGGCGGAAGATGCATGACATTGGAAAAGAGGGCGCGGGATAGAGGTTCAGGCAGACCAGAGAAGCTATAAAATTGCACACTGAAGCGGCTGAGACTGAGTAAGATTGAGTAAGCCGTCTCGCGAACGTACCGGACTGTTGAACGGATTGAAGAAGCCAGGCCCTCCATGGTAGCCTTGCGGTCCATAACGCGGGCATAGAAATCATCCTTACTGCCTTCGGATATACCTGACTGCCAGAAACGGTCGGTCAGTAACCGGCTAACGGATGGCCGCATGTCCTCAGGAAGTAAGGTCCAGTTGCTCGAGTTGTGTGAAGCATGTGCATGGTCAAGAAACTCAAGGAGGCGGACGAGAATCAGCGGCACATTATTCTGCCAAAGGACACAGGACGCCTGAAAAGCGTCCGAGTTGCGCTCTAGCCGCTCAACGGATGCTGTTAAGAAAGTCTTGGTCGAGCGTAGCGGCAATATAGTTTGTCGTGTCTCAAGGTTAGCTTGTAGGGCTAGACCTTCTGCATCCAACTCCATGGCACCCCAATCAGCTATACGGTCGATGCGCTTCCGAGCGATGTATTCCTGTGCTTTGTCAAGCCCAACGAGCTCGCAGTAGCCGTTATAAGACGAGAGCGCATGCTCCAGATCTGTAGCCTGCCACTGAGCTTGGATAGGACCAAGAAACACCTGAAGCTTCTGTATACGGGTCTGGAGGTCGATACCACTGGCTCGATGAACGACGAGGAAAAGGAAACTTTGGTAGGCCACTTGACGTTTCTCGTCAAGCGTTCCTGATGCCATCAACTCATTGACCTTACTTTCTAGCTGATCATACACATCGAGCAGGTGATCCGGCTGCTTGGTGGCTAAACGTTGTAGTTCGACCATACTCTCCGACTGCAGCTCTTTGACGGCATCATTGAAAGTCCTATTCTCTAGACTTCTGGGGACTGGCCATGACATAAGGATGTGCTCAAGTACCTTGATCATGAAGTCACGATTGCCATCTAATGCACTGGTAGAGAAAGCTACAAGCAACTGAAGGATGCGTTTGCGAATACAGGGATCCTATAGGGCGAGTTAAATGTCAGCCTCGCTTTCTTTGATTCCCGTTTATCTTTCCTGCTTCTAGCATGTATCTCATATGTGTAATTTACTAATACGTACCTCAAAGGGCATATCCACTAGGTGAGTACACCAGGCCTTAAACTGGCTCTCAAGCATGGCTTGCTGTTGTGCCTTGCTATCTCGTTCTTCGTCAGACGGCTTGGAGGACCTCCACTTTGTATAACCCTTAAGGGCAGATTCAATGACAGTAAAATGTGCATCGACACGTAATACAGACATGGAACTTTTGTTGTAATTTGCAACTAGATGTGTTAGAAGAGAAAGCCTGAATCAGATACAATGACAGGAACATACTATCTAGAGATTGTCTTTCGTCACAGATATGGCGTAGCAGGTTCTCGCCTTGAGATAGTATATGATGGAATGCATCAGCGAGCTTGAGCTGCACAATGGCCTCGATGACCTGAGAGCTATAGCGACGGTAGTTGCCCAAGAAAGCATGACGTTCGGGAACGGTATCGGTGTCCTCGAGGAGAAAAAGATAGGAGGGATCTTGGGTGTTTTCCGGAAGGCTTTCGTAACGGATGAGGCGCGAGCTGCAAACCTCGAGCAGCGGACCAATAAGGGGTGTGTTGGCAATAGAAGGACCGATCAAACGGTGGTTAAGTAGACGTGTCCACGTCACGAGGACGGGGATGGACACGAGCAGGCTCTCACTTTGGACGACCTGTAGGAGGAACTCTACAAAATTTTGCACATCGACACCCTGCGGAAGACTAGAGAAGCGACGATCTAGGTAGGTGCCTAGACAAGATATTACCTAGCAGAAAAGTGCAAGGATCAGCGCAAGAGTAATTAATTATTAAGAGGGTAGGAGTAGGAAAGCCAAATATACCTCGGAAAACTTTTTTGAAAATTGATACTTGTCGTCATCTATGTCCTCAGCATCGACTTTTGCCCATTCAAACAGACGACTGTAGAGATCAACGTATTTGCCGTCGTACATTGGCACAACAATATCAACAAATTCCTCGCTCGTAAAGTGGCTGCGCGAGTAGAGGGCGTGTAATGCTTCGAGGGAGGCCTTCTGGACAGCGGCATGGGGTGCATCGAGGCTCTCACAGAGGATGGGCACGCAATGACAGACGGTGATGGCGCGTGGGATGGTCCAGGGAAGCAGGGAGGAGAAGACAGCGAGAGCGCGGACGGCACAGCTTCGTGCCTCGTGGTTAGCCTGGACATCAGCGGCTAGGCAGCTACGCAATAGTGTAGCAACGCGCAGTAGCCAGCCATCTTCACCGGCACGAACAGTAGGTGCGGTAGTGCGGTTGGGGAAACTCTCATTGAGGACAGAGGAAGGAGTGAAGATATCGACGCAAGCTTTGCTCAGGGCACCCTCACGCAGGGCGACGACGGCGTCATCGCCATTGAAAATCTCGTCAGAGAGCGTCTCGAGCACAGACAGGACAAGCTCTTTGTGAGTGTTATCGCCAGGCTGCTGCCAGAGCTGCATGAGCTGGTCATCCATATCCATCCACTCACTAGCCCAGCATCGCTTGGCCAGCTCGACCCACAGGAGAATGACCTTGTTGCGCAGGAAGAGAGCGTCGGCCTGCGAGACGCTCTGGGCGAGTCGCAGTACCCAACTGCGGATCCACGATGTCTGCTCGGATGAGAAGTATGCCCATTTGTGTTTGATGGCGTGCTCTAGAACCGAGAGCCCAAAATGGCGGACGACGGGACCGTAAACAGCGCTTGACGCGAGCGCGAAACCAATAGACGGACCTTGTGTCGTGTCCTTGACAATTTCGAGGTACTTTTGGGCCTCCTGCCGCGTTTGGTTTGTTGTATGTGGGTCATAGATGAGCTTGAGTGCACTATTAATCCGTGGTAGCATGACATCTTCTGGTTCGAGTTCTATGGCAGCGGCATCACTATTGCCCATGCTGTCGGTGGAACTATTGACAATATCGTTTGCCATGGTGACGAGATTATTGAAAAGTGGGATAAATGCAAACGAAGCGGAATAGGTACAGAACTATGGAGAAGGGGGAGAAGAGCACGAGTATGACAGCGATAGAGGCGGCTCGGGCCATAAAATTCATAGAAGTTGTCAGGTAGCTGGACTGTCAGATAGTGATCGTCACGCTTTCGGCGTCAGCTCGCTCGAGACGGCGGTCGTCTCGAGTTACCTCGTATACAGGTAGGGTGGAGCGGGTGGAGCGGCAGCAGAGTAAGGCTGGAGAATGAGCTATTACTCCGTAGAGGAAGAGAGTTCGGAGGAGATGGACTGCTGTAGGCGTGTCGTAGGGGGAGGGATAATTCAGATGTACGAGACAGCAACAGTCATGCGGTTGCTTGTAGGAAACGCAATCAACTGTAATATAGAAATAGTAAAGCGAAGTAACAGCAATAGTCTACCTCGATGATAAAAACGAGACGAGACAGGGGCCAAGGGAGAAATGACGCGGGGAAACGAAAGAAATATGACGGGAGGAAGAGAGGGCAAAGAGGGCAGTTCCCGACCAGGAGAAAAGAAGTCGGAGAAGAAAGAAGAAAAGCTAGTGGGGTGTGCAGAGAAAGACAGAGCTGCTCTTTTTTTTCCCACTCGCGGATCACCAGGTAATCAATGCAATCTAGCAAGGGGGGAAAAGTTAAAAAGAAACCCCCCCGGTGAAAGCAAAGAATAAAGCAGCGAGAATTCAAATATGAGACCCGTCATTACCAATGCATGATCCGCTCAGTTACAAAACTGAAAAGCTGGGTCATCTACAAGGAGAAAGAAAGCAATGAAGGAGGGGGCAATAGGAGAGGCCAGGCCCAGTGAGGCTGAAGACAAGGAATGAGGTGCCATACTGCTAATTTTTAGGTTGTACTCATAGTGTCCTGAACACCCTAATATTATGTAGTTGTGAAAATTATATTAGGTAATACGGCCTACTATAGTGAGCTCGTCACTAAAATTACAGCGCTTTTACATTGGGTAGAGGGGCATGTACCCATCCTTTCCATGAATCGAATATCATTATCACCTTCCACCACCTGGCTTATGGTTCATGTGTGCCTGCTGGAACTGGTACATTAACCCTAACACGCCAACGTCTGGCTCATCCGTTAGACTGCTATTTTCGCGTGACGGAACCATTACTGGCGCCGTCTGCCACGTCGACTCATCTAACGCTGCATCATCCAGGCATTCCTCGCTCGTTCTTTGGTGCTGCCGCTGTTCGTTCTCGTCGTTGGATGTACAGTGTACGTCACATACATCACACTCTATTGCTGATTCCGCAATCACGTCACCGCCACGCATTGCCCATGGCCGGTGTGCGCTACGACCAGCGAACGCAGATGCAGAAGGTTGGTTGTGAGAGTCAAGCAGTATTGACGCCATCGGAGATGCCTGTGCTACCGACAAATGTCCGCCTCGTGGCGGCCGTAATCCTGCAACTGCTCCACTGATTCCGCTACTGCCCGACCCTCGGAAGCGTATGCGTGAGTTCTGCATTTCTGCAGCCAATGTCGGCGAATTGAGTCCCGGAAACGTAGGGGGTGGGTGGAATTGTGAATAGTGGTGTTTGATAGTTGACGGGTGATGACCAGGAATGCCCGTTTTGGGATTAATGACATAATTGTCTAGGAAACCATAGTATGACGCTGCCATCTTGCCATGTTTAGTGGAATAGTAATCATTGCGTGCATCTTCTCTGGCATCCAAAGAAACATCCAGGCTGAATTGATTATTGTTAGGTTGCTGCTGCTGCCGCCGCCACTGTTGGCGCTTTAGACCATTATTGTTTCCATAGACGTCTTTGTTAAAATCAAACACGGCAAACGAGCACACATATCCTAGGCCGTCTACATGGACAGTAAATTCACGGAAAAAGTCGACAATTTGGTCACTGGATTTGGGAAGGCTTGTGAAAAGGACCAGTGGTGTTATGAGGATACTCAGAATCTCCTCCAGAAAAATACGGATTTTATTCTGGTAAAGCTGTGAGAACTCCATTTTGACATTGTGGCTGTGCAAACGTCCCTTCCAGTGATCTGGCTCGTAGTGTGTGTACTCGATCACGTTGCGCAACGCATACTCTGGGTCAAACACGCTATTCTCCTCGCTGATCATGCCGCGTGCTGTTGCCCATATTGTCGCAAAGATGCCCACGTAGAACAATACAGTCCGATCGTGCGTGATTTCAAATCCTAAAAACAACTCAGGGTCCACCATCGATGCAATCGCTAGCACAGTCATTACTGATCCTGCGATGAAGGCTACTGTTTTAGCCACCTGCTCCGTTTTCCTCTTCGGAAACTGGTCCAGGTATCGTGTCGCAAATGGGCATGACATGTTAAGACGTTCTTCAAACAGGTGATCAAGCTCATTAAATTCGCGAAATTTCCACTCTGCTATTGGGGTATACGCACGCGCGCTTAGAGCCGAAGGATTCTTTTGGTATTCCTGTTATGCGGAAGGGGCATATTTTTTAGAAAAGGAGTGGGCAATAATTGGGCGTGATAGAAGAAAGGAAAGACTTACATTGTAATATGTAAGAACGTAAATAACTACCAGATAGCAAGCTACAAAGGGTGCCAGCAGCAAGTTCATGAATCCTGCAAAGAGAAAACGCGACTTGAGCTTCTGACTTAATTGACCACGCCGGTTGGCTTTGAGGAACTCCTGGTTGACCTGGCCGCGGTCGTCAAACACAAAGTCAAGTACCGCAAACCACAACGTCCACTCGAGGGTGCGCGTCAGCAACTGCGTGTTCTGCAGGAACGGTAGCGGGATCGATAAATTAAGGATGTCTTTATTAAACAGTGCAATAAGGTAATTCTCGCGCCTCATGAGTCGATTAGCAATGTCGTGCGCGTCTAGCCGTTCTTTCGACTGGCTGCCGATCCACTCTCGCTGGCGCTGCGTCATATTTGACGCTGTCCTCGGGTTTTGATCCCTGAGCGCCATGATCTTGGCCACCACATCCTGCCACGACACCGTCTGCATATCATGTTCTGGAATCTGAAGGAGGTACACAAAAAAATCTCGTAGGCTGAGGAGCCGACTCAAGTCGAAGAAGAAGAACTGCATCGTCTTCCAAATGAAATAAAATGTGAATAACCACAGCCCCAAGTTCCATACCCACGACAAATTTCTTGTGCACTGTGGCACGATAATTTGACTCATAGTTGAACTCCCTCGGATCTTAGAGTAGTCGATGCATTGCGCCATAAACGTTAAAAAAACTGCTACAAAGGCAACATTCCTACCCACGACCCTTAAGAGTCAGTGACTAGATGAGAGTAACAACATAGAAAAGAGAAGGAAGCTGAAAAGCGTGGTGACCAATATACACTTACACAAGATGTAGCAGCCGCTCTACTAAAATGCACCGCAGACCACAAGCTCTATGGTAGTCATAAACGTCCCGGATGAATATATCAAGATTAGTCACGTTGACCCATCTCCACATTGCCACTTGCTGTGGTTCACCTGCTCGTTGGCCCCCCTTTACTGCATGGAAATACGACAAAAGGGCCCTTCCTAGAGGTTTGGTTTCGAGTGCGGCCCTTGAGTCACGCCCGTTGCGTTGAAAGATATCTGCACGCATGCTATTATTCTGGGGGTGTTGCTGTTTTTGTCTTGCCTCATGCTGAGCTCTAGTTCGTCGTGAAGTAGGCCTTCCTCGGGGTGTTAGAGGCTTTCCGTTCTGGAGAATATTGTGTCGAAGCGGAGATGCCTTCAACATAGGCGGAAGCGGTGCCTGCTCCGTCTCGTGTAGCTCTACTAGTAGTGACCCAGGCACATCATCCATGTCACCATCATCATCGGCAATGGCACCAAAAGTTTCCCAGCGAGATTTCTGGGTGTTTCTCTGGAATTGTTCACCATTGTGCTTGTCACTATATGTTGTTAGTTTCGCTGCTTCTACATCTCCTACTGTTATGTCTGCAGGTTTTCCTTCGTCTTCATTTTCCTTGTTTCCCATTGAAGGACTTGCAGTCAAGTGATTAAGACTCGCTTGGCTGTCGTTATTATCGAGTCCTTTGGCATGCTCTAAGTCGAAGGTATGGGCCTGTTGATTGAGATTACCTCTACCCATGGCAAATACAACATTATGCTCCTCGTCTAAACCACGCTCAAAATCCCTTCGACATTTTCCTATGTCTTCCTTGGAAGACGTGTTGGTACTTTGACGTAGCGGAGTAAATGGAGTAAACATATTAGATTCCATATCATGAAACATTGCAAAACTCCTTATTGCATTTCTTTCTCGCTTTTGTAGCTAAAAGACGTTATAAATATTATCTTTAGTAGCTTCGCAACAGAAGATTAGTTTCGACTAAATCAATAAGATGCATTTATTGGCGGGTATGACCACGCACTCTAAGATAGGCGTACTAATGTAAAAGGCCTCTGCCGCTATCGGTATGCTCCTATTACACAAAAGTAATGCGGCTTCGATTGTCTAGTGTAAGTATTAGAGCAGTTAATTTGTGTAGAATATGGATGTTAAGAATGTTCTTAGTAGAAGAAACGTACTCGTTTCTACGTAGGAAGACAAAATATGTAAGAAAAAAGTGTATCATTTACTACCTCGCTAAAAAGTTACAACTAGGCTTTAGACCATATCGCAGTACATAATAAAGTAAAGGTTTTACTACCTTAGCTTACTGCCTTAAAGTGTCCTTATACACTACCCCCCTATTGCCCGACAGCTAGGACCAACCCTATAAATTAGGAATTTCCGTACGTATAGAAAAAATACAACTAACTTTACATATACATTTTTATTATATTATTATTTAAAAGAATTCTTATTTTATAATAACTTAATTACTAATATTATAAAGGCTTTAAAGTTAATAAAAGCTATAAAGTATTACTACTAAAGTAATCGCTTATAAAAGGGTAATAAGCAAGGGTAGTATTATATAAGAACTAAGTCTTATCCTCCTATATTTAGTAGAAGAGACAGACTAGCTATATATAAGCAATACTAATTATACTAAGCTTAAATAAGCCTTAGCCTTTAAACTTTATAACTATTTAATTAATTATAAGGCGTGTATTTACTACTACTTTACTTAATTAAGTATAGGCTATTATTATATATTATTTTAAGTTTTATCTATATTTATAGGTTATATAATACCTGTTATTTATTTAATTAAGTATTATATTTATATATTACTTATAATATATATACAACTTTTATATATAGCTTATATTAGGCTTTTATAGTTACTTTTTTTATTTATTTATAATAATTACGCTTTTTTTAAGACTAGTACTTTTAAGTTAGTAGTTATTAATTATACGTTTATAAACGTTATAAATAGATTAAATAAATTATATATAATATTGTTTAATAGTCTTTATTTATAATTAGTAATAATATTTAAATTATAAAGTAAATAAAATATAAAGTAGACTTATTATTTTACTTTATTTTTACTTTTACTTATTAAAGCTTTTTAATATAAGCCTATTACTTTTAAGTATAAATTTATTACTTTTAAACGTATTAATATTATTATAAATTTAGTTAATAAGTTATATTAGGCTATATTTTTTACTTAGTTATTATTAAGCTACTTATTTAACTTATTACTAGTTAAATTATACTATATATATTTATACTTATAACTTATTAACCTTAGCTAATATTACGTACTAGTTTACTAACGTAGAAGGAAATACACTAATAACGACTATATGTCGTCCTTAATATATACACCTTAAATAAAGCAAATAACAAATAAAGCAAATAACTATAATATATTAATAATTCTGTATAATTCTAATATATTAGTAAAAAGTATATAAATATAAAGTTGGTTATATAGTCTATTTAAAAACTATAGAAATTTCCCTTTTTATAGTAAATATCACTAGTAATAAGTACTTAGACTAGGATAAAATCTTATTATTTTTAATTTAAGCCAACTTTTACTTTTTTTTTTAATTTTTTATTATATATTATATATTATATATAAATAAGTAAATAGTTAAAAAGCTTATAAAAAAGTAAAATTCTATTTTATTTATACTTTGTTTTTTTTATATTTTTATAAGGATTTTTTAAAATTTTTTTTTTATTTTTTATATCTTTTTTTATACTTATACGTATTACGCCTATTTATTATTATATTAAAAATTTATTAGTACTTTATTTCTTAAAAGAACTTATTAAAATTAGTCTTTACTATAACGTTGCTTATATTATAAGAAATTTCTTTAATATTTATATTATTTATAGCTATTAGCTTTATTAAATTCTTAAGTATATTAAGAGTAAGGTTAAGTATTAAGAGTTCTTTTTAATACGGCTTCTTTACTACTTTAAGACGTAGATTTAGCTTAAAGGCTAGGCGCTTATTAGTAGTTATTATACTTATTTCTTTTTTAACCTTTTTTTTAAATATATAAAATTCCTTTTTAAGCTTTTAGTAAAGTGTTTATTTTATATAGAAATTATTATAAAGGCTATATAGTACTTACTTAGTCTTTACCTTAAACTAAATAAATAACTTAATAATTTATATTATAGTATTTTCTTACTTTTTTATTAAGGTTTATACTAGTACCTTTTTTAACGTATTTATAAAAGTCTTAAAAAAAACAACTTACTAATAGTTTTAATAGTTTAAGAAGTTATAAGTATTTTAATAAGCGTTATTAACTTATTATCTTTATTTATATTTTTATATAAAAAGATTTTTAGCTTATAAATAAACTAAGTATTACCTTTTTTATTAAAAAAGAAAAAGTAGTATACTTTTAACTAGTACTTAATCTTATACTAAATACCTTTAAATAATTTTCTTATAAAAACGTAATAGTATAAGATCTTTTTATATAAAAAAAGCTTTATTATAAGGTCTTTATTATTAGTAGTAGCCTTTTTATAATAAGTAATATTTTTTAAAATTTATTAATATATTAATACTTAAAAAATTTAGTTATACTATATATTCTTTTTATTAAATATTTTAAAAACTATTTCTTATACTTTTTTATAAAAGTTATAGTTTATATTTTTTTATATACTTTTAAAGTAGTTTTTTAACTACTTAATAATAAAAACTATAAGCTTTTTATTTTTATTAGTCTTTACTAAGCTTATAAATACTATATTATAATTATATATATTATATAAAGTAGTTAAAAGTAGTTTCTTTTTTAAAGGTATAGTAGTTGTTTAATAAAAAATTTTTATTAAGTTAAAAAATATAGCTTATACAAGCTTTTATAAAAAAGTATAAAAAGAAAGGTATATAATAATTAATTAAAATTTAAATAAAAATTTAAATAAAATATAATTAATTTATAAATAATAAAAACTAAGTAAAATTATTATAAAAGTAAAAGCTTTTTGTTATAGGCAGGCAGGAAGGACGGCTACAAGGGTCTTGCAAAGACCGCGCACAGGAGTCGTGCAAACTTTACAGACAGTACAAATACACAATGGCTAATTAGACAGATGGCAGGCGTTATATAACCTACGGATATAGGCAGGACCTATAAAGATGCGCGGTAGTAGTCTGTGCTTAATTAAGTAGAGTAGTAATAGATGTGCGCTTTGTAATTAGTTAAATAGCTGTTAAGTTTAAAAGCTAAGGCCTAATTAAAACTAGTATAATTAGTACTACTTTTATATAGTTAGTTTGTTCTTTTTTATAAATATAAAGAAATAAGACTTAGTTTTTATATAATACTACTTTTACTTTTAACCTTTTATAAGTAATTACTTTATTAATATAGTTACTTAGTTTATTTATTATTATAATTATTAAGTTTTTTTTTTAAAAACTATTTAATTATTAATATAAATTAAGTTAATTATATATATTAAATTAAGTTAATATAAAACTATTAAATAATATAGCTTTATATAATTAATAATTAAATATAAATATTATAATATAGTTTAATAAACTTAAAATAAAAGAATTAATAATAATAATTATAATAAAAAATAATATAAATTTTATTAAATTTATTATTAATAAACTTAGTTTTATATAATAAATTATATTTAAAATAATAAAAATTAATAACTTTAAGTTTTAAATATTAAAAAAAAAAGTTATTATAATAAAATATAAAAAAAAGCTTTATAAAAAGCTATTTAACTTATTTACTATTTATAAAAAATATTAAAATAATAGTAATAAAAGCTTTAATATAAAAAAGAATAAACTAAGTATAATAATAAAAAAAATAATTTTTTTTTATTATAACTTTTTTATAAACTAGTATTAAAATTAGTTTATAAATAAAAAAATAAAATTTACTTTATTTAAAAAGAAATTTAATATAATAAAAAAATATATTTATTTTATATTAACTAATATAAACTAAATTAATTATATAATATAGTAAACTATATTAATAAGTAAAATAAAAGAAGAATAAGTTATTATAAATAAAAATTAAAAAAGCTTTAAATATTAAGTTTTATTTTTTATTATAACTTTAAAAACACACTTTTTTATTATTTAAAAGTTAATTAATAATATAAAATAAAGTAAATACTAAAATTTTTAAAATTTTATAAACTATTTAACCTTTTTTAAAATATAGTTAAAAAAAAAGTTAAAAAAAAAGTATAAGTTTTATATATATAACTACTTTTAAGTATTAAAAAAAACTTATAAAAACTTTTTATAATATTAAAAATAAAATAAGAATTAATTATATATATTAAAATTATATAAAATATATACTACTTATAAAAATAAGTATAAAGCCTTTATATAAAATATATATATAAAAGTTAAAAAGGTTATAAAAAAAATAGTAAATATAGTTAAAATAAAAAAATATATAATAAAAATTTAAGTATTAATAATTATTAAAATAATTATTAAAGTACTTATTAAAAATAAGACTAAAAAAAAAAAGCTTATAAAATAAAAACTTTTAATAAAATAGCTATATTTTAAAGTACTATATTTATAATAATAATAAACACTTAACTAATAAGTATTTAAATAAAAAAGAGATAGTTATAACTAAATTATTAAATATAAGTAAATAGTTAAAAAACTAAATAGTATTAATAATAGTTAAAACGTTAAAAATATAAAAAAGATTTTAATAGTAAATATATTTTAATTTAAAGTATAAATAAAGAATAAGTAATTAGTTAATATAAAGTAAAATATAGCTATTATAATAAATATAATTAGTAAAACCTTTATTAAAAAAATTAGTTTATAAAAAATAAAAGTAAGAATTTTAATATTAAAAGTATATAATAAATAAATAGTATATATAAGTAGTATATAAAAAGTACTACTATACTTAATTAATATATAAGAATAAAGAAAGAATATAATATAAATTTATACTAAGATTAATAAACTACTTAATATAATAAGGCTATTTATACTTTTTTTAATAATAATAATTAAAAAGTACTTAATATAGTTAAACTTAGTAAAGATTAGTTAGTAGTTTAAAGTAATAAAGAAAAAAATAAAAGTAACTATAACAAAGGCTTTTACTATACTAGTTAAGTAAGAAAGAGTAATAATATATATAGTAATAATAAATATACTATTAATAAAAAAATTAAAAAAAAGATAAAGTAAGTTATTTATACACTTAATATATAAGTATAGTAACGTTTTAAATTTTAATAATATTAAAATACTACTACTATATTATAATACTAACTATATTATTAATTTAAAAAAGGAATAATAACTATTATATAAGACTATATATTCTTTATTATAAAAAGAGTTAAAAAAGTTAAAAAGTTACTTAGTAAAAAGCTTAGCCTTTAAACGTATACGTTTTTTAAAAAGTCTTATTAGTACTTTTATTTTATTTATATTAAAGAAGAATAAAAGCTTATAGTTATATATAAACTATTAAAACTTAAATAAAATAATAATTAAGAATTACTACTTATTATTTTTAATAATAAAGATTATAAAGCGTTATATAAAAATAAGATTTATTTTAAAATTAAATATTAAAAAGGCCTATTACTAAATTTATATAAAAAAAGGTAATAAATAAAAAACCGCTTTTTAAACTTAATATAACTACTTTAAGTATTTAGTTCTTTTTTTTAACTTAACTAATATACTAGTAACTTTTTAAAATTATATTAATAGTATATTAAAAAGGCTAGTAAACACTATTTATATTATATATTTTAATAATATTTTAGTCTTTTTAAAAATAAAAAAGAAATATATATAGTACTTAAAAAAAGTATTAAAACGTTTAAAAAAAGCTTAATTATATATTAATAAGAATAAATATAAATTTTATTAAAAAAAAGTAAAATTTTTAAGCTTTTAAATATTATATAAAAGCTTTATAATAAATAAGTGTTAAGTATATATAGTTATTAAATAGTTTAAACTAACGTTTTATTAAAAAAATTAAGTTTTTTTAAAATTTTACAACTTTTATAAACGTTTTATTTAAGACTACTTTTATATTACTACACTATTATTAAAACTATTAAAAAAAAGTAAAAATAATAAAAAGCTTAATAAGGTATAACTAAATAATAAAGCTTATAAAGCTTTTAAATAATTAAAGCTAGATTTATAAAAGCTTTATTATTAAAATACTTTAACTTTAATAAATTAATTTATATAAAAACTAATATATTAAATATAGTATTAAAAGTAATTATTTTATAGCTTAATAAAAAAAGAAAGTAGTATTTTATAGCCTTTTAGTTGTATAAGCTATAAAGAGTAAAACTAAACTATAATATACTAAATTAAAAGCTTTTAATTATAATAAAGGCTTTTTATTAGTAAAAACACTACTTAAATAGTAATAAAAATATTATAAAAGTTTTATTTAATTATAACAACTTTTAAGTATTTATATAATAGTTTTAACTTAATAGTAAATAAGTTAAATAAGTAATATACTTAACCTTTTTTAATTTTATTATTAAGTACTAACTTAAATTAATTAATTTAGTAAATATATTATTAAAATAACTAAATTATATAAATAATGTAAGTTATATAAACTTAATATAAAGTTTATATATAAGTAGTATAGTTATTAAGTAATATTAGTATAATTATAAACTTAGTTAGTATATAAATACTATTAACGTTTTAAAAATATAAAAAAAGTTAAGGCCTTATATATTTTATATATAAAACGTATAAAAAATTAATAAATTAAAAAAGATTTTAATTAAAAGTATAAAGTTAATTATCTTAATAAAGCTATTATATTACTACTTTAACTTAAAAGTTAAAATAACTATTTTAATATTAAATAAAAAACTAAAAAGCTTAGTCTTATAATAAAATAACTTTACTATATAATTAAATACTATTAATTACTTTAAAAGTAATACTATTAATATAATAATATTAGTATAAAGTTTAACTATAATAAGTATAAATAAAAGTGTTATACTTATTAAACTTTTATAGTACTATATAATAGTAGCTACTTTTATTATATAATCTTTAAAGTTTAAACTAAGTAAAAAGTTATATAAAGTTATTATAACTACTTAATATAAAAATTTTTAAATATAAATATAGTTATAGTATTTAACTTATATAAGTAGTATATAAAATAAATAGTTTATTATAATAAGCCTTATTATATAAAGTAAGCTATTAAAGCTTTATTATAATAACTTATTAATTAAATATTTTAGTATTATTAAAATAACTAAGCTACTATTTAAATACTTTTTTTAAAAGAATATATTAAAAAATATAAAGTAGTATATTATAATATATTTAGTTTATTAAAAGTAAGTAATTAAAAAATATAAGTTATATAATAAGTTAAACCTACTTTTACTATTAAAAAAACTATTTAAAAAGCTATTAATAAACTTAATTATAAGCTTATTAAAATTAATAAATAAAGATAGTAATAATATAAATATAATACTAGTTATAATAAACTATTTTATAAAGTATACTATTTTTATTATAATAACTATAAAGTTAACCTTTATTAACTTAATAAAAATTATATATTAAAAGTTTTTTTATAGTTTAAAAAAATATTAAAAAGTATTATATTAAATAAAGGCTTTATATTTATAAGTATTATTTAGTTTAAATTTTATTATTATATAAAAATTAAATAAAGACTATTAATAACGTTTTACTTATAAATAAATAAATAAATAAAAAAAGTAAATTAAACGTTAAAGTAATACTTATACTACTTTATTATAAATAAGTAAATAAGTTAGTTATATTTACTAAATAAAGCTTAATACACTTATAATAACGTTATTAATACTATAATAAGCTACTTTTTATTTAAGGCCTTATTTAATAAGAAATTTAATTTATTTATATAGTATAAAAATATACTAGTTATAAAAAAAACGTTAAAAGTAGTAATATAATAAAGTAACTTAGTACTATTAATAACGTTAATAGTAATATAATAAAGTAACTTAGTACTAGTTATAATAAAACAACTAAAACGTTTATAAAAAATTAAAAACAGCTTTTAAAAACACTAAAAGTTTATAATAAAAAAATAAAAACACTACTATAATAAAAACTACACTTTTAAAACGTTTTAAGTTAATAATCTAGTTAAACTATTTATAAAAAATTTTTATTTTAAATATAAAAACTAACGTTAAAATAAATAAAACCTTTATAAATACTAAATATAGTTAGTATATAAGTATACTAATTAGTCTTACTTATTAAATACAACTATATATACAATATTTTTTTAATATTACTTTTAAAACTATAAAAGTAACGTATAAGTATTTAAAAACCTTTCTTAAATATATTAAACTTAAAAGACTTAAAGTAAGAATAAAAAGTAAAGTAAGTAAAAAAATATTATTAAAAGATAAATAAAGACTAGTACTTAGTTAAATAAGTAGGCTAGTTATTAAAATATAATAAATAAATAGTAGTATAAGATATAGGCTACGTTTAAAAAGCTATTATAAAGTACTACTATAGTTATTATATAAAGAATATAAAGGTTAGTAAGAAAAAAGAAAGACTTTTTAAAAAATAATAGTATAAGTAAAAAGAATAATAAGACTAAAAGGTATAAGTAATAAAAAATTAATTTATTATTTATATTTAATAATAGTTTTACTAAAAATCCTTTACTTAAACTATATTTTAACTATCTATAAAAAGAACAGTTTTAACGTCTTTTTAAAAAAACAATATAACTACTTAAATATAAGTATAGCTAGGATTTTTTAGTAATAATATTAGTAAGTATATATTAAATACAAGCCTATTAAGTAGTACTAACGCCTAATAGTGTTGTTTTATAAATTATTATTACTAGGCTATATTTATACCCTTTTTTAAAGCCTATATCTTAATTATAACAAAGTAAAAAAGTAATAGTACTTATTATAAGATAGCTGCTAGGCTATGCTAAACCTTAGCTAAAGCGTTATAAGCGTCTACCTAGGCGCTAGTACTTTTTATAATAAAGAATAAGTTAATTATATTTTTAACTATTAATATAAAAACCTAGATATAATTAGTAAAAATCTTAAATAATAAAGTAAGAGCTATATTTTATAGTAAGGCTAGTGCCTAGCCTTATACTACTAGTAATATATACTTAAAGTTAAAAATAGTATATAGTTAAAGTGTAAAAAAGGCGGCAACTCTTTTAATAACAAATATAAAAGGTGTTAAAGGCACTATACACACTTAGTATTAATAAGTACTTAGTATAACTATTAAAAGGCTAAACGCCCTAGTTAGATAAAACGTTTAAAGGGTAAAAAAGGTATTATTAAAGTCTTAACTAAGTAAGAGGAACTAAAGTTAATAAGCGGCCTATTTTTTAAACTAGGTGTAAGGGCTACTATAGTCCTTACTTAGTCTTAAGAGCCTAATAAAGGTAATATAGCTGTTTTAATAGGCTATACTATTATTATTATAGCTAATATAACAACTACTATTATTATAATATCTAGTAAAAGGCTGCCTTTCTTATTCTTAATAAACTTATACGCTTATAAGGCTAATAGGCTAATAAGGTAAATAGACTAAAAGTGTAAAAGGTGTATAGTCCTTATAATAAATAAAATAGTAGTTAAAGTAAAGGCTGTTTAATATAATAGTTTATTTCTACTAAGTTAGTTAAGATTAATAGGCCTTTAAATAAAGACGTATATAACATGTTTAAGCTAGTAATAAGCTAAATATATAGCTTAATAATAGCTAAGTAAAGGCGTAGCCTTGTATAGCTTGTTTATTAAAGCTATAATAACATTAATACACTTAAGTATAGTAGGCTTATATTTAAAAGTAGTAGGCTTATATATAAAAAAAGCAGTTTTTTATTAAAGAGCTATAATAAATAAAAGTAAAAATATAGTAAAATAGTAAGTTTATCTTACTTCTTATTTACTTTATAATTTAAACGCTATTACTAACTACAAATAAAAACAACTAAGCTATATTATATAATACTATTTATAGCTATATAATTAATATCTACTAGCCTAAGAGTACTAGCCTTAAAAAGAGCGTAATTATTATAGACAGGTAAAAAGGACGGCTATAAAAGTCTTATAAAGACTGTATATAAAAGTTATACAAACTTTATAAATAATATAAATATATAATAGCTAATTAAATAAATAGTAGGTATTATATAACCTATAAATATAAACAAGACCTATAAAGATGTATAATAGTAGTCTGTACTTAATTAAGTAGAATAGTAATAAATACGTGCTTTATAATTAGTTAAATAGCTATTAAGTCTAAAGGCTAAAGTCTAATTAGGACTAGTGTAATTAGTACTACCTTTATATAGCTAGTCTGTTCCTTTTTATAAATGTAAAGGGACAAGACTTAGTTCTTACACAATACTACTCTTGCCTTTAGCCCTTTACAAGCGATTACTTTACTAACGTAGTTACTTAGTCTATCTACTATTATATTTATATTATACTTAGTTAAGTAAATATACTATAAATATAGCTTATTACTAAATTTATAGTAAACTTTTAATACTATTAATATATTTATTATATTTTATAAAATTAATATTAATTTTATATTTATTAAAAAATACTTTATTAACTATATTACTACTTACTTTAATATTAAAGTAATATAATATATTATTTTTATTTAATAAAAAATATATATATATACTTAAAAATACGTATAACTATAGTTAAAATATAAATCTTTTACTAATATTAAGCTAATATTAACTATAAAAAGTAAACCTTTAAAAAAAAAGACGTTTAGTTTATTAATTCTTATTTAAGTAAAAGTTAGCTTTTTTTACTAAAGTACTACTATATAGTATACGTTCTTATAATAGTAGTTATTTTTTTAAAAGGTTATTATATATAGTTTCTACTATATGGTTAATTTTATAATAATATTATTAAAAAAAATCCTTTTTTAATAAGTAATTTTATTTTATTATAAAAGTTATTATTATTTATATATATAACTTATATATTTTTATTATTTAAATTAAGTAAGTAAAATATATATACTTATTATAGTATAAGTTAATAAAATTGTTAAAGTAAAAGATTTTTTATAATATTATAGTTATACTTATTATAAATATTATTTTAAACTTTATTTTATTTATATAGTAGTTATAAATTGTTTAATAAAAGGCAGCGTTTAAAAATAGTTATATTTAAGTAAATAAAGTTTAATAAAAAAGGAGAAGAGTTTAAATTTTTAAGCTATAAAAAAAAGAGTTTTTTTTATACTAAAAATTATATAACTTATATAGTTATTTAATTATATTTAAGTTATATTATTACTTATATAAATTACTATAATATATATTTTTATATTTAAATCTTTCTTTTTTATTTTCATAAACTAATATTATAGTTTTAATAAGAATTACTTATAAGCGTTGTATAACTAAGCGTAGTTAAGGCACTGCGTATAGACCGTCTAGGGTCCCTACAGGGTCCCCTTGTAATTAGTTAGATGTATAATCTACCGGCGCCCTACTATAATTAGCTAAGGGATAGAATAGTAGTAAGCTATTTTAAGACACTAAGGGTAGACTTTAAAAGGTCTTTAAGCGCTTTTTATAATTAGCTAGAATAAGTAAACTAATAAATATCTCTTATATTTATATAGTACTACTATATCCTTTTATAATAAAAGGGATAAGAGTTTATTCTTATTTTTATATACTTATACGTATATAATTTAGTTATTATAAAGTTAATATTATTTTTTATTTAGTTATAGTAGTGTATAGTACTAATTTTATAAATACTTTAAATATTTTTATATTAATAAACTCTTTTTTTTAACTACTTAAAAAAATTCCTTTTTTATAATAAGTAAATTACTAATTATTTTTAAAACTTTAAAAATAATAAAAGCTATATAAGTATTACTTAAAAACTTTATAAAGTTTATACTAATTAAAATAATATTTATAAATAATAGAATAATAGTTAAATTAGCTATATTAAAGGCTTATTAAACGTGCTTTTAATAATTACTTATAGTATATATAAAAGTAGTATAGTTATAAGCTAAATTAAATAGTATAAGTAAAAAGATTATACTTATATATATAATATAACTATTAATAAAAGACTTATAAAGTACTTTTAAAGTTTAAAAACTAAACTTAAATAATTTTAAAAGTAAAAATATAGCCTTTATAACTTTATTAAATAAAAAGATATTATTATACTTTACTAGTAAAAAGTAGTAGTTTTATAAATTAAAGGTTAAACTAGTAAAGACCTTTTAAAAAAGTGTAATAAATACTACTATTTACTATATATTAGTATAAGTAAAGAAATTTATTAATCTTTTAAATAAAAAGTCTTAAAAGAACTCTAAAAAGCTTATAAAAATACTACTTAAGCTTTATAAATATAAGGACGTATTCTTTATAAAGAATACTATTAACCTACTAATTTACTAAAGTATAGACTATATAATTAATCTACTACTTAAAACATAACTACTATATAAAGGCTTATACTTTTTATTTTAAAAAGAGCTTATTATACTTTAAAAGTACTTATAAAAGGCACTATAAAAAAGATAAATCTAAGACTTAAAGAGCCTTATAAGCTTTTTAGTTTTATTTATACTAAAATATAATAGTACCTTATAACTATATATTAATTACTATAGACTAAATAAGATTATAGTTAAAAATTAGTACTTTTTATCTTTAATCTTTAAAATTTTAAACAAGACTAAGAGTTATAAAGTTCTTTTAACTATAAATATAAAGGATACGTTTAGTAAAATATAAATATATAAAGGGAATAAGTAAAAGACTATATTTAGAACGTAGTATAGCTACTATAAGTATTTAGTAATACCTTTTAGACTAATTAACGCTTTAACAACCTTTTAAAGTTATATTTATAAGGTGTTTAAAGGTTTAATAAATAAAATTTATATTATTTACTTAAATAATATTCTAATTTATTTAAAGAATAAAGAGAAGTATATAAAGTATTTAAAGTAAGTATTAAATTAACTAAAGAAAGTAAGGCTATTTATTAATTAAAAGAAGTATTAAATCTATAAAAAAAATGTGTCCTTTTTAAGCTTCTTATTATTCTTTAATAAAGTTTGTATAAACTTTATATAAATTAAGATAGTTATAAAGTAGTAGACGCCTAAAACTTACTATAATATTTAAGTGTTTATTAGCTTTTATACTTTTTATTACTAATTTATTTATTATTTTACTAATAAGGCCTAACTACTAATAAAGTACTTAAAAGGCCTAGTTAAGAGTAAAAAGCTTAAAAGACCTTTATAAGGGCTTTCTAAGAACTAGATATTTTAATAGCTAAAGTAAGCGTTTATAAAAGCGTTATTACTAAGGTATTATAATCTATAACGCCTAGTTTATATAAAGACTAATACGTTTACTTTTATATTAGTAAGAATACTATTTTAATTAAATAATATAAGTATTTAATATTTAGTAACTTTTTAGTCTTAAAAGCTAAAGAGTATAAAGCTATATTATAATACTTTTAATTAAAAGTTAATAGTAATTATTATATTCTTTAAAAAATAGTACTAGTACTTAAAAAAGGTTAAAAGTATAAAGGTCTTAACTAACTATACTAATTTATAAGCGTTTTTATAGTAAATAGATTTAAATTATTATTAAACGTATTAGTATATATATTTATTACTATTTAATTTTAAAATTAAGTATTATTTAAGTAATAAAAATTTAGCTAATAATCTATTATATTATTTTAACTATAAAAAAGAGTAAAACTAGATAGATTACTTGTTTTTATTACGTTAAAAAGTTGTTGCTCTTACTAAAAGTAGCGTTTTAAAAGACCTTAAAGAACCTATAAAAAAACTAAGTAGCTTATCTTTTTATAAAAAGTAAATATTTAAATTTATTATAAATAGTTTAAATAAAACAGTTAATATAGCTAACTTAAAGACAACTTAGTTAAAGTATTAAAGTATATACACTTAATAGTTGTTTATAGTGTAAGTAGCTATAGTTACAACTATAAAAAGGCTAAAAAAAAGTAAAAAGCCTTTTATATTATTTTATAAGCTTATTCTTATAGCTTAATTATTAAACTTTTACTTATAAAGTAAAAAAAAAGTATATTAAGACTATATAGGCTATCTTTAAGGTTAGTTTTTAAACTTTATAAGGTTGCTTTATTAAAAAGGAAAAGTAGTTATACTAGCTTAAAAAGTACTATAATATAAAATTATTTACTAGTACTATAAGCTTAAAATAGCTAAATATAGTAGTATTATAAAAATAAAGGACTTAGTCTTTTATTACTACTTTTAAATAGGTATTAAAGTAAATATTAAAGAATTTATATATACTTATTATATATACTAAATTACTAAGTTAAAAAAGTATAAGCTATATAGTTAGCTTTAACTTTTACTAGTTTTAAAAAGCCTTAATAAAAAGTGTTAATAAATTTTATTACTAGTTTCTTTTTAGTCTTTAATAGTAATTAAAAGCTAAATACTATATTAGTAATAGTAAATAAATATATAAAGATATATTAGTTTTTATTAGTATTTACTACTATAACTTTTATAAAGCTTATATATTTACTTTATATAAAGGTTTAACTATACTTTAAATAGTTAAAAAGTATTATTTTAAATAAAAAAGTAGTCTTTACTAATTAATACTAGTAAAAGTTATATAATATTACTTATATTAAGCTAAAACTATTTACTACTTTTTATTTATAAATTAATAGTTAAACTAAAAAAGCTAATTAAACTTTAAAATAATATCTTTATTACTATATAATAAAAAATTAAAATAACTAGTTAATACTCTTTTTTATAATAAAGTTTGTTTTAAATAATATAATAAATTAGTTAATAAATAAGATACTATTTTATATACTTTATAACTATTACTTTATAATTTATAAAAGTGTTAAAAACGTTACTTAAAAAAAGTACTAATAATAGTTAAGTGTATTTTAAAGTTATAAGCTATAAGAAAAAGGGTATTAAAATACTTATAATATATATAAAAGATATAAAAGCGTTACTATAATATAAAGCACTTATTAAAAAAGTATAATAAAAAGGATATAATACTATTATTTATTTAAAATCTTAAGTTAAATGTGTTTAATTAAAAGTAAAAGTTAAAGTTTATTAAATCTTTTTATATATTAAAGAAAATTAGCTTATAAGTATATTACTTTACAGTTTTATAATAGTATAAAAGACTATATAATATATTTTTAATATTCTTACTAAAACTTTAAATAAACTTTATAAATATTATAAAGCCTTTATTAATACTACTATTAAAAAAAGATAATAATAAGTAAAAAGTAAAGAAGGTATTAAGCTATAAAGTATAGTATAAAAAGCTATACTATTTAGTATAGTAAGAAGAATAGCCTTTTAAATATAACTAATAGGTTATTATAGTAGTTATAAATATATTAATTATTATAAAAAAGTAGTAAAATATATAAAAAAAAAGGCTTATTAATATTAAAACAAGCTTAAAAGTCTTTATAAAAAAAAAGAGAAGAAGACTAAAAAAGGTTTAATAAAGAAGTATAATAATATAATATTACTATAATAATAAAAATTTTAAAAATATAATAAAAAATTATAAAAAAATAATAATATACTTAACTATTATAAAAGGTCCTTAAAAAGCTTACTTATAATTTAAAAAAAAGAGTAGTTAAATAACTATATTTTAATATAAAAATAGTAAATAAAGGTAAATTTTAGTTATTAACGCCTATAATAAATTATATTATAAGTATAAAATAATAGTAAAGCGGCTAGTACTAGGCTTAAGGCGTAAAAGGTAATTATAGCCTTACTTACTTAGTAATATATAGTACTTATAAATAATAGCCTTATACTTTATAAACAACTTAAGGCTAATTAATAATAGTTAAGAGTTAAAAAGATAAATATATATATACTACTTTAAGGCTATATAGCTTACTATACTTTATATAGTAGTCTATAACTATAAAGGCTAAACTTTAAATAGTCTTTTAAACTACTTAATAGTAGTAATAAAAGCTCTTCTCTTAAAAAATCTTTTAGTCTTTTAAACAGGTTACAACTAAGACCTACTTACTAAAGTTAACTAAATAGCTTATTATTAATATAAGAAACTATTTTATTAATATAATTAAGCTAGTAAACAACTAATAAAATACTTATTAGTATATAATATATATTAGTATACTACTTATTTATATAACTACTACTCTTTTAAAAGCTAAGGCACTATACTAAAAAAAGCAACTTAAGCGGCTTATTTACTAGCTTTTTTATTTAAGTATTAAAGTAGTCTAAGTATATAGGCCTATTATTAAAAGACTAAAGGTATTCTAGGTCCTTGCTTTACCTATATAAAAAGATAAGTAAGAGTGCTACTAAGGCTATAGTAAAGGCTTAAAGGAGGTTAAAGGCTAGACTTAACTTACTCTTAAAGTTCATAACGTTATTAATACGCCTTAAGAACAAATTATCTAGTATATACACTAGGCTTTAAACACTAGCACTAAACTTATTAAAGAAAGGTAAGAGGCCTACTAAGAAGCTTGTTAAGAGCGTTTATCTTAATAAATTAAGCGTCTAAAGTATAGATATTAACTAGATAAACATAGGCGTTATTAGCTTTTAGGCCTTAATAGTAGTAAATAAAACAAAAAGGGGCAACACCTTTAATACTATTAACGTAGTTATACTATATAGTAACTAAAGAACCTTTTATAGTATATTATCTAGTGTAAAAGTAAAAATATTCCGTTTAACGTCTAGTATAAGTGTTAAAGTATTAATAAAAAGTAAATAATAAGGTGTAAAAGCCGGCTTTAGTTCTTATATATATATAAGTTTTATAATAATCTTATTTTTACTTTTAATAGTATTAAAGCTTTAAAGTATAAAAGTTCTTTTAAAGTACTTTAAAAAGGTTTATATTATAAATAAAAGGTTAAATAGTAGGTTATAAATAAGAATTAAGTAGTTTTTAAACTATTTAATAACTTAGTAAATTATTAGTATTATTATAATTTAATAATAGCCTTATAGTTTTTACTTTTTTTTTTAAAAATACTACTTACTATAATAAATTTTAATAATATAAGAAGTAAAAAGTAAGTACTATTTATATAATATAGTAAAATTTACTATATAAATAAGTAAAAACAAACTTATAATATTTATATAACAAAGTAAATTTTATTATAAATAAAGTAAAAGTAAATTTACTATACTTAATATATACTAGTAATAAGCTTTATTATATAAGCTAGCCTTTTATAGCTTTTAAATAAAGCTTAAAAAGTCTTTAGTAATACTATTAGTATTAATAAACCTTATTAAATATATTAATATAATAAAGGCTACTACTATATATAAGTATAAATAGTATAATATAACAACTATTTTATAAGTACTAAGGCACTTTTATTTTATTAAGTTTTTCTCTTAGTTATCTTATTACTAATAAAAGTTAAAAGCAACTTTAAAAAAAAGAAAAAATAATTATTATAGTTTTAATAAGAATTACTTATAAGCGTTATATAACTAAGCATAGTTAAGGCACTATATATAAACTATTTAAGGTTTTTATAAAGTCTTTTTATAATTAGTTAAATATATAATTTACTAACGCTTTACTATAATTAACTAAGGAATAAAATAGTAGTAAGCTATTCTAAGACATTAAAGGTAAACTTTAAAAGGTTTTTATACACTCTTTATAATTAGCTAGAATAAGTAGACTAATAGACATCTTTTATATTTATATAGTACTACTATATCCCTTCTTAATAAAAAGGATAAGAGTCTATTTTTATTCTTACACACTTATATATATACAATTTAGTTATTGTAAAGTTAATATTATCTTTTACTTAGTTATAATAGTATATAGTACTAATCCTATAAATATCTTAAATATTTTTATAACTAATTTATACTAATTATTTTACTAATTTTAGTATATATCTTTATCTTTCTTTTTTATATTTATAAAGTATACTTTTTTATTCTTTTTTATAATCTTTAACTTTTAAACTTTTTTTAAAATATATACTTTATTTTATAATAAATTTAAGTAAATATTAATAGTTATATTACTATAAAAAGTAAAAATAATAGTATAAAGAATAAAGAAAAGCTTTAAATATATACGTTTAAAATCTTAAATTTTACTTTAATTACTATATATTAAGTATAGAACTACCTACCACACATATATAACCACATACACTACTAACAACTATTATAGTACGTAGAATAGCATAGAAAGGGACTATTAACTAATTAGTCAATAGTCCCTCCTTCTATACTATGCTTTATAAGCAGCTTGCTAGTAGGTAGGGACGGAGGAAGACGTGCTTATAGGTATTATATATAAAACTTGTATAGCTAATTCTGTTTATTAAATTCCTTACTATTTAGCTATCTTTTTAGTAGCTACGTCTTGTTTACTTATACTTTTTAAAGTAGAGAGTGTTAAGGTAAAGCCTTAATTTAATTTACTTTTTATTTTAAGTATAAGTACTATAATATTAATTATAGTATATACTTTATACTTACTTCTTCTTACACTTTACTTTAAAAGTATAGTTAAAGAGAGGTAAAGAAAGAAAGGAAAGTAGATTAGATAAAGGAAAATAAAGAAAAGATAGTAAAAAAAAAAAAAAACAAAGATATAGGAAAGGAAAAGAGTAACTAAAGAAATATAAGAAAGAAAAAAAAAGAATAGTAAAGGCTAATTATTTAATTACTTATTTACGTTTTTTACTTTGTTCTTAGATATATTAAGTAAACAATGCCTTACTACTATTTACTAATACTAAAACTAGCTTTAACGCTAGTTCTTAAGGTCTTTAAAACTTATTTAAGCTTTATTATAGCGTTTATAGGCGGCGGCTAGAGTAGTTAGCTATTTAGGCTACTTTTTAGAATATAATAGTAATAAGCTACAGCTAGAAGCTAAGTAGTAGGGTTTTACACGTTAAAGTAGGAAGCTGTAGTACTTAGGCTTAATATAGGCCTAGATTAACAGTATTATATATTCTTAGCCGTACTTTGTCTTTTTACACTAGAAAAGTATAAGCTGTATTTATAGTAAGGCCTTTTACTTATTGTTAGATCTAACTATATTTATTACGCCTTTAAACTTAAAATTACTATATATTAATAGAATAGTTTAACGTGTTAGCTTAAAATTAAAGCTTAATAAAAAAAAGGAAGGAGAAGGGTTAATACTCTAATCTAGTAATAACTTAAGAGGCGGCTTTATATAAGTCTAGCTTTAAATATTCTATACCTTCTTTCTTTAGAGTTAATTAGTATTAATATAATAGATTTTTATACAAAAGTTTTAATAGTTAATACTTAGGTTATCTACTACTAAGTTGCTAGCTAGGTTATATACTTTATTAAAGTTTATTTACTAACTATAAAATATTTCTAGAATCTAGGCTATATGTAAATTATTAGTACTAGTAGGTGTTAAAGGCTAGTAATTTACTTATAAAGGCGGCTATAGTAAAGTAGGTAGAAAAATAACTTAATTTATTAATCTTTATAGTAGTTGTTCTACTTATTCTTAGTTTTAAAAGACTAACTTATTTAAAGAATTTTTTTTTAGTTTAGTAAAGATAGTAGTTATTTATTATATAATAGTCTTTTTATTAAACTATAAGTATATATATACTAGAATAAAGATCTTAAAGCTTGTAGCTTTATAACTAATATATTTTAGGCTATATAATATAAGAAGCTTAGCTACTATAAGTTTAGCCTTTACTATATAGTTTTATTACTACCTTTTATATATTGTTTAGAATAGTAGTGTTATTAAATAGTTAAATAGTAAAAACGTACTAAGTACTTTATAAATATTCTTATTAAGCCTTTAAAAGCCTTAAATAGTTTATAGTAGCTTATTAAATAGTAATAATATAGTGTACTAGAAATTTTAGTAATTTTATTTAATTAAATTAAATAGTTTCTTATATAGTTTATAAAGTATATAAAAAATAAAAAATTCTAGCTCTACTTATTTAAAAAGCGCTACTTAGTTTTTTATACTTTAACTATTTAAATATATTTTATTTAAAACGTTTAAATAGGCTTAAACATTATTAATATAAAAGTCTAGTTTATACTAAAATTTTAGCCCTTTTAACAAGTAGTATACTAATAATATATTTATATAACTAAGCTTAAAACAAAGAATATTAATCTACTAATAAAGAACCTTTAAATAAGTAGTGTTTACTTAATCCTTTATTAACCTACTTATAAACTAGTAAAAGTATATAAACTAGCTTATAGACTATATTTACAACTTTTAAAAAAAGAGCTATACTAACTTACTTATTATTATATTATAGCTTTAATTATTTTTTTATTAAATTTAAGTTGTTACTTATAGCCTTTAATAAAGAATAACTATAAATATATTATTAAATAGCTATTTTTTATATTATTTACTTAAATTCTTATATAAATATAGTAAGAAATTAAAATAGTATAAAATCTTTATACTTATATTAAAAATAAATACTAAAAAGTGCTCTTTTTAAAGATAATAGTTTATTAAGAATTAGTACATTATTACGTCTTTATAAAATTGTTTACCTTTAAGTGTTTATAGTGTTTATAATATAAAAGATTAAAGTTAAACAATATTTTTAAGCCTAGTAATAATAAACACTAAACTAGTTATAACACTAGCTATTAATACATACTATTACTAAATTAAGTAACTAGTTAAATTATATAAGCTAGTATAATAGTTGTTTATATTAAAACTATATTGTTTAATATTTATATTTATTAAATAGTAAAGTAGGTTAAAATAGTAGTTCTTTATTAAATTAAATATTATTTATTTATTTATAAGCTTTATTTTCTTTATAATAAAAAGGTTAATATATACTAGTTAGCTTATAATAATACTTAAAGTGTATAATAGTTTTAAAAAAACGGTTTTAAGGTTTTATTTACCTTATACACCGTTTTTTTATAAGATAAAGTCTAGTTAATTATCTTATAAAATAATAACGCTTTAAGTATAAAATACTATACTAAATATACTAGTTTAAAGAATATATATATAAATAAAGTAATTTAGTAATAAAATATAAATAGTTAAATATAGTAAAAAGAGCTTATAGTAAAGTAAATATAAGTAGTAAGAGTAAAGATTATAACTACTATAGTAAGAAAAAAAAGTAGTAATAAACGTTTTTAACGTTTTTATTTATTATAATAATTTAATAAATAAAAATATATTAGCCCTTTCTTTACTATTAATACTTTAAATAATAAGTAGTCTTTTAATAAATAAAGATATATTCTTAAAGTAAACTATTTATTTATTTTTAATATATTATATTCTCTTTTTATAATACCTTTAATAAACACGTTAAAGCGCTTATTATTAAATTAAACGTTCTTATATTATTACTATATAATAAAAACCTGTTTATTATTATAGCTTAAAAAAAGAATCCTTTATATTTTATAATAAACAGTATAAAAAAGAGTAAGTAAACGTTTTTTACTAAAGTTTATATTAAAGTAAGAGTAGTAGTTTAAAAGAAGCTGTTAAACAACGTAGTAAATATAAATTTAAATAAAATAAAGCCTTAAAGTAGCTAAACTAACGTTTAATTTAATAATAAAAATTCTATAAATATTAACACTAAGATAAGAGTTAAAGTAGTTATAAAAGTAGACAAGCTTAAAGATAGGTAAAGTACTTAGTAAAAAGCTAATAAAAAGAAAGTTAAAAAAGAAAAGAAAAAGAAAATAAGAAAAGAAAAAAAAAAGACTATAAAAAAGATAATAAAAAGAATAAAAACTAAAAGGATAAAAAGTATATTAACTATACTAAAGCGTTAAAAAAAAGACTATATAAAAGAAAAAGAAAGTAATTAAAAATAAGAAAAAGAAAAAGGATAAAAGAAAAAAGGAAAAGAATAAAAAGATAAAAAAAGTAAAGAAAAAGGAGGAAGTAAAAAGGAAGAAATAAAAAGAAGATAAAGTAAAAGGTAAAAGAGAGTAAAAAAAGAAAAAAAAGGAGAAAAAGATTAATTAAATAAAAAGAAATAAATAAAAGAAGAAGAAAGAAGAGAAGGTGTAAAAGCAAGTAAAAGTAGTACATGTTATTATAAAAAAAATAACTAAGACTAAAACTTTAATAGTTATATAAACAACAATAAAATAAATAACTACTAAAACAGGTATTTATATTATTTATAACTTATTAAAAAAGGTAAAGTATATAATACTACGTTTAATAGTAAAGAGCTAGTAGTAAAATAAAAACAAGCTTAATAAAAAGGTAAGTACTAGTTGTAAAAGCTTTAAAAAGTTGTTAAATTAGGCCGTTATTATTATTAATTCCTCTTAAGCGTCTTATATACTATTTAAATAAATATCTAACCTTCTAAACGTTAATAAGAAGCGGATTTACTTTAAACTAGCTTAGTATAAAAAGAAGATAAAGTACTATATTTATATTTAAAAAGGGACAGTACTACTATAACTTATTAAAGATAAGAGAATTGTTGCTTAACTAATTAATAACATTTTATTTAAATACTATTATTTTTATTTAACTTAGTATAAGGTAGTGTTTATAAGTGTGTTAATTTACCTTGTAATTTTACTAGATTATACAAAGGTATATTTATTTTAATAGTTTTTAAATATATAAAAGCTGTTTAACTTTTAATTAAATCTTTAGTTTAATATAGCTATTTAAGATTTCTAAGCTACTTAGTTAAAAAGTAAACTACTAACTAAAGTATTAGTAAAGGCTATAAATAGTAGTCTTTTAAATAATATTATAGTATAAGTAATAAAAGACAAGTGTTAAAAGCAAGGCTTATTTATTTAGTTGTTTAATAGTTAGTACTTAATACTATATAAGTAGTACTATACACGTTTTTTATCTTCTATTATTTAGTATAAAAACTTGTATATTAATATGTTCTAGCCCTTTTTTAACTATATTATACTTTTAAACTATAACAATATATATAAAAACTACTTTTTTTATATAAATAAAAAGATTTATAGTTATAATAATCCTTATTTTACTACTATAATAAAATCTTATTAAATAATAGTAAAAAGTAATCTATTAATAGTTATTTAAAGTAGAGTATAAAAAACGTTAAAGTATAGTCCTTTAGTAAATTTAGTTTAAAATTATAATACTATTTTTTAAAAGTAGGCGTATATTTAGTACTAGCTATATAGTAATTTAGTTAATATAGTGTTAAAAAGGTTAGTAAGCTATATTATTATTTTATATATAGTTAGTATTATTACTAATAAAGCTTTTAGTTATAAAAAGAATAATAATAAAGAAGTAAAAAAGCCTTTAGTTATACTAAAATAAGAATTTTAAAATTTATATAAGTAATAAGTAGTTTATACTATTATAAAAGAATCTAGTTTATATTACTATTATTAACAAGGTTTTTAATATTAAATTACTAACTTACTATATAATTATTATTATTTTAAGCCTTATTAGTAAGTTGTAACTAGTTTATAATTATTAAATTATAAAGATTTAGTTTTTAAATTCTTATAGTATTTTATTTAAATTTATTAAGCTATTAACTAATAAATATACTTAGTAAAAAGACTTTATTTAAATATACAAGTGTATATATATTATTATTATAAACTATATTTATATAAAAAAGGCCTTACTATTTATACTTTAACTTACTTTTAACTAACTTATTAATTTTCTTTTTATTATTTTAAACAAGTACTATATCTTTTTAAACTATTAACTAATTTAATTATTATATTTTATTAACGTTTATAAAGTTTCTTAATTTAATAAGTTTTTTTTAAAACTTATTAACTATAATAATAGCTCTTTTTTAGTTTATTAAAAAACGTTATAACATCTTAGTTCTTTTTTAAAGAAGCTTTTTAAAGAATATATTTACTTTTTAGTTAAGTATTTACTAAATAAAAATATAAACATTAATAAAAAGTAAAGCTTTTATATTATAAAAAAGAAAGAATAACGTTTAATTATAAAATTAATATACTATTATTTAATTTATTAAAAATATTATAAAAAAGTACTTTATTTAGTCTTTTATTCTTTTAAAAATTAACTTAGTAAGTGTTTTAATATGTAAAAAGTACTCTTTTTTAATAAGGCTATTTACTAATAAATTATATATAAACGTTAAAATATATACTACTTTTAAGTTGTTATAAACTTTTTTAAAGTTACATTTAAATTTAAGTCCTTTATTTATTATAATAACAACTAGTAAGCTATAGTTAGCTATTATATAGTTTTATAAAAATTTAAAGATAGTTTTAACTTTAGTATTAAGAATAGTTATAACTTTAATATATTTTATAAGAGTATACTAAGCCTTAATAATATAGTACTTATTATTATATAGTAGTATATATATAATATTTAAATAAATTTTTTAAAATAAAATAACTAATAACTACTAAGTTATAACTAAGTTAACTAGTTAATAAGGCTTTTATTTTAAATAATTTAAACAAGTTAAAACTGCCTTTTTTATATAATTATATATTTTATACTATTAATACCTTTTATAAAGTATTATATATAATAGTTTAATTCTTTAATATTTAGTTATAATATAATATTTTTATATAAGCTATACTTAGTTGTTAAAATTATAAATTACCTTTAAAAAGCAGCTTAAATTCTTAATATTCTTACACTATAAAATACTTATTTAATAAAAGTAAAATTATACTTAATATAAAAGCTTCTTTTTTCTTATACTTAAAATTTTTAAAAAAAGAAAATAGTCTTTAATAAAATTAAGAATATTTTTATAATAGTTATTTAAGTTTTAAGTTTAAAATACTATTAAATAATTAAATAAAAGTTTATTATTAATTAACACCTTTTAAATATTAATATATACGTTAATAAACTTATTAAAATTATCCTTTATAACTTTAAACTTGTTTTTATTAGTCTTTAAATAATATAAAAGTGTATTAACAAGTATATTCTTTATACTAAAAATATACTTAATAATAAAATTAAAATTTTAAACTTATACTACTTATTATATAAATAGTACTTTAAAAAGTTTACTAATAGCTTTATTTAACTAATTTATTAAAACTTATAAGTTAGTCTTAATTTAAAAATATATACTATAAATATAGTTGTATAGTTTTTTTAAAGTAATAACTAGTCTTTTATATTCTTTTTTTATAGTATTATTAACTATTACTTTTATATTTTATTATTTTAATTTATATTATATAAAACGTCTTTTTTTATTAATTTCTTATAAAAGCGCTACTTTTTATTTTAAAATACTTATATTAATTATAAGTATTATTAATCTATCTTTCTTAAAGTAATTAATTATTATTAAAATAAAAGTAGTAGAAAGTTATTCCTTTAATAAATTAAAAACTAACTCTTTTATATCTTCTTATTATTAATAAACGCCTTTTTATAAAAGAATATATAAAAAGAGTAGTTACTATAGCTTTATTTTATATTTAAGTCTTATAAAACGTAAAAATACTAAAAAAGCTATAAAAGTCCTTTAAATTAATTAGTTAAGACTATTTAATAATTTTAATAATCTTAAACTTCTTAAGTATATAGTTAAACCTACTATACACGTATTTAACAACAACAACTATAAGCTAGTATTATTATAATTTTTTAGTTATAATTATAGTACTAGCTAGTTTATAATTTATAAAAATAAGGTTTATATTTTAAAGATACTTTAAAACGTAGTACTAAACTCTTAATAAAATTTCCTTATTATTATAAGTAAATATAAGGCCTTTAATTATAATATTATTAAAAAAAGGCAATATTTAATTAAGTATAAGTTTATATAGTAGTAAGTGTAGAGTACATACCGCAACTAATGTCACAGTACCCGTACTTAAAATAGAAGGCAAATTAGGTCAAGGCTTTGCCTCAACACCCTCTACTTTAAAAAGGTATAAGTAGACAAGACGTAGCCACTAAAAAGACAGACGGATAGAAAGGAATTTAATAGACAGAATTAGCTACACAAGTTTTACGTGTAACGCCTACAAGTGCGTCTCCCTCCGTCCCTGCCTGCTAGCAAGCCGCTTATAGAGCATAGTATAGGAGGAGGGACTATTAACTAATTAGTCAATGGTCCCTCCCTATACTATTCTACGTACTATAACAGTTGTTAGTAGTGTATGTGGTTATATATATATAGTAGGTAGATCTGTACTTAGTAGTTAAACTATAATATATTAAAATTAAGCTACTAAGTTAGTACTTTTTTATAAAAAAGTATATATATCTTTACTTTTCTTAATAAGTTTAATTTAATTATAACTTAAAAAAAGATTAAGTAAAAAGATTCTTTTATATATTTTAAATTCTTTTAAAAAGGTCTTTATTATTAAAGAAGTAAATACGTTATATACTATATACTAATTATACTTAACTATATTATTTATTAGCTATACTCCTTTATTCTTTTTTCTTACTAGAAACTAAGAATTTTTATAAGATTTATAACTTTTTTTAATTATTTTTTTACTAAAGTACTAGTATAAAAGATTAATAACTTGCTTAACTAATAAATAAGGTATTAAAATTATATAAGTTTGAAAGGCTATATATAGTATAGTCTTAATAACTTATAAAAGTACTACTAATAAGTTAAGCTTACTAATATAATTAAAAGTTTATACTAATATAAATTTCTTATTAAAAAGAATTTATACTAAAATTTCCTTTTTTTTTTTTATAAACTATTATTTAATTAATTAATTATTACTATAAACTAATTAAGTGTTAGTCTATACTTTTATTCTACTAAACTAAACTTTAAAGTAATAAATATAATAAAGTTTTATATAGTAGGCTAAAAGTTCTTTTAAGCTTTTTCTTATTTTTCTATTTTTTAATTTATACTTCTTTTAAAAGTAAAGCTATTAAATTTAATATTATTTAATAGCTAAACCTTTAAACCTTTCTTTTTATATAAAGTATTATTATAATAAACCTATTATAAAGATTAATAAGATTTAGTATTTTTTAGTAAGAATAAACTAAAGGGTTAAATAAACTTTAATATTAACTATAAATAGTCCTTATAAATAACACTTAAAAGCTTATTCTTTAAATTTAATAATAGTGTTAGAATAAGTACTATTATAATAAATAGTCTTAAGTACTTACTATAGTTTATTTTAAAACGTTAATATACACTTTTAACTAATTTATTAACGTTAAAAGGTTGTTTATATTAATAATAAAACAAATATTATTAATAGTTATATTAATATATATTATCTTAATAATAAAGTTATATAGAAAATATAACTTTATATTATAAATATATAGTATTTTTAATAATAAGTTTTTACTAGTTATTCTACTAAATATAATATATAAGTAGACTAGTAGTTTATACCTTTTTAACTATAAAGTAGTTATAAATTCGTTAGTAAACTAAATACTTATATTATAAATACTAGTAAAGAAAGTTTTAATTTTAAATAATAAAATACCTAGCTTTTTTATAAATTAGTTAGAAATTAAAAAAACTTATAATCTAGTATTAATAAGAGTAGGCTATAGGCTTTTTTAAAAAAGGCTGTTATAAATTTAAATATATATTCTTAAAAGGTTAACTACTTTTATAAGTATAAAGTTAGCTTAAAAGCTAGTTACTTAATAGAATTTTAATAGAATTTATATTATTTAATTACTTAAAAGGCTTAAAACTTAAAAAAGCTTATTTATACTAACTATATAAAACATTGTTTAAGTAAGGTTAGAAGCTTTATTTAAAACTATTAACGTTTTACTATTAATATAAACTATCTTAATACTAAATATTATAAAGTTTTAAATATTAAATATGACCTATACTATATACACTAAGCTAAGTTATAAAAGCTAGTATATTAAAACTTTAATTTTAAAGTTAAAAGTTGTTTTTAGTAGTTAATATTTAATGTTTAGAATAAGCTTAATATTTACTTTTAATAAAATTTAAATAGTTAGTTAATAAGATAATAGATCCTTTTTAAATAAAATAATATTAATAAATTCTTACACTTTTTACACGTTTATAACTAGTATATAAGGATATATATTATTATTAACTTATTTATACTTTTTAATTAATATAAAAGTAGTAAATAAGTTATAAGCTTTATTTATTAGTTCTACTAAAAAAAGGTAGTTAATAAATATAAAATTATCTTTTTTAATAAGCTTAACTATATTAATACTTAAGTTAAGACTCAAAAATATTTTATTTAATAGTGTAATTAAGCTATTAATGTTGTTTAAAGATAAGAATTACTTATTTATTTCTACTACTTCTTTTTAAAACTATATTTACTATATTTTCTTTATACCTAGAAGGTTGTAATACCTTATTAAGTAGCTTTAAATTAAATTTTTTATTTAGCCTTTATTATAAAAGTACCTTATTAATATAGTAAATAACTAGTACTTTTTTATTAACCTTATAAAGAATTAAATTTTTTTTATATTATAGTATAAAAGTCTAGCTTAGTAGTTTTTATAAGACTTAATATACTTAATTATTAAATAGTCTTTATTATTATAGTAAAAGTAGTAAAGGCGTTTTTATAACACCTACTAAGTAAACACACTAAAAACAACGTTATTATCTACTTATAAAACTTTTTTAATATTAATTATAAGTAGTAGTTGTTAGATTGCTCTAGTGTTATATAGGTTTTAGGCTAAGAATATAGGAAAACTATGTTTTTTTAAGTATTTTATTACTATATAATTTTAGTTAATAGTAAGGTTTACTATACTTTTAGTAATTAATTTAAATATATTTTTTAACTAAATAGCTTAAGATTATAGTATAGCTAAGACAACTAATATAAGTATAATAAAAGGTAGTAAAGCGTACTAATAAAAAAGTACTTTAATCTAATAAATAAAAGGTAAAACTTAAAAAGACCTTTAAAACCTTTAATAATAATAATTATTTATTAAATAAACGTTATTCTTAAAGTACTTAATAATTTAATTATAAAATTCTTAAAAAAGTATAGTTTAAAAATTATAGTATAAACAATTTACTTAAAGTAATAGCTAGTATATAACTATAACAAGAAGGTTGTAGTATAGTACTATTAATTAATTAGTTAATTAAAGATTGTATTTTACTTATCTTATATTTATATTAAGTTTAACTAATTCTTAAAGTAAAATTTAAAAGTTTTTACTATAAATAATATAAAACTATATAAAGACCTAAGTTTAAAAGGTATAGTACTATTCCTTATTCTAAGTATTATAGTTTTACTATATAGCCTTTTTTAAATTTATAAACTTTCCTCTTTATTTTATAATTAAAACAGTTTTTACTAGTTTTTTTATAAAACTTATTTTACTAATTATATAATATATTAATAGTTAACGTACTTTATCTTTATTTAAAAGTAAGGCTGCCTTTACTAAGGCCTTATAGTAATAAAAAAAGCGTGTAACGTTATTACTATTAAAGGTAAAGGTAGTAAGAGTTCTAGAACAAGAAAAGGCTTAGCCTTAAAATTATAGCGTCCTTTTAAGTGTTAAATAAGTTAACGTGTTTATAAAGGTACTAGTTAATAAAGGCAGTCTTTTAAAAGTTAAAAAAAATATATTAATAAAGTAGACGTTTGTTTTAATAGTCTTATATATTATATATAAAATGTAAGATTTAAATACTAAGCTACTTACTTAATTACTTATTAGTCTTTTTAGTAAGAAAGAAAGTAATTCTTTAAAGTAAAAGCGTAATAAAAGAGAAAACATACAACAACTAATTCTTTATATAAGACTTTAAATAACTTATATTTATAAGAAAAAAAAACTATAATTATTCTTTTTTTTTTTTTTTTTTTTTTTTTTACTAAAAAGAAAAAGGAAGGTTTAGTATGTTTAGTTTTTATAAAAGTATACTAATCCTTTATTTACTAAGTTATACTATAAGGTAATAAGGCTTTTTACTATTTTTTAACTTAATCGCTTTTTATTAACATTCTAAGCCCTTTTACTTTATATTTTATAAGTATATTTAGTCTTACTATTACTACCTTTACTTTAATAACTTATATATAAGCCTTTTTAAAGTAAGTAGTAACTAAAAGTTATTATATTAAATTAGTTCTACTAATAGCCGTTATAGCCTTAATCCACTATTAAGTAGCTACTTACTAACTTACTACTAGATTTATTTTTATCTATCTTTAAAATACTATTGTTAAATTAGTACTTATTAATATATTTATAGTTAAAATAAGAGTTAAAAAAGGGGTAGTTTATAGTATTTTAGTACTTAATCTTAACTATTATTATAAGATTGTTTTGTAATATTTTTTTAATCCTTGTATTAGTATTATTAAAGTAGTATTTAACCTTTACTAATTAGCTGTTTATTTATAAGACTAATATTTATTTACTACTACTTCTTTATAATACTAAATATAGTAATATATATTTTAACCGCTTTTAAGTAAATAAAAGAATTACTTTTTTTTTTACTATTAAAAGTGTATTTATCCTTTACTAATATAATTAAATTAAAAGCTATATAAGCCACTTTTTAAGGCCTTGCCTAACTACTAATTTATTTATTATAAGTTAAAGTTAGCTTTATACTAACTTTTACTACTTTTATAATTAAACTATTTTTATATAATTAGTTAATAGTAGCTATTTACTATAGCTAATTATAATAATATATATTTAGTTATTTAGTATAGTAGCTAATAATATATTCTTAAAAGCTGTTATAAGTAACTCTTTTTTATAAGACTTCTTTTATATTAAATTTATATTTTAATACTTAGTTTTTATTTCTTATAACTTTATAATTTAAAACTATTAAAAAATAAGTAAAGTAATAATCTTACTTCTTTTTCTACTTATTAAAAGTATAAACAAGAATTAAAAACCTATTTTAATAATTACTTATAATATAGTTATTAACTAATTACTTCTTATATTTTTAACTAAAGAAGGTTATTATAAAAGTTTAAATAAACAAAGTAATAGTGTCTTATAAGTATTATAGCTTTTTAAGTAAAACTTAAACAACTAGTCTTACAACTAGTATATTTTAAATTTTACTCTTATTACTAGTAAGTGTAAAACTATCTACTATATATATATAACTATATACACTACTAATAACTATTATAATATATAGAATAGTATAAAAAGGAACTATTAACTAATTAGTTAATAGTCCTTCCTTTTATATTATACTCTATAAACGGCTTATTAATAAGTAGAGATAAAAAAAGACACACTTATAGGCGTTATATATAAAACTTGTATAGCTAATTCTATTTATTAAATTCCTTACTATTTAGCTGTCTTTTTAGTAGCTATGTTTTGTTTACTTATACCTTTTAAAGTAGAAGGTGTTAAGGTAAAGCCTTAATTTAATTTGCCTTTTATTTTAAGTATAAGTACTATAATATTAGTTGTAGTACGTACTTTACACTTAATATATAACTATATTAAATAACCTTTACTATAAAAGTATAAAGATTTTTACTATTTTATAAAAGTTTTTTAATAAAAACGTGTTTTTAAAGCTACTATTATACTTTAATACTATATATAGTAAATTATTTATATAGTACTTAGATTATAAATTACTAGTTTAATATAAGGTGTTAATATTTATATTTACTTAATTACTTTTAGTATTAAGTAAGTACTTTTTTATAAAGGTTTTTTTAAATATTTTAAAAAATAGTTTTTTATTTTACTTTTAAATTATTTTATTTAAATACTTTATTTACTACTTAAAAAAAGTCCTTTATATTATAATAATATATATATTTACTTTGTATAAAAAGGTACTATTTTTTATACTTAGTTATAATAGTATTAAAATAAAAAAAACCTTATTTTTTAAATATTTTATAATATTTAAAATACTATTTTACTAAAATTTATTTTATTTATTATACTAAGTATTAATATAACTACTTAATTAGTATTAGTATTATTAGTAAAAAGCTTTAAATTAAGAGTATTTTAAATAAATAGCTTTAAGTTAATTTTTACTAGTCTTTAGTTTTTTATAAGAATATTAATAATAAATAAAATTTTAAGTTATAAGAGCACGTTTTTTTAAACTAAAACGTAGTCTTTATATAAACTAAGTAAGTTTTATTTATTAACTAAAAATAGTATATATTACTAATTATACTATAGCTTATACTTATAGTTATTATAATAGTATTATTATTTTAAGTAAGATTAGTTTATATATAGTAAAAAATAACTAAAATAATAATACTTATTTAACTTATTAATTCTTTATAGTTTATAATACTATAAAAAGTTGTTTTACTAGTATAAGTAGTAAGATAATTTTTAATATATAAACTTATAACTATACTATTTTAGTATATAGTCTTAGTTAAAAGATTAATACTATAATTAAAATATTAGTTTACTTTAGTTTATAGTATATTTACTTTATTTTGTTATATTTAAAAAATTATTATATTTTTAAAGTATATAATATTTTATTTTTATTATAGTATAATAAAGTAGTAAAATACTATAAAATTATATATTAGTCTAGTTTAAATAAAAAGTAGATTATAGTTATAATAAAAAAAGGCTTACTTTTAAATAAGTAAGTTTTTACTACGTTTTTTTTATATTTTAAGTTTAAAAAGTTAATAAATACCTTTTTTTAAAACTTAGTTTAAAAGTAACTTTATAAGTTAGTTAATTTTTTAAATAACTATTTTCTTTATTAATATTAAAAGAACTAATAATAATAGTAAAAAGATTATTTATAATTTCTTAACTAGTTATTATTATTATATTCTTAAAAGTGCCTTATAAAAAGGTTTTAAGTATTATATTATTATTTAAAGTACTATTATTAAAAGAATTTTTAAAGTTTTTAAGTTCTTTTCTTTTTTTTATTCTTATTATAACTTTTTTAAAAAGTATAAACTTAAATAAGTAAATTTAATAATAACGTTAAACTACTTATAACTATTAACGTCCTTTTTAAAAAGGCTATCTTAATATTAAAAAAAGTATAAATATTTTATAATAAAAAGCTAAGCTTACTTTATTTAAATATTTACTATATACTATAAACAAGCTTAAACTATATACAAGTTTCTATATTTTTTATAAATAGTATATAGTAAAAAGTAGTCTTTTTATAATAAGTAAGCTTAAGCTATAAAAAGAGTTACTACTATTTATTATATACTAGTTTACTAATATAAAAGGAAATATACTAATAATAACTATATATTATTTTTAATATATATACTTTAAATAAAAGAAATAATAAATAAAGTAAATAACTATAATATATTAATAATTTTATATAATTTTAATATATTAGTAAAAAGTATATAAATATAAAGTTAGTTATATTATTTATTTAAAAATTATAAGAATTTTCCTTTTTATAGTAAATATTACTAGTAACACTTATAGCTTTAAGTTATTAAATACTTATATAAGTAGTAAAAGCTTAATAAACTTTAATAAGCTTAGTACTTTTATAAAATTTTAATCTATTATATTAATTTTACTATTATAGTTTAAATTAATAAATATAAAGTAATTATTATTTATAATAACTTATTCTTTTATTTATAGCCTTTTACTAACTAAAATAAAGTTTAATAATCTTAAAGTGTTTTTTTAAAGGCCGTTTAAGCTTTTTCTTTACTCTTACTCTTTTTACCTTTATTATTAAAGTTATTATTATTATTAACCTTAATAAAGTTAACTTAAACGTCTTTTTTTAATAGCTTACTTATTAATTTATTAAAATATATAAGTAAGATATAGTCTTTCTTACTATAATAAAAACACTTTATATTATTATTACTTAATTTAGTATAACGTTTTAAGCTAAACTTATTTATAAATTATTTAAACTTTTAAGCCTTAAAAGCTTTTTAATAAAAGCTTAAATACTTCTTTTTTAATTTTTTATTAAAAGTCTTTTTTTTTCTTTTTTATATTAAGTATAGTCCTTTTTTTACTACTTATTTAAAAAGCTATCTTTTTAAAGTTTATTTATATACTTTAATACTTAGTACTAATTTATTATATAAGTTATACTTTTTAAAGTAAGGTTATATTTAATTTTATTACTTAGTCTTATATAAACTATAACTACTATAAATTTTTTAAGTAAAGGACTAATCTTCTTTTTTAATAAGCTTATATATATATAGTAGTTACTAAGGCTTTATTTTATAAGTTAGTAAGTTTTTTTAAATATATTACTATAGTACTAAATAAATTCTTTATTTTTAGTATTAGTATATTTAATTAAGTATTAAAAACGTTTTAAGAGTATAAGCTTAATATATACTCTTACTTTAGTAGTATATTAAAAAACTACTTTTAATAAATAAAAAAGCTTTATTTATAAATTAAAGCGTTATATTAATTTTATTAATATTTTAAAAGTATTATTAAGACATTAATTTAAATATATACTTTATTACTTTATACTACTTTTATTATTATAAATATATTAATAAATCTTTATACTTTTTAAATAGCTTTAACTTTAAGTTATATACTTAACTACTTACTTTAAGTAGTACTTAGTTACTAGTATATAATAAGGCTATAAAAACTATATCTTTACTTTTTAAATTATTTAAGTTTAGTTTTTAAACTTTAAAAGCACTTTATAAGTCTTTTATTAATAGTTATATAGTATATATAAGTATAGTCTTTTTACTTATACTATTTAACTTTACTTATAATTATACTACTTTTATATATATTATAAGTAATTATTAAAAACACGTTTAATAAGCCTTTAATATAGCTAATTTAACTATTATTTTATTATTTATAAATATTATTTTAATTAATATAGTTTTAATAAAGTTTTTAAGTAATACTTATATAGCTTTTATTATTTTAAAGCCTTAAAAATAATTAATAATTTAGTTATTATAAAAAAAGAATTCTTTTAAATAGTTAATAAAAAGAATTTATTAATATAAAAGTATTTATAAGATTAGTACTATATACTACTATAACTAAGTAAAAAATAATATTAACTTTATAATAACTAAATTATATATATATAAGTATATAAAAATAAAAATAAATTCTTATTTCTTTTATTAAAAAAGAGTATAATAGTACTATATAAATATAAAAAATATTTATTAGTTTACTTATTTTAACTAATTATAAAGAGTATTTAAAGACCTCTTAAAGTCTACTCTTAGTATCTTAAAATAGCTTACTACTATTTTATTCTTAAATTAATTATAGTAAGACGCTAGTAAATTAAACATTTAACTAATTATAAAGGGACCTTATAAGGACTTTAGATAGTCTATATATAGTGCCTTAACTACGCTTAGTTATACGGCGTTTATAAGTAATTCTTATTAAAATTATAATAATATATATAAGAATAAACTTTTATTTTTTTTATTAAAAAAAAGTATAGTAGTACTATATAAATATAAAAAATATTTATTAGTCTACTTAATCTAGCTAATTATAAAAAGCGCTTAAAGACCTTTTAAAGTTTATTCTTAATATTTTAAAATAGCTTACTACTATTTTATCCTTTAACTAATTATAGTAAGGCGTTAATAGATTAAACATTTAACTAATTATAAAAGGACCTTGTAAAGACCTTAGACGGTCTATATATAGTGCCTTAACTACGCTTAGTTATACGGCGTTTATTAATAATTCTTATTAAAACTGTAATATTAAAGTCTACTCTTAATATCTTAAACCGCTTACTACTACTTTATCCTTTAGCTAATTATAGTAGGACCTTATAAGGACCCTTAACGGTTTATACGTAGTAGCCTAATAGCGCTTAGTTACTAAACATTTACTAGTACTTCTTATTAAAACTAATATAAAACTACTTAACTATTAACATAAATTAAATTAATTAAAATAAAAAAGTAAACTAATTATAAAATAAAATACTATAATATAGCTTTATAATATTAATAATAAAATAAAAGTATATTTTTATCTACTTTATAATTATTTAAAAGGGTTACCCTAAATTTTAATATAAATAGGCGCTAGACTTTTCTATATAGTAACTATATTTTATTTAGTGCCTTTTTCGCCCACTTAAAGGCAGTAGCAATATTTGCTACCTCTAGTATTGTTGAGTTTTGTATTAAAATATCGAGAAAATGATCTAGATCCCTGCACAGATCATCGTCGTCGCCAATAGCTGTAAACCGTTGCCAGATAACGTTACCCCCATCGCCACGCTTTTTCTTTTTGTTGTTACTACTATTCGCATCACCTAATACTTTATAAGATTGTTCAAAAAGGGTGATAACGAGAATTTCAACAAATATGCGTGTCTTCGCTTGGAGACGAGCTAGCTGGAGACACTTCAGAACATCCAATTTCAAACAGCCAGTAGTAAGGAGATAGCCATACATCTTAGCCATGTTGATTAGTCGTCGTACATGCGTTGCCTCGCCGTCATCCCCATCATCATCCACATCATCCTCAGAAACCGGTTTATCAAATATAGGCTCGCCTAGTCTCTGGAACACTCTCCATAAACAAATACGGAAAGCCCGTGCCATTCCATTATCCGTCATGCACACTTGTTGTGCCACAAGTGCGTAGTAATGGTTGTAGAATTCCTCCGAACCTACACACCGAATCAGTACATTGGCAATCTCTCGTCTGTCATGTTTGTTGAGCCCTAGTTGGAGTAGTCGCCTGTGTGCGTCATTGCTGTCAATTGCTGTGAGTAGCGTTACAAAGATCGACCGCCGTGCAGATGTATTCATGCCCTGTTCGCGTGCAAGCTGCTCTAACCCCGCAACATCTGGCGCGGCATCATGCCACATCCCAAGTACGCCGTCGCTGTCGTCATCTTCTATGGTGATGTTCGTCTTCACCTTGTTTAATGTTACGGCTTTTTTCTTCTCCGCGTTCTGATGAATGTCACCCTTGCTCCTATCACTGGTATTACAGTCGCCATCGCCAATCCAGCTGGCACCCACCAACCACCACTTGCCGTTCTTATGAGCTTGTTCAATATCATTTAGACTTACACGAAGAGGCTGTATCATCTGTAGGTTCCTAGAATTAATGAGATCACGTAGTATTTTCCAAATCCGTTCTGCGTAGCCAAAGCTATTTCTATCTGCGTCGCGACCTGTTTTTTTCTGTCCCTTTCGCAATTCACGTAGCCGCTGGATCATATGCCGTGTGCGTGCTGACAACTTCCGTTCCCCACCTGCACTGACAACTGCGGATTGGATAAAAGAAATGACGCTCTCTAGAGAGCCCGGATCATCTTGCCGAAGTCGCTGTCCACTAACATCAAACAATCGCAGTAAAAGCTCCGTGTTCGTTTCTCTAAAGTCGCGCAAAAATATACGGATGTAGTCATATATCAAGTTTGGGCCAATTGTACGGAAGTTATACAGCTCCGCTAAGAGCCCCGTCAGATTCAAGAGAGACTTAGATGTATAAGTCAATGCTTGCTTCTGCATCTGAAACTTTCTGCTAGACCTGTCTGTGAACTTTGCATTGTAGTCATTGTATTTGAGTCGGAAAAGTAATGTACTCTGCTGAACAAAGTGTGCACCGAAGTCAATGCCTATGACATAAAAGAGTGCCGTAGCAAAGCCGGCAATTAGCATGATAGCAGAGCTGGACAGAGCGCCATCGATTGAAACCTGCTCTAGAAGTTTTTCCACCATTGTTTCCGTGACATACTGCCGCGGATAATCAAGGTACAGTTTCTCTACATCTCCAAGAATTGCCAACAAGTTGGATTCCGAGAGACGAGCAATTAAGCTATGAGCCTGTCGGCGCACTCGTGCTACAACCTCTGAGTCTTCATCAAGCGCCACTTGTTTTTGTCGCAATGCTGGCGGGATGTATTTTTTAATGATTGAAACTGGAACTGGCGCCACATATGGATTTTCACGCTGTCGATCACGAGGGGGGTGTTCGTTGTTGATCTTAGAATGTGCGGCGCTCTCGTTTGCATTTCGGTCTCCATCATTATGGACATCACTCAATTCACCCCTTAAACCATCCAAACCATCTTCGCTAGTAATCAACTCAATGTCGGCCTGGGTATCACTTTCGCTTTTGGTACCGTAGGGGAGTGCTCTCCTTCGTTTCATGCGAAGCCATCCCTCAACCTCGGCTTTCCGTTTCCGCTCTATAGTGTACTCATGGTCAACTTCACCGCCCAAATATGTATCAACAAGATCGTCAAGTCCATCCTCTTTAAATGCCCTAGGTAAAAATTTGCGACGTTCGATGCCAAGTTTTTGCTCCAGCCTTGCGATTTCTACATCGTCTTGTTTAAGCTGTTCGAGCAGCCGTTTTGAATTTCTTGTTAATGCGAGTGTTCTATGACCTGTTTCCCCGATATGAAGTTTTCGGGTTTCTTCACCATGTTTAGATGAAAGGCTTCTTTCGAAGGCGCTCTCGTCCGTTTCTCCAAGACTAATATAGTCGCCCACTACGTCAAAACCTCCCGTGGCTCCCGTTTTCAAAGGGCATCCATTCGTTTTAGAACTTCTATTTAACTTTTGTGAGTTCATGTTTCTGATAAGCTTTTACTTGTCAAGTCTTGTTGATGCTGCAGAAATTCGTCGTAACTTCCGAAGTTCCATAAAGAACTAGGTCCAAGTTAATAGCCGCTAATCGAAATAATTTTATTGTAAAGACTTAAATATCGTTGCTAACCTTTTAATAGAGAAGGGGCCTTGTTTTTTAAATACACTATCATGTTATTGCAGAAAAAAATTCATATAATATTAGTGTCAAATGTCAGCGTCCAATAATATAGATTAGTAATAAGCCCCTACTTACAGTGTATACATTTAAGTCACGTGCCCCTCTTCTGCACCCCCCCCCTTCTACACCACTTTTTTAGCCAAAAATCGCGCTTTCCTATATGCTTCACAACAGATAAAACGCGTGCATATACCCACGAAAACACACCTAATTAAGCTAATTTTTTATAGGTAGTAGTAGTATAAATAAATACACGGAAATCGACTTACAAAACGCGCTTGCTAACGTTAATCGTGGTATTGGCTTATAAAAAGTGGTAAAGCTTTATATTGTCTCTTACGAGTACTATACTCTTTAACACTGTGTAAATAGTGTATAAACGTATAAGAAGGGTGTTAAGCTGCTTTAGACACTTTTTTTATGCTAGGAAAGGAGCTTAGTATACTAGGTAGTTGTTTAAGCGTAGGTTAGGATATACTTTAACCTATTTATAGCTTTAAAAAGTTGTTATATATATACTAAAAGATAATAAGCTATAAAAACCTTAAGGAAAAGTATAGCTAACTTGTTTTTTTTACGTTACTTTAAAATATTGTCACAGGCAGGCAGGGAGGACGTCTACGAAGGTCTTGCGAAGACCGCGCACAGGAGTCGCGCAGACTTTATGGACGATGCGAATGCACGATGGCTAACCAGACAGATGGCAGGCGTCACATGACCTACGGACATGGGCAGGACCTGTGAGGATGCGCAGCAGTGGTCTGTGCTCGATTAAGTGGGGCAGTGGTAGATGCGCGCTCTGTGATTGGTCGAATAGATGTTAAGTCCGAAGGCTAAGGCCTAATTAGGACTAGTGTACTTAGTACTCCTTATATAGCTAGTCTGTCCCTTCTAGCGAATGTGGAGGGACAAGACTTAGTTCTTGCACAATACTACCCCTGCCTTTGGCCCTCTACGAGCGATTACTTTACTGACGTAGTCACCTGGTCCATCTACTGTCACAAATATATATTATAAAGGCTACTACTATTAAAAACTAAAGGTTTAAAAGTGCTTTTAAAGTAAATATTTAAGCTTTTTTACTTACTTTAATATTTTTAAAATTTGTAATATTTTTATTAAATATTAATATAATATAAATAAGACTAGGCTAGTAAAAGGTATAAGGATAAATAAGTTAATAATTAAAAGGGTTAAAAAGTAGTTTAAAGTTATTAAGTACTTTAATTTATATATTTAAATAATAGTATTTAAAAGTATATTAGTAATAAGTACTATTCTATAACGGTAAATAGACTAGGTAACTATATTAGTAAAGTAATCGATTATAAAAGGCTAAAGGTAAGAGTAGTATTATATAAAAACTAAGTCTTGTCTCTCTATATTTAGTAGAAGGGATAGACTAGCTATATAAGGGTAGTACTAAGTTACTAGTTCTAATTAGGCCTTAGCCTTTAAACTTAATAGCTATTTAACTAATTATAAAGCACGTATTTACTACTACTTTACTTAATTAAGTATAGACTACTACTATATATTTTTATAAGTCCTATCTATGTTTATAGGTTATATAACGCCTACTATTTATTTAATTAGCTATTATACCTTTATATTATTTATAACGTTTATATAATTCTTATATATAGTCTTTATAAGACCTTTATAAACGTCCTTTTTATTTATTTATAATAATTACGCCTTTTTTAAGACTAGTACTTTTAGGCTAGTAAGTATTAATTGTATATTTATAAATAACACTATATAGTATAGCTTAGTTGTTTTTATTTATAGTTAGTAATAGCGTTTTAAATTATAGAGTAAATAAGATATAAGGTAGACTTACTATTTTATTATATCCTTATTTTTATTTATTATAGCTTTTTAATAAAAACTTACTACTTTTAAGTATAAGCCTACTACTTTTAAGTATATTAATACTATTATAGATTTAATAAACAAGCTATATAAGGCTACGCCTTTACTTAGTTATTACTAAGTTACTTATTTAGTTTGTTACTAATTAAATTATACTATATATATTTATGTTTAAAACTTATAAAACCTTAGCTAACTTTAATAAAAATAGGTTAATTAGTTAGACAACTTCTACTCTACCTATTATAAGAACTATATACTTTTTATGTTTTTAGTCTACTTACTTAGCTAGCTTATTAGCCTTATAAATATAGAGTTTAATTAAGAATAAGAAAGAAAGCCCTTTATTAAATATTATAGTAATAACGGTTGTTATATTAATAGTACTAGTAGTAGTATAATTTATTAGGATAGCTATATTACCTTTATTTCAGGGCCTAGTTTTAATAAGGTTAGTAGTAGCCTTTATAATAACTACTATAATAAGTTTAAAGGCTAGGACGTTTTATAGCTTTAGCTTCTCTTACTTGTCTAAGCCTTTAATAGCCTTTTATTTACTTTATATATATTTTATTTGTTTAAAACGTTTACTTTTTTAATAGTTATACTAAGTATCTATTAGTATTAAGTATATATAGTATCTTTAACATTTATTATATACTTTACTAACAAAGTTGCCGCCTTCCTTACACTTTAACTACGTATTATCTTTAGCCTTTAGTACGTACTACTAATAGTATAAGGCTAAATATTAGCCTTATTATAAAGTATAACCCTTATACTATTATTTAAAGCCCTTACTAATTATACTTAGGTTTTTACATTAATAGTTAAGAATATAGTTAACCTATCTTTAGTTATAAACCGTACTAACGCTTAGGCTAACGTTTATAACGCTTTAGTTAAGGTCTAACATAGCCTAATAGCTGCCTTATAGTAGGTACTATTACTTTTCTACCTTGTTATAGCTAAGGTCTAAGCTTTAAAGAAGAGTATAAATATAGTCTTATAACGTTAATTTATAAAGTAGTGTTATTAGGCGTTAGTACTACTTAGTAGGCTTGTATTTAATATACGTTTACTAATATTATTACTAAAAAACCTTAGTTATACTTAAATTTAAGTTATTATAACGTCTTTTTAAAAGGACGTTAAGGTTATTCTTTTTAAAAGTAGTTAGAATATAGTATAAGTAAAGGGTTTTTAATAGGATTACTACTAAATATAAGTAATAAATCGACTTTTTATTACTTATACTTTTTAGTCTATTTTTTTCTTTTACTTATATTATAGTCTTTTAAAAGGTCTTCTTTTTCTTTTATTAGCCTTTATATTACTTATATAATAACTATAGTAGTACTTTATAATAGCTTGTTAAATATAGCCTATATCTTATACTATTACTTATTTATTATATTTTAGTAGCTAGCCTACTTATTTAACTAAGTACTAGTCTTCTTTTACCTTTTAATAATATCCTTTTACTTATTTTACCTTTTATTCTTACTTTAAGTCCTTTAAGTCTAGTATACTTAAAAGAGGTCTTTAAGTACTTATATATTACTTTTATAGCTTTAAAAGTAATACTAAAAAAACATTATATATATAGTTATATTTAATAAGTAGGGCTAATTAGTACGCCTATATACTAACTACGCTTAGTATTTATAAGGGTCTTATTTATTTTAGTACTAGTTTCTTATACTTAAAATAGAAATTTTTTATAAATAGTTTAACTAGGTTATTAACTTAAAACGTTTTAAAAGTGTAGTTCTTATTATAGTAGCGTTTATTATAGATTTAATAAGAATTACTTATAAACGCTATATAACTAAGCATAGTTAAGGCACTATATACAAACCGTCTAAAGTCCTTACAAGGTCCTTTTATAATTAGTTAAATATTTAATCTACTAACGTCTTACTATAATTAGCTAAGAGAAATACGTCTTAGCGGAAGGCGTAGAGTCAAGCTACGTGCAGCAATCTAAGTAGTTGAATAGGTAAGGCCTATAGTAAGGGAAAAAGAGTGTATTTCTTAGATGCTTAACAAAAGACTAGATAAAAGAGAGGAGGACTGTCCTTATATAGACGTAATCCGTTATTTTAATCTAGGTGTGTGTATGTACTAAAAACCCTAATACAAATATGTAATTAGTAATACCTTACGTAATTATATATTCTTAACATACCCCCTTAAACTTAACTAAGTTATTAACTTATTAACTTATTAAGTTTATACTAAAAGGGTTTTTTCTTTTCTTTCATAGTAGTAAAGGCTTGTTATTAAAAATTTAACTATAGTCTCTAGTTAAATTGGTTTTTTATAGTGCACTTTGTTTTTTATATATTAAAATAAAGAAGTAAAAGCCATTTAAATCTTTATTTGCCTTTATAACTATTATAAGCTAAGTTAAGTCTTTCTTAGTATTAAATTCCTTAAAAAAAAATAAAAAGGTAAGTAATAAGAACTTAGTTAAGCTTTATTTTATTAGACTATATTAAAGTCTAGTTAGTTAAGTTAAGTAGTGTTATAATACTTTAAGATCTTATAAGTAAATAACTCTTAACTAGTACTATTTTAGAATTTATAAGAAAACCTTTTAAGGTAAAAAACTTATAACACTTTATAGTCTAAAAAGGTGTCTTAAAAAGATAAATCCTTTTATAATTAACTATAAATTTATAGTTAAAGCGTCCTTTGCCCACTCTAACTTATCCTTTAACACCGGCTTAGTTAAAGGGTCGGCTAGCTGTTCTGTATTAGGTATATAAACTATTTTTAGACGTCCTGTATTAAGCTCGTCCCTAATCTAGTGATAGGTAACGTCTATATACTTGGTTTTATTATAAAAAGTACTAGCTTTAGATAAGTCTATAGCACTTCTATTATCCACTAATAAAGTAGGGATTACTTTAGTAACGTCTTCTTTTTTATTACTTATATATCTTAATAAATAATTTATTAAGCCTTTTAGGTACTTAGCCTCTTTACCAGCTTCCTTAACAGCTATATATTCTGCTTTAGTACTGCTTAGAGTAACTATGTCCTGCTTTTTTAATGACCAACTAAGTAGATTATTACCTAGTAAGCTAATATAACCAGTAGTGCTTTTTCTATCGTCTAGGTCAGAAGCATAGTCTAAATCAGAATAGACGTTAAGTATATAATCGGTGCTAGCCTTATAAGTAATGCCTAGTCCTAGGTACTTATTTAAGTAGCCCCAGATGTGGTCTAGTGCATTAAAATGCCCCTAGTCTAGATTTAAAGAAAACTTAAACATTTTTATAACAGCAAAGGTAATATCATACCTAGTTTTTAAGGCTAAATATAGTAAAGACCCTATTTACTGTTGATATAGTTTTATTTTAGCTGGTAAGGCTTTAGTCCTTTGATTTTTAACTAGCTTATAGCCTGGCGGGAGGGGTGTATCCCTATGCCTTATTTTATCTTTATAGAAGCGTTGAATTATATTTAGTGTATACTTCTTTAAGTCTATAGTTAATAAACCTTTATTAACTCTAGTAAAATTCATCCCTAAAAAGGTCTGTACTAGTCCTAGACTCTTTATTTCTAGCCTTTTATTTAGCTTAGAAATTAGTCTAGTTATAAACTTAATATTAGGACCTGTTACTATAAAGTCATCAATATAACATAGTAAGAAAACCTTTTCAGTCTTATGTAAAAATAAGCCTTCATCATAAGGAAAGACTATAAAGTCTTCCTTTATTAAAATATCTTTTAAGTGCCTATACCATAGTCTAGGTGCTTGTTTTAGACCGTATAAGGCTTTATTTAGTAGACAGACTTTATAACTATTAGTCTCGAAGCCTATAGGCTGTCTAACGTATATAGTTTTATCTATTTTCCCGTGTAAAAAAGCGTTTTTTACGTCGTATTGATTTAGGTCCCAGCCGTTATTAACAGCTAATAAAAAGACTAATCTATACGTCTCAGGACGACAGGTTGTACTAAAGGTCTCTAAGTAATCTACACCTAGTACCTGGCTAAAGCCTTGTACTACCCACCTAGCCTTATAGCGTACGGGTACGTTTTTATCGTCTGTTTTTAAGGCGTATACCCATCTACCCCCTAAAACGTGACCGTCTTTAAGTGGGTCGACTAAAGTATAAGTGTTTTAGCTTATTAAAAACTTAATTTCGTCCTTCATAGCTTCTAACCACTTATCTTTATTAGGGCTAGCCATAGCTTGTTTATAAGTATTAGGCTCATCTTTTAAATTAGTAAAAAGAATAGTTGCTTCTAAAGCTTCTAAATCTTTTAGTACTATAATAGTGTTTTTTATATAAGTTTTATATGCCTGTATGTCTTCTTTAGTTAAGGTAGGTAGTTCTATAACTAGCCTAGCCTTATTTTTAGTATTAGTTGTTTCTAAGGTTGTTTTTATCTTTAGCCTATCAAAGTTTGATTTAGTTGGCTGCTGTTTGATTTTTTAGACCTTAGGCTTAGTACTACTATAATCATCAGATTTTTCTACGTCTAATAGTATAGCTGTCGTCGTACTAGTATTATTTTTTAGGAAGGTATTGCTAATAAACTGATTTATTTGTGTTTTTAGCTCTTTTATATTAAGCCGGTTTTCTTCCTTTTCTATTATAAAGACGTCTCTAGACGTAATTATTTGCTTTGTCTTAGGGTTATATACTAGGTAGTGTCTAGTATCTAGTATATACCCTACTAAAATCCCTTTTATACCCTTAGGGTCTAATTTAGACTTAGAAGGGTCTTTATTTAGGTAATAAGCAGTAGAACCTATAGTTTTTAAGTAAGTTAAATCAGGTCTTACCCCATTTAGCTTTTCATAAGGTGATAAGAACCCTAGTAAGCTATAAGGTGTTATATTATATAACTCTGCTGCCGTCTTTGCTAGCTGTCCCCAAAGTAATTTAGGTAGCTTATTTTCCTTAGTATTAAGAAAGCAAAGTATTTTATTTACTAAAGTCTAGTTAATTCTTTCAATTATACCGTTACTTTCTTTAGTATAGGCAGGTGTTAGTATATAGCGTATACCCTTTTTATTTAAGTAGGCCTTAAAGTCCTTACTTAGGTATTCTGTACCATTATCTGTCTAAAAAAACTTTATTTTATTATTTTTAGTATTATTTTCAGCCTTATGCTTATAAAGCTTAAAAGCTTCTAAAGCGTCTAATTTCTTTTTTAGTAAGTAAAGGTCTAGGTACCTAGTCTTAAAGTCTAAGAAGGTAATAAAATACCTATAGCCCTTAAAAGTCTGTAGTGAAATAGGTCCACATATATCAGAGGCTACCCTTTCAAGGTAAGTATAGTCTTTATTAGTAAAGCTATTCTTATATACCTTATTTTTTAACTTACTTAGTAGGCAGGCTTCACAGTTAAGAACTAATTCTTCTGCTTCCTTAGTTAAGTCCGTTTTTAAGTTATTTTGTTTTATAACCCTTTTTAAATTAGCTAGTCCTATGTGTCCTAGTCTTTAATGTAATAGTTTAAGGCTGTTTTTATTCCCTTGGCTATTAATAGCTATAAGGGCTTGTTCTAGTTTTAATACCTTTCCTTTAGTAATATATAAATTATTACTATTAGTAGTATAGGCAGTAGTTAAAACCGTGTCTTTATTTTACTTATTTTTTATATATAAGACTGCTTTTTTACTTGTTATTACTAATTTAACAGTAGTAAGCTTTCTTAGACTTATTAAATTATAGCCTATTTCAGGCATATATAGACAGTTAGTAAGTCTTTTAGTTATTTTTGTGTCTAAAAATTGGACTAAGACGTCTCCTACCCCCTTAACTTTTAAAGACGCTGCTTCTCCCCATTTAGCAGTAGAGTCTTTATAAGTAAGGCTAATAAACAGATTTTTATCACTAATAGTATAACTAGTAGCCCCTGTATCTACTACAAAAGGTATAGAAAAGTCACTGTTTAATAGAATAGTCTAGTCTTTGTTTTTGTTTTTACTTAAAGCTTTTTTATTTTTATTACTACTTATACTATTTCTAGTTTAAACAACCGGCATAATTATGCCTAGATTTGTTATTAAGCAGTCTTTTTTATAAGGTTTTTTAAAAGAGGTGATTAGACTTACATTAGAGTCTAAATCCATTATATTAGTCTCCCTATTAGTCGATAACAACAACGACAGTAAGGGTGACCTAGGCGGTGGAAAGGGCACATCAGGTATTAGTCTAGTCTTCCTAGTACTAATAAGCACCTCGTCCTTCCTTTTTTGTTTTTTAGTCTTCCTAGGGTCAGACGAAGAGGCAGAATAGGTAGACAATGTGTCTTCCTTAGTCCTTTTAGTCCCCTTTAAGAAGAAGCATAAATCAGGCCAGTGGCCTAGTCTTTTGCAGTGTGAACAGAAGGATCCCTTTCCGTCCTAAGACGTAACCTTAGACGTAGTAGTCTAGTCTATCCTTTTTTGTTTTAAACCTTTTAGTTTAAAACCCTTTTTAGTCTAACTAGACTAACTAAGTAAGACAGTGTCTTCCTTGTCTTCGTCTTCGTCCTATTGTTTTACGCTGTGTAACTTCAGCCTTCTGTCTTCTTCTAATATACTTTGTAAAAGCGTATCAGTCGAGACAGTTTCTTTTTAAAAGGACATAGCCATACTAGCAATAAACGGTTCAAAAGCTTTATAGTTAAGCTTATAAAGAATAGAACTAGTTAAAAAGGCAGTAGGCGGCGTTAGCTTTTTTACATCCATTTCATTAAGTAGATATTGAACCTTCTTAACGAATTTCTGGGCACTCTTTTTAGTCTTATACGTTAAATCGTTAAAAGACTTAATAACTATATAGTTGGTATTAAACCCTTCTTTATAGTAGAGATTTTTTAGTGTCTCCTAGGCTACGAAGGCACTAGTAACACTAGACAGCTGGTGAAGAGGACCGTCTAGCATACAGTTTCTCATATAAGCTAAGGCCTTTCAGTTGCACTAAATCCTTTTTCCAGCATTCTTTTCTTCAGGGTAGTCCACAACAGCTTCATTCGTCCCTTTAGAATAGGCATTCAAGTAGTTATAGACTAAAGCCCCCCCTAGGTCCACAATGTCTAGGCTGGCTTAAAAGCGTACTAACCAAGTTACATAGTTTTGTCCCCCTTTTAGGTGATTTTTCAGGTTTAATTTAACCTTAGCCATTTTTCACAAATCAAAGAAAAGTGGGTACTAAATAAAAATTCAGACACACTACCAAAAATCCACCAAAAAATTCGCCGAAAATACCGTCGTGTAAAGGAAAAGAAGGAGATTCGAATGGTATAGCTTTCAAGTCGATCGGAGGGTTATTCGAAGAGTAAAAAGAAAAAGAAAAAGGTGAGTAAAAAGGTCTTATTGTAGAAAGAGGGTAAAAAAATAAAGATATTTTTAATAGGTGTAGACCTCTCTAATTCTTCAAGCAATCGAATAAAAAGGACCAGGTCGTTGATTAGTAATCAGGGTTTTCTTTCCCTTAAAAAGAAAAAAGAAAGAAAAGAAAGTAAAGAAAATAAGTAAAAAAAATAAGTAAGAGTGGCACGTAGTAAAGAGTTGCTACCATAAGAGAAATACGTCTTAGCGGAAGGCGTAGAGTCAAGCTACGTGCAGCAATCTAAGTAGTTGAATAGGTAAGGCCTATAGTAAGGGAAAAAGAGTGTATTTCTTAGATGCTTGACAAAAGACTAGATAGAAGAGAGGAGGACTGTCCTTATATAGACGTAATCCGTTATTTTAATCTAGGTGTGTGTATGTACTAAAAACCCTAATACAAATATGTAATTAGTAATACCTTACGTAATTATATATTCTTAACATTAGCTAAGGAATAGGATAGTAGTAAGCTGTTTTAAAATACTAAGAATAGGCTTTAAAGGGTTTTTAAGCGCTTTTTATAATTAGTTAAAATAAGTAGACTAATAAACATCTTTTATATTTATATAGTACTATTATACCCTTTTTTAATAAAAGGAATAAGAGTTTATCTTTATTTTTATATACTTATATATATATAATTTAGTTATTATAAAGTAAATATTATTTTTTACTTAGTTATAGTAGTATATAGTACTAATCTTATAAATACTTTTATATTAATAAACTTTTTTTATTAACTACTTAAAAAAATTCTTTTTTATAATAATTAAATTATTAATTATTTTTAAGGCTTTAAAAATAATAAAAACTATATAAGTATTACTTAAAAACTTTATAAAATTTATACTAATTAAAATAATATTTATAAATAATAAAATAATAGTTAAATTAACTATATTAAAAGCTTATTAAGTACGTTTTTAATAATTACTTATAGTATATATAAAAGTAGTATAATTATAAGCTAAATTAAATAGTATAAATAAAAAGACTATATTTATATATATTATATAACTATTAATAAAAGACTTATAAAATACTTTTAAGATTTAAAAGCTAAACTTAAATAATTTTAAAAGTAAAAATACAGTTTTTATAGCCTTATTACGTATTAGTAGCTAGACACTATTTAAAGTAAGTAGCTAAGTATATAATTTAAAGTTAAAGCTATTTAAAAAGTATAAAGATTTATTAATATATTTATAGTAATAAAAGTAATATAAAGTAATAAAGTATATATTTAAATTAACGCCTTAATAATACTTTTAAAATATTAATAAGATTAATATAGTACTTTAACTTATAAATAAAGCTTTTTTTATTTATTAAAGGTAGTTTTTTAATATACTATTAAAGTAAGAATATATACTAAGCCTATACTTTTAAAACGTTTTTAACGCTTAGTTAAATATATTAATATTAAAAGTAAAGAATTTATTTAGTACTATAGTAATATATTTAAAAAAATCTTATTAACTTATAAAATAAAGCCTTAGTAACTATTATATATATATAAGCTTATTAAAAAAAAAGATTAGTCCTTTATTTAAAAAATTTATAATAGTTATAGTTTATATAAAACTAAGTAATAAAATTAAATATAACCTTATTATAAAAGGTATAACTTATACTATAAATTAGTACTAAGTATTAAAACGTATAAATAAACTTTAAAAGGATAGCTTTTTAAATAAGTAGTAAAAAAAGGTAGTACTTAATATAAAAAAAGAGAAAAAGACTCTTAATAAAAAACTAAAAAGAAAGTATTTAAAGTTTTATTAAAAAGCCTTTAAAGCTTAAAAGTTTAAATAATTTATAAATAAGCTTAACTTGAAATATTATACTAAATTAAGTAATAATAATAAAGTGTTTTTACTATAATAAAAAAGGCTATATTTTACTTATATATTTTAATAAATTAGTAAGTAAGCTATTAAAAAAGAATGTTTAAGTTAACTTAATTAAAGTTAATAATAACTTTAATAATAAAGGTAAAAAAGGTAAGAGTAAGGAGAAAGCTTAAGTAGCCTTTAAAAAAACACTTTAAAGTTATTAAACTTTATTTTAGTTAGTAAAAGGTTATAAATAAAAGAATAAGTTATTATAAGTAGTAATTACTTTATATGTATTAATTTAAACTATAGTAGTAAGATTAACGTAGTAAATTAAAAATTTATAAAAGTATTAAACTTATTAAAGTTTATAAGGCTTTTACTACTTATATAAGTGCTTAGTAACTTAAAGCTATAAGTTTATAGTATATAAGTAGTTATAATTTAACTATTAAATACTAGTTAAAAAGAATATTAGATTACTTATTATTATATAAGACTAAACTATATTAATAGTAATATATTAGTACTTTTAAGTATACTAACTTTATTAAATAAAAAAATGTTATTATATTTTACTAGTAAGAAGTAGTAGTTTTATAAATTAAAGGTTAAACTGATAAAGACTTTTTAAAAAGGTATAATAAATACTACTACTTATTATATATTAGTATAAGTAAAAGAATTTACTAATCTTTTAAATAAAAAGCCTTAAAAGGACTATAAAAGGCTTATAAAGGTCTTGCTTAAGCTTTATAAATATAAGGACGTATTTTTTATAAAGAATACTACTAGCCTATTAATTTACTAAAGTATAAACTATATAATTAATTTACTACTTAGAATATAACTACTATATAAAGAACTATACTTTTTATTTTAAAAGGAGCTTATTATACTTTAAAAGTACTTATAAAAGGTACTATAAAAAGGATAAATTTAAGACTTAAAAAGCCTTATAAGCTTTTTAGTCTTATTTATACTAAAACGTAATAGTACTTTATAATTATATATTAATTATTATAAACTAAATAAGATTATATTTAAAAATTAGTACTTTTTATCCTTAATCTTTAAAATTTTAAATAAGACTAAAAGCTATTAAGTTTTTTTAACTATAAATATAAAGAATACGTTTAATAAAATATAAATATATAAAAAGGATAAGTAAAAGACTATATTTAAAATATAGTATAGCTATTATAAGTATTTATATTACAGTTTTAACAAGAATTACTTATAAATACTATATAACTAAGCGTAGTTAAGACACTACACACAGACCGTCTAGGATCCCTACAAGGTCCCTCTATAATTAGTTAGGTGTTTAGTTAGCCAATGTCCTACTATAATTAGTTAAAAGACAAGATAGTAGTAAGCTGTTTTAAAATACTAAAAGTAGGCCTTAAAGGGTCTTTAAGCGCTCCTTATAATTAGTTAAAATAAGTAGACTAATAGATATCTTTTATATTTATATAGTACTACTATACTCTTTCTTAATAAAAGGGATAAGAGTTTATTCTTGTTCTTATATACTTATACGTATACGATTTAGTTATTATAAAGTTAATATTATTTTTTACTTAGTTATAGTGGCGTATAGTACTAACCTTATAAATATCTTTATAATTTAGTAATACCTTTTAAGTTAATTAATGCTTTAATAATATTTTAAAGTTATATTTATAAAGTACTTAAAGGCTTAGTAAATAAAATTTATATTATTTATTTAAATAATAAAAAGGAGTATATAAAGTACTTAAAGTAAGTATTAGATTAACTAAAAGAAGTAAGGCTATTTATTAATTAAAAAAAGTGCTAGTTTTATAAAAAGAAGGTGTTTTTCTTAAGCTTTTTACTATCCTTTAATAAAGTTTATATAAAGTTTATATAAGTTAAAATAGTTATAAAGTAGTAAATACTTAAGACTTATTATAATATTTAAGTATTTATTAGTTTTTATAATTTTTATTACTAATTTATTTATTGTTTTACTAATAAGGCTTAACTATTAATAAAGTATTTAAAGGGCCTAGTTAAAAGTTAGAAGCTTAAAAGACCCTTATAAAGGCCTTATAAAAACTAAGTATTTTAGTAGTTAAAGTAAGCGTTTATAAAAGCGCCGTTATTAAAGTATTATAACCTATAATACCTAGTTTATATAAAGACTAATACGTCTACTTTTATATTAGTAAAAATACTATTAAGTACGTATTACGTACTAGTTTACTAACGTAAGAGGAAATACACTAATAACGACTATATATCGTCCTTAGTATATACACTCTAAATAAAAGAAATAACAAATAAAGCAAATAACTATAATATATTAATAATTATATATAATTCTTATATATTAGTAAAAAGTATATAAATATAAAGTTAGTTAATTCTTATTTATTTAAAACTATAGAATGTTCCTTATTTATAGTATATTATTTAGTAATAGTATAAAACTACTTATTATATATATAACTATATACACTATTAACAACTATTATAGTATATAGAATAGTATAAGGAGGGACTATTAACTAATTAGTTAATAGTCTTCCTTTTATACTATGCTCTATAAGCGGCTTATTAGTAGGTAAGGACAAGGGAGACGTACTTATAGGCGTTACACGTAAAAACTTGTATAGCTAATTCTATCTATTAACTTCTTTTTCTATTTATATATTTTTCTAGTAGCTACGTCTTATCTACTTATACCTTTTAAAGTAGAGGGTGTTAAGGCAAAGTCTTAACCTAATTTACCCCTTATTTTAAGGACGGGTACTATAACGTTAGTAATAATACGTACTCTACACTTACTATCCTAGCTAAATAACGTAGATATTTAGTATTTAGTAGCCTTTTAGTCTTAAAAGTTAAAAGGTGTAAAGCTACGGTATAGTACTCTTAATTAAGAGTTAATAGTAATTATTATATCCTTTAAGAAATAGTAATAGTACTTAAAAAGGGCTAAAAGTATAAAGGTCTTAACTAACTATCCTAATTTATAGGCGTTTTTATAGTAAACAAATTTAAATTATTACTAAGTATGCTAGTATATATATTTAATACTATTTAATTTTAAAATTAAGTATTGTTTAAATAATAAAAATTTAGTTAATAGCTTATTATATTATTTTAATTATAAAAAAGAGTAAGACTAGACAAATTACTTATTTTTATTACGTTAAAAGGTTGCTGCTTTTACTAAAAGTAGTATCCTAAAGGACCTTAAAGAACTTATAAAAAAACTAAGTAGCTTATCTTTTTATAAAGAATAAGTATTTAAATTTATTATAAATAGTTTAAGTAAAACGGTTAATATAGCTAACTTAAAAGACAACTTAATTAAAGTACTAAAGTATATATACTTAATAGTTATTTATAGTATAAGTAGTTATAGTTATAACTATAAAAAAGTTAAAAGAAGGTAAGAAGCCTTTTACTTTATTTTATAAGTTTATTCTTATAGCTTAACTATTAAACTCCTACTTATAAAGTAAAAAAAAGGTATATTAAAACTATATAGACTATTTTTAAGGTTAGTTTTTAAACTTTATAAAGTTACTTTATTAAAAAGAATAAGTAGTTATATTAAACTAAAAAGTATTATAATATAAAATTATTTATTAGTATTATAAGTTAAAAATAGTTAAATATAGTAGTATTATAAAAATAAAAAACTTATTTTTTATTATTATTTTTAAATAAGTGTTAATGTAAATATTAAAAGTTTTATATATACTTATTATATATACTAAACTACTAAGTTAAGAAAGTATAAGCTATATAATTAGCTTTAGCCTTTATTAGTCTTTAAAAGGCTTTAATAAAAAGTATTAATAAATTTTATTACTAGTTTTTTTTTAGTCTTTAATAGTAATTAAAAGCTAAATACTATATTAGTAGTAGTAAATAAGTATATAAAAATATATTAGTTTTTACTAGTATTTATTACTATAACCTTTATAAAGCTTATATATTTACTTTATATAAAGGTTTAACTATATTTTAAGTAGTTAAAAAGTATTATTTTAAATAAAAAAGTAGTTTTTATTAACTAGTACTAATAAAAGCTATATAATATTACTTAATTTAAGTTAAAACTATTTATTACTTTTTACTTATAAACTAATAATTAAATTAAAAAAGTTAATTAAACTTTAAAATAGTACTTTTATTACTATATAATAAAAAATTAAAATAACTAGTTAATACTTTTTTTATAATAAAGTTTACTTTAAATAATATAATAAATTAATTAATAAATAAAATACTATTTTATATACTTTATAACTATTATTTTATAATTTATAAAAGTATTAAAAATATTATTTATAAAAAAAAGTATTAATAGTAATTAAACGTATTTTAAAGCTATAAGTTATAAAAAAAAAGTATTAAAACACTTATAATATATATAAAAAATATAAAAGCGTTATTATAATATAAAGTACTTATTAAAAAAGTATAATAATAAGAACTTAGTACTACTATTTACTTAAAATTTAAAGTTAAAAGTGTTTAGTTAAAAGTAAAAGTTAAAGTTTATTAAAGTTTTTTATATATTAAAAAAGATTAGTTTATAAATATATTATTTTATACTTTTATAATAGTATAAAAGACTATATAATATATTTTTAATATTTTTATTAAAACTTTAAATAAACCTTATAAGTATTATAAAGCCTTTACTAATATTATTATTAAAAAAAGATAATAATAAGTAAAAGGTAAAAAAGGTATTAGGCTATAAAATATAGTATAAAAAGCTATATTACTTAGTATAGTAAAAAGGATAGCCTTTTAAATATAACTAATAAGTTATTATAATAGTTATAAATATACTAATTACTATAAAAAAGTAGTAAAAAATATAAAAAAAAGGCTTATTAATATTAAAATAAGTTTAAAAGTCTTTATAAAAAAGAAAAAAAAAAGACTAAAAAAGGTTTAGTAAAAAAGTATAGTAATATAATATTATTATAATAATAAAAAACTATAAAAAAATAATAATATATTTAACTATTATAAAAAGACTTTTAAAAGCCTACTTATAATTTAAAAAAAAGAGTAGCTTATTAACTACGTCTTAATATAAAAATAGTATATAAAGGCGTATTTTAACTACTAATACTTATAATAACTTATACTATATATATAAAATAGTAATAAAGTAACTTATACTTAGTTTAAAGTATAAAAGGTAGTTATAGCCTTATTTATTTAATAACGTATAGTATATATAAGTAATAGCCTTATACTTTATAAACAACTTATAACTAGTTAGTAGTAGTTAAAGGTTAAAGGAATAAATATATATATACTATCTTAAGCTTATATAGCTTACTATACTTTATATAGTAGTTTATAACTATAAAGGCTAAACTTTAAATAGTCTTTTAAACTACTTAATAATAGTAGTAAAAGCTCTTTTTTTAAAGGATCCTTTAATCTTTTAAGTAGGCTATAACTAAGGCCTACTTACTAAAATTAGCTAAGTAGCTTATTATTAATATAAAGAACTATCTTATTAATATAATTAAGCTAGTAAATAATAAATAAAATATTTACTAATATATAATGTATATTAGTATACTACTTATTTATATAGTTATTACCCTTTTAAAAGCTAAGACATTATATTAAAAAAGGTAACTTAAGTAGCTTATTTACTAGCTTCTTTATCTAGGCGTTAAAGCAGCCTAAGTATATAAGTTTATTATTAAAAGGTTAAAGGTATTTTAAGTTCTTACCTTACTTAAATAAAGGAATAAGTAAAGGCGTTATTAAGAGCGTTATAAAGGCTTAAAGAAGGTTAAGGGCTAGACTTAACTTGCTCTTAAGGTCCTTAACGTTATTAGTATACCTTAGTAATAAATTATTTAGTATATATAATAGGCTTTAAATACTAGTACTAAACTTACTAAAGAAAGGTAAAAGGCCTACTAAGAAGCTTATTAAAGACGTCTAATTTAATAAATTAGACGTTTAAGGTATAAGTAATAGCTAAATAAGTATAGGCGTTATTAGCCTTTAGGTTTTAATAGTAGTAAGTAAAATAAAAAAAGGTAACACTTTTAATACTATTAGTATAGCTATACTATATAATAACTAAGAAACCTTTTATAGTATATTGTTTAGTATAAAGGCGAAAATAGTCTATTTAATACTTAATATAAGCGTTAAGGCACTAATAAAAAGTAAATATTAAAATATAAAGGCTAGCTTTAGTTCTTATATATATATAAGCTTTATAATAGTCTTATTTTTACTCTTAGTAGTAATAAGGCTTTAAAGTATAAAGGTCTTTTTAAAGTACTTTAAAAAGGTATATATTATAAATAAAAAGTTAAATAGTAGATTATTAATAAAAATTAAATAGTCTTTAAACTATTTAATAGCTTAGTAAATTATTAATATTATTATAATTTAGTAGTAGCCTTATAGTCTTTACTTTTTCTTTTAAAAGTACTACTTATTATAATAAATTTTAGTAATATAAAAAGTAAAAAGTAAGTACTATTTATATAATATAATAAAATTTACTTTATAAGTAAGTAAAAGCAAACTTATAACGTTTATATAATAAAGTAAATTTTATTATAAATAAAATAAAAGTAAATTTACTATACTTAATATATACTAATAATAAGCTTTATTATATAAGCTAACCCTTTATAACTTTTAAATAAAGCTTAAAAAGTTCTTAATAGTATTATTAACGTTAATTAACTTTACTAAATATAAATAGTATAATATAACAACTATCTTATAAGTATTAAGGCACTTTTATTTTATTAAGTTTTTCTTTTAGTTACTTTATTACTAATAAGAGTTAAAAACAACTTTAAAAAAAGGAGGAAATAATTATTATAGTTTTAATAAGAATTATTTATAAACGCTATATAACTAAGTATAGTTAAAGTACTATATATAAACCGTTTAAAGTCCTTATAAAGTCCTTTTATAATTAATTAAATATTTAATCTACTAACGTTTTACTATAATTAGTTAAAAGATAAGATAGTAGTAAGCCTTAAAGAGTCTTTAAACACTCTTTATTATTAGTTAGAATAAGTAGACTAATAAACATTTCTTATATTTATATAATACTACTATATCCCTCTTTAATAAAAAAGATAAGAGTTTATTCTTGTTCTTACACACTTATATATATACGATTTAGTTATTGTAAAGTAGATGTTATCTTCTACCTAGTTATAGTAGTATATAGTATTAACCTTATAAATTCCTTTATAGCGTTTTTATTTTTTTATTATAAACTCTTAGTGTTTTTAAAGGCTATTCTTAATTTTTTATAAGCGTTTTAGTTGTCTTATTATAGCTAGTGTTAAGTTACTTTATTATATTATTACTAATATTACTATTAGTACTAAATTACTTTATTATATTACTTCTTTATTTTTTTATAACACCTTTTTTATAAGTAGTACGTTTTTATACTACATAAATAAGTCTAATTTTTTACTAATTAAGGCTTTAAATAAGAAGTAGTTTATTATAACGTTAATAGCGTTATTATAAGCGTATTAGGCTTTCTTTAATAGGTATAACTAGCTTACTTACTTATTTATAACAAAGTAGTATAAGTATTACTTTAATATTTAATTTACCCTTTTTATTTATTTATTTATTTATAAGTAAAATACTATTAATAGTCTTTATTTAATCTTTATATAATAGTAAAATTTAAACTAAAAGGTGCTTATAAATATAAAGCCTTTATTTAATATAATACCTTTTAATATTCTTTTAAACTATAAAAAAACTTTTTAGTATATAATTTTTATTAAGTTAATAAAGGTTAGTTTTATAATTACTATAGTAAAAATAGTATACTTTATAAAACAGTTTACTATATTTAGTATTATATTTATATTATTAGTATTTTTATTTATTAATTTTAGTAAGTTTATAATTAAGTTTATTAATAGTTCTTTAAATAGTTTTTTTAATAATAAAAGTAAGTTTAGCTTATTATATAACTTATATTTTTTAATTACTTACTTTTAATAAACTAAGTATATTATAATATTCTACTTTATATTTTTTAATATATTTTTTTAAAAAAAGTGTTTAAATAATAGGTTAGTTATTTTTATAATATTAAAATATTTAACTAATAAGTTATTATAGTAAAGCTTTAATAGCTTATCTTATATAAAAAGGCTTACTATAACTTATAACTTTTTACTTAAGGCTATATATAATAATATCTTATTTATTATAATAAACTATTTATTTTATATATTATTTATATAAGTTAAATATTATAACTATACTTATATTTAAGGATTTTTATATTAAGTAGTTATAATAACTTTATATAACTCTTTACTTAGTTTAAGCTTTAAAGGTTATATAGTAAAAACGGCTATTATTATATAGTACTATAAAAGCTTAGTAAGTATAATACTTTTATTTATACTTATTATAGTTAAACTTTATATTAATATTATTATATTTATAATATTACTTTTAAAACAATTAATAGTATTTAGCTATATAGTAAGGTTATTTTATTATAAGACTAAGCTTTTTAGTTCTTTATTTAGTATTAAAATAGTTACTTTAACTTTTAAGTTAAGGTAGTAGTATAACGGCTTTATTAAAGTAATTAGCCTTATATTTTTAATTAAGATCTTTTTTAACTTATTAGCCTTTTATATATTTTATATATAAAATATATAAGACTTTAACTTTTTTATACCTTTAAAATATTAGTAGTATTTATATATTAACTAAGTTTATAGCTATATTAGTATTATTTAATAGCTATACTACTTATATATAAACTTTATATTAGGTTTATATAACTTATATTATTTATATAATCTAACTATTTTAATAGTATATTTATTAAGTTAGTTAATTTAAGTTAGTACTTAATAATAAAATTAAAAAAAGCTAAGTATATTACTTATTTAACTTATTTACTATTAAATTAAGGCTACTATATAAATATATAAAGGTTATTATAGTTAAATAAGACTTTTATAACGTCTTTACTATTATTTAAATAGTGTTTTTACTAGTAAAAAGTCTTTATTATAATTAAAAGCTTTTAATTTAAAGTACTATAGTTTAATTTTACTCTTTATAACTTATATAATTAAAAAGTTATAAAATACTACCTTCTTTTTTTATTAGATTATAAAATAATTACTTTTAATACTATATTTATATTACAGTTTTAACAAGAATTACTTATAAGCGTTGTGTAACTAAGCATAGTTAAGGCACTACGTACAAACCGTCTAGAGTCCCTATAAGGTCCTCCTATAATTAGTTAAATGTATAATCTACTAGCGCCCTATTATAATTAGCTAAGGGATAGAATAGTAGTAAGCTATTCTAAGATATTAAGAGTAGACCTTAAAAGGTTGTTAAACGCTCTTTATAATTAGTTAGAATAAGTAGACTAATAAACATTTTTTATATTTATATAGTACTATTATACCTCTTCTTAATAAAAAAGATAAGAGTTTATTTTTATTTTTATATACTTATATATATATAATTTAGTTATTATAAAGTTAATATTATTTTTTATTTAGTTATAATAGTATATAGTACTAACTTTATAAATATTTTAAATATTATTATATTAATAAACTTTTTTTTTAACTATTTAAAAGAATTCTTTTTTTATAATAATTAAATTATTATTTATTTTTAAAGCTTTAAAAATAATAAAAGTTATATAAGTATTACTTAAAAACTTTATAAGGTTTATACTAATTAAAATAATATTTATAAATAATAAAATCGTAGTTAAATTAGCTATATTAAAGGCTTATTAAATACGCCTTTAATAATTACTTATAGTATATATAAAAGTAGTACAGCTATAAGTTAAATTAAATAGTATAAGTAAAAAGACTATATTTATATATATAATATAATTATTAGTAAAAGACTTATAAAGTGCTTTTAAGGTTTAAAAGCTAGACTTAAATAATTTTAAAAGTAAAAATACAACCTTTATAGCCCTATTATATATTAGTAGTTAAGCGTTATTAAAAGCTAGTAGTTAGGCGTATAACTTAAAGCTAAAGCTGTTTAAAAAATATAAAGATTTATTAATATATTTATAATAATAAGAGTAGTATAAGGTAATAAGGTATATATTTAAATTAGCGCCTTAATAGTATTCTTAAAATATTAATAAGATTAATATAACGCTTTAACTTATAAATAAAGCTTTTCTTATTTATTAAAAATAGTTTTTTAACACGTTATTAAAATAAGAGCGTATACTTAGCTTACACTTTTAAAACGTCTTTAACACTTAGCTAAACACGTTAATATTAAAAGTAAAGAATTTATTTACTACTATAGTAATACGTCTAAAAAAATCTTATTAACTTATAAAATAAAGCCTTAGTAACTACTATATATATATAAGCTTATTAAAAAAAATTAAACCTTTACTTAAAAAATTTATAGTAGTTATAGTTTATATAAAACTAAATAATAAAATTAAATATAATCTTACTATAAAAAGTATAACTTATATAGTAAATTAATACTAAGTATTAAAGTATATAAATAAGCTTTAAAAAGACAGCTTTTTAAATAAGTAATAAAAAAGGACTATACTTAATATAAAAAAGGAAAAAAAGACCTTTAATAAAAAACTAAAAAGGAAGTATTTAAGCTTTTACTAAAAAGCCTTTAAGGCTTAAAAGTTTAAATAATTTATAAATAAGTTTAGCTTAAACCGTTATATTAAATTAAGTAGTAATAATATTAAGTGTTTTTACTATAGTAAAAAAGGCTATATTTTACTTATATATTTTAATAAATTAGTAAGTAAGCTATTAAAGAAAGATATTTAAGTTAACTTTATTAAAGTTAATAATAATAATAACTTTAATAATAAAGGTAAAAAGAGTAAGAGTAAAAAAAAAGCTTAAATAGTTTTTAAAAGAACACTTTAAGATTATTAAACTTTATCTTAGTTAATAAAAGGCTATAAATAAAAGAATAAGTTATTATAAGTAATAATTATTTTATATTTATTAATTTAAGCTATAATAGTAAGATTAATATAGTAGACTAGAAATTTATAAAGGTACTAGGTTTATTAAAGTTTATAAGGCTTTTACTATTAGTATAAGTGCCTAGTAACTTAAAGCTATAAATTTATAATATATAAGTAGTTATAATTTAACTACTAGACACTAACTAAAAAGAATAACTAATTACTTATTATTATATAAGACTAAACTACGTTAATAGTAATATACTAGTACTTTTAGGCATACTAACTTTATTAAATAAAAAGATGTTATTATACTTTATTAATAAAAAGTAGTAGTTTTATAAATTAAAAGTTAGGCTAGTAAAGACCTTTTAAAAAAGCGTAATAAATACTACTATTTATTATATATTAGTATAAGTAAAGGAATTTATTAATCTTTTAAATAAAAAGCCTTAAAAAGACCTTAAAAAGCTTTTAAAGATACTACTTAAGCTTTATAAATATAAAAACGTGTTCTTTATAAAGAATACTACTAGTCTACTAATTTATTAAAGTGTAGACTATATAATTAATTTACTATTTAAAATATAACTATTATATAAAGAACTATACTCTTTATTTTAAAAAAAGCTTATTATATTTTAAAAGTACTTATAAAAGGCACTATAAAAAGGATAAATTTAAAACTTAAAAAGCTTTATAGGCTTTTTAGTTTTATTTATACTAAAACGTAATAGTACTTTATAACTATATATTAATTACTATAAACTAAATAAGATTATAGTTAAAAATTAGTACTCTTATAAAGTTCTTTTAACTATAGATATAAAGGATATGTTTAGTAAAATACAAATATATAAAAAGAATAAGTAAAAGACTATATTTAAGACGTAGTATAGTTACTATAAGTATTTAGTAATACCTTTTAAACTAACTAACACTTTAATAACCTTTTAAAGTTATATTTATAAAGTATTTAAAGGCTTAGTAAATAAAATTTATATTATTTACTTAAATAATATTCTAATTTATTTAAAAAATAAAAAAGAGTATATAAAGTATTTAAAGTAAGTATTAAATTAATTAAAAAAAGTAAGGCTATTTATTAATTAAAAAAAGTACTAGTTTTATTAAAAAAAAGGTGTCCTTTTTAAGCTTCTTACTATCCTTTAATTAAGTCTATATATACCTTATATAGGTTAAGTCGGTTATAAAGTAATAAACGCTTAAGACTTACTATAATATTTAAGTATTTATTAGCTTTTATAATTTTTACTACTAATTTATTTATTATTTTACTAATAAGGCCTAACTATTAATAAAGTACTTAAAAGGCCTAGTTAAAAGTAAAAAGTTTAAAAGACTCTTATAAAGGCCTAGTAAAGACTAAGTATTTTAGTAGTTAAAATAAGCGTTTATAAAAGCGTTATTATTAAAGTATTATAACTTATAATACCTAGTTTATATAAAGACTAATACATTTACTTTTATATTAGTAAGAATACTATCTTAGTTAAACAACGTAGGTATTTAGTATTTAATAGCCTTTTAGTCTTAAAAGCTAAAAAGTATAAAGCTATACTATAGTACTTTTAATTAAAAGTTAATAATAATTATTATATTCTTTAAGAAATAGTACTAGTACTTAAAAAGAGCTAAGAGTGTAAAGGTCTTAACTAATTATACTAATTTATAAATATTCTTATAATAAACAAATTTAAATTATTACTAAGCGTATTAGTATATATATTTATTACTATTTAATTTTAAAATTAAGTATTATTTAAGTAATAAAAATCCGGCTAATAGCTTATTATATTATTTTAACTATAAAAAAGAGTAAAACTAAATAGATTACTTATTTTTATTATATTAAAAGGTTGCTACTCTTACTAAGAGTAGCGTTTTAAAGGACCTTAAGAAACTTATAAAGGAACTAAATAGCTTGTCTTCTTATAAAAAGTAGGTGTTTAGATCTATTATAAATAGTCTAAATAAAATAGTTAGTATAACTAACTTAAAAATAACTTAATTAAAGTACTAAGGTATATATACTTAGTAGTTATTTATAGTATAAGTAGTTATAGTTATAATTATAAAAAGGCTAAAAAAAGGTAAAAAGCTCTTTATATTATTTTATAAGCTTATTCTTATAGCTTAACTATTAAACTTTTACTTATAAAGTAAAAGAAAAGTATATTAAGACTATATAGGCTATTTTTAAGGTTAGTTTTTAAACTTTATAAAGCTGTTTTATTAAAAAGGATAAGTAGTTATACTAGCTTAAAAAGTATTATAATATAAAATTATTTATTAATACTATAAGCTTAAAATAGTTAAATATAGTAGTATTATAAGAATAAAGAACTTAGTTTTTTATTACTACTTTTAAATAAGTGTTAAAGTAAACGTTAAAAGATTTATATATACTTATTATATATACTAAACTATTAAGTTAAAAAAGTATAAGCTATATAATTAGCTTTAACCTTTATTAGTCTTTAAAAAGTCTTAATAAAAGGTGTTAATAAATTTTATTACTAGTTTCTTTTTAGTTTTTAATAGTAATTAAAAGCTAAACACTATATTAATAATAGTAAATAAGTATATAAAGATATATTAGTTCTTACTAGTGTTTATTATTATAACTTTTATAAAGCTTATATATTTACTTTATATAAAGGTTTAATTACACTTTAAATAGTTAAAAAGTATTATTTTAAATAAAGAAGTAATTTTTACTAACTAGTATTAATAAAAGCTATATAATATTACTTATATTAAGTTAAGACTATCTACTACTTTTTACTTATAAACTAATAATTAAACTAAAAAAACTAATTAAACTTTAAAATAATACCTTTATTACTATATAATAAAAAATTAAAATAACTAGTTAATACTTCTTTTTATAACAAAGTTTACTTTAAATAATATAATAAATTAGTTAATAAATAAAATACTATTTTATATACTTTATAACTATTACTTTATAATTTATAAAAATATTAAAAACGTTACTTATAAAAAAAGAGTATTAGTAGTAGTTAAGCGTATTTTAAAGCTATAGGCTATAAAAGAAAGAGTGTTAAAACACTTATAATATATATAAAAGATATAAAAGCGTTATTATAATATAAAGTACTTATTAAAAAAGTATAATAAAAAAAACTTAGTACTACTATTTACTTAAAATTTAAAGTTAAAAGTACTTAGTTAAAAGTAAAAGTTAAAGTTTATTAAACCTTTTTATATATTAAAAAAGATTAGCTTATAAGTATATTACTTTATACTTTTATAATAGTATAAAAAACTATATAATATATTTTTAGTATTTTTATTAAAACTTTAAATAAATCTTATAAGTACTATAAAGCCTTTATTAATACTACTATTAAAAAAAGATAATAATAAGTAAAAAGTAAAAAAAGTATTAAACTATAAAGTATAGTATAAAAAGTTATATTACTTAGTATAGTAAAAAAAATAGCCTTTTAAATATAACTAATAAGTTATTATAGTAGTTATAAATATATTAATTATTATAAAGAAGTAGTAAAAAATATAAAAAAAAGGCTTATTAATATTAAAACAAGTTTAAAAGTCTTAATAAAGAAGAAAAAAGAAAGATTAAAGAAGGTTTAGTAAAAAGGTATAATAATATAATATTATTATAATAATAAAAATTATAAAAATATAATAAAAAATTATAAAAAAATAATAATACACTTAACTATTATAAAGGGTCTTTAAAAGGCTTACTTATAGCTTAAAAAGAAAAGTAGCTAAATAGCTACGTTTTAGTATAAAAATAGTAAATAAAAGTAAATCTTAGTTACTAATACTTATAATAAATTATACTATAAGTATAAAATAGTAGTAAAACGGCTAAAACTAAGCTTAAAGTATAAAAAGTAATTATAGCCTTGCTTACTTAATAATATATAGTATTTATAAGTAGTAGCCTTATACTTTATAAACAACTTAAAACTAATTAATAGTAGTTAAAAGTTAAAGAAATAAATATATATATACTATTTTAAGGCTATATAGCTTATTATACTTTATATAGTAGTTTATAGTTATAAAAGCTAAACTTTAAATAGTTTTTTAAACTACTAAATAGTAGTAGTAAAAGCTCTCTTTTTAAAAGATTCTTTAGTCTTTTAAACAAGTTATAACTAAGGCCTACTTACTAAGGTTAGTTAAGTAGTCTATTATTAATATAAAAAACTATTTTATTAGTATAACTAGGCTAATAAACAACTAATAAAATACTTACTAATATATAATATATATTAATATACTACTTATTTATATAGCTACTACTTTTTTAAAAGCTAAGGCACTATACTAAAAAAGGCAACTTAGGTAGCTTGTTTACTAGCTTTTTTATTTAAACGTTAAAGTAGCTTAGATATATAGGCCTATTATTAAAAAGTTAAAAGTATTCTAAGTCTTTATTTTATTTATATAAAAGGATAGGTAAAAGTATTATTAAAGTTGTTATAAGGGCTTAATAAAGGCTAAAGGCTAGACTTAACTTATTTTTAAGGTCTTTAACGTTATTAATACGTCTTAAGAGTAAATCGTCTAACACGTACACTAGGCTTTAAACACTAGTATTAAACTTATTAAAAAAAGGTAAAAGGCCTATTAAGAAGCTTATTAAAAACGTCTACTTTAATAAATTAAACGCTTAAGGCGTAGATATTAGCTAGATAAATATAGGCGTTGTTAGCCTTTAAGCCTTAATAGTAGTAAATAAAATAAATAAAGGCAACACTTTTAATACTATTAGTGTAGCTATACTATATAATAACTAAGAAACCTTTTATAGTATATTACTTAGTATAAAGATAAAAATAGTCTATTTAACACTTAGTATAAGCGTTAAAACACTAGTAAAAAACGGATAATAAGGTGTAAAAACCGGCTTTAGTTTTTATATATATATAAGCTTTATAATAGTCTTATTTTTACTCTTAATAGTATTAAGACTTTAAAGTATAAAGGTTCTTTTAAAGTACTTTAAAAAGGTTTATATTATAAATAAAAGGTTAAATAGTAAGCTATTAATAAAAATTAAACAGTCTTTAAACTATTTAATAGCCTAGTAAGCTATTAGTATTATTATAATCTAGTAATAGCCTTATAATTCCTACTTCTTTTTTTAAAGGTATTATTTACTATAATAAATTTTAGTAATATAAAAAGTAAAAAGTAAGTACTATTTATATAATATAGTAAAATTTACTTTATAAGTAAGTAAAAACAAACTTATAACGTTTATATAATAAAGTAAATTTTATTATAAATAAAGTAAGAGTAAATTTACTATTTTTAATATATACTAATAATAGGCTTTATTATATAGACTAGCCTTTTATAACTTTTAAACAAAGCTTAAAAAGTTTTTAATAATACTATTAGTATTAATAAACCTTACTAAATATATTAGTATAATAAAGGCTACTACTATATATAAATATAAATAGTATAATATAACAACTATCTTATAAGTACTAAAACACTTTTATTTTATTAAGTTTTTTTCTTAGTTACTTTATTACTAGTAGGAGCTAAAAACAACTTTAAAAAAAGAAGAAGATAATTATTATAGTTTTAATAAGAATTACTTATAGGCGTTATATAACTAAGCATAGTTAAGGCACTATATATAAACTATTTAAGGTCTTTATAAAGTCTCCTTATAATTAGTTAAATATATAATTTACTAGCGCCTTATTATAATTAGTTAAAGGATAGAATAATAGTAAGCTATTCTAAAATACTAAAGGTAGACCTTAAAAGGTTCTTAAACGCTCCTTATAATTAGCTAGAATAAATAGACTAATAAACATCTTCTATATTTATATAGTACTACTATACTCCTCCTTAATAAAAAGGACAAGAGTTTATTCTTGTCCTTATACACCTATATATATACGATTTAGTTATTATAAAGTTGATGTTATCTTCTACCTAGTTATAAATACCTTAAATATTATTATAATTTAATATATTAGTTTTTATATAAATTAGTTTATTAAAGTTAAAATATTTTAATAATAAAACTTTTATAAATTTAGTCTTTAATTATTTAAAAGCTTTATAAACCTTAATATTTAATTATACTTTACTAAGCTTTTTACTATTTTTACTCTTTTTTAATAGTCTTAATAATAGTATAGTAATATAAGAGTAGCTTTAAATAAAACGTTTATAAAAGTTATAAAATTTGAAAAAGACTTAAATCTTTTAATAAAATATTAGTTTTAGCTATTTAGTAACTATATATACTTAATACTTATTTATTATAAAGCCTTTATATAATATTTAAAAGCTTAAGAATTTTACCTCTTTTTAATAAAATTTATATTTATTTTTATTAATATATAACTAAGCCTTTTTTAAACGTTTTAGTACTTTTTTTTAAATATTATATATACTTATTTTTTATCTTTAAAAAGACTAAGATATTATTAAAGTATATAATATAAATAGTGTTTACTAGCCTTTTTAATACGTTATTAATATAGTTTTAAAAAGTTATTAATATATTAGTTAGATTAAAGAAAAAGACTAAATATTTAAAGTAGCTATATTAAGTTTAAAAGGTAGTTTTTTATTTATTACCTTTTTTTATTTAAATTTAGTAGTAGGCCTTTTTAATATTTAATTTTAAAATAAATCTTATTCTTATATAACGCTTTATAATCTTTACTATTAAAAATAATAAATAATAATTTTTAATTATTACTTTATTTAAGCCTTAGTAGTTTATATATAATTATAAGCTTTTATTCTTTTTTAGTATAAATAAGATAAAGGCGTTAATAATACTCTTTAAAAGGCGTATATATTTAAAGGCTATACTTTTTACTAAGTAATTTCTTAACTCTTTTAACTCTTTTTATAATAAGAAGTATATAGCTTTATATAATAGTTACTATTCTTTTTTTAAGTTAATAGTATAATTAGTATTATAGTATAATAGTAGCGTCTTAATATTATTAAAATTTAAAACGTTATTATATTTATATACTAAGTATATAAGTAATTCGTTTTATTCTCTTTTTAATTCTTTAACTAATAACGTACTTATTATTACTATATATATAGTTATTCTTTCTTACTTAACTAATATTATAAAAGCCTTAACTATAATTACTCTAATCTTTTCCTTTATTACTTTAAACTACTAACTAGTCTTTATAAAGTTTAATTAAATAGTATACTTTTTAATTATTATTATTAATAAAAGTATTAACAGCCTTATTATATTAAGCAGTCTACTAATCTTAATATAAATTTATACTATACTCTTTTTTTATTCTTATATATTAATTAAATAAAATAGTACTTTTTATATACTACTTATATATACTATTTACTTATTATACACTTTTAATATTAAAATCCTTACTCTTATTTTTTATAAACTAAACTTTTTATTAAAGGTTTTACTAATTATATTTAATATAACAACTATATTTTATTTAATATTAACTAACTACTTACTCTTTATTCATACTTTAAATTAAAATATATTTACTATTAAAATCTTTACTATATTTTTAACGTTTTAACTATTATTAACACTATTTAGTTTTTTAATTATTTACTTATATTTAATAATTTAGCTATAATTATTTCCTTTTTATTTAAATACTTATTAGTTAAGTACTTATTACTATTATAAATATAATATTTTAGAATATAGCCGTCTTAATAAAGGTTTTTATTTTAAAAGCCTTTTTTTCCTTAATCTTGTATTTATAAGTGCTTTAATAATTACTTTAATAATTATTAATACTTAAATCTTTATTATATATTCTTTTATTCTAACTATATTTATAGCCTCTTTTATAACCTTTTTAACTTATATATATATATTTTATATAAAGGTTTTATACTTATTTTTATAAATAGTATATATCTTATATAATTTTAATATATATAATTAATTCTTATTTTATTTTTAGTATTATAAAAAGCTTTTAAAAGTCCTTTTTAATACTTAAAAGTAGTTATATATATAAAACTTATACTTACTCCTTTTTTAACTTCTTTTTTAACTATATTTTAAAAAAGGCTAAGTAATTTATAAAGTTTTAAAGTTCTTAATACTTATTCTATTTTATATTATTAATTAACTTTTAAATAATAAAGAAATATATTTTTAAAGTTATAATAAAGAATAAAACTTAACGTTTAAAACCTTTTTAATTTTTATTTATAATAGCTTACTCTTTCTTTATCTTACTTAATAATATAGTTTATTATATTATATAGTTAATCTAGTTTATACTAACTAGTATAAAATAAATACACTTTTTAATTATATTAAATTTCTTTTTAATTAAAGTAAAATATATTTTTTTATTTATAAACTAATTTTAATACTAATTTACTAAAAAGCTATAATAAAAAAAGTATTATTTTTATTATTATACTTAGTTTATCTTTTTTTATATTAAAGCCTTTATTACTACTATTTTTATATCTTTTTTAAATAGTTAATAAACTATTTAACTTTTTATAAAGCTCTTTTTTATACTTTACTATAATAACTTCTTTTTTTAATACTTAAAGCTTAAAATTATTAGTTTTTACTACTTTAAATATAATTTATTATATAAAACTAAGTTTATTAATAATAAGTTTAGTAAAGTTTATATTATTCTTTATTATAATAATTATTATTAATTCTTTTACTTTAAGTTAACTAAGCTATATTATAATACTTATATTTAGTTATTAGTTATATAAAGTTATATTATTTTTATAGTCTTATATTAGTTTAATTTAATATATATAATTAATTTAATTTATATTAATAGTTAAATAATCTTTAAATAAAAACTTAATAATTATAATAAAAAGTAAATTAAATAATTATATTAATAAAATAATTTAATTATTATAGAATAATAAATAAAAGTAGTATTATATAAAAACTAAGTCTTATTCTTTTATATTTAATAAAAAAAAAACTAACTATATAAAAGTAGTACTAAGTATACTAGTCTTAATTAAGCTTTAACCTTTAAACTTAATAGCTATTTAATTAATTATAAAGTACGTATTTACTACTACTTTACTTAATTAAGTATAGACTACTTCCTTATATCCTTTTATGTCCTACTTATATTTATAGGTTATATAACGCCTACTACTTGTCTAATTAGTTATTATGTATTTGTATTATTTATAAAGCCTATATAACTTTTGTACGCGGCCTGCGTTAGGCCTTTATAGTTGCTCTCTTTACTTGCTTATAATAAAGCGATTAGTAGTGTTTAATACTAGTTTAAAAAGCTAATTACTTTTATTTTCTTACTATAAATATATATATTAAATACTATACTTAGCAATTTAGGGTTTTATACCGTTTATTAAAAGATAGACTTAAGAATAATAGAATTTTTTATTTTATTTAATAAAAACTTAGTAAAATAAACTTTTAAGAATAGATTTTTTTTATTTAAATAAATAGAAAATAGTATTAAGAGTATAACGTTTTAAAAAAACAATAAAGAATCACTAAAAAACGCAGGAAAACGATAGGAAATAGTAAAAGAAACAGAAAAAAGGAAGAAAATTAATAGGGTTTAATAGATAAAGGCTTAAAGTAGAACGGATAAACATTGGTTAATTCGTCTACCTTTATCTAAACTAAGAGTAATTAGAGGGGTAAGTGAAATACCTCCCCTAGATCATGACTAATCCCGCGATTACGCCACGCGACTCCCCGGCCCTCCTCCTGCTTGTCCGTAATAGCTAGCTTTAGGATTTTTTATAGTAATATAGTAGAGCTAGTTATAGACGCTCTATAGGAGAGTTTTTAGCCATAGCTAGCTGTAAGAAGAAAATACAGATTTTTAAAGTTGTTCTTATACAAATGTGATTTATCAGACTAGGTGATTTATTTGTTAGGAGCCTTAAAAAACGCGAAATAAAGTGGAGCGAGACACAATTAGTAGATGCAAAACTTATACATAACAAAGTACGGGAATACAGAGCAGGAGCGATGCAAACAGATCGTGCCTTCTTTAAAAATAAGGTCGAAATGAAGGATGACTTGCAAGATTAAATTTTTGGACAGAATTGAGAAAAAGAACGTAGTTCCATTCCCTAACCTCGGAATATCAGTATTAACACCAATAACTCCTAACCAAGTCCTTTAACTGTGCTCATCTAACAAGTTCGCAACATCCTCCTTCCAATCTCTAAAACATGTCTAACCCGACATCAAGCTGCCGTAAGAAACAGCCAATTACATATTTTCCCTTCAATGATATTTGTTATTTGCTTCTTTGCTGAAATAGTTTTTTAGCTGATCCGGCGACCCTCATTAACTGCATCCTCCAGCTGTATGAGTTGATTCAGAACATCATCAAAATTCTAGGCGAGATCCGACTTCTCTGTGGGAAGACAGTTCAGGGGTTGTTTCACATTTTCCCAGCGCTTGCACTCGGAATAATCCGTCTTCTTGCACATGTCATCTTTTTTCTTGCACCTCCTCTTAATCCAATCAACACAAATGGCCAACGGGAGATTAGGAAAGAAATGACCCCTTGTTCAATGAAACATACTTTCAGTAACAGTGAGCAAAGAACCAACGTCACAACAGTGCCTGTCACTTTGAGGGATAGCGGCAAAGATGTTATTGTGGCGACTGGGTCGGATCCTGCAATTAACTAAATTCCTACCATGACGTCATTGGCGAGCCAGAATGACGTGTTGTAGCCATCCGTCGATAACTTGCGAACTAGGGAAAACGCAATTAGAAAACCACCTTATGGGGCGAACACACCTAGTCTTTCCTATAATTTCTCAGCAAAATTCATACACAAGTATCCCTCCTCTGTTTTTTTCTTGTAAACATTATCATTGTATCTTTAGACAATAATGCAGCACTCAAGTAGAAGGGACTAGTTTCTATAAGCTTATTCTTTTTTTATAATTGGTCCAAGAGGAATTTCTAACACTACATTTTTTGCATATCTTTATATCTTAAGTTTTTGAGAAAAGATCCCATTACTACCACCAACATAAATTACATCCTTGTCCTTATCAACGCGACCGAACGCACATGATGTTGAACCGGAGACAGTGGCAACCTGGCTGGGCTTTCCTACAGCTGGATCAACTTCCACAATGGAATTTTTGCTATTTGTTGCAATGTAGATTTTGCCATTGGGTCCAAAGCAGAGGTCATCGCCCATTAGATTAGACCAGAGTGTGACCGCGGGGCCAGAAGCTTTAGCTGTGGAAATATCCACGGGGATCTTGTGAAAGGAGTTCTTAAAAATGTTGGTATACCAGACGACACCATCTCGATATTTTATACCGTCTATGCCAAAAGGAATACCGCTGGAGGGTGCCATGGATGGGTCTGCTAAAGCGACAGAGTATTCGCCCGTAGAAATACTAAAACGATAGACATTTCCCTTGCCAGCGTCTGCGACAAGAACAGTATCATTATCGAAGACGGCGAGACCGTTGAGGTTACTAGCCTCTTTGATGGCCTTGATGAGTATTGTCTTTGGATTACCGTCGTTGAAATCTACTTTATAGATTGCTTTGCCTCCACCAATAACAGCAAAGACATCCGGTGTCACTTCTCCGATTCCACTGAGACCAGTGGCGCCCGAAACAGCTACGGCAGGTGAAGCTATCCTAGCCGTGGTATCAATAGCGTAGAGATTGGCACTCTTCATATTTGTTGCAAGGATTTGGCCATTCCTTCGTACAGCCATATTCTCTATTGAAGCGATGCGGGCCACTTCAGTAGCTGTAGGGGCCTGTCTGCGAAAAATTGTGCTGGCCCATACGCTTTGCTGTTGGCTGGGTAGTGATAGAAGCAAAGTAACTAATAGACCTATGGTCTTTACAATACCGTGACGATCCATTCCAATGGCAAATGTGAACTAGAAATGATGCGTAAAAGGCCCTTCAACAGACAACCGTGGATAGGTGCCGTCTAAATAGAACAGAAAGAGTCATTGAAGGAACGTCATCAAAGCAAGATCGAAATATTAGCAGTATCACTTCGACAAAGGCGGGGGAGTATTAATACGGTTAAAGTGGCTAAATACAACATGCAACATAGTGTATAAAGCTAATAAAAGGTCCTTTATAGCTTTACTTATATTAAAGAGTCAATAAATTTTATAGTGTATTAAACGATGTAGTATAGTAGGCCGGCAAAAGTCTTGTGTCTAAAAATGTAGAACAGCTCGACAGGATTCTATTCTAGTTATTTGCCGCTTAAAAGACGGATAAATTGTAAAGGAGGCGGTGTACTATACCTAACTCAGACAATACTATTGTAGATAGTAAATTCTTTAAATTATATACAAATTAATAGTTAGTAAAAATATACTATATTAAACGGTAAAGAAGGCCTAAATATAAGACAATACATATATATATATTTATTAACTCTATTAAAGCTAGTCTTAGCTATTAAAAACTTAAGACTATTTGTAAAAACCCCTTAAAGGGAAGAAAAACTACTATAGTACACTAGGTTTTTACTAACTAATCTATATATATAGTAATACACGCACCTAGTAATCTCTTTAATTAACCCTTCTAAATAATTATAGCCTAGTCCTATACTAAAAAACAGCCTATAAACGTTATTATTAGTATATTATTATTTTTTTTATAAGAGCTAATTCTAACTATAAAAGACTCTAAAAGTAAAACCCTTTAAAGTAAAAACTACTAAAAGACTTTAGTATAAGTTAGTAAGTAAAGGCTAAGCTTAAACTAAGGCTTATTACTAGTACTAGTTTATAAGCTAAGTATTAAATAGGCTAGTATTATAAACAAGTAAAGAGAGTAACTATAAAAGCCTAATATAGGCTATATATAAAAGTTATATAAACTTTATAAATAATATAAAAATATAATAGCTAATTAAATAAGTAGTAAGTATTATATAACCTATAAATATAAGTAAAACTTAAAAGAATATATTAAGTACAGAACTACCTACTACACATATAACCATATACACTACTAACAACTATTATAGTACGTAGAATAGTATAGAGAGAGACTATAAACTAATTAGTTAATAGTCCCTCCTCCTATACTATACTCTATAAGCGGCTTGCTAGTAGATAAGGACAAAGGAAGACGTACTTATAGGCGTTATACGTAAAACTTGTATAGCTAATTCTATTTATTAAAGTCTTTACTATTTGTTTGTCTTTTTTAGTAGCTACGTCTTGTTTACTTATACCTTTTAAAGTAGAGGGTGTTAAGGTAAAGCCTTAACCTAATTTGCTTCTTATTTTAAGTATAGGTACTATAACGTTAGTTATAGTACGTACTTTATACTTACTTTTTTTTATACTTTACTTTAAAAGTATAGTTAAAGAAAGGTAAAAAAAGAAAGGAAAGTAGATTAGATAAAAGAAAATTAAAGAAAGATAGTAAAAAAAAAATTTATAAAAAAAGAATAAAAATAGTTAAAAAGAAAGAAAGAATAAAGATATAAGAAAAGAAAAAAAGTAACTAGAAAAATATAAAAGAAAAACAAAAGAATAGTAAAGGCTAATTATTTAATTACTTATTTATATTCTTAGCTTTATTCTTAAGTATATTAAGTAGGTAGTGCTTTGTTGCTATTTACTAGTATTAAAGTTAACTTTAACACTAGTTTTTAAGGTCCTTTAAACTTGTTTAAGCCTTATTATAACGTTAGTAGGTAGCTACTAAAGTAGCTAGCTATTTAGGCTACTTCTTAAAGTATAGTAGTAGTAGACTACGCCTAGGTACTAGGTAGTAGGGTTTTATACATTAAAGTAAGAAGCTATAATACTTAGGCTTTATATATATGTAGATTAGTAGTAGTACGTATTTTTAGCCGTGCTTTGTCTTTTTATACTAAGGAAGTACTAGCTATGTTTATAGTAGGTCCTTTTACTTGTTGTTAGATTTAATAGTGTTTATAGCGCTTTTAGACTAAGGATTGCTATATACTAGTAGAGTAGGCTAACGGTCTACTTATAAAGGTGGCTATAGTAGACTAGGTAAAGGAATAGCTTAATTTATTAATCTTTATAGTAGCTGTTTTACCTACTCTTAGTTTTAAAGGACTAGCTTGTTTAAAGAATTTTTTTTTAGCTTAGTAAAGAAAGTAGCTATTTTTTATTTAATAGCTTTTTTATTAAAATATAAATATATATATACTAGGATAAAGATTTTAAAAAGCACGGCTTTATAAGTAAAGTATTTTAGGCGATATAATATAAGAAGCTTAAATACTATAAGTTTAGCCTTTACTTTATAGTTTTATTACTACCTTTTATATATTACTTAAAGTAGTAGCGTTGTTAAGTAGTTAGGTAGTAAAGGCGTATTAAGTGCCTTATAAATGTTTTTATTAGATCTTTAAAAGCTATAGATAGTTTATAATAGCTTATTAAACGGCCTTATTATAGTGTATTAAAAATCTTAATAACCTTACTTAATTAAACTAAATAGTTCCTTATATAGTTTATAAAGTATATAAGAAATAAGAAATTCTAGTCTTACTTGTTTAAAGAGTACTTAATCTTTTAAACTTTAACTATTTAAATATATTTTATTTAAAACGTTTAAATAGGCTTAAACGTTTTTAATATAAAAGTTTAGTTTATATTAAAATTCTAGCCCTTTTAATAAGTAGTATACTAATAATATATTTATATAGTTAAGCTTAAAGTAAAAAGCGTTAACCTACTAGTAAAAAACATTTAAATAAGTAGTATTTACTTAATTTTTTATTAACTTATTAGTAAATTAGTAAAAGTATATAAACTAGCTTATAAACTATATTTATAGCTTTTAAAAAAAAAGCTATACTAGCTTACTTATTATTATACTATAGCTTTAATTATCTTTTTACTAAATTTAAATTATTACTTATAACCTTTAATAAAGAATAACTATAAATATATTATTAAATAACTATTTCTTATACTATTCTTTTAAGTTCTTATATAAGTATAATAAAAAGTTAATATAATATAAGATCTTTATACTTATATTAAAAATAAATATTAAAAAGTACTTTTTTTAAAAGTAATAGTTTATTAAGAATTAATATATTATTATATTTTTATAAAGTTGTTTACTCTTTTAAGTATTTATAATGTTTATAGTATAAAGAATTAAAGTTAAATAATATTTTTAAGCTTTATAATAGTAAATATTAAACTAGTTATAATACTAGTTATTAGTATATATTATTACTAAATTAAGTAATTAGTTAAATTATATAAACTAGTATAATAGTTATTTATATTAAAGTTATATTATTTAATATTTATATTTATTAAATAGTAAAATAAGTTAAAGTAGTAGTTTTTTATTAAATTAAACATTATTTATTTATTTATAAACTTTATCTTATTTATAATAAAAAAGTTAATATATATTAGTTAGTTTATAATAACGCTTAAAATATATAGTAGTTTTAAAAAAACAAGTTTAAGGTTTTATTTACTTTATATATTATTTTTTTATAAAATAAAGTTTAGTTAATTATTTTATAAAATAATAACGCTTTAAATATAAAATATTATACTAAATATAATAGTTTAAATATAAAATATTATACTAAATATAATAGTTTAAAAGTATTTAATATATATAAATAAAGTAATTTAGTAATAAAATATAAATAGTTTAATATAGTAAAAAGAGCTTATAATAAAGTAAATATAAGTAGTAAGAGTAAAGGTTATAACTATTATAATAAAAGAAAAAAAGTAGTAATAAACGTTTTTAATATTTTTATTTATTATAATAATTTAATAAATAAAAATATATTAGCCTTATTTTTATTATTAATACTTTAAATAATAAGTAGTCTTTTAATAAATAAAAATATATTTTTAAAATAAACTATTTATTTATTTTTAATATATTATATTTTCTTTTTATAATACTTTTTATAAGTATATTTAAATACTTATTATTAAATTAAACATCTTTATATTATTATTATATAGTTAAAATACTACTACTCTTATAACTTAAAAAAAGAATTTTTTATATTTTTTTATAAACTATATAAAAAAGAATAAGTAAATATTTATTATTAAAGTTTATACTAAAGTAAAAATAGTAGTTTAAAAGAAGCTATTTAATAATATAGTAAATATAAACTTAAATAAAATAAGGCCTTAAACTAGTTAAACTAATATTTAATTTAGTAATAAAGATTTTATAAATATTAATACTAAGATAAGAGTTAAAATAGTTATAAAGGTAAGTAAGTTAAAGGATAAGTAAAGCGCTTAGTAAAAGGCTAAAAAGAAGAAAGTTAAAAAAGAAAAGAATAAAAAAAATAAAAAAAAGGAAAAAAAGGAAAAAGAAGACTATAAAAAAGGTAATAAAGAAAATAAAAGTTAAAGAAGTAAAAAAGGTATTAGTTATACTAAAGTATAAAAAAAAGTAGTATAAAAGAAGAAGAAAGTAGTTAATAAAAAAGAAGAAAAAAAAATAAAGAAAAAGGTAAAAAAAAAAGAAAAAGAATAAAAGAAAAAAGAAGAAAAAAAAAAAAAAAAAAAATAAAGAAAAAGTAAAAAGTAAAAAGAAAAAAATAAAAAAAGAATAAAGTAAAAAAAAAAAAGAAACAAATATTAATTAAATAAAAAAAAGTATATAAAAAAAAAAAAAAGAAAGGGTATAAAAGTAAGTAAAGGTAGTATATATTATTACAAAGAAAATAATTAAGGTTAAAACTTTAATAGTTATATAAGTAATAATAAAGTAAATAGCTATTAAAATAAATATTTATATTACTTATAACTTATTAAAAAAGGTAAAGTATATAGTACTATATTTAATAGTAAAGAGCTAGTAGTAAGATAAAAACAAGCTTAATAAAAAGGTAAGTACTAGTTATAAAAGCTTTAAAAGGTTGTTAAATTAGGCTATTATTATTATTAATTCTTTTTAAGCTTTTTATATATTATTTAAATAAATATCTAGTCTTTTTAATATAAATAAGAAGTAAATTTGTTTTAAACTAGTTTAGTATAAAAAGAAGGCAAAGTACTATATTTATATTTAAAAAAGAATAGTACTATTATAGCTTATTAAAAATAAAAGGATTATAGCTTAGTTGTTAAATAACGTCTTTTTTAAGTACTATTACTTTTATTTAACTTAGTATAAAGTAGTACTTATAAGTATATTAATTTGCCTTATACTTTTACTAAATTATATAAGAGTATATTTATCTTAATAGTTTCTTAATAGTATATATAAGCTATTTAACCTTTAGTTAAATCTTTAGTTTAATATAGCTATTTAAGATTTTTAAACTACTTAGTTAAAAGGTAAGCTATTAGTTAAAGTACTAGTTAAGGCTATAAATAGTAGTCCTTTAAGTAATATTATAGTATAAGTAATAAAAAATAAGTGTTAAGAATAAGGCTTGTTTATTTAACTATTTAGTAGCTAGTGTTTAATACTATATAAGTAGTACTATATATACTTTTTATTATTTGTTATTTAGTATAAGAATTTATATATTAACGTGTTTTAGCCCTTCTTTAACTACATTATACTACTTAGTTATAATAACGTATATAAAAATTACTTTTTTATATAAATAAAAAGGTTTATAACTATAATAATTTATATTTTATAAATATAGTAAAATCTTATTTAACTTTAGTAAAAAGTAATTTATTTATAGTTATTTAAAGTAAAGTATAAAAGACGTTTAAATATAAGCCTTTTATTTATTTAACTTAAAACTATAATACTATCTTTTAAAAGTAAGTATATATTTAATATTAATTATATAGTAATTTAGTTAATATAGTATTAAAAAGGTTAAGAAGCTATATTATTATTTTATATATAGTTAATACTATTATTAATAAAGCTTTTAATTATAAAAAAAATAATAATAAAAAAGTAAAAAAGCCTTTAATTATACTAAAATAAGAATTTTAAAATTTATATAAATAATAAGTAGTTTATACTATTATAAAAGGATTTAGTTTATATTACTATTATTAATAAAGCTTTTATTATTAAATTATTAACTTATTATATAATTATTATTATTTTAAACCTTATTAGTAAGTTATAACTAGTTTATAGTTATTAAATTATAAATATTTAACTTTTAAATTTTTATAGTATTTTACTTAAATTTTTTAAGTTGTTAATTAATAAATATACTTAATAAAAAGACTTTATTTAAATATATAAGTATATATATATTATTATTATAAACTATATTTATATAAAAAAGGCCTTATTATTTATACTTTAACTTACTTTTAACTAACTTATTAATTTTCTTTTTATTATTTTAAATACGTATTATATTACTTTAAACTATTAACTACTTTAACTATTATATTTTACTAATGTTTATAAAGTTTTTTAATTTAATAAGTTTTTTTTAAAACTTATTAACTATAATAACAGCTTTCTTTTAGTTTATTAAAAAATGTTATAGTATTTTAGTTCTTTTTTAAAGAAGCTTTTTAAAGAATATATTTACTTTTTAGTTAAATACTTATTAAGTAAGAATATAGACGTTAATAAAGAGTAAAGCTTTTATACTATAAAAAAAACAATGTTTAGTTATAAAACTAATATACTATTATTTAATTTATTAAAAACGTTATAAAAAAGTACTTTATTTAGTCTTTTATTTTTTTAAAGGTTAGCTTAATAAGTATTTTAGTAAATAAAAAGTGCCCTTTTTTAATAAGGCTATTTACTTATAAATTATATATAAACATTAAAATATATACTACTCTTAAGTTATTATAAACTTTTTTAAAGTTACTTTTAAATTTAAATCCTTTATTTATTATAATAATAACTAAAAGGCTATAATTAACTATTATATAGTTTTATAAAAACTTAAAAATAGATTTAACTTTAATATTAAGAATAGTTATAGCTTTAATATATTTTATAAAAGTATACTAAGCCTTAATAATATAGTACTTATTATTATATAGTAGTATATATATAACGTTTAAATAGATTTTTTAAAATAAAGTAACTAGTAACTACTAAATTATAACTAAGTTAACTAGTTAATAAGGCTTTTATTTTAAGTAATTTAAATAGGTTAAAACTACTTTTTTTATATAATTATATATTTTATACTATTAATATCTTTTATAAAGTACTATATATAATAGTTTAATTCTTTAATATTTAATTATAATATAGTATTTTTATATAAGATATACTTAGTTATTAAAGTTGTAAATTACTCTTAAAAGACAGCTTAAATTTTTAACGTTTTTATATTATAAAATACCTTTTTAATAAAAGTAAAATTATACTTAATATAAAAGCTTTTTTTTCTTTATACTTAAAGTTTTAAGTAAAAAGAAGTAATCTTTAATAAAATTAAAAATATTTTTATAATAATTATTTAAGTTTTAAGTTTAAAATACTATTAAGTAATTAAACAAAGGTTTATTATTAATTAATACTTTTTAAGTATTAATATATATATTAATAAACTTATTAAGATTATTCTTTATAGCTTTAAGCTTGTTTTTATTAGTCTTTAAATAATATAAGAGTGTATTAGTAAGTATATTCTTTATACTAAGAATATACTTAATAGTAAAATTAAAAATTTAAATCTATACTATTTATTATATAAGTAGTACTTTAAGAAGTTTATTAATAGCTTTATTTAACTAATTTATTAAAACTTAAAAGTTAGTTTTAATTTAAAAATATATATTATAAACGTAGTTATAAAGTTTTTTTAAAGTAGTAACTAGTTTTTTATATTTTCTTTTTATAGTATTATTAACTATTACTTTTATATTTTATTATTTTAATTTATATTATATAAGACGTCTTTTTTTATTAATTTCTTATAAAAGTACTATTTTTTATTTTAAAATACTTATATTAATTATAAGTATTATTAGTTTACCTTTTTTAAAGTAGTTAATTATTATTAGAATAAAAGTAGTAAAAAGCCGTTTTTTTAATAAGTTAAAAGCTAACTTTTTTACATCTTTTTATTATTAGTAAGCGCCTTTTTATAAAAGAATATAAAAAGAAGTAACTACTATAACTTTATCTTATACTTAAGTCTTATAAAATATAAAAATACTAAGAAATTTATAAAGGTCCTTTAAATTAATTAGTTAAGGCTATTTAATAATTTTAATAATTTTAAACTTTTTAAACGTTTAATTAAACCTACTATATATATATTTAACAACAATAGTTATAAGTTAGTACTATTATAATTTTTTAGCCGTAATTATAGTACTAGCTAGCTTATAATTTATAAAAATAAGGTCTATATTTTTAAAGATACTTTAAAACGTAGTACTTAACGCCTAATAATATTTTTTTATTATTATAAATAGTTGTAAGGCCTTTAATTATAATATTATTAAGAAAAAGCAATATTTAATTAAGTATAAGCTTATATAGTAGTTAAACTATAATATATTAAAATTAAGCTACTAAGTTAGTACTTTCTTATAAAAAAGTATATATTTTAAATAGCTTAATTAAAATTAAAAACATAGTTATATTTTTACTTTTTTTAATAAGTTTAATCTAGTTATATTTTAAAAAAAGATTAAGTAAAAAGATTCTTTTATATATTTTAAATTCTTTTAAAAAGGTTTTTACTATTAAAAAAGTAAATACGTTATATACTATATACTAATTATACTTAACTATATTATTTATTAGTTATACTTTTTTATTCTTTTTTTTATTAAAAACTAAAAGTTTTTATAAGATTTATAGCTTTTTTTAATTGTTTTTTTACTAAAGTACTAGTATAAAAGGTTAATAACTTACTTAACTAATAAATAAAGTATTAAAATTATATAAGCTTAAAAGGCTATATATAGTATAGTTTTAATAACTTATAAAAGTACTACTAATAGGTTAAGCTTATTAATATAATTAAAAGTTTATACTAATATAAATTTCTTATTAAATAAAATTTATACTAAAATTTCCTTCTTTTTTTTTTATAAACTATTATTTAATTAGTTAATTATTACTATAAGTTAATTAAGTATTAACCTATATTTTTATTCTACTAAACTAAACTTTAAAGTAATAAACGTAGTAAAGTTTTATATAGTAAATTAAAAGTTCTTTTAAGCTTCTTTTTATTTTTCTACTTTTTAATTTATACTTCTTTTAAAAGTAAAGCTATTAAATACAATATTATTTAATAGTTAAACCTTTAAACCTTTCTTTTTATATAAAGTGTTACTATAGTAAACTTGTTATAAAAATTAATAAGATTTAGTATTCTTTTATAAAAAAGGACTAGTATAATAAATAAGCTTTAATAGTAGTATTAAGATAAGTGTTAATATAGTAAGTAGTTTTATATACTTATTATAGTTTATTTTAAAGTATTAATTTATACTATTAACTAATTTATTAATATTATAAGATTTCTTAAGTTAATAATAAGGCGTATATTACTAATAATTATATTAATATATATTGTCTTAATAATAATGTTATATAAGAAGTATAGTTTTATATTAAGAATATATAGTATTTTTAGTAATAGGTTTTTACTAGTTATTCTATTAAGTATAATATATAAGTAGACTAGTAGTTTATACTCTTTTAACTATAAAGTAGTTATAAATTTATTAATAAACTAAATATTTGTGTTATAAATACTAGTAAAGGAAGCTTTAGTTTTAAATAATAAAATACTTAGTCTTTTAATAAGTTAATTAAAAATTAAAAAAACCTATAATTTAATATTAATAAGAGTAAGCTATAAGCTTCTTTAAAAAGGACTTTTATAAACTTATATATATATTTTTAAAAAGCTAGCTGCCTTTATAAGTATAAAGTCTATTTAAAGGCTAGTTACTTAGTAAGACTATAGTATAATATATATCTTTTAATTATTTAAAGGTTTAAAAACTTAAAAAGGTTTATTTATACTAACTATATAAAACATTATTTAAACAAAGTTAAAAGCCTTATTTATAACTATTAATATCTTATTATTAATATAGACTATCTTTATACTAAGTATAGTATAGTCTTAAATATTAAATATAACCTATACTATATACGTTAGACTAAGTTAAAAGAGCTAGTATATTAAAACTTTAACCTTTAAGTTAAGAGTTGTTTTAACTAGTTAACGCTTAATATTTAAAATAAGCTTAGTATTTACTTTTAATAAGACTTAAGTAGTTAGCTAATAAGATAATAAATCTAAGTTAAATAAAGTAATATTAATAAAATCCTATACTTTTTATATATTTATAACTAGTATATAAAAACGTATATTATTATTAACTTATTTACACTTTTTAACTAATATAAAGGTAGTAAACAAGTTATAAGCCTTATTTACTAGTTTTATTAAAAGGAGCTAATTAGTAAATATAAAATTGTTATTTTTAATAAGCTTAATTATATTAATACTTAAATTAAGGCTAAAAGGTAGTTTATTTAATAGTGTAATTAGGCTACTAGTATTATTTAAAGATAAGAATTACTATTTTATTTTTATTATTTTTTTTATAATTATAATTATTATATCTTTTTAGTACTTAAAAGGTTATAATACTTTATTAAATAGCTTTAAACTAGATTTCTTATTTACTCTTTATTATAAAAGTACTTTATTAATATATAAAGTAGCTTATACTTTTTTATTAATCTTATAAAAAAACACTTTACTTTTATATTATAGTATAAAAGTCTAGCTTAGTAGTCTTTATAAAACTTAGTATATTTTACTACTAAATAGTCTTTACTATTATAGTAAAAGTAGTAAAAGCGTTTTTATAGTATTTATTAAGTAAATATATATAATAGTAAATAGACTAGATAACTACGTCTATAAAGTAATCGCTTATAAAGGGCTAAAGGCAGGAGTTGTATTATACAAGAACTAAGTCTTATCCCTTTATATTTATAAAAAAAGACAGACTAGCTATATAAAGGCAGTACTAATTACACTAGTCCTAATTCAGCCTTAGCCTTTAAACTTAGTAGCTATTTAACTAATTATAAAGCGCGTATCTATTACTGCCCCACTTAATCGAGCACAGACCACTACCACGCATCTTTACAGGTCCTACCTATATCTGTAGGTTATATAACGCCTACTATCTGTCTAATTAGCTATTGTGCATTTGTATTGTCTATAAGGTCTACGTAACTCCTATACACGGTCTTTGTAAGACCCTTGTAGACGTCCTTCTTGCCTGTCTGTAATAATATACTAAAAATAGCGTTATTATCTACTTATAAGATTTTTTTAATATTAGTTATAAGTAGTAGTTATTAAATTACTTTAGTGTTATATAGGTTTTAGGTTAAGAATATAAAAAAACTATATTTCTTTAAGTATTTTATTATTATATAGTTTTAGTTAATAGTAAGGTTTATTATACTTTTAGTAATTAACTTAAATACGTCCTTTAATTAAACGGCTTATAGTTATAATATAGTTAAGGCAACTAAAATAAGTATAATAAAAAGTAGTAAAGTGTACTAATAAAAAGGTACTTTAATTTATTAAATAAAAGGTAAGACTTAAAAAGACTTATAAAACCTTTAGTAATAATAATTATTTATTAAATAAACGTTATTCTTAAAGTATTTAACAATTTAATTATAGAATTTTTAAAAAAGTATAGTTTAAAAGTTTTAGTATAAGCAGTTTACTTAAAGTAATAACTAGTATATAACTATAAGAGGAAGGCTATAATATAGTACTATTAACTAATTATTTAATATAAGATAGTAGTTTAACCGTTTTATATTTATATAAAGCTTAGTTAATTTATAAAGTAAAATTTAAAGGTTTTTATTATAAATAGTATAAAACTACGTTAAGACTTAAGTTTAAAAAGTGTAGTACTATTTCTTATTTTAAGTATTATAGTTTTATTTTATAACTTTTTTTAAACTTGTAAACTTTTGTTCTTACTTTATAATTAAGGCTGTTTTTATTAGTCTTTTTATAAAGCTTATTTACTAATTATATAATATATTAGTAGTTAATAAACTTTGTCTTTATTTAAAAGTAACACTACTTATACTAAGGCCTTATAGTAATAAAGAAAGCGTATAATATTGTTACTATTAAAGGTAAGTATTATAAAAGTTCTAGAATAAAGGAAGGCTTAACCTTAAAATTATAGTGTTTTTTTAAGTGTAAAGTATATTAATATATTTATAAAAGTACTAATTAATAGTAGTGCTTTAAAAGTTAAAAAAGCTATATTAATAAAATAAGTGTTTATTTTAACAATCTTATATATTATATATAAAATATAAGATCTTAATACTAAGCTACTTATTTAATTACTTATTAGTCTTTTAAATAAAAAGAAAGAAATTTTTTAAAAATTTAATAAAATAAATATATAACTAATCTTTATATAAAAAAACAAACAACTACTATTTATAAAAAAGAAAAAGAAACTGTAACTTTTCTTACTTAAAGGATTAGTATATTTAGTTTTTATAAAAGTATATTAATCCTTTAACTATTTAAGTTATACTATAAGATAATAAAGTATTTTTACTACTTTTTAACTTAGCCTTTTTTTTATTATTAATTTAAGCCTTTTTATACTACGTTTTTATAAGTATATTTAGCCTTACTACTATTACTTTTACTTTAATAATTTATATATAAGTCTTTTTAAAGTAAGTAATAACTAAAAGTTGTTATATTATATTAGTCTTACTAGTAGCTATTATAGCCTTAACCTACTATTAAGTAGCTACTTACTAACTTACTACTAAATTTATTTTTATTTATCTTTAAAATACTATTACTAAATTAGTACTTATTAATACTTTTATAATTAAAATAAAGGTTTAAAAAGAAGTATTTTATAATATTTTAACGTTTAACTTTAACTATTATTATAAGGTTGTCTTAAGCGTTTTTTAAATTTTATATTAGTATTATTAAAGTAGTATTTAACCTTTACTAATTAGTTGTTTATTTATAAGACTAATACTTATTTACTACTACTTTTTTTATAATATTAAATATAGTAATATATATCTTAGCCGCTTTTAAGTAAATAAAAAAAACACCTTTTTCCTTTATTAGTAAAAACGTGTTTATTCTTTATTAATATAGTTATATAAGAAGTTGTATAAGCTACCTTTTAAGGCCTTATTTAATTACTAATTTATATATTATAAGTTAAAGTTAGCTTTATACTAACTCTTACTACTTTATAACTAGGCCGTTTTTATATAATTAGTTAATAGTAGCTATTTACTATAACTAATTATAGTAATATACATTTAGTTATTTAATATAGTAGCTAATAATATATTCTTAAAAGCTATTATAAATAACTTTTTTTTATAAAACTTTTTTTATATTAAATTCGTGTTTTAATATTTAGTTTTTATTTCTTATAACTTTATAATTTAAAATTATTAGAAAATAAGTAAAGTAGTAATCTTAACTCTTTTTTTACTTATTAAAAGTATAAATAAGAATTAAAGACTTATTTTAGTAATTACTTATAGTACGGCTATTAACTAATTATTCTTTATATTTTTAACTAAAGAAGGTTATTATAAAAGTTTAAATAAATAAAGTAATAGTATCTTATAAGTATTATAGTTATTTAAGTAAAACTTAAGTAACTAGTCTTATAACTAGTATATTTTAAGTCTTACTCTTATTACTAGTAAGTATAAAACTATTTATTATATATATAACTATATATACTATTAATAACTATTATAGTATATAGAATAGTATAAAGAGGGACTATTAACTAATTAGTTAATAGTCTCTCTTTTTATACTATACTTTATAAGCAGCTTGCTAGTAGGTAAAGACGAAGAAAGACGTACTTATAGACGTTACACGTAAAACTTGTATAGCTAATTCTATCTATTAAAGTTCTTACTATTTATCTATTTTTTCTAGTAGCTACGTCTTATCTACTTATACTTTTTAAAGTAGAGGGTGTTAAGGTAAAGCCTTAACCTAATTTGCCTCCTATTTTAAGTACAAGTACTATAACGTTAGTTATAGTACGTACTCTACACTTAGTAGTAAGCTATTTAAGACACTAAGAGTAGACTTTAAAGGGTTCTTAAGTACTTTCTATAATTAGCTAAATTAAGTAAACTATAAGACATTTTATATATATATATATAGTACTACTATCCTCCTCTTTAATAAAAAGAATAAGAATCTATTCTTATTTTAATACACTTATATATATATAATTTAAACATTATAAATTTAATATTATTATAATAAGCCTAACTATTATACCTACTAAGAATAAAGAGCTAAAAGATTTATTAAAAGCTATAAAAAGAAGAGAAAATAATTTAGAGTAAAGAAATAAACTAGTAAGTACTACTTAAATACTCCTTTAAGTAAAGGTTATACCCTATGTTACTAGTTATACAAATACAAGCCAGAGCTATAAAGTATCTACTATATAAATATGTTAAGGCGTCCTAGTTACATAATATTATAGTTTAGACAAAGCTTAAACCCTTAATAATTATATTACTAGACAAATATACTATAAATAAAGAATATCCTATAGTTTAAACAAACAAGAATACAACTAACTTTACATTTATATACTTTTTACTAACATATTAGAATTACACAGAATTATTAACATATTACAGTTATTTGCTTTATTTGTTTATTTCCTTTATTTAGGGTGTATGTACTAAGGACAACACATAGTTGTTATTAGTGTATTTCCTTCTACGTTGGTAAACTAGCGTGTAATAAGTTATCTTCTACCTAGCTATAGTGGCTCTTAGTACTTATCTTATAAATACCTTTACAATTTTTAAAATTCCGTTTAAGAATTCTTTACTACTATTCTTTCTTTTTACTTAAGTCTTATTTTTATTAGCTAGCTTTACCTTTTTTAGCTTATTAGCTTACGTAGTACTTAGTACTATAAGCTAGTACTAGTAATAGGCCCTAGCTTAGGCTTATAAAGTATATTTATTATTATTTTATTTATTAGTTATATTTTTATTATTAAATATTATTACTTTATTAGTATAAAGTACTATTAAAAAAAGTATATACTACTTATATAAGTAGTACGCCCTAATTACTACTATACTTAAAAGTAAAGTATAGTAATACATGTATAATAAATATTATAATATATAGGCAATTTTAATGAAAAGAATTTTGCTTTTTTATGTTATTTTAATTTTTAAGCATATAGTATTTTACAAAAAAATACAATACTAAGCACTAGGCGTTTGCATGCCGACTGCCCATGTAAGATTTGCCTATCAAATTTATTTATCCTTATGCTCTCAATGCCCGCAGACGCTGCTGTAAAGCATCTTCTTCTTCAGCTGTTGGCTCCGCAGTCGTCATTGCAGACTCATGTTCTAGATCCGACTTATTAACCACCTGTGCTGCATTGAGTTCTTGAGAAAGCTCAACGCCGGCATCATCGGCCAGTTTTCCCAATAGTTCATGCACTGCATCATCCGATACCTGCACTGATGTATTTTGCATGATAGCATCTGTGTAGATGCTATTAGACATCGCATAGTCCTCGTTCTGCGTTCGGTACTGCTCGAGAGCCAATAATGTTCGTTCTGGATTGACGCTGCGCTGCGCTCGGCTCATTGTCTGCGATGATTGCGCCATCATCGCAGTCATCCGGTTCATCGCATTGTTCGCCTGAATTTGAGCAACCGATAATTCTGCCATGTCTGCGGCTTGGTCCATCTGAGCAGCTATCGCTTGCTTGGCCAACAACATGCGGGCTTTATGAGCTGCTTGTTGTGTTTCGCCCTTCTTAAGAAGCTAATTTATTCGTTAGCACCTAAAAACTGACAGCACTGACTTAATCGTAAATAAGTTCTGAGTGACTCGGTAGGTATAACCGAATTGGGTTGAAAGTACATGGACGACGAACGTTCTGGATCTGTTTACGGAGCTCCCCGTCTTGCTTAGCAGCCTTCTGAGACTCACGCCGTGCTTGCTTCGCATGAAACTAATAAGTCAGAACAAAATACTATGACATAAAACAGTATACCTACCCGAGCTTGAAACTCAGTTTGCATGTCCCGTGCTATCTGTCGTTGATTCATGTAGGGCAATATTGTCAATAATTTAGTAGGCTTTAAAGTTAGGGTACTGTAGAATTCAAGTTCTAATAAAATATAACGTACTTACTTATAACCTCCTTTAAAGTTTATAAATAAATGAATTACCTAATTTAACAAAATACTATAAAAGTTTTAAAGGATAATCTTAAGTAATTTATTAGTATATAAATTAATATTTAAAAAGGCTTTAAAATACTACTAGTACTTAATCTATTTATAATAGTTAAATAATAAAAATACTAAAATTAGGAAAAAAAAAGTATTAATTACGTATTTAAAAGTATAAAATACGTATAATATAAATTTATTCTTAACTTTTATTTATTAAATATATTATAATATAGTAGTATTTATACTAGTAATAAGCTTTTACTATAGTTAAAAGCTCTTAATTTAAAATACTATAGTTTAGTTTTACTTTTTATAACTTATACAACTAAAAGGCTATAAAATACTATCTTTCTTCTTTATTAAGCTATAATATAATTACTTTAAGTACTATGTTTAATACGTTAGTTTTTATACAAATTAGCTTATTAAGGTTAAAATGTTTTAATAATAAAGCTTTTATAAATTTAGCCTTTAGTTACTTAAAAGCCTTATAGGCCTTATTATTTAATTATACTTTATTAAGCTTTTTACTATCTTTACTCTTCTTTAATAGCTTTAATAGTAGTATAGTAATATAAAAGTAGCTTTAAATAAAACGTTTATAAAAGTTGTAGAATTTTAAAAAGACTTAAATCTTTTAATAAAATATTAGTTTAAGCTATTTAATAACTATACGTACTTAATACTTGTTTATTATAAAGCTTTTATATAATATTTAAAAGTTTAAGAATTTTACCTTTTTTTAATAAAATTTGTATTTATTTTTATTAATATATAACTAAGCCTTTTTTAAGCGTTTTAATACCTTTTTTAAATGTTATATATACTTCTCTTTTATCTTTAAAAAGACTAAAATATTATTAAGGTATATAATATAAATAGTGTCTACTAGCTTTTTTAATACGTTATTAATATAATTTTAAAAGTTATTAATATATTAGTTAGATTAAAGGGAAAGACTAAATACTTAAAGTAATTATATTAAGTTTAAAAGATAGTCTTTTATTTATTACTTTTATTTATTTAAATTTAGTAGTAGGCCTTTTTAATATTTAATTTTAAAATAAATTTTATTTTATATAACGCTTTATAATCTTTACTATTAAAAGTAATAAGTAATAGTTTTTAATTATTACTTTATTTAGGCCTTAATAGTTTATATATAATTATAGGCTTTTTACTAAGTAACTTTTTAACTTTTTTAACTCTCTTTATAATAAAGAGTATATAGCCTTATATAATAGTTATTATCCTTCTTTTAAATTAATAACGTAGTTAGTATTATAGTATAGTAGTAACGTTTTAATATTGTTAGAATTTAAAACGTTATTATACTTATATACTAAGTGTATAGTTAACTTACTTTATCCTCTCTTTAATTCTTTTACTAATAACGTATTTATTATTACTATATACACTATTATTCTTTTTTACTTAGTTAGTATAGTAAAAGCCTTAGCTATAATTACTTTTATTTTTTCTTTTATTACTTTAAACTACTAATTAGTCTTTACTAGGTTTAGCTATATTAAGTACTTTTTAATTATTATTATTAAAAGAAGTATAAGTAGCTTTACTATATTAGACAGCCTATTAATCTTAGTATAAATTTATACTACGTTCTTCTTTTATTCTTATATATTAATTAAGTATAGTAGTACTTTTTATATACTGTTTATATATACTATTTATTTATTATACGCTTTTAATATTAAGATTTTTACTTTTATTTTTTATAAACTAATTTTTTTTATAAAGGTCTTATTAATTATATTTATTATAGCGGCTATATTCTACTTTATATTAACTAACTACTTATCTTTTATTTATATTTTAAATTAAAATATATTTACTATTAAAATCTCTTTTATATCTTTAACATTTTAATTGTTATTAACGCTGTTTAGTTTTTTAACTACTTATTAGTGTTTAGTAATTTAGTTATAGCCGTCTCTTTCTTATCTAGATACTTATTAACTAAGTACTTATTACTATTATAAATATAATACTTTAAAATATAACTATCTTATTAAAGGTTTTTATTTTATAAGCCTCTTCTCTCTTAGCCTTATCCTTAGTAAGTACTTTAGTAATTATCTTAAGAATTACTAGTACTTAAATCTTTATTATATATTCTTTTATTCTAACTACGTTTATTACCTCTTTTATAGCCTTCTTAACTTTTATACGTATGCCTTATATAAAGGCTTTATACCTATTCTTATAAATAGTGTATATCTTATATAATTTTAGTATATATAATTAATTCTTATCTTATCTTTAGTATTATAAAAAGCTTTTATAAGTCTTTCTTAATACTTAAGAGTAGTTATATATATAAGACTTATACCTATTTCTTTTTTAACTTTTTTTTAACTATATTTTAAAAAAGGCTAAATAATTTATAAAATCTTAAAGGCCTTAGTATTTACTTTATTTTATATTATTAATTAGCTTTTAAATAATAAAAAAGTGTATTTTTAAAGTTATAATAAAGAATAAAACTTAGTGTTTATTGTCTTATTACTACTAGTACTAAGTTACTTTATTACGTTTCTACTAACGTTACTACTAGTATTAAATTACTTTATTATATTACTTTTTTACTTTTTTATAACGCCTTTTTTATAAATAGTATATTTTTATACTATATAAATAGGTTTAATTTTTTACTAATTAAGCCTTTTTAGTTTTTATTTATAATAATTTGTTTTTATTTTACTTATTAATATAGTCTACTATTTTATATAGTTAATTTAGTTTATACTAGCTAGTATAAAATAAATACACTTTTTTATTATATTAAATTTCTTTTTAAATAAAGTAAATCTTATTTCTTTATTTATAAGCTAATTTTAGTACTAGTTTATAAAAAAGTCATAATAAAAAAAGGGCATCTTTTTTATTATTATATCTAACCTATTCTTTTTTATATTAAAGCTCTTACTACTATTATTTTAATATCTTTTTTAAGTAGTAAATAAACTAAGTAGCTTTTTATAAAGCTCCTTTTTACACTTTACTATAATAACTTTTCTTTTTAATATTTAAAGTTTAAAGTTATTAGTTTTTACTACTTTAAATATAATCTACTATATAAAACTAAGTTTACTAATAATAAATTTAATAAAGTTTATATTGTTTTTTATTATAATAGTTATTATTAATTCTTTTATTTTAAGTTTATTAAACTATACTATAACGTCTATATTTAGTTATTAGTTATATAAAGCTATATTATTTTATAGTCTTTTATTAATTTAATTTAGTATATATAATTAATTTATATTAATAGTTAAGTAGTTTTAAAATAAAAGACTTAGTAATTATAATAGTAAATAAACTAAGTAACTATATTAATAAAGTAATTACTTATAAAAGGTTAAAAGTAAAAGTATTATTATATAAAAACTAAATCTTATTCCTTTATATTTATTAAAAAGAATAAACTAGCTATATAAAGATAGTACTAAGTATACTAGTCTTAATTAAGCCTTAGCCTTTAAACTTAATAGCTATTTAACTAATTATAAAGCGTATATTTACTACTACTCTACTTAATTAAGTATAGACTACTACTATATATTCTTATAGGTCTTACTTATAGCTGTAGGTTATATAACGCTTAATATTTGTTTAATTAGCTATTATATATTTGTATTGTTTATAAAGTCTGTACAACTTCTATGTATAGTTTTTGTAAGACCTTTGTAGACGTTCTTCTTACCTGTTTATAACAATTTTAAAGTGTTATATTTATAATAATAATAAGTACTTAACTAATAAGTATTTAAATAAAAAAGAGATAGTTATAACTAAATTATTAAATATAAATAAATAGTTAAAAAACTAAATAGTATTAATAATAGTTAAGATATTAAAAATGTAAAGAAGATTTTAGTAGTAGATATATTTTAATTTAAAGTATAAATAAAGGGTAAGTAGTTAGTTAATATAAAATAAAATATAGCTACTATATTAAATATAATTAATAAGACTTTTACTAAAAAAATTAGTTTATAAAAAATAAGAGTAAGGATCTTAACGTTAAAAGCGTATAATAGGTAAATAGTATATATAAGTAGTATATAAAAAGTACTACTATACCTAATTAACGTATAAAGATAAAGGAAAGATATAGTATAAATTTATATTAAAATTAGTAGGCTATTTAATACAATAAGGTTGTTTATACTTCTTTTAATAATAATAATTAAAAAGTACTTAAATAGCTAAATTTAATAAAGACTAGTTAGTAGTTTAAAGTAATAAAGGAAAAAATAAAAGACCTTTTTTAAGTATATTAAACTTAAAAGACTTAAAGTAAGAATAAAAAATAAAATAAGTAAAAGGATACTATTAAAAAATAAAAAAGAACTAGTACTTAATTAAATAAGTAAATTAACTATTAAAATATAATAAATAAGTAGTAGTATAAAATATAGACTATACTTAAAAAGTTATTATAAAGTACTATTATAGTTACCATATAAGTAATATAAAGACTAGTAAGAAAAAAGAAAGACCTTTTAAAAGACTATAGTATAAATTAAAAAAAGAAGAAAACTAAAAAGTATAAATAATAAAAAGTTAATTTACTACTTATATTTAATAGTAGTTTTATTAAAAATCCTTTACTTATACTATATTTTAACTACTTTTAAAAAGGATAGCCTTAACGTCCTTTTAAAAAGATGTTATAATAACTTAAATTTAAGTATAACTAAGGTCCTTTAATAATAACGTTAGTAGGTATATACTAAATATAAACCTATAAAGTAGTACTAACGCCTAACGGCGTTATTTTATAAACTAACGTTATAAAGCTATATTTATACCCTTTTTTAAGGCTTAAATCTTAGCTATAATAAGGTAGAAAAGTAATAATATCTATTATAAGGCAGCTATTAGGCTATACAAAACCTTAGTTAAAGCGTTATAAGTGTTAGTATAGCTACTAGTATAATTTATAATAAGAGATAAATTAACTATATTCTTAACTATTAATATAAGAACTTAAATATAATTAGTAAAGGCTTTAAATAATAGAATAAAGGTCATACCTTATAATAAGGCTAATATCTAGCCTTATACTACTAATAACGCGTGCTTAAAGCTAAAGATAGTACGTAGCTAAAGTATAAAGAAGGTAGTAACTTTATTAATAGTAAATATAAAAGGTGTTAAAGGCACTATATATACGTAGTACTAATAGGTACTTAGTATAACTACTAAAAAAGCAAGCGCCCTAAATAAGTAAAACGTGTATAAAGTAGATAAGGGGTTATTAAAGCCTTAAGCAAGTAAGAGGAGCTAAGACTATAAAGCACCTTAGTTTTTAGGCCTATTATAGCTATTATACTAAATTTTATTATAACTATAAAGTTTATAAACTTTATTACTAAAAGTACTACTAACTTTACTAAGTTTAAAAAGCTTAATAAAGGTAATATAGCCGTCTTAATAAATTATACTACTATTAATACTATTAATATAACAACTACTATTATTATAACGTTTAATAAAAGGTTCTCTCTTTTATTCTTAGCTAAGGCCTACGTTTATAAGGCTAAAGGGCTAACTAAGTAAATAGACTAAGAATATAAAAGGTGTATAGTCCTTATAATAAGTAAAGTAAAGGTTATTTAATAAGTCGACCTATTTTTATTAAAGTTAGCTAAGGTTAATAAGTCTTAAACACTAATATATACAAAGTAATTTAGCTAGTAATAGGCTAAATAGGCGGCCTAGTAACAACTAAGCAAAGGCGTAGCCTTATATAGCTTATTTACTAAGGCTATAATAACGTTAATACGCTTAAGAGTAATAGGCTTACACTTAAAGGTAGTAGTCTTTTATTAAAAAGCTATTATAAGTAAAAGTAAGGATATAGTAAGACGGTAAGTCTACTTTATATCCTATTTACTTTACAATTTAAAACACTATTATTAACTATAAACAAAGACAACTAAGCTATATTATATAGTACTATTTATAGCTATATAATTAATATCTACTAGCTTAAAAATACTAGTCTTAAAAAGGGCGTAATTATTATAAGTAAGTAAAAAGGACGTTTATAAAGGTCTTATAAAGACTATGTATAAAGGTTATACAAACTATATAAATAATATAAAGGTATAATAACTAATTAGACAAATAGTAGACGTTATATAACTTACAAATATAAGTAAGACCTATAAAGATATATAGTAGTAGTCTATACTTAATTAAGTAAGATAGTAGTAGATATACGCTTTATAATTAGTTAAATAGCTATTAAGTTTAAAGGCTAAGGCTTAATTAAGACTAGTGTACTTAGTACTGCCCTTATATAGCTAGTCTGTCCTTTTTGTTAAATGTGGAGGGATAAGACTTAGTTCTTGTACAATACTACCCTTACCTTTAGCCCTTTATAATTAATTACTTTACTAACGTAGTTACTTAGTCTATCTACTGTTATAATAGTATAATACACTTTTATAAAAAAGGCGTATCTTTAAAGCTTAGGACTAAACAAAGCTACTATTAAAGACTTTACTAAATTAAGCTATTCCTCCTTCTAACTTATTATAGCCTTTTATTTAAATAATAAACTAACCTATAATACTTACTAATATAAACAACCTATATATAGCTTAGATTATTAAAATGTTTTATAGTAAGTAAATAAATTTAGTAAAAGTAAATAGCCTAGCTTATAATTTAAAAGAAGCTAACTTAAATATTAGCTATTTAAATCTTTATATAAAAATTATTAATATTTATAGTAATTAACTAAAGAAAGAAAGGATAAAAGTAGCTAAAAACTAAACCTATACAAAGTTGTCCTTAAAGTTATTACTAAATTAGAATATTAATCCTTCTTTGTTTCCTTTTTTATTAAGTTTTATTTCTAAGCCTTTATACTAGTTTACCTTTTTAATATACAACAATTTTAGGTCTAAAAATACTATAAACACTATTACAACTAGTAATAAGCAAAAAGAGCCGCTATAAACGTAGCTAGTAATCCTATAATAGTAAAAGATAAAGTATAGCTAAGAGTATATTATATTACTAACTTAAGCCTTTACTAAGCCTAGGCGTTACTATTTTCTACTTTATTATATAGGACTTTACTACTTTATATTAGGCTATAGCCTACTACTACTTTATCTTAAAGGGTGGCCTAAATAGCTAGCCACCTTAACTACTACTTATTAACGCTATAATAAGGCTTAAATAAGCCTAAAGGACTTAAAAAATTAGTATTAAAGCTAGCTTTAATATTAATAAATAGTTATAAAGTACTACCTATTAAATATACTAAAGGATAAGGCTAAGGATATAGATAAATAATTAAGTAATTAGCCCCTTCTCTCTTTTTATTCTTTTAGTCTTTTTTTTATATTTTTATTATTCTTTTTTTTTCTTTTTTTTTCTAGCGATTTTTATTCGTTTCTTAAAAAAATTTATTTTTTATTCTTCTTTACTTTTTCTTAATCTAATTTACTTTCCTTTCTTTCTTTACTTCCTTTTAACTATACTTTTAAAGTAAAGTATAAGAAAGAGTAAGTATAAAGTACATACTACAACTAACGTTATAGTACCTATACTTAAAATAAGAGGAAAATTAGATTAAGGCTTTACTTTAATACTCTTTACTTTAAAAGATAGAAGTAAATAAGATATAGCTACTAAAAAAATATATAAATAGTAAAGAATTTAATAAATAGAATTAGCTATACAAGTTTTATATATAATGTTTAAAAGTACGTCTTCCTTATCCTTACTTACTAATAAGCCGCTTATAAAGTATCCACACCTAAAATAAGAAGCAAATTAGGTTAAGGCTTTACCTTAACACCCTTTACTTTAAAAGGTATAAGTAGATAAGACGTAGCTACTAAAAGACAAATAGATAGTAAGGAATTTAATAGACAGAATTAGCTATACAAGTTCTATATATAACGCCTACAAGTGCGTCTCTCTTATCTTTGCCTACTAGTAAGCTGCTTATAAAGTATAGTATAAAAGGAGGGACTATTAACTAATTAGTTAATAGTCCTTTTTTATACTATTTTATGTACTATAATAGTTTTTAGTAGTGTATGTGTTTATATGTGTAATGGGTAGTTTTGTACTTAGTATATAGAGTATACCTTTTTTATTTAAGTAGGCTTTAAAGTTTTTACTTAAGTATTTTATACTATTATTTGTTTAAAAAAACTTTATTTTTTTTTTTTAGTATTATTTTTAGCCTTATATTTATAGAGCTTAGAAGCTTTTAAAGCTTTAGATTTCTTTTTTAATAAATAAAGATTTAGATACTTAGTCTTAAAGTTTAAGAAGGTATTAAAATACTTATATCCTTTAAACGTTTATAGTAAATAGGGTTATAAATATTAAAGGCTACCTTATTAAGGTAAGTATAGTCTTTATTAGTAAAGCTATTCTTATATACTTATTTTTTAACTTACATAGTAGTTAGGCTTTATAGTTAAGTACTAATTCTTTTACTTTCTTAGTTAAGTTTATATTTAAATTATTTTATTTTATACCCCCTTTTAAATTAGCTAGTCTTATATAGCCTAGCCTTTAATATAATATTTTTAGGCTATTTTTATTTATTTAACTATTAATAGCTATAAGAGCCTGTTCTAATTTTAATGCCTTATCCTTAGTAATATATAAATTATTATTATTATTAGTATAAGTAGTAATTAAAACCGTGTATTTATTTTACTTATTTTTTATATATAAGACTGCTTATTTACGTGTTATAACTAATTTAATTGTAGTAAGATTTCTTAGACTTATTAAATCATAGCCTATTTTAGGTATATATCGACAATTAGTAAGTCTTTTAGTTATATTTATGTTTAAATATTAGACTAAGACGTCTTTTATTCCCTTAACTTTTAAAAAAGCTACCTTTCCCTATTTAGTAGTAAAGTCTTTATAAGTAAGATTAATAAATAAATCTTTATTACTAATAATATAACTAGTAGCCCTTATATTTACTATAAAAGGTATAAAAAAATCACTATTTAATAATATAGTCTAGTCCTTATTTTTATTTTTATTTTTACTTAAAGCTTTTTTATTATTATTACTACTTATACTATTTCTAATCTAAATAACTAGTTTAACTATACTTAGATTTATTATTAAGCAGTCTTTTTATAAGGATTTTTAAAAGGGGTAATTAGACTTATATTAAAGTTTAAATCTATTATATTAGTCTCTTTATTTATTGCTAGAAAATACTATAAATATAAGAATATTTTATAGATTTTAAATAAATAAGAATTAACTAACTTTACATCTAAATATTTTTTACTAATATATAAGAATTATATAGAATTATTAATATATTATAGTTATTTGCTTTATTTGTTTATTTCCTTTATTTAGAGTGTTTATACTAAGGACGATATATAGTAGTTATTAGTGTATTTCCTTTTATACTAGTAACTAGTACGTAATATTATTAGTTAATAACGACGATAATAATAAAGGTAAGGGTAACTTAGATAGTAAAAAGGGTATATTAGGTATTAGTTTAGTCTTTTTAGTACTAATAAGCACCTTATCTTTCTTTTTTTCTTTTTTAGTCTTTTTAAGATTTAATGAAAAAGTAAATAGTATATTTTTTTTAATCTTTTTAGTTCTTTTTAAAAAGAAGTATAAATTAAGCTAGTAGCTTAGTCTTTTATAATATAAATAAAAGGATCCTTTTTTATTTTAAACCTTTTAGTATATAACCCTTTTTAGTTTAACTAAATAAAACTATATCTTTCTTATTTTTATCCTAATATTTTATACTATATAACTTTAGCCTTTATCTTCTTTTAATATACTTTATAAAAGCGTATTAGTTATAATAGTGTCTTTTTAAAAGGATATAGTTATATTAGTAATAAACAGTTTAAAAGCTTTATAGTTAAGCTTATAAAAAATAGAACTAGTTAAAAAAGTAGTAGGCAAAGTTAGCTTTTTTATATTTATTTTATTAAGTAGGTATTAAACTTTTTTAACAAATTTTTAAGTAGTCTTTTTAATCTTATATATTAAATTATTAAAAGACTTAATAATTATATAGTTAGTATTAAACCCTTTTTTATAGTAAAGATTTTTTAGTGTTTTTTAAGCTATATAAGTATTAGTAACTATAAATAGCTAATAAAAAAGACTATTTAATATATTATTTCTATTATTTACTAGTAGCTAGTAAAAGAGGAAATATACTAATAACTACTATATGTCGTCCTTTGTACAAACACTCTAAATAAAGGAAATAAACAAATAAAGCAAATAACTATAATATATTAATAATTCTGTATAACTCTTATATGTTAGTAGAAATATTTAGATATAAAATTAGTTAATTATTGTCTATCTAAAATCTACGGAATATTCTTGTATTTATAGTATTTTATAGCAACAATTTCTTATATATACTAAGGCCTTTTAATTATACTAGATTCTTTTTATAGCGTTTTTTTGAAGTAGTTTATAATAGCTCTTATTTATTCTTTTAAAATAAGTAGTTATATAGTTATAAACTAAAGCCCTTTTTAAGTTATAAATAGTTAGGTAGGCTAAAAAGCGTACTAACTAAGTAATATAATTTTAGCTCTTTTTTAAGGCGTATTTTAAGTTAAATTTAAATTTAGATATTTTTCTTAAATTAAAAAAAAGTAGTTATAAAATAGAAATTTAAACACGCTACTAAAAATCTACTAAAAAATTAGCTGAAAATACTATTAAATAGAGTAAAAAAAGAAGATATAAATAGTATAGTTTTTAAATTAATTAAAGGGTTATTTAAAGAGTAAGAAAAGGGAGAAAAAGGTAAGTAAATTAGTATTTTTATAAAAAAGGGTAAAAAAAGAAAGATAATTTTAATAGGTATAAACTTCTTTATTTCTTTAAGAAATCGAATAAAAAGAATTATATTATTGCTTAGTAATTATGGGTTTCTTTTTTTTTAAAAAAATTAAAAAAAGAAAGAAAGGGCTTTTTATAATTAGTTTAAATAAATCGACTTTTAAATATATTATATATATATATATTGTACTATTATATTCCTTTTTTAAAAAAGGGATAAGAATTTATTCTTATCTTAACTTACTTATACGTATATAATTTAGATATTGTAAAGTTAATATTATCTTATATCTAGTTATAGTAACACTTAATACTTATCTTATAAATACCTTTATGTATTTATTATAGTTAGCTTATAAAGCTTATTATAAATAGCCTTTTTATATATTAATTTTATAGCTTTAGCTATAATACTATAACATTTTTACTTTGTATTATTATAAATTATTAACTAAATACGAAGTAATAGTTTATATTTAATAAGTTATAGGATTTTTTATATATACAAAGTTATAAGGTTATACAATATATTATTAATAGTTAAATAAAATTTTGAAGCAGTGTTTAGAATTTTTTTTTTGCGAGACTTTTGTCGACCCACTGTATATATATAGCTTGTTTATATACGGCGAACAGAAGTAGTAAATACGCCGTCTAGCGAGAACTGATCTATTAGCACCATAGCTATTATCCCCTATCCTACATTTGTAAGGCCTCGCCGTCCATTTCTTGTCTTCTACGTTTGCTCCATTCTTTTCGCGAGCATAACATATTGTTACTCTTCCTGATTACCAAGTCTCTATTTCGGCACTCCCTTATCCCCTTGCTTATTTCTCATCATGTCACAGTACCTACGTACGGCTAGTCGTCTAGCGACCTTACGCGTTCCCAATATCGCTCCCCTTTATTCTCATGCCCTTAGGTCACAGACCTCCCGGAACACTCAGGCCATCGTTCTTCCAAGTTTGGCTTTGTACAGGAGGACATTTGCGTCCACTAATGGCGTCAAAGAGTACACAGTTCGCGATGCTCTCAATGAGGCGCTTGCTGAGGAGCTGGAGGCCAACCCCAAGGTTTTCATCCTCGGCGAAGAAGTTGCTCAATACAACGGGGCTTATAAGGTGACCAAGGGTCTACTTGATCGCTTTGGCGAAAAGCGCGTAATTGACACCCCCATCACGGAGTCTGGTTTCTGTGGATTGGCAATTGGTGCTGCTCTTAGTGGCCTCCATCCAGTGGTGAGTCTGATTTCTCATTCTTTCTCAATCTTAAGATCTAATTTTGGGTCCATATAAACGTACTAACATTTCCGCAGTGTGAATTTATGACGTTCAATTTTGCCATGCAGGCCATAGACCAAATTGTCAATTCTGCCGCGAAGACCCTGTATATGTCTGGGGGTATCCAACCTTGTAATATCACATTTCGCGGCCCAAATGGCTTCGCTGCTGGCGTTGCCGCCCAACACTCGCAAGATTATAGTGCTTGGTATGGCAGCATACCTGGTCTCAAGGTCGTTGCTCCTTGGAGTGCCGAGGATGCGAAAGGTCTACTCAAAGCGGCCATCCGCGACCCAAACCCAGTCGTTGTATTAGAGAATGAACTGATGTATGGTCAGTCTTTCCCTATGTCCGACTTGGCTCTGAGAGATGACTTTGTTCTTCCCTTTGGCAAGGCCAAGATAGAACGATCCGGGAAAGACTTAACTATGGTTACTCTTTCGCGTTGTGTTGGTCAGGCGCTTGTCGCTGCTGAAAACCTCAAGCAAAAATTTGGTATTGAAGCTGAAGTTATCAACCTGCGTTCTGTGAAGCCTTTGGACCTAGACGCGATTATCAACTCCGTGAAGAAGACCCACCGTCTTGTGGCTGTGGAGTCAGGCTATCCAGCTTTTGGCGTTGGCTCTGAGATCCTGGCTCTCGCCATGGAATATGCTTTTGACTACCTTGATGGACCAGCTCAACGGATTACGGGGGCGGAAGTACCCACACCGTATGCCCAAAAACTTGAGGAGCTTAGCTTTCCAACTGAGAGCCTTATTGAGCAGCACGTAGCAAAAATGCTGCGAGTCTAGTACTTATTAGAGTAGCATGCTTAATTAGCTACATTGTTATTCTTTTAAAAAGGGCGTTTAAATGTTTAGAGGGAAGAAGATATCTCTAATAACCGTTGTTATATAAAAAGTAAGATATAGTTTATAACTATAAAAAAAGTATAAGTTTATTAAATAGTAGTACTTAATATTATTAATAAAGACTTATAAAGCTTAAAGTGCTAATATTATTATATAGTGTAAGTTAGTAAAATTGTTATAGTCTTAATAAGAATTACTAATAAACGTTTAGTAACTAAGCACTATTAGACTACTACGTAGATATAATAGTAGATAGACTAAGTGACTACGTTAGTAAAGTAATTAATTGTAAAAGGGCAATAGGTAAAGGTAGTATTATATAAGAACTAAGTCTTATCCCTCTATATTTAGTAAAAGGAATAGACTAGCTATATAAAGGTAGTACTAAGTATACTAGTCTTAATTAGGCCTTAACCTTTAAACTTAGTAGCTATTTAACTAATTATAAAGTGTGTATTTATTACTACTTTACTTAATTAAGTATAAGCTACTTTTTTATATTTTAAGTTTTATTTATATTTATAGGTTATATAATGCTTACTACTTATTTAATTAGCTATTATATATTTATATTATTTATAAAGTTTATATAACGCTTATATATAGCTTATATTAGGCCTTTATAGTTGCTTTTTTTACTTATTTATAATAATTATACTTTTTTTAAAACTAGTACTTATAAGTTAGTAGTTATTAATTATATATTTATAAACGTTATAAATAAATTATATAGTTTATATATAATATTGTTTAATAGTTTTTATTTATAACTAGTAATAGTGTTTAAAATTATAAGTTAAATAAAATATAAAGTAAACTTAGTATCTTACTTTACTTTTACTTTTACTTATTATAGCTTTTTAATATAAGCTTACTACTTTTAAATATAAGCCTATTATTTTTAAACGTATTATTATTATTATAAACTTAGGAAATAAACTATATAAGGTTATACCATTATTTAGTATTAACTATAAAAAGTAGACTTTTAAAGAAAAAGATATTTAGTTTATTAATTCTTATTTAAGTAAAGTTAGCTTTTTTTATTAAAGTACTATTATATAATATATATCTTTATAATAGTAGCTATCTTTTTAAAAGATTATTATATATAGTTTTTACTACTTAGTTAATTTTATAATAATATTATTAAAAAAATATCCTTTTTTAATAAGTAATTTTATTTTATTATAAAAATTATTATTATTTATATATATAACTTATATATTCTTATTATTTAAGTTAAGTAAGTAAAATATATATACTTATTATAATATAAGTTAATAAAATTATTAAAATAAAGAATTTTTTATAATATTTTAGTTATACTTATTATAAATATTATTCTAAACTTTGTCTTATTTATATAATAGTTATAAATTATTTAGTGTTATAAGTAAGTAGAAAGGACGTTTACAAAGGTCTTATAAAGACTGTATATAAAAGTTGTATAAACTTTATAAACAATATAAAGGTATAATAACTAACTAAATAAATAATAGGCGTTATATAATCTATAAACACAGGCAAGACTTATAAGAATATATAGTAGTAGTCTATACTTAATTAAGTAGAATAGTAGTAAATACGCGCTTTATAATTAGTTAAATAGCTATTAAGTTTAAAGATTAAAGCTTAATTAAAACTAGTATACTTAGTACTACTTTTATATAGCTAGTTTATTCTATTTAATAAATATAAAAGAATAAAACTTAGTTTTTATATAATACTACTTTTTATTACTAATAATATTTACTATAAAAAAGGAAATTCGTATAGTTTTTAAATAAATAATATACAACTAACTTTATATTTATATACTTTTTACTAATATATAAGAATTATATAGAATTATTAATATATTATAGTTATTTACTTTATTTATTATTTCTTTTATTTAAAGTGTATATACTAAGAACAATATATAGTTATTATTAGTATATTTCTTTTTATATTAGTAAACTAGTATATAATAAATAGTAGTAACTCTTTTTATAGCTTAAACTTATTTACTATAAAAAGACTACTTTTTATTATATACTATTTATAAAAAATATAAAAACCTATATATAGCTTAAGCTTGTTTATAATATATAATAAATATTTAAATAAAGTAAGCTTAGCCTTTTATTATAAAATATTTATACTTTTTTTAATATTAAAATAACTTTTTTAAAAAAGACGTTAATAGTTATAAGTAGTTTAATATTACTATTAAATTTACTTGTTTAAGTTTATACCTTTTAAAAAAGTTATAATAAGAATAAAAAAAAAGAAAAAACTTTAAAACTTTAAAAATTCTTTTAATAATAATACTTTAAATAATAATATAATATTTAAAACTCTTTTATAAGGCACTTTTAAAAATATAATAATAATAATTAGTTAAAAAATTATAAATAATTTTTTTACTACTATTATTAGTCTTTTTAATATTAGTAAAGAAAATAGCTATTTAAGAAATTAACTAACTTATAAAGTTATACTTAAACTAGGCTTTAAAAGAGAGTATTTACTAACCTTTTAAATTTAAAATATAAAAAAAACGTAATAAAAATCTACTTATTTAAAAGTAAGCTTTTTTTTTTATAACTATAGCCTACTTTTTATTTAAACTAAGCTAATATATAATTTTATAGTATTTTACTACTCTACTATACTATAATAAGAATAAAATATTATATACTTTAAAAATATAATAATTTTTTAAGTATAAAAAGATTAAGTAAATATATTATAAACTAAAGTAAACTAACGTCTTAATTATAGTATTAACCTTTTAACTAAAACTATATATTAAAATAGTATAGTTATAAATTTATATATTAAAAATTATTTTACTATTTATACTAGTAAAATAATATTTTATAGTATTATAAACTATAAAGAATTAATAAGTTAAATAAGTACTATTATTTTAGTTATTTTTTATTATATATAAACTAATCTTACTTAAAGTAATAGTACTATTATAATAACTATAAGTATAAGTTATAGTATAATTAGTAATATATACTATTTTTAGTTAATAAGTAAGACTTATTTAGTTTATATAAAAACTATATTTTAGTTTAAAAAAACGTGTTTTTATAGCTTAAACTTTTATTAATTATTAATATTTTTATATAAAACTAAAAATTAATAAAAATTAACTTAAAGCTGCCTACTTAAAATACTCTTAATTTAAAGCTTTTTACTAATAATACTAATACTAATTAAGTAGTTATATTAGTATTTAGTATAATAAATAAAATAAATTTTAGTATAATAATATTCTAAGTATTATAAAATATTTAAAAAATAAGGTTTTTTTATTTTAATACTATTATAACTAAGTATAAGAAATAGTACTTTTTTATATAGAATAAATATATATATTATTATAATATAAAAGACTTTTTTTAAGTAGTAAATAAAGCGTTTAAATAAAATAATTTAAAAGTAAAATAAAAAACTATTTTTTAAAATATTTAAAAAAACCTTTATAAAAAAGCACTTACTTAGTATTAAAAGTAATTAAGTAAATATAAATATTAATATTTTATATTAAACTAGTAATTTATAACTTAAGTATTATATAAATAATTTACTATATATAATATTAAAGTATAATAATAGTTTTAAGAATATACTTTTACTAAAAAACTTTTATATAATAGTAAAGATCTTTATACTTTTATAATAAAGGTTATTTAATATAGTTGTATATATAGTAATTAAAGTAAAATTTAAGATTTTAAACGTGTATATTTAAAGCTTTTCTTTACTCTTTATATTATTATTCTTACTTTTTATAGTAATATAACTATTAATACTTATTTAAATTTATTATAAAATAAAGTATATATTTTAAAAAAAGCTTAAAAGTTAAAAACTATAAAAAAGAATAAAAAAGTATACTTTATAAATATAAAAAAAGAAAGTAAAAACGTATATTAAAATTAGTAAAATAATTAGTATAAATTAGCCTATAAAGATAAAAAAGAAAGATTTAAATATAAGAATATATATTATAATAATTTATATAAGTAATAATATAACTTAAATATAATTAAATAGCTATATAAGTTATATAATTTCTAGTATAAAAAAAACTCTTCTTTTTTATAACTTAAAAACTTAAACTTTTCCTTTTTTTATTAAACCTTATTTATTTAAATACAACTATCTTTAAACGTTGCCTTTTACTAAACAATTTATAACTACTATATAAATAAAATAAAGTTTAAAATAATATTTATAATAAGTATAATTATAATATTATAAAAAATCTTTTATTTTAATAATTTTATTAACCTATATTATAATAAGTATATATATTTTACTTGTTTAACTTAAATAATAAGAATATATAAGCTATATATATAAATAATAATAACTTTTATAATAAAATAAAATTACTTATTAAAAAAGAATATTTCTTTAATAATATTATAATAAAATTAATTAAGTAGTAAGAACTATATATATTAATCTTTTAAAAAAAATAGCTACTACTATAAAGATATATACTATATCATAGTACTTTAATAAAAGAATTTAACTTTTAAATAAAAATTAATAAACTAAACGTTTTCTTTTTTAAAGGTCTACTTTTTATAGTTAATACTAGCTTAATACTAGTAAAATATTTATATTCTAATTATGGTTATATATATTTTTAAGTATATATACGTTTTTTACTAAATAAAAAGAACGTATTATACTACTTTAATACTAAAATAAGTAATAACGTAGTTAGTAAGGTATTTTTTAATAAATATAAAATGATAATTTTATAAAATATAATAAATATATTAATAACGTTAAAAGATTACTATAAATTTAATAATAAGCTATATTTATAGTATATCTATCTAACTAAGTATAATATAAATATATATATAGTATATTTTATATTATAGTTAATATTATTAATAAACTTAAACTAAATATACTTATTAATATAAATAATATATATACTTTAAGTATTAAAATTAATATTAAAAAAAGAACTATTATTTTTTATAAAATTAAAAACTTACTTATTTATAAATAAATATAAAAACTTTAAACTTATATTTATATTCTAATTAAAAAAGATACTATTATACTAAGTGTAAAGTATATACTACAACTTACATTATAGTACCCGTACTTAAAATAGAAGGTAAATTAGATTAAGGCTTTACCTTAACACTCTCTACTTTTGAAAGGTATAAGTAGACAAGACGTAGCTACTAAAAAAATAGATAGATAGTAAGGAATTTAATAAATAGAATTAGCTATACAGGTTTTATATATAACGCTTATAAGTACGTCTTCCTTTGTTTCTATCTACTAATAAGCCGTTTATAGAGTATAGTATAAGAGAAGAGACTATTAACTAATTAGTTAATAGTCTTTTTTTATACTATTTTATATATTATAATAGTTATTAGTAGTATATATAGTTATATATATAATAAGTAGTTTTATACTTATTAATAATAAAAGTAAGACTTAAAATACACTAGTTGTAAAACTAGTTGTTTAAGTTTTACTTAAATAACTATAATACTTATAAGATACTATTACTTTATTTATTTAGACTTTTATAATAACCTTTTTTAGTTAAAAATATAAAAAGTAATTAGTTAATAGCTATACTATAAATAATTATTAAAATAAGTTTTTAATTCTTATTTACACTTTTAATAAGTAGAAAAAAAAGTAAGATTACTACTTTACTTAGTCTTTAATAGTTTTAAATTATAAAGTTATAAAAGATAAAAACTAAGTATTAAAACACAAATTTAATATAAAAGAAGTTTTATAAAAAGAGCTACTTATAACGGCTTTTAAGAATATATTATTAGTTACTATACTAGATAATTAAATATATATTATTATAATTAGCTATAGTAAATAGCTACTATTAACTAATTATATAAAAACGGCCTAGTTATAAAGTAGTAAAGGTTAGTATAAAGCTAACTTTAACTTATAATATATAAATTAACAACTAAGTAAGGTTTTAAAAGATAGCTTATATAGCTTCTTATATAACTATATTAATAAAGAATAAATATACTTTTAATAATAAAGAAAAAAAGTAATCTTTTTATTTATTTAAAAGTAGTTAAAGTATATATTACTATATTTAGTATTATAAAAAAAGTAGTAGTAAATAAATATTAGTTTTATAAATAAATAAATAATTAGTAAAAGTTAAACACTACTTTAATAATATTAATACAAAGTTTAAAAAATATTAAAAGCAACCTTATAATAATAGTTAAGGTTAAACGTTAAAATACTATAAAATACTCTTCTTTAAATTCTTATTTTAATTATAAAAGTGTTAATAAGTACTAATTTAATAATAGTATTTTAAAGATAAATAAAAATAAATTTAATAGTAAGTTAGTAAGTAACTACTTAATAGTAGGTTAAGACTATAGTAGCTACTAATAAGATTAATATAATATAATAACTTTTAATTACTACTTACTTTAAAAAGACTTATATATAAGTTATTAAAGTAAAAGTAGTAGTAGTAAGGCTAAATATACTTATAAAACGTAGTATAAAAAGGCTTAAATTAATAATAAAAAAAGGCTAAATTAAAAAGTAGTAAAAGTTTTATTACTTTATAATATAGTTTAATAGATAAAGAATTAGTATACCTTTATAAAAACTAAATATACTAATCTTTTAAGTAAGAAAAGTTATAGTTTCTCTTTTTTTTTTATAAATAATAGTTGTTTGTTTTTTTATATAAAGATTAGTTATATATTTATTTATTAAATTTTAAAAATTTCTTTCTTCTTACTAAAAAGACTAATAAGTAATTAAGTAAGTAGTTTAAAATTAAAATCTTATATTTTATATATAATATATAAAATAGTTAAAATAAACACTTATTTTATTAATATAACTTTTTTAACTTTTAAAACGTTACTATTAATTAGTACTTTTATAAATATATTAATAAACTTAACACTTAAAAAAACATTATAGTTTTAAAGCTAAGCCTTCCTTTACTTTAAAACTTTTATAGTACTTACTTTTAATAGTAATAATGTTATATAATTCCTTTATTACTATAAGGCCTTAGTATAAATAACGTTGCTTTTAAACAAAGACAAAGTCTATTAACTACTAATATATTATATAATTAATAAAATAAGCTTTATAAAAAAACTAGTAAAGACGGCCTTAACTATAAAATAAAGATAAAAGTTTATAAGTTTAAAAATAGCTATAAAACAAAACTATAGTACTTAGAATAAGGAATAGTACTACACTTCTTAAGCTTAAGTTTTAACGTAGTTTTATACTATTTATAATAAAAACCTTTAAATTTTACTTTATAAATTAGTTAAGCTTTATATAAATATAAAATAGTTAAACTATTATCTTATATTAAGTAATTAGTTAATAGCACTATACTATAGCCTTCCTTTTATAGTTATACACTAGTTATTACTTTAAATAAACTATTTATACTAGGACTTTTAAACTATACTTTTTTAAGAATTTTATAATTAAATTATTAAATATTTTAAAAATAACGTTTATTTAATAAATAATTATTATTATTAAAGGTTTTATAAGTTTTTTTAAGTTTTACCTTTTACTTAATAAATTAAAGCACCTTCTTATTAGTACACTTTACTACTTTTTATTATACTTGTTTTAGTTGCTTTAGCTATATTATAATTATAAGCCGTTTAAGTAAAAGACGTATTTAAGTTAATTATTAAAAGTATAGTAAACCTTACTATTAACTAAAACTATATAGTAATAGAATACTTAAAAAAACATAGTTCTTTTATATTCTTAGTCTAAAATCTATATAACACTAAAACGATCTAATAACTACTACTTATAATTAACGTTAAAGAAATCTTATAAATAAATAATAACGCTATTTTTAATATGTTTACTTAGTAGATACTATAAAAACATCTTTACTACTTCTACTATAATAATAAAGACTATTTAGTAGTAAAATATACTAAATCTTATAAAGACTACTAAGCTAGACTTTTACACTATAATATAAAGATAAAGTGTTTTTTTATAAAATTAATAAAGAAGTATAAACTATCTTATATATTAATAAGGTACTTTTATAATAAAGAGTAAATAAAAATTTAGTCTAAAGCTATTTAATAAGGTATTACAACCTTTTTAGTACTAAGAAGATATAGTAAATATAGTTATAAAAAAAGATAGTAAAAATAAAATAGTAATTCTTATTTTTAAATAATACTAGTAGTTTAATTACGTTATTAAACAAACTACTTCTTAGCTTTAGCCTAAGTATTAATATAATTAAGCTTATTAAAAATAATAATCTTACGTTTATTAATTAGCTTTTTTTAATAAAACTAGTAAATAAGACTTATAATTTATTTACTACTTTTATATTAGTTAAAAAGTGTAAATAAATTAATAATAATATATATTTTTATATACTAGTTATAAATATATAAGAAGTATAAGAATTTATTAACGTTGTTTTATTTAACTTTAATTTATTACTTTATTAACTAACTACTTAAGTTCTTTTAAAAAAAGATACTAAGCTACTTTTAAATATTAAAAGTTAACTTCTTAAGGAAACTTTTAACTTATATATTAAGATTACTTTACACTAACTTTTATAACTTAGTCTAGTATATATAGTATAAGTTATATTTAGTATTTAAAACTTTATAACACTTAGTATAAAAACGGTTTATATTAATAGTAAAATGTTAATAGTTATAAATAAAACTTTTAACCTTGTTTAAACAACGTTTTATATAGTTATAATAAATAAACCTTTTTAAGTTCTAAGACCTTTAAATAATTAAAAGATATATTTTACACTATAGTCTTACTAAGTAACTAGCTTTTAAGTAGACTTTACACTTACTAAAGTAGCTAGCCTTTTAAGAATATATATATAAATTTATAAAGGCATTTTTTAAAGAAGCTTATAACCTACTTTTATTAATACTAGATTATAAGTTTCTTTAATTTTTTATTATCTTACTAAAAGACTTAGTATTTTATTATTTAAAACTAAAGCTTCCTTTACTAGTGTCTATAATACAAGTATCTAGTTTATTAGTAAATTTATAACTACTTTATAGTTAAAAGAGTATAAACTACTAGTCTATTTATATATTATACTTAATAGAATAACTAGTAAGAACTTATTACTAAAAATACTATATATCTTTAATATAAAACTACACTTTTTATATAATACTATTATTAAAAAAATATATATTAATATAATAATTAGTAATATTTATTTTATTATTAATATAAACAATTTTATAAAGTTAATAAATTAGTTAAAAGTGTATATTAATACTTTAAACTAAACTATAATAAATACTTAAGACTGCTTATTATATTAACACTTATTTTAATACTATTATTAAATTTAAAGGATAAGCTTTTAAGCGTTATTTATAAAGACTACTTATAACTAATATTAAAACTTATTTATTTTATTAGCTTCCTTTTACTAAAAAATACTAAATCTTATTAATCTTCATAACAAGTCTACTATAACAACACTTTATATAAAAGAAAAGGTTTAAAGGTTTAACTATTAAATAATATTATATTTAATAGCTTTACTTTTAAAAAAAGTGTAAATTAAAAGGTAGAAAAATAAAAAGAAGCTTAAAAAAACTTTTAACCTATTATATAAGACTTTACTACGTTTATTACTTTAAAGTTTAGTCTAATAAAACAAGAGTATAAACTAATACTTAATTAGCTTATAGTAATTATTAATTAATTAAGTAATAGCTTATAAAAAAAAAGAAAGAAATTTTAATATAAATTTTATTTAATAAAGAATTTATATTAATATAAACTTTTAATTATATTAACAAGTTTAACTTATTAATAGCACTTTTATAAGTTATTAAAACTATATTATACACAGCCTTTTAAACTTATATAATTTTAGTACTTTATTTACTAGTTAAATAAGTTATTAATTTATTATATTAACGTTTTAATAACAAAATAATTAAAAAAAGTTATAAATCTTATAAATCTTATAAAAACTTTTAGTTTTTAGTAAGAAAGAAGAATAAAGAAGTATAACTAATAAATAATATAGTTAAGTATAACTAATATATAGTATATAATATATTTACTCTTTTAATAATAAAGACCTTTTTAAAAGAATTTAAAATATATAAAAGAATCTTCTTACTTAATCTTTTTTTAAAATATAACTAAATTAAACTTATTAAAAAAAGTAAAGATATAACTATGTTTTTAACTTTAATTAAACTATTTAAAATATATACTCTTTTATAAAATAATACTAACTTAGTAGCTTAATTCTAATGTATTATAGTCTAACTACTATATAAGCTTATATTTAATTAAGTATTACTCTTCTTTAATAATATTATAATTAAAGGCTTTACAACTACTTATAATAATAAAGAAATATTACTAAGTATTAAGTATTACGTTTTAAAGTATCTTTAAAATATAAACCTTATTCTTATAAATTACAAACTAGCTAGTACTATAATTATAGTTAAAAAATTGTAATAGTACTAGCTTATAACTATTTGTTATAGACAGGTAAAGAGGACGTCTACAAGGGTCTTACAAAGACCGTGTACAAAAGGTACGTAGACTTTATAGACAATACAAATATACAATGGCTAATTAAACAGATAGTAGACGTTATATAACCTACAAACACAGGCAGGACCTGTAAGGATATGTAGTAGTAGTCCGTGCTTAATTAAGTAGAGTAGTAATAAATACGCACTTTGTAATTAGTTAAATAGCTGTTAAGTTTAAAGGCTAAGACTTAATTAGAACTAGTGTAATTAGTACTACCTTTATATAGCTAGTCTGTCTTTTTTTATAAATATAAAAGGATAAGACTTAGTTCTTATATAATACTACTTTTACTTTTAGCCTTTTATAAGTAATTACTTTATTAATATAGTTACTTAGTTTATTTACTATTATAATTATTAAGTCTTTTTTTTTAAAACTATTTAACTACTAATATAAATTAAATTAATTATATATACTAAATTAAACTAATATAAGATTATAAAAATAATATAGCCTTATATAACTAAAGACTAAATATAAGCGCTATAGTATAACTTAGTAAACTTAAAGTAAAAGGATTAATAATAACTATTATAGTAGAAAATAATATAAATCTTATTAAATCTATTACTAGTAAACTTAGTTTAGTATAGTAGATTATACTTAAAGTAGTAAGAACTAACAACTTTAAGCTTTAAATATTTAAAAAAGAAGTTGTTAAAGTTAAATATAAGTAAGAGCTTTTTAATAAGCTATATAGCTTTTTAGTAAACTAAAAAAGGTAAAGAGATAGTAGTAGTAAAGGCTTTAATATAAAAAAGAATAAGTTAAATATAATAATAAAAAAGATACTTTCTTTTTATTATAACTTTTTTATAAACTAGTATTAAAATTAGCTTATAAATAAAAAGATAAAATTTACTTTATTTAAAAAGAAATTTAATATAATAAAAAAGTGTATTTATTTTATACTAACTAGTATAAATTAAATTAATTATATAATATAATAAACTATACTAGTAAGTAAGATAAAGAAAGAATAAACTATAATAAATAAAGACTAAAAAGGTTTTAAATACTAGGTTTTATCCTTTATTATAGCTTTAAAAATATACCTTTTTATTATTTAAAAGCTAATTAATAATATAAAATAAAGTAAATATTAAAACTTTTAAAACTTTATAAATTACTTAGCTTTTCTTAAAATATAGCTTAAAAAAAAGTTAAAAAAGAAGTAAGTATATATCCTATATATACAACTACTTTTAAGTATTAAAAAGGACTTATAAAAGCTTTTTATAATACTAAAAATAAAATAAGAATTAATTATATATATTAAAATTATATAGAATATATACTATTTATAAGAACAAGTATAAAGCTTTTATATAAAATATATATATAAAAGCTAAAAAGGCTATAAAAAAGGTAATAAACATAGTTAAAATAAAAAGACGTATAATAAAGATTTAAGTACTAGTAATTATTAAGATAATTATTAAAGTATTTATTAAAGATAAGGCTAAGAAAAAAAGAGCTTACAAGATAAGAACTCTTAATAAAACGGCTATATTCTAAAGTACTATATTTACAATAGTAACAAGCACTTAACTAATAAGTATTTAAATAAAAAAGAAATAGTTGTAGCTAAATTAATAAACACTAGTAAGTAGTTAAAAAACTCGATAGTATTAACAATAGTTAAAACGTTAAAGATGTAAAAAAGATTCTAGTAGTAGATATATTTTAATTTAAGATATAAATAAAGGACAAGTAGTTAGTTAATATAGAATAGAATACAGCTACTATATTAAACATAATTAACAAGACCTTTGTTAAAGAAATTAGTCTATAAAAGACAAGAGTAAAGATCTTAATATTAAAAGCGTATAATAGGTAAATAGTATGTGTAGGTAGTATATAAAAGGTACTACTATACTTAATTAACATATAAGAATAAAAGAAGGATGTAGTATAGATTTATACTAAAATTAATAAGCTGTCTAATATAATAAAACCGTTTATACTTCTTTTAATAATAATAATTAAAAAGTACTTAATATAGTTAAACCTAATAAAGACTAGTTAATAGTTTAAAGTAATAAAAAAAAAGATAAGAGTAACTATAGCTAGGGCTTTTACTACGTTAACTAAGTAAGAGAGAGTAATAATATATATAATAATAATAAGCGTACTATTAGTAAAAGAATTAAAGAAAGTATAAGGTAAGCTACTTATATATTTAGTGTATAAGTATAACAACGTTTTAAATTTTAACAATACTAAGATACTACTACTATACTATAACACTAATTATACTATTAATCTAAAAGAAGAATAGTAACTATTATATAAGGCTATATACTTCTTATTATAAAGAGAGTTAAAGGAGTTAAAAAGTTACTTAGTAAAAAGCCTAGCCTTTAAACGTATACGTTTTTTAAAGAGTTTTACTAGTACTTTTATTTTATTTATACTAAAGAAAGATAAAAGTTTATAGTTATATATAAACTACTAAGGCCTAAATAAAGTAATAATTAAAAATTATTATTTATTACTTTTAATAGTAAAGATTATAAAGCGTTGTATAAGAATAAAATTTATTTTAAAATTAAATATTAAGAAGGCCTACTACTAAATTTATATAAAAGAAGGTAATAAGTAAAAGACTGCCTTTTAAACTTAATACAGCTACTTTAAATACCTAGTCCTTCTCTTTAATCTAACTAATGTACTAACAACTTTCTAAAATTATATTAGTAGTGTATTAAAAGGGCTAGTAAACACTATTTACATTATATACCTTAATAATATTCTAGTCTTTTTAAAAATAAAAGAAGAGTATATATAATACTTAAAAAAGGTACTAGAACGTTTAAAAAAGGCTTAGTTATATATTAATAAGAATAAATACAAATTTTATTAAAAAAAAGTAAAATTCTTAAGCTTTTAAATATTATATAAAAGCTTTATAATAAACAAGTATTAAGTGTATATAGTTACTAAATAGTCTAAACTAATATCTTATTAAAAGATTTAAGTCTTTTTAAAATTTTACAACTTTTATAAACGTTTTATTTAAAGCTACTTTTATATTACTACACTACTATTAAAACTATTAAAAAAGAGTAAAAATAGTAAGAAGCCTAACAAGGTACAACTAGACAATAAGGCCTATAAGGCTTTTAAATAGTTAAAGGCTAGATTTATAAAAGCTTTATTATTAAAATACTTTAACTTTAACAAGCTAATTTATATAGAAACTAACGTATTAAATATAACGTTAAGAGTAATTATTTTATAGTTTAATAAAGAAGAAAAGTAGTATTTTATAACCTTTTAGTTGTATAAGCTATAAAAAGTAGAACTAAACTATAATATACTAGATTAAAAGCTTTTAGTTATAGTAAAGGCTTTTTACTAATAAAGACACTATTTAGATAGTAGTAAAAACGTTATAAAAGTTTTATTTAACTATAACAACTTTTATATATTTATACAATAGCCTTAACCTAATAGTAAACAGGCTAAATAAGCAATATACTTAGCCCTTTTTAATTTTATTATTAAACACTAGCCTAGGTTAACTAATTTAGTAAATATACTATTAAAATAGTTAAATTATATAAATAGTATAAGTTGTATAAACCTAATATAAAGTTTATATATAAATAATATAGCTATTAAACAATACTAGTATAACTATAAACTTAGTTAATATATAAATACTATTAATATTTTAAAAATATAAAAAAAGTTAAAACCATATATATTCTATATATAAAATATATAAAAGATTAATAAGCTAAAAAAGATCTTAATTAAAAGTATAAAGTTAATTATTTTAATAAAGCTATTATACTACTATTTTAACTTAAAAGTTAAAGTAACTATTTTAATATTAAATAAAGGATTAAAAAGCTTAGTTTTATAGTAAGACAACTTTACTATATAGCTAAATACTATTAATTACTTTAAAAGTAATACTATTAATATAATAATATTAGTATAAAGTTTAACTATAATAAATATAAATAAAAGTGTTACACTTACTAAACTTTTACAATACTATATAATAGTAGCCGCTTTTACTATACAACTTTTAAAGTTTAAGCTAAATAAGAAGTTATATAAGGTTGTTATAGCCGTCTAGTATAAAGATCCTTAAATATAAGCATAGTTATAGTGTTTAGCTTATATAAGTAGTATATAAAGTAAATAGTTTGTTATAATAAACAAAGTCTTGTTATATACAGCTTTAGACAAGGAGTTATAAGTTGTAGTAAGCTTCTTTATATAAGATAAGCTATTAAAGCTTTACTATAATAATCTATTAACTAAACACTTTAACATTGTAAAGATAACTAAGCTATTATTTAAATACTTCTTTTAAAAGGATATGTTAAAAAATGTAAAGTAATACGTTATAACGTGTTTAGTCTATTAAGAGTAAGTAATTAAAAAATATAAGCTATATAATAAGCTAAACTTACTTTTATTATTAAAAAAACCGTTTAAAAAGCTATTAATAAACTTAATTATAAACTTATTAAAATTAATAAATAAGAATAGTAATAAAATAAACGTAATACTAGTTATAGTAAACTGTTTTATAAAGTATACTATCTTTACTATAGTAATTATAAGACTAACCTTTATTAACTTAGTAGAAATTATACACTAAAAGGTTTTTTTATAGTTTAAAAAAATATTAAAAGGTATTATATTAAATAAAGGCTTTATATTTATAAGCACCTTTTAGTTTAAATTTTATTATTATATAAAGATTAAATAAAGACTATTAATAACGTTTTATTTATAAATAAATAAGTAAATAAAGAGGGTAAATTAAACGTTAAAGTAATACTTACACTACTTTGTTATAGACAAGTAAGCAAGTTGGCTACGTTTATTAAACAAAGCTTAATACGCCTATATCAACGCTATTAATACTATAATAGGCTACTCCCTTTTTAAAGCCTTATTTAGTAAGAAATCTAACCTATTTATATAGTATAAGGACGTACTACTTATAAAGAAGGCGTTATAAAAAAGTAAAGAAGTAATGTAACAAAGTAATTTAGCACTAGTAGTAACGTTAGTAGTAACGCTAGTAGTAACGTAATAAAGTAACTTAGTACTAGCTGTAATAAGACAACTAGAACGCCTACAAAAGGTTAAAGACAGCCTTTAAAAACACTAGAAGTTTATAGTAGAGAGATAAAAACGCTACTATAATAAGAATTACACCTTTAAGACGTTTTAAGTTAACAACCTAGTTAGACTATTTATAAAAAATTTTCGTTTTAAACACAAGAAGCTAGTGTTAAGACAAATAGGCCTTTTATAAATACTAAGCATAGTTAGTATATAAGTGTACTAGCTAGCCCTACTTATTAAATATAACTATATATACAACGTTTTTTTAGTGTTACTTTTAAAACTATAAGAGTAATGTATAAATACCTAAGGACCTTTCTTAAATATACTAGACTTAAAGGACTTAGAGTAAGAATAAAAGGTAGAATAAGTAAAGAGTTATTGTTAAAAGGCAAGTAAGGACTAGTATCTAGTTAAATAAATAGGCTAGTTGTTAGAGTATAATAAATAAGTAATAGTATAGGATATAGGCTACGCTTAAGAAGCTATTATAAAGTACTACTATAGTTGTTGTATAAAAAACGTAAAAGTGGGTAAGAAAAAAGAGAGACCTTTTAAAAAACAATAGTATAAGTAGAAAGAAAAAAAGGACTAAAAGTAAATATAACTAAAAAAAAATAATTAATTTACTACTTATATTTAACAGTAGTCCTATTAAAATTCCTCTACTTAGGCTACGTCCTAGCCACCTATAAGAAGGACGGCCTTAACATCCTCTTAAAAAAACGCTATAACTACTTAAATACAAGTATAGCTAAGGTCTTTTAATAATAATAATAGTAAATATACGCTAGATATAAGCCTGTTAGACGGTGTTAACAACTAACACTACTACTTTATAAATTATTACTACTAAGCCATCTTTATACCTTTCTTTAAAGCTTATACCTTAGTTATAACAAAGTAGAAAAGTAATAGCACCTACTATAAGGCAGCTATTAAGCTACGTTAGACTTTAGTTAAAGTATTATAAGTGTTTGTTTAGGCACTAGTACTATTTACAACTAAAGATAGATTAACTATATTCTAAACTATTAAAGTTAAAACTTAGGTATAGTTAATAAGGACCTTAAACAACAACAAGGTAAAGGTTGTACCTTATAACAAGACCAGTACTTAATCTTACACTATTAGTAGTAGGTGTTTAAAGCTAAGAATAATATATAGCTAAAGTGTAAAGTAAGTAGTAACTCCTTTAATAATAAATATAAAAAGTGTTAAAGGTACTATACACACTTAGTACTAATAAGCACTTAATATAACTACTAAAAGGCTAAACGCCTTAGCTAAGTAAAACGTTTAAAAAATAAAAAAAGCATTATTAAAAGCCTACTTAAACTAAAAGGACTAGGATTATAAAGTAGTTTATTATCTAGACTAAGTATAAAAGCTACTATAGCCTTTACTAAGTCTTAAAAGCTTAATTAAAATAGTACAACTGTTTTAACAGGCTGCACTATTGTTATTATAACTAATATAACAACTACTATTACTATAGTGTCTAGTTAAGAATTGCCTTTTTTATCCTTAATAAACTTATACGCCTATAAGGCTAATAGGCTAGCAAGGTAAGTAGACTAAAAGTGTAGAAGGTGTATAGTTCTTATAATAAGTAGAGTAGTAACAAGAGTAAGGGCTACTTAATATAATTTCTTATTTCTTTAATAGTTAGTAAGGTTTAAAAGGTTCTTAGATAAAGACGTATATAGTATATTTAAGCTAGTAACAAGCTAGATATATAGCCTAATAACGGCTAAGTAAAGGTATAACCTTGTATAACTTGTCTACTAAAGTTATAATAACGTTAATACACTTAAGTATAATAGGTTTATACTTAAGAATAGTAAGCTTATATATAAAAAAGACGGTTTTCTATTAAGAAGCTATAACAAATAAAAGTAAAAATATAGTAAAACAGTAAGTCTATCTTACTTCTTATTTACTTTATAATTTAAACGCTATTACTAGCTATAAATAAAGACAGCTACTAGTTAACCTTATTATATAGTACTGTTTATAGCTATATAATTAATACCTACTAGCCTAAGTATACTAGTCTTAAAAAAGGTATAATTATTATAAATAAGCAAGAAGAACGTCTATAAAGGTCTTACAAAGACTGTATATAAAAGGCGTATAGACTTTATAAACAATACAAATACACAATAGTTAATTAGACAAATAGCAGGCATTATATAACCTACAAACATAGGCAGGACCTACAAGAATACATAGTAGTAGTCCGTGCTTAATTAAGTAGAGTAGTAACAAATACATACTTTATAATTAGTTAAATAGCTATTAAGTCTAAAGATTAAGACTTAATTAGGACTAGTGTAATTAGTACTACCTTTATATAGCTAGTTTGTCCCTTTTTATAAATATAAAGGGACAAGACTTAGTTCTTACACAATACTACCTTTGTCTTTAGCCTTTTATAAGCGATTACTTTACTAATGTAGTTACTTGGTCTATCTACTATTACACTATTATTATTAAATATATATATAATAGGTCTAGTTGTACGTTTAAAAAGTTTAAGATTATTAAAATTATTAAATAGCCTTAACTAATTAATTTAAAGGACCTTTATAGCTTTTTTAGTATTTTTATATTTTATAAGACTTAAGTATAAAATAAAGCTATAATAGCCGCCCTTTTTTATATTCTTTTATAAAAAGGCGTCTATTAATAGTAAAAAAATGTAAAAGAATTAGTCTTTAACTTATTAAAAGAACGGCTTTTTACTACTTTTATTTTAATTATAATTAACTACTTTAAAAAAAGTAAATTAATAATACTTATAATTAATATAAGTATTTTAAAATAAAAAGCAGCGTTTTTATAAGAAACTAATAAAGAAAGACGTCTTATATAATATAAATTAAAATAATAAAATATAAAAGTAGTAGTTAATAATATTACAAAAAAAAATATAAAGGACTAGTTACTATTTTAAAAAAACTATACAACTACGTTTATAGTATATATTTTTAAATTAAGACTAACTTATAAGTTTTAATAAATTAGTTAAATAAAGCTATTAATAAACTTTCTAAAGTACTATTTATATAATAAGTAGTATAGGTTTAAAATTTTAATTTTATTATTAAGTATATTTCTAGTATAAAGAATATACTTGTTAATACACTTTTATATTACTTAAAAACTAATAAAGACAAGTTTAAAGCTATAAAGAATAATTTTAATAAGTTTATTAATATATATATTAATACTTAAAAGGTGTTAATTAATAATAAACTTTTATTTAATTACTTAATAGTACTTTAAATTTAAAACTTAAATAATTATTATAAAAATATTTTTAATCTTATTAAAGATTACTTTTTTTTATTTAAGACTTTAAGTATAAAAAAAAGAAAGCTTTTATATTAAGTATAGTTTTACTTTTATTAAGTAAAGATTTTATAGTATAAAAACATTAAGAATTTAAGCTACCTTTTAAAAGTAATTTATAACTTTAATAACTAAGTATAGCTTATATAGAAATACTATATTACAACTAAATATTAAAAGATTAAACTATTATATATAACACTTTATAAAAGGTATTAATAGTATAGAATATATAATTATATAAAAAAGGCAGTCTTAACTTGCTTAAATTACTTAAAATAAAAGCTTTATTAATTAGTTAACTTAGTTATAACTTAGTAGTTATTAGTTACCTTATTTTAAAAAATCTATTTAAACGTTATATATATATTACTATATAATAGTAAACGTTATATTATTAAAACTTAATATACTTTTATAAAATATATTAAAGTTATAGTTATTTTTAATACTAAAGTTAAAACTATTTTTAAATTTTTATAAAACTATATAATAGTTAACTATAGCTTATTAGTTGTTATTATAATAAATAAAGAACTTAAATTTAAAAGTAACTTTAAAAAAGTTTATAACAACTTAAAAGTAGTATATATTTTAATATTTATATATAATTTATAAGTAAATAGCCTTATTAAAAAAAAGGCACTTTTTACTTATTAAAACACTTATTAAGCTAACCTTTAAAAAAATAAAAGATTAAATAAAGTACTTTTTTATAACGTTTTTAATAAATTAAATAATAATACACTAGTCTTATAATTAAACACTATTCTTTCTTCTTTATAATATAAAAGCCTTACTTCTTATTAATATTTACGTTTTTACTTAATAAGTACTTAATTAAAGAGTAAGTATATTCTTTAAAAAGCTCTTTTAAAAAAAACTAGAATATTATAACGTCTTTTAATAAACTAAAAAAAAGCTATTACTATAGTTAGTAAGTTTTAAAAAAAACTTGTTAAATTAAAGAACTTTATAAACACTAGTAAAATATAACAACTAAATTAGTTAATAGCTTAAAATAATATAGTACTTGTTTAAAATAATAAAAAAGAAATTAATAAGTTAGTTAAAAATAAGTTAAAGTATAAATAGTAAAGCTTTTTTTATATAAATATAGTTTATAATAATAATATATATACACTTATATATTTAAATAAAGTCTTTTTACTAAATATATTTACTAGTTAATAACTTAAAAAATTTAAGTAAAATATTATAAGAATTTAAAAGCTAAATATTTATAATTTAACAACTATAAACTAGTTACAACTTACTAATAAAATTTAAAATAATAATAATTATACTATAAGTTAGTATTTTAATAATAAAAGCCTTATTAGTAATAGTAATATAAACTAAATCTTTTTATAGTAGTATAAACTACTAGTTATTTATATAAATTTTAAAATTCTTATTTTAGTATAACTAAAGGCTTTTTTACTTTTTTATTATTATTTTTTTTATAACTAAAAGCTTTATTAATAGTAGTATTAACTATATATAAAATAATAATATAGCTTATTAACCTTTTTAATACTATATTAACTAAATTACTATATAGCTAATACTAAATATACGCCTATTTTTAAAAGATAGTATTATAGTCTTAAGCTAAATTAATAAAAGGCTTCTACTTTAATGTCTTTTATACTTTACTTTAAATAACTATAAGTAAATTGCCCTTTATTAAAGTTAAATAAAATTTTACTATAGTTATAAAATATAAATTATTATAGCTATAAACCTTTTTATTTATATAAAAAAAGTAATTTTTATATACGTTATTATAACTAAGTAGTATAATATAGTTAAAAAAGAGCTAGAATATATTAATATATAAATCTTTATACTAAATAATAAATAATAAAAAGTATATATAGTACTACTTATATAGTATTAAACACTAGCTACTAAATAGCTAAATAAAAAAGCCCTACTCTTAACACTTATTTTTTATTACTTATATTATAATATTGTTTAAAAGACTACTATTTATAACTTTAACTAATACTTTAGTTAATAGCTTACCTTTTAACTAAGTAGTCTAGAAATCTTAAATAACTATATTAAACTAAAGATTTAATTAAAGGCGGCTAGATAGTTTATATACACTACTAAAAAACTATTAAAACAAATACACTCTTATATAATTTAACAACAATATAAAGCAAATTAACACGCTTATAAGTACTACTTTATAGTAAGCTAAGTATAAATAGTAGTACTTAAATAAAACATTGTTAAGTAACTAAGCTATAATTCCTTTATTTTTAATAAGTTATAAAAACGCTATACCTTTTTAGATATAAACGTAGCACTTTATCTTCTTCTTATACTAAGCTAGTTTAAAGCAAATCTGCTCTTTATTAGTGTTAAAATAGTTAGATATTTGTTTAAATAGTATATAAGAAGCTTAAAAAGAATTAATAATAATAATAGCTTAATTTAACAACTCTTTAAAGCTTTTATAACTAGTACTTACCTCTTTATTAGGCTTGTCTTTATTTTATTACTAGCTTTTTACTACTAAACGTAGTATTATATACTTTACTTCTTTTAATAAGTTATAAGTAATATAAATACCTACTTTAGTAGTTATTTACTTTACTATTACTTATATAACTATTAAAGTTTTAGCCTTAACTATTTTTTTTATAATAATATATACTACTTTTACTTACTTTTACACTCTTTTTTCTTTCTTCTTTTTTTACTTATTTTTTTTTACTTAATTAACCTTCTTCTTTTTCTTTTTCTTTTTTTACTCTTTTTTATTTTTTACTTTATTTCCTTTTTATTTCTTTTTTTTATTCTTTTTTTTTTTTTTATCTTTTTCTTTTTTACTTTTTTTTTTTTACTTTTTTTTCTTTTTTTTCTTTTTTTTTTAACTACTTTCTCCTTTTTTTATACTACTTTCTTTTTATACTTTAGTATAACTAATACACTTTTTACTTTTTTAGCCTTTATTCTTTTTATTACCTTTTTTATAGTCTTCTTTTTTCTCTTTTTTATTTTCTTTTTTCTTTCTTTTTTAACTTTCTTTTTTTTAGCCTTTTACTAAACGCTTTACTTATTCTTAAGCTTGCCTACTTTTATAGCTGCTTTAACTTTTATCTTAGTATTAATATTTATAAAATCTTTATTATTAAATTAAACGTTAGTTTAGCTAGTTTAAAGCTTTATTTTATTTAAATTTAAATTTATTATATTATTAAATAGCTTTTTTTAAATTATTATTCTTACTTTAATATAAACTTTAGTAAAAAACGTCTACTTATTCTTCTTTATACTATTTATTATAAAATATAAAGAATTCTTTTTTTAAGTTATAATAATAAAAGGGTTTTAACTATATAGTAATAATATAAAAACGTTTAATTTAATAATAGGCGCTTTAATATACTTATTAAAAGTATTATAAAAAAAGAATATAATATATTAAGAACAAATAAATAGTTTGTTTTAAGAATATATATTTATTAATTAAAAAACTACTTATTACTTAAAATATTAATAATAAAGATAAAGTTAATACGTTTTTATTTATTAAATTATTATAATAAATAAAAACGTTAAAAACGTTTATTATTATTTTTTTATTATTATAATAGTTATAACCTTTACTCTTACTACTTACGTTTACTTTATTAAAAGCTTTTTTTATTATATTTAACTACTTATATCTTATTACTAGATTATTTTATTTATATATATTAAGTACTTTTAAACTACTATATTTAGTATAATATTTTATATATAAAGTGTTATTATTTTATAAAATAATTAGTTAAACTTTATTTTATAAAAAAACAGTGTATAAGATAAATAAAACCTTAAAACTATTTTTTTAAAACTACTATATACTTTAAGTATTATTATAGGCTAATTAGTATATATTAACCTTTTTATTATAAAGAAAATAAAGCTTATAAGTAAATAAACAACGTTTAATTTAATAAAGAACTACTATTTTAATTTACTTTACTATTTAATAAATATAAATATTAAATAGTATAGCTTTAATATAAATAATTACTATACTAGTTTATATAATATAGTTAGTTGTTTAATTTAGTAATAGTGTATATTAATAACTAGTATAATAGTTAAATTAATATTTACTATTATTAAACTTAAAAATATTATTTAACTTTAGTCTTTTATACTATAAATATTAAATATATTAAAAAATATATATAGTTATATAAAAATATAACTACTTATTAATTCTTAATAAACTACTACTTTTAAAAAAAGTATTTTTTTATATTTATTTTTAATATTTATATAAGAATTTTATACTATTTTAACTTTTTACTATATTTATATAAAAACTTAAAAGAATAATATAAAAAGTAGTTATTTAATAATATATATATAGTTATTTCTTATTAACTTTTAATAAAAGTAAGCTAAGTTTAATAAAAAAATAACTAAAGCTATAGTATAATAATAAGTAAGCTAGTACAACTATTCTTTTAAAAGTTATAAATACTATTAATAAACTACTTTATATATATATTAGTTTATTAATAAGCTTATATAAAATTAAATAAAGACTATTTACTTAAAAGTCTTTTATTAATAAGTAAACACGCTTTATTTAAAGCTTAGCTATATAAATATATTATTTATATACTTTTTAAAAGAAGGATTACTATTTTAATATAATTTAAACTTTTATATTAAAAACGTTTAAACTTACTTAAATATATTAAAAAAACTATATATAAACAACTAATGTTTAGTAAACTAAGTAATATTTCTTAAATTATTTAAATTAAAACTAGTATTTATTACTATTTATATACTTTATAATTTATATAAAGAGGTATTTAAACTAATTAAACAAGGTTATTAGAATTTTTAATATACTATATTATTACTATTAAACTAACTACTAAATACTATTTAATATATTTAACGACTTAGTAAAAACAACTATAAAACACTTAGTACACTTTTACTACTTAATTACTTAATAAGACTACTACTTTAAGTAGTATTTATAAAATAGTATTAATAGTTTATAATAAAAGATAAAGTAGTTAACTTAGTAAAGCTATTAAAAGTATTACTAAATTAAACTATCTCTTTTTTTAAACTACTATAACCGCCTTTATAAGTAAATTACTAATTTATAACGCCTACTTATACTAGTTATTTAAAAGTAGCTTAAATTCTTAATATATTTTATATTTAACAAGTTAACTTAGTTAAAGTATATAATCTTATAAACGCTTTAATAAAGTACAACTTAAGCGTTAATTAGTAAAAACTCTTTAATAAAGTTATAAGTATTTACTTTATATTAAGCTATATAAAGAAGTAAAAGAAGCTAAATACTAAAAACTAAACTTTTATAACATTATCTTTAAAGTTATTACTAAATTATAATATAAATCTACCTTTTTTCTTTTTCTTTTTACTATTAAACGCTATTATAAAACTAAATACTATAAAAAATTAAACATTAATAAGCTTTTAAAGTTATTATTAAATTATAATATAAACCTCTCTTTTTTTTCTTTATTATTAAGCTTTAAACTAATAAGCTTATCTACTTTATTAGTATATAGTAATTTTAGGTAAGTAAAAGGACCTACTATAGACATAGCTTATACTTCTTTAATATAAAAAGACTAAGTATAGCTAAGACTACGTTATATTATTAACCTAAGCCTATACTAAGCTTAAGTATTATAGCTTTCTACTTTAATGTATAAAGCTTTATTAATTAGCTTTAAGCTATAGTCTACTACTACTATACTTTAAAGGGTAGTTTAAATAGCTAGCTACTTTAACCACTACTTATAAACGTTATAATAAAGCCTAAATAAGTCTTAAAAACCTTAAAAACTAGTATTAAAGCTAGCTTTAGTATTAGTAGATAGTAGTAAGGCGTTATTTACTTAATATATTTAAGAACAAAGTAAAGGACATAAATAAGTAATTAAATAATTAGTTCTAGTTATTCTTTTCTTCTTCTTTTTTTATATTTTTATAGTTATTCTTTTTTTTCATATCTTTATTCTTTCTTTCTTTTTTACTATTTTTCTTTAATTTTCTTTTATTTAATTTACTTTTTTTTTTCTTTACCTTCCTTTAACTATACTTTTAAAGTAAAGTATAAGAAGGAGTAAGTGTAAAGTACATATTACAACTAACATTATAGTACCTATACTTAAAATAAAAGACAAATTAGATTAAGGCTTTACTTTAACACCCTCTACTTTAAAAAGGTATAAGTAAACAAAACGTAGCTACTAAAAAGACAAACAAATAATAAGGAATTTAATAAACAAAATTAACTATACAAGCTTTATATATAACGCTTATAAGTACGTCTTCCTTTGTCTTTACCTACTAGCAAGCCGCTTATAGAGTATAGTATAAGAGGAGGGACTATTAATTAATTAGTTAATAGTCCCTCTTTATACTATTCTATGTACTATAATAGTTGTTAGTAGTGTATATGGTTATATATATATATAGTAGGTAGTTTTTTACTTAGTGTCTTTTAGGCTATAAAAGTATTAGTAATACTAGATAGTTAATAAAGAAGACTGTTTAGTATATAGTTTTTTATATAAGTTAAGACCTTTTAATTGTATTAAATCCTTTTTTAAATATTATTTTTTTTAAAGTAGTTTATAATAGCTTTATTCGTCTTTTTAGAATAAGTATTTAAGTAGTTATAGACTAAAGCCTCCTTTAAGTTATAAATATCTAGGCAAGCCTAAAAGCGTATTATTTAAATAATATAGTTTTATCCTCCTTTTAAAGCGTATTTTAGGTTAAATTTTGCCTTAGCCATTTTTTACAAATTAAAGAAAAGTAGGTACTAAGTAAAAAATTAAATACGCTACTAAAAATCCACTAAAAAATTCGCCGAAAATACCGTTGTGTAAAGGGAAAGAAGGAGATTCGAATAGTATAGCTTTCAAGTCGATTAAAGGGTTATTTAAAGAGTAAAAAGAAAAAGAAAAAGGTAAGTAAAAAGATCTTATTATAAAAAAAGGGTAAAAAAATAAAGATATTTTTAATAAGTATAAACTTCTTTAATTCTTTAAAAAATCGAATAAAAAGGACTAGGTAGTTAATTAGTAATTAAGATTTTCTTTCTCTTAAAAAAAAGAAAGAAAAAAAGGTAAAGAAGAATAAGTAAAAAATAAGTAAAGGTAGTACGTAGTAAAGAGTTACTACTATGTAAGAAATACGTCTTTATAGAAGGCGTATAGTTAAACTACGTGTAGTAATCTAAATAGTTAAATAAGTAAGGCCTATAGTAAAGGAAAATAAGTGTATTTCTTAAATGCTTAACAAAGGACTAGATAGAAGGGAGGAGGACTGTTCTTATATAGACGTAATCCGCTATTTTAATCTAAGTATGTGTGTGTACTAAAAACCTTAATACGAATATATAATTAGTAATATCTTACATAATTATATATTCTTAATAAAAGCTTTATTACTTTATAGTATAGCTTAGTAGTTAAAGGATTAGTATACTTTTATAAAAACTTAATATACTAATTCCTTTTTTTTAAGTAAGAAAAGTTATAATTTCTTTTTTTTCTTATAAATAATAGTTATTTATATTTTTATATAAAAATTAGTTATTGTATACTTTATTTTATTAAATTTTAAAAAAATTTCTTTTTTTTTATTAAAAAGACTAATAAGTAATTAAGTAAGTAGTTTAAAATTAAAATTTTATATTTTATATATAATATATAAGATTGTTAAAATAAATACTTATTTTATTAATATAACTTTTTTAACTTTTAAAACGCTATTATTAACTAGTATTTTTATAAATATATTAATATATTTAATACTTATTACTAATATTAATTAACCTTATTAAATATATTAGTATAATAAAGTTTACTACTATATATAAGTATAAATAGTTTAATATAATAACTATTTTATAAGTATTAAGGCACTTTTATTTTACTAAGTTTTTCCTTTAATTACTTTATTATTAGTAAAAGTTAAAAGCAACTTTAAAAAAAAGAAAAGATAATTATTATAGTTTTAATAAGAATTATTAATAGACGTTATATAACTAAGTATAGTTAAAGCACTATATACTAACTATTTAAGGTCTTTATAAAGTCTCTTTATAATTAGTTAGACGTTTAGTTTATAAGCGTCTTACTATAATTAGCTAAGGGATATAATAGTAGTAAGCTATTTTAAAATACTAAGAGTAGACTTTAAAAGGTCTTTAAACAGTCTTTATAATTAGTTAAATAAAGTAGACTAATAAATATCTTGTATATTTATATAGTACTACTATACCTCTATTTAATAAAAGAGATAAGAATTTATTCTTGTCTTAATATATATATACGTATACGATTTAGTTATTGTAAAGTTAATTTTATTTTTTTACCTAGTTATAGTAGTGTATAGTACTAATCTTATAAATACCTTTACACTTTACTTTAAAACGTTTATTATACTAATTTTATTAAAAAGCCTTCTTATATTATATATAAGGCAATAAATACTCTATATCTTAGTAGTACCTTTCTTATTTAATATACTTATAAATATATAACCTTAAAGTTTTTATTTATTTAGTCTTTAACTATATTAGCTATAAGGTTTTATAAGATATTATTATAAATACAACGTTTCTTTTTATTTAGAATAAAGTCTCCCTTAAAGGCTTAAAAGCCCGTCTTAATTAGCGTTATAGCCTTATTTTCTCTCTTTATTATAAGGCTATCTAACTTCTTAAAAGTTATTATTTTTACTTAACTAATTTATTACGCACTAGTTTACTAACGTAGGAGGAAATACACTAATAACAACTATATGTCGTCCTTAGTACATACACCTTAATTAAAGGAAATAAACAAATAAAGCAAATAATTGTAATATATTAATAATTCTGTGTAATTCTTATATATTAGTAAAAAGTATGTAGATGTAAAGTTAGTTGTTTTGTTGTTTATTTAAAACTATGGAATATTTCCCTTTTTATAGTAATTTTCTAGTAATATAATTAGTATTAATTAGCCGGCTAGAATTAGTAATAAAGTATACTTATAAAGCTATTTATAACCTTGTACGTTTATAAGTAGTACTTATAGTAGGTGTATAATAGTCTATTAGTAGAACTTTTATTAATTGTTGTTTTAGTTTAAGTTTACGTTTATAGGATAGTCTAATTAAGTAGATGTAAAGACTTTTGTATAGTAGAGCCTTATTTAAGCCCTCCTAGACCTATAAAGGGCCCTACTACGTATTACATACGCTCCCTCTTTATCTAGTTGTCTAGTTCCTACTTATATACTAATATAAATAGTTATAAAGTTTAAAGGCTAAGGCCTATATAGGCCTAGTATACTTAGTACTACTTATATATAGCTAGTCTGTCCCTTCTACTAAATAGGGAGGGATAAGACTTAGTTCTTATATAATACTACCCTTGCTTATTGCCCTCTTATAATTAATTATATTACTAATATAGTTACTTAGTCTAACCTTTATTATAAAGTTAAAGCTGTAAAGTGTGTATTATATAAGTGTACTAAAGCGTTATAATTATATAATATTATAGTTTAGGCAAAGCTTAAATCCTTAATATATAGTAAAAAATAAAATAAAATAGAAAAAATAGAAAAATATAAATTAGTTTGTATTAAGAATATAAGATTTTATTCTACTTTTTAATATTTATTACTAAATAAAGTATACTATAAATAAAGGATATTTTATAAACCTAAATAAATAAAAATTAAGTAATTTTATATTTATATACTTTTGACTAATATATTAGAATTTTATAGAATTACTAATATTATATAGTTATTTACTTTATTTGTTTATTTTATTTATTTTATTTATTTAAAGTGTTTGTATTAAAGACAATATATAGTTGCTATAGAATTAGTATATAATAATAACGTTATATTTTTAAGCTTTTCTACTAATATATTAAATGTATAATTAAAAGTAAAAAAAAAGGAATAGGTAATATTATAACTTATAAAGACTTTTACTATATATAAAATTTATATAACACTTTAAAAGCTTTAAAAAGATTTAAAATATAAGTATAATTACTACTTTAAGCTATAAGTATATATATTATTATTTACTCTATTAAAAGCTTATCCTAACTATGAAAAATAAAAGGCTACTATAGTAAAAAACCCTTAAAGAAAGAAAAACCACTGTAAATATACAACGTTTTTTACTAATAGCTTAACTATTAATTAATCCCTTTAATAAAAAAACTTCTTGACATCGTCCTATCCTGTCTTATTTGGTTTGTTTGTCTGTGTTCCTATCATCTTGTTGTATCTTTAGTTCTTGTTTAAAGATTACATTACTATCGATCTTATCCGCCTCTAGAACTTCGCCGTTCAACATTCCGCAGCTTATGCATCTCCATTGGCCTAAATCAGTAATACTCTGTGTTCCTGGGGGGGCCTGCCCATTAACAAGTCGGCAGTAGCTGCATATCAACACAAATCGATTCTTCGCGGCCATTTCGTCCTCCCCCATTAGAAGATCAAGGATACGGTCGTACCAGCGCAATTCAACTATGCTTTGAGCAGGTGACTGGGAAACAACTGCGGAGGCTTCTAACACGATATCTTCCGTCCCTGCCTCTGGTATCGTGTTTTTGCCTGGATCTGATGCTGCAACAGGGTTAAACCCGTCTTGCCCGAATGCATGAGGGGAATATTCCTCCGATGGATGTTCCGACAAAGCTGTCGACGAAGTAGACACCAAATTCTCCCGATCTCTCAGATTTACAGATGAAATATTTGCAGATGGGGGAGGTCGAATGTTTGTTTGACTTGGCGACAGAGTTGAGGCTGTATCAGTGTTCCGTTTCCCTCCCGCTTTAATCTGTAAAGCTCCATTCTTACTCGAAAAATATTCGCTGCTCATTTCAAATTTATCGTACCCACCATATTTCTCTAGCAACTCGAGGGTTGACTCATATTTGGTGGCATCTTTTAATTTCTGAATCGTTTTAGATCGTTCGATCTGATAATTCTTAAGCTGAACAGCTAGTGAATCGATGCGAAAGTTATAATAAGCAGACAGGATCATGCGGAAGACATAAACTCTATAGAGCCTAGTCAGCCCAAAAACATATCTTCCCGTGAGAAATCCAAATAAGCCAGTTATAGAAAGCTCACCCAATCGGGCCACCTACGACACCCATCCAATACCAGAGACCCATATTCTGCCATCCCACTACCAACACCAGCAGAATAATATACACCAGGTAGGAAAACGATAGGTACAATGTTGCTAGTACACGAGCACGGCGTGACTTCGATAATATATGCACTAGCTTAGTTTGTGTATCCGTTATACGGGCTGATTGCGTCGACAACGCTTTCTCGAATGAGGCTGGTGAGGAATGGCTTCCCTATTAAAGTATAGTTAGCTTTGAAAATGAAAATTAAGTTATTGGAACCTATGAGCATACATTCCACAACCTAAAAGAGACCATGATAGTGGGTAATGAATGATGAGCAGGAGAGAAGACAATCATGTAAACCCCCGAAAACCTAAAACGGAAGAAGAGACCTTGGCTATAAAAGGTAATTAAGCAATTAAAAAAAAGCGTAAGCGAAAATAAATATGCTAATAAGAATTAATTTAAAGGTAAAAAAATATATGCCTAATATCTACTATAGCTTGTATAAAATTTTCCAAAAAAAAAATATAAATATAAATATAAAATTAAATAATTTTATATTTATTATAGAAATGTAATAATACAAAAATATATTTATTTAAGTATAATTTTACATTTTTAATTAGAATAAAACGAGAGCTTGGTGATGGCTCTGAATACTAGAGTATATCTACTACCTATTTAATTTATATATCTACCTACTATATATTGCTAATATTATTAAATTTTAAGTTATACAAGTGTTGGATTTCCTTAATATTATTCTACAATTAATAGGAACAAATCGACCTAAAATCTTGTAATATATAAAAACACGTTAAAACCATAACAAAATCAAGCGCCATATATAACATAATAAGTATTTAAATAATTATCTAGTTTATTCTTTCTTTTAATCCTTTCTTCTTTTAGCCGTCCTTTTAATTATTACTTTATACTTAGCTTAAAAGGGCAAAGGTACTCTACTTACCTAAATTAGGATATTTACTAGAATTTTATAGAATTATTAGTATTTTACTACCTTTTTATTTATACCTAACCCTATCCTCTTTTATATTTTCGTTCCTAAAATCTATATTTTATATAAGGCAATATAATAAGCTGAACTATTACACCTACTAAGAATAAGGGGTAAAGGGTTTATTAAAAGCTATAAGAAAGAAAGAAGGGAATTTAGAGTAAAGGAATAAATTACTGAAATATTCCTTTAATAAAGGGTTATACCCTATATTACTAGTTGTATAAATACAAGCTAAAGCTACTAAGTATACGTTGTATAAAGACATTAAGGCGCCTTAGTTATATAATATTATAGTAAGTGTAGAGTACGTACCATAACTAACGTTATCGTACTCGTACTTAAAATAGGGGGTAAATTAGGTCGTGGCTTTACCTTAACACCCTCTACTTTAAAAGGTATAAGTAGACAAGAGATAGCTACTAGATAGACGGATAAAAAGGAATTTAATAGACAGAATCGATTATAAAGTTTTACGTGCGACGCCTATAAGTGCGTCTTCCTTGTCCCTACCTGCTAGTAAGCCGCTTATAGGGCATGGTATAGGAGGAGGAGGGACTATTGACTAATTAGTTAATAGTTCCCTCCTTATTCTATTCTACATACTATAACAGTTGTTAGTAGTGTAGGTGGTTTTATGTGTGGTAGGTAGTTTTGTACTTAATAGTTTAGGTAAAGCTTAAACTTGTAATATGCTTTATTAGCTAGTAATATAAATATATTAAGTTAGAAAAAGTAAGAGTAATTATAAATAGTAAGAGTAATAAACTAAGTAAACAAAAGAAAAAAAAAGAAATGTTTTTATTATAATTTTAAAAATAAATTTTTTAAATATAATCTTTTTATTAATTTACTTATTTTAAATATATTTATTTATTTTTATAATATTATACTTTTTTTTAAAAAGTAATAATATATAATAAGGTTAGACTAGGTAACTATATAAGTAAAGTAATTACTTATAAGAGGGTAATAGGCAAGGGTAGTATTATATAAGAACTAAGTCTTATCCCTTCTTATTTAATAAAAGGGATAAACTAGCTATATATAAATAGTACTAAGTATACTAGGCCTAAATAAGCCTTAGACTTTAAACTTAATAACTATATAACTAAGCATAGTTAAGGCACCGTGTATAAACCGTCTAGATGTTTAATCTACTAGCGCCTTACTATAATTAGCTAAGGGATAAGATAGTAGTAAGCTATTCTAAGATATTAAAAGTAAACCTTAAACAGTCTTTAAGTGCTTCCTATAATTAGCTAAATTAAGTAGACTAATAAATATCTTTTATATTTATATAGTACTATTATACTCTTATTTAATAAAAGGAATAAGAATTTATTCTTATTTATATATATATATAATTTAGTTATTATAAAGTTAATATTATTTTTTACTTAGTTATAGTAGTATATAGTACTAACTTTATAAATACTATTATATTAATAAATTCTTTATATTAACTACTTAAAAGAATTCTTTTTTATAATAATTAAATTATTAATTATTTTTAAAGCTTTAAAAATAATAAGAGCTATATAAGTATTACTTAAAAACTTTATAAGGTTTATACTAATTAAAACAATATTTATAAATAATAAAATAATACTTATATTTATAATATAACTATTAATAAAAGACTTATAAAGTACTTTTAAGGTTTAAAAGCTAAACTTTAACAATTTTAAAAGTAAAAATATAGTCTTTATAGCCTTATTATATATTAGTAGTTAAGTATATAACTTAAAGTTAAAGCCGTTTAAAAAGTATATAGATTTATTAACTTATTTATAGTAATAAAAGTAATAAAAAGTAATAAGGTATATATTTAAATTAACGCTTTAATAATACTTTTAAAATATTAATAAGATTAATATAATACTTTAACTTATAAATAAAGCTTTTCTTATTTATTAAAAGTAGTACTTTAATATACTATTAAAGTAATAGTGTATACTAAGCTTATACTTTTAAGACGTTTTTAATACTTAATTAAATATATTAATATTAAAAGTAAAGAATTTATTTAATACTATAATAATACGTTTAAGAAAATCTTACTAACTAATAAAATAAAGCCTTAGTAACTATTATATATATATAAGCTTATAAAAAAAAAGATTAGTTTTTTACTTAAAAACTTTATAGTAATTATAGTTTATATAAAACTAAGTATTAAAATTAAATATAATCTAGTTATAAAAGTATAACTTATACTATAAATTAATACTAAGTATTAAAGTATATAAATAAACTTTAAAAAGATAGCTTTTTTAATAAGTAATAAAAAAAGACTTTTAATAAAAAACAAAAAAGAAAGTATTTAAACTTTTATTAAAAAGCCTTAAAAGCTTAAAAGTTTAAGTAATATATAAATAAGTTTAGTTTAAAACGTTATATTAAATTAAATAATACTAATATTAAGTGTTTTTATTATAATAAAAAAGGCTATATCTTACTTATATATTTTAATAAATTAGTAAGTAAGCTACTAAAAAAGGACGTTTAAATTAACTTTATTAAAGTTAATAATAATAATAACTTTAATAATAAAGGTAAAAAGAGTAAAAGTAAAAGAAAAGCTTAAATAGCCTTTAAAAAGATACTTTAAAGTTATTAAACATTATTTTAATTAACAAAAAGTTATAAATAAAAGAATAAATTATTATAAGTAGTAATTACTTTATATTTATTAATTTAAACTATAATAGTAAAGTTAATATAGTAAACTAAAAATTTATAAAAGTACTAGGCTTATTAAAGTTTTAAGGCTTTTACTACTTATATAAGTACTTAGTAACTTAAAGTTATAGGTTTATAGTATATAAGTAGTTATAATTTAACTATTAAATACTAACTAAGAAAAATAGTAAATTATATATTATTATATAAAACTAAACTATATTAATAATAATATACTAATACTTTTAAATATTTTAACTTTATTAAATAAAAAGATATTATTATACCTTATTAGTAAAAAGTAGTAGTTTTTTAAATTAAAGGTTAAGCTAGTAAAAACCTTTTAAAAGGGCGTAAAAAATACTACTACTTATTATATATTAGTATAAATAAAGGAATTTACTAATTTTTTTTTAAATAAAAAGCTTTAAAAAGACTATAAAAAGCTTATAAAAGTACTATTTAAGCTTTATAAATATAAAGATATATTTTTTATAAAAAATACTACTAGCTTACTAATTTATTAAGGTATAAACTATATAATTAATATACTACTTAAAATATAACCGTTATATTATAAGTAGGTAAAGGAGACGTTTAAAAGGGTCTTACAAAGACCGTGTACAAGGGTTGTACAAACTTTACAAACAATACAAAGGCACAATAGCGAATTAGACAAATAGTAGACGTTATATAACCTATAAATATAGGCAGGACTTATAAGAATACGTAGTAGTAGTCTATACTTAATTAAATAGAGTAGTAGTAAATATACGCTTTATAATTAGTTAAATAGTTATTAAGTTTAAAGGCTAAGGCTTAATTAAGACTAGTATACTTAGTATTGCCTTTATATAATTAGTTTATCTTTTTTATTAAATATAAAAGAATAAGACTTAGTTCTTATATAATACTACTCTTACTTTTAACTTTTTATAATTAATTACTTTATTAATATAATTACTTAGTTTATTTATTATTATAATTACTAAGTCTTTTACTTTAAAACTATTTAACTACTAATATAAATTAAATTAATTATATATACTAAATTAAACTAATATAAAACTATAAAATAATATAGCTTTATATAACTAATAACTAAATACAAACGTTATAATATAGCCTAGTAAACTTAAAGTAAAAGAATTAATAGTAACTATTATAATAAAAGATAATATAGACCTTATTAAATTTATTATTAGTAAACTTAGTTTTATATAGTAAATTATACTTAAAATAGTAAAGATTAATAACTTTAAGCTTTAAGCATTAAAAAGAGAAGTTATTATAATAAAGTATAAAAAAAAGCTTTATAAAGAGTTATTTAGCCTATTTACTACTTAAAAAAAATATTAAAATAATAGTAGTAAAGGCTTTAATATAAAAGAAAATAAGTTAAATATAATAATAAAAGAATGCCTTTTTTATTATAGCTTTTTAATAAACTAGTATTAAAATTAGCTTATAAATAAAAAGATATAATTTACTTTATTTAAAAAGAAATTTAATATAATAAAAAAGTGTATTTATTTTATATTAACTAGTATAAATTAAATTGACTATATAATATAGTAAACTATACTATTAAGTAAGATAAAGAAAGAATAAGCTATTATAAATAAAGACTAAAAAGGCTTTAAACATTAAATTTTATTCTTTATTATAACTTTAAAAATATATTCTTTTATTATTTTAAAAACTAATTAATAATATAAAATAAAGTAAACGTTAAGACCTTTAAGATTTTATAAATTACTTAGCCTTTTTTTAAAATATAGTTAAAAAAGAAGTTAGAAAAAAAGTAAGTATAAGTCTTATATATATAACTTATAAAGGTATTTGTAAGGTTAGTACTATACGCCACTATAACTAGGTAGAAGATAATATTAACTTTACAATAACTAAATCGTATACGTATAAGTGTGTAAGGACAAGAATAGACTCTTGTCCTTTTTATTAAGGAGGGGTATAGTAGTACTATATAAATATAAAAAATGTTTATTAGTCTACTTATTCTAGCTAATTATAGGGAGCGTTTAAAGACCTTTTAAGGCCTACTTTTAGTGTCTTAACGGCTTACTACTATCTTGTTTCTTAGCTAATTATAGTAAGATGTTAGTAGAACTAAATATTTAACTAATTATAGAGGGACCTTGTAAAGACCTTAGATAGTTTATACGTAGTACTATAACTACGCTTAGTTATACAGCGTTTATAAGTAATTCTTATTAAAACTATAATAATTATCTTCTTTCCTTTTTAAAGTTTCCTTTAACTTTTATTAGTAATAAGGTAACTAAAGGAAAAACTTAATAAAATAAAAGTGCCTTAATACTTATAGAATAGTTATTATATTATATTATTTATATTTATATATAGTAGTAGTCTTTATTATACTAATATATTTAATAAGGTTTATTAATACTAATAGTATTATTAAAGACTTTTTAAGCTTTATTTAAAGGCTATAAAAGGCTAGCCTATATAATAAAGCTTGTTACTAGTATATATTAAGTATAATAAATTTACTCTTATTTTATATATAGTAAAATTTACTTTATTATATAAATATTATAAGTTTACTTTTACTTACTTATAAAGTAAAATTTATTATATTATATAAATAGTACTTACTTTTTACTTTTTATATTACTAAAATTTATTAAAGTAGATAGTACTTTTAAAGGAAGAAGTAAGAATTATAAGGCTATTATTAAATTATAATAATACTAATAGCTTATTAAGTTATTAAATAGTTTAAAAACTACTTAATTCTTATTAATACTTTACTATTTAGCCCTTTATTTATAATATAAACCTTTTTAAAGTACTTTAAAAAGACCTTTATACTTTAAAGCCTTATTATTATTAAAAGTAAGAATAAAACTATTATAAAGCTTATATATATATAAGAACTAAAGCTAGCTTTTACACCTTATTATCTGTTTTTTACTAACGCTTTAATACTTATACTAAATACTAAATAAACTATTTTTACCTTTATACTAAGTAATATATTATAAAAAATTCTTTAGTTACTATATAATATAGCTATATTAGTGTATTAAAAGTATTACTCCTCTTTATTTTACTTATTATTATTAAAGCCTAAAGGCTAACAACGTTTATACCTATTTAACTATTACCTATACCTTAGACGCTTAATTTATTAAGGTAGACGCCTTTAACAAGCTTCTTAATAAGCCTCTTACCTCTTTTAAGTAGGTTTAATATTAGTATTTAAAGTCTATTATATATATTAGATAATTTACTCTTAAGGCGTATTAATAACGTTAAGGAACTTAAAAGTAAGTTAAGTTTAGCCTTTAACTTTTTTTAAGCTCTTATAGTAGCTTTTTTATTATATAGTAATAAAGGTACTATTTTAAAGTTTAATTAGCTTTTTTAGTTTAATTATTAATTTATAAGTAAAAAGTAGTAAATAGTCTTAGCTTAATATAAGTAATATTATATAGCTTTTATTAGTACTAGTTAGTAAAGACTACTTCTTTATTTAAAATAATACCTTTTAACTACTTAAAGTATAGTTAAACCTTTATATAAAGTAGATATATAAGCTTTATAAAGGTTATAGTAGTAAATACTAATAAGAACTAATATATTTTTATATACTTATTTACTATTATTAATATAACGTTTAGCTTTTAATTACTATTAAAAACTAAAGAAAAACTAATAATAAAATCTATTAACACCTTTTACTAAGGCCTTTTAAGAACTAGTAAGAGCTAAAGCTAACTATATAGCTTATACTTTTTTAACTTAGTAGTATAATATATATAATAAGTACGTATAAAATCCTTAATATTTACTTTAACGCTTATTTAAAAGTAATAATAAAAAACTAAGTCTTTTATTCTTATAATACTACTATATTTAGCCGTCTTAGGCTTGTAGTATTAGTAAATAATTTTATATTATAGTACTTTTTAAGTTAGTATAACTACTTATTTTTTTTAATAAAGCAACTTTATAAGGTTTAAGAACTAAGTTTAAAGATAGTCTATATAGTTTTAATATACCTTTTTTTTACTTTATAAGTAAGAGTTTAATAGTTAAACTATAAGAATAAGCTTATAAAATAAAGTAAAAGGTTTTTTACCTTTTTTTAGTCTTTTTATAGTTATAACTATAACTACTTATACTATAAATAACTATTAAGTATATATATTTTAGTACTTTAACTAAGTTGTTTTTAAGTTAACTATACTAACCGTTTTATCTAAGCTATTTATATTAGTTTTAAATACTTACTTTTTATAAAGAGATAGGCTATTTAGCTTTTTTATAAGTTTTTTAAGGTTTTTTAAGACGCTACTTTTAGTAGAAACGGCAACCTTTTAATATAATAAAAATAAGTAATCTATTTAATCCTACTCTTCTTTATAGTTAGAATAATATAATAAGCTATTAGTTAAATTTTTATTACTTAAGTAGTACTTAATTTTAAAATTAAATAGTAATAAATATATATACTAGTACGCTTAATAATAATTTAAATCTATTTACTATAAGGACGCTTATAAATTAATATAGTTAGTTAAGACCTTTACACTTTTAACTTCTTTTAAGTATTAGTACTATTCTTTAAAGAATATAATAATTACTATTAACTTTTAATTAAGAGTACTATAGTATAGCTTTATACTTTTTAACTTTTAAAATTAAAAGGCTATTAAATACTAAATACCTACGTTATCTAGTTAAAATTGTATTTCTACTAATATAAAAGTAAATATATTAGTCTCTATATAAATTAAACGTTATAAGTTATAATATCTTAATAACAGTGCTTTTATAAACGCTTACTTTAACTATTAAAATACTTAGTTTTTATAAGGCTTTTATAAAGGTCTTTTAAGCTTCTTACTTTTAACTAGGCCTTTTAAGTACTTTATTAATAGTTAGGCTATATTAGTAAAATAATAAATAAATTAGTAGTAAAAATTATAAAACTTAATAAACACTTAAATATTATAATACGTTTTAGACGTTTACTACTTTATAACTATTTTAACTTGTATAAAGTTTATATAAACTTTATTAAAGGATAGTAAGAAGCTTAAAAAAGATACCTTTTTTTTATAAAACTAGTACTTTTTTTAATTAATAAATAGCCTTACTTTTTTTAGTTAATTTAATACTTACTTTAAGTACTTTATATACTTTTTTTTATTCTTTAAATAAATTAAAATATTATTTAAGTAAATAATATAAATTTTATTTACTAAGCCTTTAAACATCTTATAAATATAACTTTAAAAGGTTGTTAAGACGTTAGTTAGTCTAAAAAGTATTACTAAATATTTATAGTAGCTATACTACGTTTTAAATACAGTCTTTTACTTATCTTTTTTATATATTTATATTTTACTAAACGTATTTTTTACGTTTATAGTTAAAAGAACTTTATAACCTTTAGTCTTATTTAAAATTTTAAAGATTAAAGATAAAAAGTACTAATTTTTAACTATAATTTTATTTAGTTTATAGTAATTAATATATAGTTATAAAGTACTATTATACTTTAGTATAAATAAGACTAAAAAGTTTATAAGGTTTTTTAAGTTTTAAATTTATCCTTTTTATAGTGCCTTTTATAAGTACTTTTAAAGTATAATAAGCTTTTTTTAAGATAAAGAGTATAGCCTTTTATATAATAGTTATATTTTAAATAGTAAATTAATTATATAGTTTATACTTTAGTAAATTAGTAAACTAATAGTATTCTTTATAAAGAATACGTTTTTATATTTATAAAGCTTAAGTAGAATCTTTATAAGCTTTTTATAGTTTTTTTAAAGCTTTTTATTTAAAAAATTAATAAATTTCTTTACTTATACTAATATATAGTAAGTAGTAGTATTTATTATACCTTTTTAAAAGGTCTTTACTAGTTTAATCTTTAATTTATAAAACTACTACTTTTTACTAGTAAAGTATAATAATATCTTTTTATTTAATAAAGTTAGTATACTTAAAAGTATTAATATATTACTATTAGTATAGTTTAGTTTTATATAATAATAAGTAATTTACTATTTTTTTTAGTTAATGTTTAGTAGTTAAATTATAACTATTTATATACTATAAACTTATAGCTTTAAATTACTAAGTACTTATATAAGTAGTAAAAGCCTTAAAACTTTAGTAAGCTTAGTACCTTTATAAATTTTTAGTTTACTATATTAATTTTACTACTATAGTTTAAATTAATAAATATAAGATAACTACTATTTATAATAATTTATTTATTTATTTATAGCCTTTTATTAACTAGAATTAAGTTTAATAACTTTAAAGTGTTCTTTTAAAGGCTGTTTAGGCTTTTCCTTTACCTTTACTCTTTTTACTTTTATTACTAAAGTTGTTAATAACTTTAGTTAAGTTAACTTAAACATCTTTCTTTATTAGCTTACTAGTTAATTTATTAAAGTATATAAATAAAATATAGCCTTTCTTACTATAATAAAAGTACTTAATATTAGTATTACTTAACTTAGTATAATATCTTAAGCTAGTTATATTTTTAAATTATTTAAACCTTTAAGCTTTAAAGGCTCTTTATTAAAAGCTTAAATACTTCTTTTTTAGTTTTTAGTAAGGGTCTCCTTTTCTTTTTCTACGTTAAACGTAGTTCTTTTTTACTACTTATTTAAAAAGCTATTATTTTAAAGCTTATTTATACACTTTAACACTTAATACTAATTTGTTATATAAGTTATATCTTTTATAATAAGGTTATATTTAATTTTATTACTTAGTCTTATATAGACTATAACTATTATAAATTTTTTAAATAAAAAACTAATCTTTTTTTTTAATAAGCTTATATATATATAGTAGTTATTAAGGCTTTATTTTATAAGTTAGTAAGATTTTTTTAAACGTATTACTATAATAGTAAATAAATCCTCTACTTTTAACGTTAATATATTTAACTAAGTATTAAAGACGTTTTAAAAACAGAAGCCTAGTACACGCTTTTACTCTAATAGTATATTAAAGAACTACTTTTAGTAAATAAAAAAAGCTTTATTTATAAGTTAAAGTGTTATATTAATTTTATTAATATTTTAAAAGTACTATTAAAGTACTAATTTAAATATATACTTTATTACCTTATACTACTCTTATTACTATAAGTATATTAATAAATCTTTATACTTTTTAGACGGCTTTAGCTTTAAGTTGTATGCCTAGCTACTTACTTTAAGCAGCGCTTAGCTACTAGTATATAATAAGGCTATAAAGGCCGTGTCTTTACCTTTAGAATTGTTTAAGTTTAGCTTTTAAACCTTAAAAACACTTTATAGGTCCTTTACTAATAGTTGTATAATATATATAAACATAGTCTTTTTACTTATACTATTTAATTCAGCCTATAGCTATACTACTTTTATATATACTATAAGTAATTATTAAAGGCGTATTTAATAAGCCTTTAATATAGCTAATTTAACTACTATTTTATTGTTTATAAACATTGTTTTAATTAGTATAGACTTTGTAAAGTCTTTAAGTAATACTTACGTAGCTTTTATTATTTTTAAAGCCTTAAGAATAATTAATAATTTAGTTATTATAAAAAAAAAGAATTCTTTTAAATAGTTAATAAAAAGAGTCTATTAATATAAAAGTATTTGTAAGATTAGTACTATTAAGTATAAAGTACGTACTATAACTAACGTTATAGTACCCGTACTTAAAATAGGAGGCAAATTAGGTTAAGGCTTTGCCTTAACACCCTCTACTTTAAAAGGTATATATAGATAAGACGTAGCCACTAAAAAGACAAACAAAAAAAAAGGAATTAAATAGATAGAATTAGCTATACAAGTTTTTACGTATAACGCCTATAAGTACGTCTCCCTTTGTCCTTACCTACTAGTAAGCTGCTTATAGAGTATAGTATAAAAGAAGGGACTATTAACTAATTAGTTAATAGTCCCTCTTTATACTATTTTATATACTATAATTATTACACACTAGTTTACTAATATAAAAAGAAATACACTAATAACAACTATATATTATTCTTAGTATATACACCTTAAATAAAAGAAATAAACAAATAAAGCAAATAACTATAATATATTAATAATTCTATATAATTCTTACATATTAGTATAAAGTATATAAATATAAAGTTAGTTGTATTATCTATCTAAAAACTATAAGAATTTCCTTTTTTATAGTAAATATTACTAGTAACAAGTGCCTAGGCTAGAGTAAAATCTTATTATTCTTAATTTAAGCTAACTTTTATCTTTTTTTTTTTAATTTTTTATTATATATTATATATTATATATAAATAAGTAAACGGTTAAAAGGCTTACAAAGAAGTAGAATTTTGTTTTATTTATACTTTTTTTTTATATTTATATATATTATACTTATTTATTATTACGTTAGAAATTTCTTAGTATTTTATTTTTTAAAGAAACTTGTTAAAATTAGTTTTTACTATAATATTATTTATATTATAAAAACTTTTTTTTAATATTTATATTATTTATAACTATTAGCTTTATTAAATTCTTAAACGTATTAAGAGTAAGGTTAAGCGTTAAGGGTTTTTTTTAATATAGTTTTTTTACTATCTTAAGGCGTAAATCTAGCTTAAAGGCTAGGCACTTATTAATAGTTATTATACTTATTTTTATTTTAACCTTTTTTTTAAACGTATAAAATTCCTTTTTAAGCTTTTAATAAAGTGCTTATTTTATATAAAGCTTATTATAAAGGCTATATAACGCCTACTTAGTCTTTATTTTAAACTAAATAAACAACTTAATAATTTATATTATAGTATCTTTTTACTTTTTTTTTTAATATATTTATAAAAGTCTTAAAAAAGAACAACTTGTTAAAGGTTTTAATAGTTTAAAAAGTTGTAAGTATTTTAATAGGCATTATTAGCTTGTTGTTTTTATTTATATTCTTATATAAAAGGATTTTTAACTTATAAATAAGTTAAATATTACTCTTTTTATTAAGAAAAATAAGTAGTATATTTTTAGTTAGTATTTAACCTTATACTAAATACCTTTAAATAATTTTTTTATAAAGATATAATAGTATAAAATCTTCTTATATAAAAAAGCTTTATTATAAGGTCCTTATTATTAGTAGTAGCCTTTTTATAATAAGTAATGTCTTTTAAAATTTATTAGTATATTAGTATTTAAGAAATTTAATTATACTATACGTTTTTTTTATTAAATATTTTAAAACCTATTAGTTATAGTTTATATCTTTTTTTTATACGCTTTTAAAGTAGTTTTTTAGCTGTTTAATAGTAAAAAGTATAAGCTTCTTATTTTTATTAGCCTTTACTAGGCTAATAAGTACTATATTATAACTATATATATTATATAATGTAGTTAAAAGTAGTTTCTTTTTTAAAGATATAATAGTTACTTAATAAAAATTTTTTTTTTAAGTTATAAAATATAGCTTATAAAAGCTTTTATAAAAAAGTATAAAAAAAAGATATATAATAATTAATTAAAATTTAAGTAAAAATTTAAGTAAGAATATAATTAATTTATAAATAATAAAAATAAAAATAAAATATTATAAAAGTAAAAGCTTTTTATTTATTTTTATACTATTTTTTTCTTTATTTAAAAAAAAATCTTTATTTATTTAATTTAAATATAAAAGTATAAATAAGTAAATAAAGTATGTTATTATAAATAACTAACTTTTTTACTAAAATTATAAAAATAAAAGAGTAAAAAAATAAATAAAAGTAGTATATTAAATTTACTTACTTATTATTATTAAAAGAATATAGTAAATTACACTTTTTAAAGGTTTTAAACTTAAAGTAATTACTACTTAATCTTTAAATACTTTTATTTATATTTATAAAGTAAATCTTTAGTATTTAATAAAAAAGAAGTTTTTATTAACTATTAATTATTTATAAAAAATATTTTATTTATTAAATAAAGAATTAAAGTAGTAAAATATTCTTTTTCTTTAAAATATAGTACTTTATAATATGCTTAATTTTAAATTTATTATTTTTTAAATTTTTATTAATATAAATTAGCTTTAATAAAGGCACTTTATACTTAAATTTATTTTTACCTTATTCTAGCTTATAAAGCTAGGCTATAAATATAATTAAGTATACTTCTTATAATACTAAAAAATTTAATAAATATATTTAACTTTTAACTTATTTTTTTATTATAAATAAGCTTATATATTATAAGAATTATTTTTATAAAAGTTTTTTTAATAAATAATATTTATAATATAAACGTAAATATACTATATTATTTAAATTAAATAAAATAGAAGAGTGTTTATTATTATATTTAAGTTTTATTAATATATTAGTAATATTAATAAGTTTTTTTACTTTATAAAAACGTTATTATTATAATATAGCCTATATAATAAAGTTTAAAGCTATAAGTAAATATTTTATAATAAAATTTATAAAAGATTTAGGTTAAATATTATAGAGTAGTTAATTTAGTAATATTTTATTAACTATAATATAAGTATTATTTAAATAGTGTTATAAAGTAAAGAATAAGTCTATTTATAGCTTATTTAAATTACTATATATAAAATATTTTATTATAATTTTTATAGTTTAATTTTTCTTTTTAAAAAGGCTATTTATTTAAAAATAGTAGGTTATAAAAAATATAAAAAATATTTTAAAAAAATAGAAAATCTTATATTATAGTATAAATATAAATTTAAAATTATAATTAAAAATAATGTTTATTAGTAGTTTTTAGTTATAAAAGAAAAGACTATAAAGAAGAATATAAGCTTATTATTTAATAGTCTACACTTTTTATTTTAATAATACTATAGTTTTTTTTATAAATTTATATAATATTATAATAAGTATTTTATAGTAGTTATATTTAAGTATTTACTATATTATACTAATTACTATAACTTTTAATAAGTTAGTAATAAAATTTATAGTAATTATATAAAAAGGTATAATAACGTTATAAATATTATATAATTTCTTATTAAGCAGCTTATAATCTATTTAATTAATATAATATAATTTATAATATTAAATATATTTTTAAATTGTTTTTAATAAGTATAAAATAAAGATATTTTTAAAATTATACTATATTTAAGCTTTATTAAAATAGTATATTTTATTATAAACTTTATTAAAAAGTATTTTTATATAAATTTTAAAAATAGTTAATTAAAAATATTTTATAAACTATATATAATAAAAAAAATTATTTATAATATATTATAGTTTAAGTAAAAAGCGGCTTTTTTATATACTATAAAGTTAATTTTATAAAGTTAAATATATTAGTTTAAGTATATAGTTTATAAAGTACTTTTTAATAATATACTATTTAATAGTAAGATATATTTATATATAACTTTTATTATATATTTTATTTTAATATATAAATTTATTTACTTTATATTAATAAAAATATTTTAGGCTTTAAAGTATATTAATATAATATTTAAAGCTATCTTTATTAGTTATAAAGTAAATATTTTTTAATATACTTTTATTTAAATTTATACGTTTTTTTATTTATATAAAAAGTTTAAAAAAGGTATTAAAAACAATATTTATTATACTAAAAATATAAAAAATATTAAATTAAAAATATAAAAAGTAATTTATTATAGTTATAAGCTTAATATTTACTTTATTAAGATTTAGTGTTTTAAGTAATATATATATAATAATTCCTTTTAATAATATATAGTTTATAATAAAATTTACTAAATATTAGTTAAACTAAATTATTTTATAAAGCTTAACTTTAACTTAAATATATATAGTAATTTTTACTTTTATTAATTTATATAGTTTTTTTTAATTATTAATAGTATATAATATAAAAAGAATTAAGTAATAGTAATATTATAAAATATCTTTATTAAAAATAAAAATTTTATTTTAAATATTATTAAGTTAAAATATATAAAGTTTATATACTTTTTTATAAGTATTAAGTTTAATAAATAATATAATTATTAAATTATAATAATATAACTATATTTACTTATAAAAGTGGTTTTATAATATATAAAATAACTTATATTCTTAATTTATAAGTTTAAATATAAGTTTACTACTTACTTTTTTTTTATATTTTTTTTACCTTATTAATAAGATTACTATTATTTTTTCCTTTTTTTTAAAAGGTTATTTTTTATTTTTATAATAGTTATAATTTAATATTATACTATAATATTTTAATATAAAAGAATTTAACTATATTTAAATATATATTAAAATTATTAAAATTATTAAGTATTTTAATATTTTTAAAAGTAGTAATATAATTATTAGTTTTATAAATACTAGTTTTATTAACTTTATATTTAAAAAATTAAACTATAAAAAATTTAAAAAATATTTTCTTTTTTAATATTTAAAGCTATATTTTATTAAGTATTTTAAAAATAGTATATAAGTGTTTAAAATATTTCTTTATTATATAGTTAAAAATTATAATATTATTAATATATATATTAATAAAACTATTAAGTATAGAATTACCTACTATATATATATAACTATATACACTACTAACAACTATTATAATACGTAGAATAGTATAGAAAGGGACTATTAACTAATTAGTTAATAGTCCCTTCTCTTATACTATGCTCTATAAGCGGCTTGCTAGTAGGCAAGGACGGAGGAAGACGTACTTATAGGCGTTACACGTAAAACTTGTATAACTAATTTTATTTATTAAATTTCTTACTATTTATTTATCTTTCTAGTAGCTACGTCTTATTTACTTATACTTTTTAAAGTAAAGGGTGTTAAGATAAAGCCTTAACCTAATTTACTCTTTATTTTAAGTATAAGTATTATAATATTAGTTATAGTATATACTTTATACTTACTCCTTTTTACACTTTACTTTAAAAGTATAGTTAAAAAGAGGTAAAGAAAGAAAAGAAAGTAGATTAAATAAAAGAAAATTAAAAAAAGATAATAAAAAAAAATTTTTATAAGAAAAGAATAAAAATAGTTAAAAAAAAAAAATAAAGATATAAGAAAAAAAAAGAGTAACTAAAAAAAGATAAAAAAAAAGAAAAGAATAATAAGGCTAATTATTTAATTACTTATTTATATTCTTAGCTTTATTTTTAAATATATTAAGTAAATAACGTCTTACTACTATCTACTAATACTAAAGTTAGCTTTAGTACTAGTTTTTAAAGTCTTTAAGACTTATTTAGGCTTTATTATAGTATTTATAAGCGGCGGCTAAGATAGCTAGCTATTTAAGCCACTCTTTAAAGTATAGTAGTAGTAGACTACGCTTAAGTACTAGGTAGTAGAGTTTTACACATTAAAGTAGAAAACTATAACGCTTAAGCTTAATATAGGCCTAAGTTAATAGTATAATGTAGTCTTAGCTATACTTTGTCTTTTTATATTAAGAAAGTACAAGCTACGTTTATAGTAGGTCCTTCTACTTGTTGTTAAATTTAATAGTATTTACAACACTTTTAAACTTAAGGTTACTATATACTAATAAAGTAGACGAGCTTATTAGCTTAAGGTTAAAGCTTAATAATAAAAAAAGAGAAAAAGAAGAGTTTATATTATAATTTAATAATAACTTTAAAAACTTAATAGTGTTTAATAATAAAAAGGAAGAAAAAAGAGGTAGGTTTATATTATAATTTAGTAATAACTTTAAAAACAACGTTGTAGAAGTCTAGTTTTTAATGTTTAACTTTTTTATAGTGTCTAGCTTCTTTTACTTTTTTTTATAATCTAGTATAAAATAAATACTTAAAATTTTATTAAAAAGTTTTTACTAGTTAACGCTTAAGTTATACCTTACTAAGGCGCTTATAAGGTTATATACTTTAATTAGATTAACTTGCTAAATATAAAAGATGTTAAGAATCTAGGCCGCTTTTAATTAACTAGTATAAGTAGGTACTATAAGCTAGTAATCCGCTTATAAAGGTAGCTATAGTGGTTTAAAAAAAGAGGTGGTCTAATCTAACAAAGTCTTTAATAGTTTTATTAAGTTAACTACCTTATCTTTTATTATAAACTACTAGTACTATTTTATAAATACTACTTAAAGTAGTAGTCTTACTAAGTAATTAAGTAGTAAAGGCGTATTAAGTGTCTTATAGTTATTTCTACTGAGTTGTTAAATATATTAAATAGTATTTAGTAGCTAGTTTAATAATAATAATATAGTGTATTAAAAATTCTAGTAATCTTATTTAATTAGCCTAAACGGCTTTTTATATAGTTTATAAAGTATATAAATAGTAGTAAATACTAGTTTTAACTTAAACTATTTAAGAAATATTGTTTAGTCTACTAAACCTTAGTTGTTTATATATAGTCCTTTTAATATATTTAAGTAGGCTTAAATGTTTTTAGTATAAAAGTCTAAGTTACACTAAAATAACGATCCTTTTAATAAAAAGTATATAAATAATATATTTATATAGTTAAGCTTTAAACAAAGTACGCTTATTTACTAATAAAAGACTTTTAAATAAGTAGTCTTTATTTAATTTTATATAAGCCTACTAATAAACTAATACAAGTATATAAAGTAGTCTATTAATAGTATTTATAGCTTTTAAAAGAATAATTATACTAGCTTACTTATTATAATACTATAACTTTAGTTATCTTTCTACTAAACCTAGCTTACTTTTACTAGTAGTTAGTAAGAGATAACTATATATATATTATTAAATAACTACTTTTTATACTATTCTTTTAAGTTCTTATATAAATATAGTAAAAAGTTAAAATAGTACAAGATCCTTATATAAGTATTAAAAATAAATATAAAAAAATACTTCTTTTAAAAGTAGTAGTTTATTAAAAATTAGTAAGTAGTTATATTCTTATATAACTATATATTCTTTAACGTATTTAATGTTTATAGTATAAAAGACTAAAGTTAAACAATATTTTTAAGTTTAATAATAATAAATACTAGTCTAACTATTATACTAGTTATTAGTATACACTATTACTAAATTAAATAACTAGCTATATTATATAAACTAGTATAGTAATTATTTATATTAAAGCTATACTATTTAATATTTATATTTATTAAATAGTAAGATAGATTAAAGTAGTAGTTCTTTATTAAATTAAATATTATTTGTTTTTTTATAAGCTTTATTTTTTTTATAATAAAAAAGTTAATATATACTAGTTAGCTTATAATATCACTTAAAATATACAAAGGTTTTAAAAAAACGGTTTTAAAGTTTTATTTACTTTGTATACTATTCTTTTATAAAATAGAGTTTAATTAATTATCTTGTAAGATAATAACGTTTTAAATATAAAATATTATATTAAATATAGTAGTTTAAAAGTACTTAGTGTATATAAATAAAATAATTTAGTAATAAAATATAAATAGTTAAATATAGTAAAAAGAGCTTATAATAAAGTAGATATAAGTAGTAAAAGTAAAGGTTGTAATTATTATAGTAGGAAAAAAAAGTAGTAATAAACGTTTTTAGTGTTTTTATTTATTATAATAATTTAATAAATAAAAACGTGTTAGCTTTATTTTTACTATTAATACTTTAAGTAATAAGTAGTTTTTAAATAAATAAGAATATATTTTTAAAGTAGACTATTTATTTATTTTTAATATATTATATTTATTTTTATAATACCTTTAACAAGTATGTTAAAACGCTTATTATTAAATTAAACACTTTTATATTATTATTATATAGTTAAAACACTACTATTTTTATAACTTAAAAGAAGAATCTTTTACATCTTTTTATAAGCGGTTTAAAAAAGGGTAAGTAAACGTTCTTTATTAAGGTTTATACTAAAGTAAGGGTAGTAGTTTAGAAGAAGCTGTTTAACAATGTAACAAATATAGGCTTAAATAAAATAAAGCCTTAAAATAGCTAGATTAATACTTAATTTAATAATAGGAATTCTATAAATATTAACACTAAAGTAGAAAGTAGTGTAGGTACTAGAGTAGGCAAGCTAGAAAGTAAATAAAGTGTTTAAAAGACTATTAAAAAAAAGAAGATTAAAGAAGGAGAGAAAAAGAAAATAAAGAAGAGGAAAAAAGAAACTTTAAAAAAGGTAATAAAAAGGATAAAGGCTAAAAGGGTGAAAAGTGTGTTAGCTATACTAAAGTGTTAAAAGAAGGCTGTATAAAAAAAAGGGGAAGTAGTTAAAAACAAGAAGAAGAAGAAAGAAAAAAAGGGTATAAAGAAGAAGATAAAAAGAGTAAAAAAGAATAAAGAGAAAAAAGAAAAGGATAAGAAGAGGAAAAAGGTAAAGGAAAAAAAGAGAGTTAAGAAGAGGAAATAAAAAGGTAATAAGGTAGAAGGTAGAGAAAAGTAAAAAAAGAAAAAAAAGAAGAAAAAAAGGCTAATTTAGTAAAAAAAGGTAAATAAGAAAAAAAGAAAAGAAAAAAGATATAAAAACAAGTAAAGGTAGTGTGTATTACTATAAAGAAGATAGCTAAAACTAAAACTTTAACAACTATATAGACTATAGTAAAGTAAATAGTTATTAAGGTAGATATTTATATTACTTATAACTTATTAAAAAAAGTAAAGTATATAGTACTATATTTAATAATAAAGGGCTAGTAGTAAGATAAAGACAAGCCTAATAAGAAGGCTAGTACTAGTTGTAAAAGCTTTAAAAAGTTGTTAAATTAAGCCGTTGTTGTTGTTTTTTCTTTTTAAACTTTATATATACTATTTAAGTAAATATTTAACCTTTTAAACACTAATAAAAAGTAGATTTACTTTAAACTAGCTTAGTATAAAGAGAAAATAAAGTGCTATGTCTACGTTTAAAAAAAGACGGTATTATTACAACTTGTTAAGAATAAAGGAATTATAGCTTAGTTACTTAATAATGTTTTATTTAAACACTACTATTTATACTTAGTTTACTATAAAGTAGTACTTATAAATATATTAATTTACTTTATATAGTTACTAAATTATATAAAAGTGTATTTATTTTAGTAGTTTTTAAACAATGTATAAGAGCTGTTTAATTTATAGTTAAATCTTTAGTTTAATATAGTTATTTAAGATTACTAGGCTATATAGTTAAAAGATAGTTTAATAAATAAAGTTTTAGTAAAGGCTATAAATAATAAACTTTTAAATAATATCATAGTATAAATAATAAAGAATAAGTATTAAAAGTAAAGCTTATTTATTTATTTATTTAGTACTATACGTTTAATACTATATAAGTAGTATTATACTTACTATTTATTATTAATTATTTAGTATAAAGACTTGTATATTAATATATTCTAGCTTTTTTTTAACTATTTTATACTTTTAAAATATAGTAATATATATAAAAACTACTTTTTTTATATAAATAAGAAGATTTATAGTTATAATAACCTATATCTTACTACTATAATAAAATTAAACTTAACTTTAGTAAAGGGCAATCTATTTATAGTTATTTAAAATAAAGTATAAAAGACGTTTAAATATAAGTTTTTTATTAATTTAGCTTAAGATTATAATACTATTTTTTAAAAATAAGTGTATATTTAATATTAACTATATAATAATTTAATTAATATAGTATTAAAAAAGTTAATAAATTATATTATTATTCTATATATAGTTAGTATTACTACTAATAAAGCTTTTAATTATAAAAAGAATAATAATAAAAAAGTAAAAAAGCCTTTAGTTGTACTAGAATAAGGATTTTAAAATTTATATAAATAATAAGTAGTTTATACTACTGTAAAAGGATTTAGTCTTTATTATTATTACTAATAAAACTTTTACTATTAAAATACTAACTTATAGTATAATTATTATTATTTTAAACTTTATTAGTAAGTTATAACTAGTTTATAGTTATTAAATTATAAATATTTAACTTTTTAATTTTTATAATATCTTATTTAAATTTCTTAAATTATTAACTAGTAAATATACTTAATAAAAAAACTTTATTTAAATATATAAGTATATATATATTATTATTATAAACTACGTTTATATAAAAAAGGCTTTATTATTTATACTTTAACTTACTTTTAAATAACTTATTAATTTCTTTTTTATTATTTTAAATAAGTACTATATTACTTTAAACTATTAACTAATTTAACTATTATATTTTATTAACGTTTATAAAGTTTCTTAATTTAACAAGTTTTTTTTAAAACTTATTAACTATAGTAGTAGCTTTTTTTTAGTTTATTAAAAGGTATTATAATATTTTAGTTTTTTTTTAAAAAAGCTTTTTTAATAATATACTTACTTTTTAGTTAAGTACTTATTAAATAAAAATATAAACGTTAATAAAATGTAAAGCTTTTATACTATAAAGGAGAAAGAATAGTATTTAACTATAAAATTAATATACTATTATTTAATTTATTAAAAGCGTTATAAAAAAGTACTTTATTTAGTTTTTATTCTTTTAAAGGTTAGTTTAATAAGTGTTTTAATAAATAAAAAGTACTTTTTCTTAATAAGACTATTTACTTATAAATTATATATAAACATTAAAATATATACTACTTTTAAATTATTATAAACTTTTTTAAAGTTACTTTTAAATTTAAATTCTTTATTTACTATAATAATAATTAATAGGCTATAGTTAACTATTATATAGTTTTATAAAAACTTAAAAATAGTTTTAACTTTAGTATTAAAAATAGCTATAACTTTAATATATCCTATAAAAGTATATTAAGTCTTAATAATATAACGCTTACTATTATATAATAGTATATATATAACGTTTAAATAAATTTTTTAAAATAAAGTAACTAATAGTTATTAAGTTATAACTAAGTTAATTAACTAATAAGACTTTTATTTTAAGTAATTTAAATAAGTTAAAACTGCCTTTTTTATATAATTATATATTTTATACTACTAATATCTTTTATAAAGTACTATATATAATAGTTTAATTTTTTAATATTTAGTTATAATATAGTATTCTTATATAAGCTATACTTAGTTATTAAAGTTATAAATTACTTTTAAAAGGTAGTTTAAATTCTTAATATTCTTATATTATAAAATTCTTATTTAATAAAAGTAAAACTATACTTAATATAAAAGCTTTCTTTTTTTTACACTTAAAGTTTTAAGTAAAAAAAGGTAATCTTTAATAAGATTAAAAATATTCTTATAATAATTATTTAAGTCTTAAATTTAAAATACTATTAAGTAATTAAATAAAAGTTTATTATTAACTAATACTTTTTAAGTATTAATATATATATTAATAAACTTATTAAAATTATTCTTTATAGCTTTAAGCTTGTTTTTATTAGTTTTTAAACAATATAAAAGTGTATTAACAAGTATATTCTTTATACTAAGAATATACTTAATAGTAAAATTAAAATTTTAAACCTATACTACTTATTATATAAGTAATACTTTAAAAAGTTTATTAATAGCTTTATTTAACTAATTTATTAAAACTTATAAGTTAGTTTTAATTTAAAAATATATACTATAAATATAGTTGTATAGTTTTCTTAAGATAGTAACTAGTCTTTTATATTCTTTTTTTATAATATTATTAACTACTACTTTTATATTTTATTATTCTAATTTATATTGTATAAAACGTTTTTTTTTATTAATTTTTTATAAAAACACTACTCTTTATTCTAGAATATTTATATTAATTATAAGTATTAATAGTCTACCTTTTTTAAAGTAATTAATTATTATTAAAATAAAAGTAGTAAAAAGTTGTTTCTTTAATAGGTTAAAGGCTAACTTTTTTACGTCTTTTTATTACTAATAAGCGCCTTTTTATAAAAGAATATAAAAAAAAGCGGCTACTATAGCTTTATTTTATACTTAAGTTTTATAAAATATAAAGGTTATTATAAAAGTTTAAATAAATAAAATAATAATATCTTATAAGTATTATAGCTTTTTAAGTAAAACTTAAGTAACTAGTCTTATAACTAATATATTTTAAGTTTTACTTTTATTACTAATAAGTATAAAATTACCTACTATATATATATAACTATATACACTACTAATAACTATTATAATATATAAAATAGTATTAAAAAAGACTATTAACTAATTAGTTAATAGTCTCTCCTTTTATACTATACTTTATAAGCGGCTTGTTAATAGGTAGAAACAGAGAAAGACGTACTTGTAGACGTTATATATAAAACTTGTATAGTTAATTCTATTTATTAAATTCCTTACTATTTATTTATCTTTTTAGTAGCTACGTCTTGTTTACTTATACCTTTTAAAGTAAAGGGTGTTAAGGCAAAGCCTTGACCTAATTTGCCTTTTATTTTAAGTATAGGTACTATAATATTAGTTGTAGTACGTACTTTACACTTACTATAATAGTTATAAAAGAGTTTATTTATAAATTATTATATAAATACTAGTAAATTTTAAAATTTTGTAAGTATTATATTTAATCTTTTAAAGCTAGAATTACTAATAATTACTATATAATTATAATAATTATAAAAAATAAATAATTAAAAAAAGAAAATAGTAGTATTTAAGTTAAAAAAAATAATATTTATATATTTTTTTTATAATATTTTATTAATTAAAAAATAAGTAAATATTAAGTATATATAAATAATTTAATAACTATATATTAATAACTATTTAACTTTTTTTAGTAAAATTTCTTATAGTATTTTTATAATATATTATAAAAATAAAATATATAATAAAAGTAAAGTTTAATATTTATTTAAGCTTTTTTAAAGTATAAAAAAGGTTAAAAGTATTATTTACTACTTATTTATTATAAATATTAAAGTAATATTTTTTATAATAGCTTTAATTTATTATTAATTATTAAGTAGGTTAATATATATTTTTTAATCTTTTAATATAAATATAATATCTTTATTTATAAAAAGCTATTAAAATTTTTAAAAAAGTATATATAACTTTTAACTAAAGTTAACGTTTTATATATAAACTATTACTTTATTAATATTTATTTTAAATAAACTATTTTTTAGTTTTTATAGTTTATATACTAAAATACTAGTATATATATAATTTAGCTTTAAATTTTCTTTTTTGATAATAGTTTAAGTAAAGATAAAATACTATACTTTTTTTTAGTTAATATATAAATTATTTTATATATTATTTATTTTAAAAATTTTATTAAAAAAGGCGTTTTTTTAAATAATTAGTAACTTTATTATTATATTATTTATTATAACTATATAAAATAAAAATAATTTAAATACTATATTAAAAAAGTAACTTTTTACTTTAATAAAAATATAGTTTACTACTATTTTTTATACGTTATAAATAGTAGTATAGTATAATTTAAAATATTATATAATTATAAATATACTTATTATAAGTAGTATTAAGTATAAAACTACCTACTATATATATAACTATATATACTACTAACAACTATTATAGTATATAAAATAGTATAAGAAGGAACTATTAACTAATTAGTTAATAGTCCTTCCTCTTATACTATACTTTATAAACAGCTTATTAGTAGATAAAGATAAAAAAAGACGTACTTATACGCGTTATATATAAAACCTATGTAACTAATTCTGTCTATTAAATTTCTTACTATTTATTTATCCTTTTAATAGCTATGTCTTGTTTATTTATACCTTTTAAAGTAAAGGGTGTTAAGGTAAAGCTTTAACTTAATTTACCTTTTATTTTAAGTATAGGTACTATAACGTAAGTTGTAGTACGTACTTTACACTTACTCCTCTTTATACTTTACTTTAAAAGTATAGTTAAAGGAAGGTAAAAAAAAAAGGAAAGTAGATTAAAAAAAAAAAAATTAAAAAAAGATAGTAAAAAAAATTTTTATAAGAAAAGAATAAAAATAGTTAAAAAAAAAAGAAAGAATAAAGATATAAAAAAAAAAAGTAACTAAAGAAATATAAAAAAAAAAGAAGAAAAGAATAGTTAAGGCTAATTATTTAATTACTTGTTTATATCTTTTACTTTATTTTTAGATATATTAAGTAGACAACGCCTTACTATTATTTACTAATACTAGAGCTAGTTTTAACGTTGGTTTTTAAGGGTTTTAAAACTTGTTTAGGCTTTATTATAACGTTTATAGATAGCGGCTAGAATAGCTAGCTATCTAGGCTACCCTTTAAAGTATAATAGTAGTAGACTATAGTTTAAAGTTAATTAGTAAAGCTTTATATATTAAAGTAAAAAGCTATAACGTCTAGGCTTAGTATAGGCCTAGGTTAATAGTATAATATAGTTTTAACTATACTTTGTCTTTTTATACTAAGGAAGTATAAGCTATATTTATAGTAGGTCTTTTTACTTGTTGTTAGATTTAATAGTATTTATTACATTTTTAAACTTAAAATTACTATATACTAATAAAGTAAACAGGCTTATTAGCTTAAGACTTAATAATAAGAAGGAAAAAGAAAGGTTTATATTATAATTTAGTAATAACTTTAAAGGCTTATTAACGTTTAACTTCTTTATAGTGTTTAGTTTTATAGTAGTGTTTAATAGTAAAAAAAAAAGGAAAGAAGGTAGATTTATATTATAATTTAATAATAACTTTAAAGATAATATTATAAAAGTTTAGTTTTTAGTATTTAGCTTTTTTATAGTATTTAGCTTCTTTTTCTTCTTTATATAACCTAGTATAAAGTAAATATTTATAACTTTATTAAAGAGTTTTTACTAGTTAACATTTAAGTTATACTTTACTAAGGCGTTTATAAGGTTATATACTTTAACTAAGTTAACTTACTAAGTGTAAAATATATTAAAGATTTAAGCTGCTTTTAAATAACTAGTATAAGTAGGCACTATAAACTAGTAATCTATTTATAAAAGTAGTTATAATAGTTTAAAAGAAAGGGTAGTTTAATTTAATAATACTTTTAATAGTTTTACTAAGTTAACTACTTTATTTTTTATTATAAACTACTAGTACTATTTTATAAATACTACTTAAAGTAGTAGTCTTATTAAGTAATTAAGTAATAAAAGCGTATTAAGTATTTTATAGTTATTTTTACTAAGTTGTTAAATATATTAAATAGTATTTAGTAGCTAGTTTAATAGTAATAATATAGTATATTAAAAATTTTAATAACTTTGTTTAATTAGCCTAAACGGCTTTTTATATAAACTATAAAGTATATAAATAACAATAAATACTAGCTTTAATTTAAACTATTTAAAAAATATTGCTTAGTTTACTAAACTTTAGTTATTTATATATAGTCTTTTTAATATATTTAAATAGGCTTAAACGTTTTTAGTATAAAAGTTTAGATTATATTAAAATAATAGTCTTTTTAGTAGAAAGTGTATAAATAATATATTTATATAGTTAAGCTTTAAGTAAAGCACGCTTATTTATTAATAAAAGACTTTTAAGTAAATAGTCTTTGTTTAATCTTATATAAGCCTGTTAATAAACTAATATAAATATATAAAGTAGTTTATTAATTATATTTATAGCTTTTAAAAGAATAGTTATATTAACTTACTTATTATTATATTATAACTTTAATTATCTTTTTATTAAATCTAACTTACTTTTATTAAAAGCTAGTAAAGGATAACTATATATATATATTATTAAATAGCTACTTTTTATACTACTATTTTAAGTTTTTATATAAGTGTAGTAAAAAGTTAAGATAGTATAAAATCTTTATATAAGTATTAAAAATAAATATAAAAAAATATTCTTTTTAAAAATAGTAGTTTATTAAGAATTAATAAGTAGTTATATTTATATATAATTATATACCCTTTAATATATTTAGTATTTATAGTATAAAAGACTAAAGTTAAATAATATTTTTAAGTTTAATAATAATAAACACTAATTTAACTATTATACTAGTTATTAGTATACACTATTATTAAATTAAGTAACTAGTTATATTATATAAACTAGTATAGTAATTATTTATATTAAAGCTATACTATTTAATATTTATATTTATTAAATAATAAAATAAATTAAAATAGTAGTTCTTTATTAAATTAAATATTATTTATTTATTTATAAGCTTTATTTCCTTTATAATAAAAAGGTTAATATATATTAGTTAGCTTATAATAACGTTTAAAGTATATAATAGCTTTAAAAAACGGTTTTAAGGTTTTATTTACTTTATACACTATCTTTTTATAAGATAAAGTTTAGTTAATTATTTTATAAAATAATAACGTTTTAAGTATAAAATATTATATTAAATATAGTAGTTTAAAAGTACTTAGTATATATAAATAGGGTAATCTAAGAATAAAGTGTAAGTAGTTAAATATAGTAAAAAGAGCTTGTAGTAAAGTAGATATAAGTAGTAAGAATAAAGGTTATAACTATTATAATAAAAGAAAAAAGTAGTAATAAACGTTTTTAACGTTTTTATTTATTGTAATAATTTAATAAATAAAAATATATTAATCTTATTTTTATTATTAGTACTTTAAATAATAAGTAATTTTTTAATAAATAAAAATATATTTTTAAAGTAAACTATTTATTTATTCTTAATATATTATATTCTTTTTTTATTATACCTTTAGTAAGTATATTAAAGCGCCTATTATTAAATTAAACACTTTTATATTATTACTATACTTATAGCTTAAAAAAAGAATCCTTTATATCCTTTTATAAGCTGTATAAAAAAGAGTAAGTAGACGTTTTTTTACTAAGGTTTATACTAGAGTAAGAGTAGTAGTTTAAAAGAAGCTATTTAATAATATAGTAGATATAGACTTAAATAAGACAAGGTCTTAAACTAGCTAAACTAACGTTTAATTTAATAATAAAGATTTTATAAATATTAATATTAAAATAAAAGTTAAGATAGTTATAAAGGCGAGCAAGCTTAAGAGTAAGTAAAGTGCTTAGTAAAAGGCTAAAGAGAAGAAAGTTAAAAAAGAAAAATAAAATAAAATAAAAAAAAGGAAAAAAAAGACTATAAAAAAGATAATAAAGAGGATAAAGGCTAAAAGAGTAAAAAGTATATTAGCTATATTAAAGCGTTAAAAAAAGGCTATATAAAAAAAGAAAGAAGTAGTTAAAGATAAGAAGAAGAAGGAAAAAAAAGGTATAAAATAAAAGATAAAAAGAGTAAAAAAAATAAAGAAAAAGAAAAAAGAAAAAGGAAAAAAAGAAAAGGATAAAAAGATAAAAAAAGTAAAGAAAAAGAAAGAAGTAAAAAAGAAGAAATAAAAAAAAGATTAAGTAAAAGATAAAGAAGGATAAAAGAAGAAAAAAAAAGAAAGAAAGGTTAATTAAATAAAAAAAAAATAAGTAAGAAAAAAAGAAAGAAAAGAAGATATAAAAACAAGTAAAAGTAGTATATATTATTATAAAGGAGATAGCTAGGGCTAAAACTTTAATAGTTATATAAGTAATAGTAAAGTAAATAACTATTAAGATAGATATTTATATTACTTATAGCTTATTAAAAAAGATAAAGTATATAGTACTACGTTTAGTAGTAAAAGGCTAGTAGTAAAATAAAGATAAGCTTAATAAAAAGGTAAATACTAGTTATAAAAGCTTTAAAAGGTTGTTAAATTAAATAGTTGTTATTATTAATTCCTCTTAAGCTTCTTATATACTATCTAAGTAGATGTTTAACCTTTCTAACACTAATAAGAAGTAGATTCGCTTTAAACTAGCTTAATATAAAAAGAAAACAAAGTGTTATATTTATATTTAAAAGGAAATAGTATTATTATAACTTGTTAAGAATAAAAGAATTATAACTTAACTACTTAATAACGTTTTATTTAAACACTATTATTTATACTTAACTTACTATAAGATAGTACTTATAAACGTGTTAATTTACTCTATACTTTTACTAGATTATATAAAAGTGTATTTATTTTAGTAGTTTTTAAACAATGTATAAAAGCTATTTAATTTATAGTTAAACCTTTAATTTAATATAGTTATTTAAAATTACTAGGCTATATAGTTAAAAGATAGGTTAATAAACAAAGTTTTAGTAAAGGCTATAAATAGTAGACCTTTAAACAATATTATAGTATAAATAATAAAGAATAAACGTTAAAGGTAAAGCTTGTTTATTTATTTATTTAGTATTATACGTTTAATACTATATAAGTAGTATTATACCTACTACTTATTATTAATTATTTAGTATAAAGACTTGTATATTAATATATTCTAGCCTTTCTTTAACTACTTTATACTTTTAAAGTATAGTAATATATATAAAAACTACTTTTTTTATATAAATAAAAGGATTTATAGTTATAACAACTTGTATTTTACTACTATAATAGAATTATACTTAACTTTAATAAAGAGTAATCTGTTTATAGTTATTTAAAATAAAGTGTAAAAGGCGTTTAAGTATAGGCCTTTTATTAATTTAGCTTAAGATTATAATACTATTTTTTAAAAGCAAGTATATATTTAGTATTAGCTATATAGTAATTTAGTTAATATAGTATTAAAAAGGTTAATAAGCTATATTATTATTCTATATATAGTTAGTACTATTATTAATAAAGCTCTTAGTTATAAAAAAAATAATAATAAAAAAGTAAAAAAGCCTTTAATTATATTAAAATAAGGATTTTAAAATTTATATAAATAGTAAGTAGTTTATACTACTATAAAAAGATTTAGTTTATATTATTATTATTAATAAGGCTTTTATTATTAAAATACTAACTTATAATATAATTATTATTATTTTAAATCTTAATAGTAAGTTGTAACTAGTTTATAATTATTAAATTATAAATATTTAACTTTTAAATTCTTATAATATTTTATTTAAATTTCTTAAGTTATTAACTAGTAAATATACTTAGTAAAAAGACTTTATTTAAATATATAAGTATATATATATTATTATTATAAACTACGTTTATATAAAAAAGGCCTTATTATTTATACTTTAACTTGTTTTTAACTAACTTATTAATCTTTTTTTTATTATTTTAAATAAGTACTATATTATTTTAAGCTATTAATTAATTTAATTATTATATTTTATTAATGTTTATAAAGTTTTTTAATTTAATAAGTTTTTTTTAAAACTTATTAACTATAATAATAGCTTTTTTTTAGTTTATTAAAAGACGTTATAATATTTTAGTTCTTTTTTAAAAAAGCTTTTTAAAAAATATACTTACTTTTTAATTAAACACTTATTAAGTAGAAATATAAACGTTAATAAAAAGTTAAGCTTTTATATTATAAAAAAGAAAAAATAGTATTTAGTTATAAGATTAGTATACTATTATTTAATCTATTAAAAGTATTATAAAAAGGTATTTTATTTAGTTTTTTATTCCTTTAAAAGTTAGCTTAGTAAGTGTTTTAATAAGTAAGAAGTACTTTTTTTTAATAAGGCTATTTACTTATAAATTATATATAAATATTAAAATATATTACTACTTTTAAGTTGTTATAAACTTTTTTAAAGTTACTTTTAAATTTAAATTCTTTATTTACTATAATAACAACTAATAAGCTATAGTTAACTATTATATAGTTTTATAAAAACTTAAAAATAGTTTTAACTTTAGTATTAAAAATAGTTATAACTTTAATATATTTTATAAAAGTATACTAAGCTTTAACAATATAACGTTTACTATTATATAATAGTATATATATAATATTTAAATAAATTTTTTAAAATAAAGTAACTAGTAACTATTAGACTATAACTAAGTTAACTAGTTAATAAGGCTTTTATTTTAAATAATTTAAGTAAGTTAAAACTACCTTTTTTATATAATTATATATTTTATACTACTAATACCTTTTATAAAGTACTATATATAATAGTTTAATTCTTTAATATTTAGATATAATATAGTATTTTTATATAAGGTATACTTAGTTGTTAAGATTATAAATTACCTTTAAAGGGTAGTTTAAATTCTTAATATTCTTATACTATAAAATACTTGTTTAATAAAAGTAAAATTATACTTAATATAAGAGCTTTTTTTTTTAACACTTAAAATACTAAAAAGGAGAAGGTAGTCTTTAATAAAATTAAGAATGTTCTTATAGTAGTTATTTAAGTTTTAAGTTTAAAATACTATTAAGTAATTAAATAAAGGTTTATTATTAATTAATATCTTTTAAGTATTAATATACATATTAATATAAAAGTATATTAATAAGTATTTTTTTATACTAAGAATATACTTTATAGTAAAATTAAAATTTTAAATTTATACTACTTATTATATAAGTAGTACTTTAAAAAGTTTACTAATAGCTTTATTTAACTAATTTATTAAAACTTATAAGTTAGTTTTAATTTAAAAATATATACTATAAACGTAGTTATATAGTTTTTTAAAAGTAGTAACTAGTCTTTTATATTCCTTTTTTATAGTATTATTAACTACTACTTTTATATTTTATTATTTTAATTTATATTATATAAAACGTCTTTCTTTATTAATTTTTTATAAAAGTACTACTTTTTATTTTAAAATACTTATATTAATTATAAGTATTATTAGTCTACCTTTTTTTAAGTTATTAATTATTATTAGAATAAAAGTAGTAAAAAGTTGTTCTTTTAATAAATTAAAAACTAACTTTTTTAATATCTTTTTATTACTAATAAGCGCCTTTTTATAAAAGAATATAAAAAAAGACGGCTATAATAGCTTTATTCTATACTTAAGTCTTATAAAACGTAAAAATACTAAGAAATATATAAAGGTCTTTTAAATTAATTAGTTAAAGCTACTTAATAATTTTAATAATTTTAAACTTCTTAAGTATATAGTTAAACTTGTTATAAACGTACTTAACAATAATAGTTATAGGTTAGTACTATTATAATTTTTTAGCTATAATTATAGTACTAGCTAACTTATAATTTATAAAAACAAGGTCTATATTTTAAAAATACTTTAAAACGTAGCACTAAACTTTTAATAAGATTTCTTTATTATTATAAGTAGTTATAAGGCCTTTAATTATAATATTATTAAGAAAAAATAATACTTAATTAAGTATAAGCCTATATAATAGTTAAACTATAATATATTAAAATTAAGCTACTAAGTTAATATCTTTTTATAAAAGAGTATATATTTTAAATAGCCTAATTAAGGTTAAAAACGTAGTTATATTTTTACTTTCTTTAACAAGTTTAATTTAGTTATATTTTAAAAAAAGATTAAGTAAAAAGATCCTTTTATATATTTTAAACTCTTTTAAAAAGGTTTTTACTATTAAAGGAGTAAATATATTGTATACTATATACTAATTATACTTAACTATATTATTTATTAGCTATACTTTTTTATTCTTCTTTTTTACTAAAAATTAAAGGTTTTTATAAGATTTATAACTTTTTTTAATTATTTTTTTATTAAGATATTAATATAAAAGATTAATAACTTATTTAACTAATAAGTAAAGTATTAAAATTATATAAGTTTAAAAGGCTATATATAGTATAGTCTTAATAATTTATAAAGGCGTTATTAATAAATTAAGCTTATTAATATAATTAAAAGTTTATATTAATATAAATTCCTTATTAAAAAGAATTTATACTAATATTTCTTTTTTTCTCTTTTATAAACTATTACTTAATTAATTAATTATTACTATAAGTTAATTAAGTATTAGTTTATACTCTTATTCTATTAAACTAAACTTTAAAGTAATAAATATAATAAAGTTTTATATAATAGACTAAAAGTTTTTTTAAACTTCTTTTTATTTTTCTACTTTTTAATTTACACTTTCTTTAAAAGTAAAGCTATTAAATATAATGTTATTTAATAGTTAAACCTTTAAACCTTTCTTTTTATATAAAGTATTACTATAATAAACTTATTATAAAAATTAATAAGATTTAGTATCTTTTAGTAAAAAAGGGCTAATAAAATAAATAAGCTTTAATATTAACTATAAGTAGTTTTTATAAATAACACTTAAAAGCTTATTCTTTAAATTTAATAATAATACTAAAATAAGTACTAATATAATAAGTAGTTTTAAGTACTTACTATAGTTTAATTTAAAGTATTAATATACACTTTTAGTTAATTTATTAACTTTATAAAATTGTTTATATTAATAATAAAGTAAATCTTATTAACTATTATATTAATATATATTTTCTTTATAATAGTATTATATAAAAAGTATAGTTTTATATTAAGAATAGATAGTATTCTTAATAATAAGTTCTTATAAGTTATTTTATTAAATATAATATATAAGTAAACTAGTAGTTTATACCTTTTTAACTATAAAGTAGTTATAAATTTATTAATAAACTAAATACTTATATTATAAATATTAGTAAAAGAAGCCTTAGTTTTAAATAATAAAATATTAAGTCTTTTAGTAAAATAGTAAAAAATTAAAAAAACCTATAATTTAGTATTAATAAAAGTAAATTATAAGCTTCTTTAAAAAGGGCCTTTATAAATTTATACACGTATTTTTAAAAAGCTAGCTACTTTAATAAATATAAAGTTTATTTAAAGGCTAGTTACTTAATAAGACTATAGTATAAAACGTATTTTTTAATTATTTAAACGTTTTAAAATCTAAAAAGGTTTATTTATTATAACTATATAAGACGTTGTTTAAACAAGGTTAAAAGCTTTGTTTATAACTATTAACATTTTACTATTAATATAAACTATCTTTATACTAAGTATTATAAAGTTTTAAATATTAAATATAACTTATATTATATATACTAAACTAAGTTATAAAAGTTAGTATAAAGTAACCTTAATATATAAACTAAAAGTTTTTTTAAAAAGTTAACTTTTAATATTTAGTAGTAGCTTAGTATCTTTTTTTAAAGGAACTTAAGTAGTTAGTTAATAAAATAATAAATTAAAATTAAATAAAATAATATTAATAAATTCTTACACTTTTTATATATTTATAATTAGTATATAAAAATATATATTATTATAAATTTATTTATACTTTTTAACTAATATAAAAGTAGTAAATAAATTATAAGCCTTATTTACTAGTTTTATTAAAAAGAGTTAATTAGTAAATATAAAATTATTATTTTTAATAAGCTTAACTATATTAATACTTAGGCTAAAGTTAAAAAGTAGTTTGTTTAATAGTATAATTAAACTATTAGTATTATTTAAAAATAAGAATTACTATTTTATTTTTACTATTTTTTTATAACTATATTTACTATATTTTCTTAATATTTAAAAGGTTATAATACTTTATTAAATAGCTTTAAACTAAATTTCTTATTTACCTTTTATTATAAAAGTACTTTATTAATATATAAGGTAGCTTATACTCCTTTATTAATCTTATAAACAAATACTTTACTTTTATAGTATAGTATAAAAGTTTAACTTAGTAGTTTTTATAAGATTTAATATATTTTACTACTAAATAGTTTATATTATTATAGTAAAAGTAGTAAAGGCGCTTTTATAATACTTATTAAATAAATATATTAAAAATAACGTTATTATTTATTTATAAGATTTCTTTAATATTAGTTATAAATAGTAATTATTAAATTACCTTAGTATTATATAGGTTTTAAGCTAAGAATATAAAAAAACTATGTTTTTTTTAAGTATTTTATTACTATATAGTTTTAGTTAATAGTAAGGTTTACTATACTCTTAGTAATTAACTTAAACACGTCTTTTATTTAAATAGCTTATAGTTATAGTATAGTTAAGACAACTAAAATAAGTATAATAAAAGGTAGTAAAGTATACTAATAAGAAGGTGCTTTAATTTATTAAGTAAAGAGTAGAACTTAAAAAAACTTATAAAACCTTTAGTAATAATAATTATTTATTAAATAAACATTATTTTTAAAGTATTTAATAATTTAATTATAAAATTCTTAAAAAAGTATAGTTAAAAAGTTTTAGTATAAGCGGTTTACTTAAAGTAATAGCTAGTATATAACTATAAAAAGAAGGCTATAGTATAGTACTATTAACTAATTACTTAATATAAGATAATAGTTTAACCGTTTTATATTTATATAAAGCTTAGTTGATTTATAAAGTAAAATTTAAAGGTTTTTACTATAAATAGTATAAAACTATATTAAGACCTAAGTTTAAAGAGTATAGTAGTATTCTTTATTTTAAGTACTATAGTTTTATTTTATAGCTTTTTTAAACTTATAAACTTTTATCTTTATTTTATAGTTAAGGCCGTCTTTATTAGTCTTTTTATAAAGCTTATTTTACTAATTATATAATATATTAGTAGTTAATAAACTTTGTCTTTATTTAAAAGTAATACTACTTATACTAAAGCTTTATAGTAATAAAGGAATTATATAACATTGTTATTATTAAAAGTAAGTACTATAAAAGTTTTAAAGTAAAGGAAGGCTTAGCTTTAAAACTATAGTATTCTTTTAAGTGTTAAGTTTATTAATATATTTATAAAAGCACTAGTTAATAATAGTATTTTAAAAGTTAAAGAAGTTATATTAATAAAATAAGTCTTTATTTTAACTGTTTTATATATTATATATAGAATATAAGATCTTAATTCTAAACTACTTACTTAATTATTTATTAGTCTTTTTAATAAAAAGAAAGAAATTTTTAAAATTTAATAAATAAATATATAACTAATCTTTATATAAGAAAATAAACAATTATTATTTATAAAAAAGAAAAAGAAACTATAACTTTTTTTACTTAAAAGATTAGTATATTTAGTTTTTATAAAAGTATATTAATTCTTTATTTACTAAGCTATACTATAAAGTAATAAAGCTTTTTATTACTTTTTAACTTAGTCTTTCTTTATTATTAATTTAAGCCTTTTTATACTACGTTTTATAAGTATATTTAACTTTACTACTACTACTTTTACTTTAATAACTTATATATAAGTCTTTTTAAAGTAGATAGTAACTAAGAGTTATTATATTATATTAGTCTTATTAGTAGCTATTATAGCCTTAATCTACTATTAAGTAGTTACTTATTAACTTACTATTAAATTTATTTTTATTTATTTTTAAAATACTATTATTAAATTAGTACTTATTAATACTTTTATAATTAAAATAAAAGTTTAAAAAAGGGTATTTTATAATATTTTAATATTTAACCTTAACTATTATTATAAGGTTGTTTTTAACGTTTTTTAAATCTTGTATTAATATTATTAAAGCAGCGTTTAACCTTTACTAATTAGTTATTTATTTATAAAACTAATACTTATTTACTACTACTTTTTTTATAATACTAAATATAGTAATATATATTTTAGCCACTTTTAAGTAAATAAAAAAAACACCTTTTTCTTTTATTAATAAAAACGTGTTTATTTTTTACTAATATAGTTATATAAAAAGCTATATAAGCTACTTTTTAAAGCCTTATTTAACTATTAATTTATATATTATAAGTTAAAGTTAACTTTATACTAACTCTTACTACTTTATAACTAAGCCGTTTTTATATAATTAGTTAATAGTAGCTATTTACTATAACTAATTATAGTAATATATATTTAGTTATTTAGTATAGTAGCTAATAATATATTCTTAAAAGCTATTATAAGTAGCTTTTTTTATAAGACTTCCTTTATATTAAATTTATATTTTAATACCTAGTTTTTATCTTTTATAACTTTATAATTTAAACTATTAAGAACTAAGTAAAGTAGTAATTTTACTCTTTTTTTTATTTATTAAGAGTATAAATAAGAATTAAAAACTTATTTTAGTAATTATTTATAGTATAGCTATTAACTAATTACTCTTTATATTTTTAACTAAAAAAGGTTATTATAAAAGTTTAAATAAATAAAGTAATAGTGTTTTATAAGTATTATAACTATTTTAAGTAAGACCTAAGTAATTAGTCTTATAACTAGTATATTTTAAGTTCTACTTTTATTATTAGTAAGTATAAAACTACTTACTATATATATATATAACTATATATACTACTAACAACTATTATAGTATATAAAATAGTATAAAAAAAAACTATTAACTAATTAGTTAATAGTCTCTTTTTTTATATTATACTTTATAAGCAGCTTGTTAGTAGGTAAAGATAAAGAAAGACGTACTTATAAACGTTATATATAAAGCTTATATAGCTAATTCTATCTATTAAATTCCTTACTATTTGTCTATCTTTTTAGTAGCTACGTCTTGTTTACTTATACCTTTTTAAAGTAGAGGGTGTTAAGGTAAAGCCTTAACCTAATTTGCTTCTTATTTTAAGTACAGATACTATAACGTTAGTTATAGTACGTACTCTACACTTAACACTAAAAAATCTTTACTATAAAAAAGGGTTTAATACTAACTATATAGTTATTAAGTCTTTTAATAATTTAATATATAAGACTAAAAAAAGTGTTTAAAAATTTGTTAAGAAGGTTTAATACCTACTTAATAAAATAAATATAAAAAAGCTAACGCCGCCTACTACCTTTTTAACTAGTTCTATTTTTTATAAGCTTAACTATAAAGCATTTAAACCGTTTATTACTAGTATAGCTATGTCCTTTTAAAAAGAAACTATCTTAACTAATACGCTTTTATAAAGTATATTAAAAGAAGATAAAAGGCTAAAGTTATATAGCGTAAAATAATAGAATAAAGATAAAGATAAGGAAGACACTATCTTACTTAGTTAGTTTAGTTAGACTAAAAAGGGTTTTAAACTAAAAGGTTTAAAACAAAAAAGGATAGACTAGACTACTACGTCTAAGATTACGTCTTAGAATAAAAAGGGATCCGTTTATTTACACTATAAAAGACTAGGCTACTAGCCTAATTTATACTTCTTCTTAAAAGGGACTAAAAGGACTAAGAACAACGTATTATCTACCTATTTTACCTCTTTATTTAACTTTAAAAAGACTAAAAAATAAAAATAGAAGGATAAGGTGCTTATTAGTACTAGAAAGACTAGACTAATCCTTAATATGCCCTCTCTACCGCCTTAGTTACTCTTACTATTGTTATTATCGTTATTAACTAATAAGAAAACTAATATAATAGATTTAGACTTTAATATAAGTCTAATTACCCCTTTTAAAAAACCTTATAAAAAATACTGCTTAATAACAAATCTAGGCATAGTTATACTAGGTGTTTAGACTAGAAATAGTATAAGTAGTAATAAAAATAAAAAAGCTTTAAGTAAAAACAAAAACAAAAACAAAGACTAGACTATTCTATTAAATAGTAATTTTTCTATACATTTTATAGTTAATATAAAGGCTACTAGTTATACTATTAGTAATAAAAATATATTTATTAGCCTTACTTATAAAGACTCTACTACTAAATAGAGAGAAGTAGCGTCTTTAAAAGTTAAGAGGGTAGAAGACGTCTTAGTCTAATTTTTAAACATAAAAATAACTAAAAGATATACTAACTATCTATATATATTTAAAATAGGCTATAATTTAATAAGTCTAAGAAAGCTTACTACTATTAAATTAGTAATAACAAGTAAAAAAGCAGTCTTATATATAAAAAATAAGCAAAATAATAACACGGTTTTAACTACTACTTATACTACTAATAGTAATAATTTATATATTACTAAAGGAAAGGTATTAAAACTAGAACAAGCCTTTATAGCTATTAATAGTTAAAGGAATAAAAACAGCCTTAAACTACTATATTAAAGACTAGGACATATAGAACTAGCTAATCTAAAAAGGGTTATAAAATAAAATAACTTAAAAACAGACTTAACTAAGAAAGTAGAAGAATTAGTTCTTAACTATAAAGCTTGCCTACTAAGTAAGTTAAAAAATAAGGTATATAAGAATAGTTTTACTAATAAAGACTATACTTATCTTAAAAGGGTAGCCTTTAATATATATAGACCTATTTTACTACAGACTTTTAAGGGCTATAAGTATTTTATTACCTTTTTAAACTTTAAGACTAGGTACTTAGACCTTTACTTACTAAAAAAGAAATTAGACACTTTAAAAGCTTTTAAGCTCTATAAGTATAAGGCTAAAAATAATACTAAAAATAATAAAATAAAGTTTTTTTAGATAAATAATAGTACAAAATACCTAAGTAAGAACTTTAAGGCCTACTTAAATAAAAAAGGTATACGCTATATACTAACACCTGCCTATACTAAAGAAAGTAATAGTATAATTAAAAGGATTAACTAGACTTTAGTAAATAAAATACTTTACTTCCTTAATACTAAAGAAAATAAGCTATCTAAATTACTTTAAGGACAGCTAGTAAAGACGGTAGTAGAGTTATATAATATAACCCCTTATAGCTTACTAAGGTTTCTATTACCTTATAAAAAGCTAAATAGGGTAAGACCTAATTTAACTTACTTAAAAACTATAAGTTCTACTACTTATTATCTAAATAAAGACCTTTTTAAGTCTAAATTAGACCCTAAGAGTATAAAAAGGATTTTAGTAGAGTATATACTAGATACTAGACACTACCTAGTATATAACTCTAAGATAAAGTAAATAATTACGTCTAAAGACGTCTTTATAATAAAAAAGGAAGAAAACTAGCTTAATATAAAAAAGCTAAAAAATAAAATAAATTAGTTTATTAGCAATACCTTTCTAAAAAATAACGTTAGTACAACAATAACTATACTATTAAAAGTAGAAAATTCTAATAATTATAGTAGTACTAAGCCTAATATTACTAATAATATTTACTATAAAAAGGGAAATTCCTATAGTTTTTAAATAAAAAATACAACCAACTTTATATTTATATACTTTTTACTAATATATTAAAATTATATAAAATTATTAATATATTATAGTAATTTATTTTATTTATTATTTCCTTTATTTAAAGTATATATACTAAAGACAATATATAATTATTATTAGTATATTTCTTTTTATATTAATAAACTAGTGTATAATAAGTAATAATTACTCTTTTTATAGTTTAAGCTTGCTTATTATAAAAAGACTACTTTTTACTATATACTATTTATAAAAAATATAAAAATTTATATATAGCTTAAGCTTGTTTATAGTATATAATAAATATTTAAATAAAATAAGCTTAGCCCTTTATTATAAAATATTTACACCTTTTTTAATATTAAAATAGCTTCTTTAAAAAGGATATTAATAGTTATAAGTAATTTAATATTACTATTAAATTTACTTACTTAAGTTTATACTTTTTAAAAAAGCTATAATAAGAATAAGAAAAGGAAAAAACTTAAAAACTTTAAAGATTTTTTTAATAGTAGTACTTTAAATAATAATATAGTACTTAAAACCTTTTTATAAAGCACTTTTAAGAATATAATAATAATAGTTAGTTAGAAAATTATAAATAATCTTTTTACTATTACTATTAGTCTTTTTAATATTAGTAAAAAAAATAGCTATTTAAAAAATTAACTAACTTATAAAGTTATACTTAAACTAAGCCTTAAAAAAGAGTATTTATTAACTTTCTAAACTTAAAATATAGAAAAAATATAGTAAAAACCTACTTATTTAAAAGTAAGCTTCTTTTTTTTATAACTATAGCTTATTTCTTATTTAAATTAAACTAATATATAATTTTATAATATTTTATTACTTTACTATATTATAATAAAAATAAAATATTATATACTTTAAAAATATAATAATTTTTTAAATATAAAAAAATAAAGTAAATACACTATAAACTAAAGTAGACTAACGTTTTAATTATAGTATTAACCTTTTAACTAGAATTATATACTAAAATAATATAGTTATAAGTTTATATATTAAGAATTACTTTACTACTTATATTAGTAAGACAACTTTTTATAGTATTATAAACTATAAAGAATTAATAAGTTAAATAAGTATTATTATTTTAACTATTTTTTATTATATATAAATTAATCTTACTTAAAGTAATAATATTATTATAATAATTATAAATATAAGCTATAGTATAGTTAATAATATATACTACTTTTAGTTAATAAATAAAACTTATTTAGTCTATATAAAAACTACGTTTTAGTTTAAAAAAACATGTCTTTATAGCCTAGAATTTTATTAATTATTAATATTTTTATATAAAACTAAAAACTAGTAAAAATTAACTTAAAACTATTTACTTAAAATACTTTTAATTTAAAGCTTTTTATTAATAATACTAATACTAATTAAGTAGTTATACTAGTACTTAGTATAATAAGTAAAATAAATTTTAATAAAATAGTACTTTAAATATTATAAAATATTTAAAAAATAAGGTTTTTTTATTTTAATACTATTATAACTAAATATAAAGAATAATACTTTTTTATATAAAGTAAATATATATATTATTATAATATAAAAAACTTTTTTTAAGTAGTAAATAAAGCGTTTAAATAGAATAATTTAAAAGTAAAATAAAAAACTATTTTTTAAAATATTTAAAAAAAACCTTTATAAAAAAGTACTTATTTAATATTAAAAGTAATTAAGTAAATATAAATATTAGTACTTTATATTAAACTAATAATTTATAGCTTAAGTACTATATAAACAATTTACTATATATAATACTAAAGTATAATAGTAGCTTTAAAAATACACCTTTATTAAGAAACTTTTATAAAATAATAAAAATCTTTATATCTTTATAATAAAGGTTAATTAATATAGTTATATATATAGTAATTAAAGTAAAATTTAAGATTTTAAATATATATACTTAAAGCTTTTTTTTACTCTTTATACTATTATTTTTATTCTTTATAATAATATAACTATTAATATTTACTTAAATTTATTATAAAATAAAGTATATATTTTAAAAAAAGCTTAAAAGTTAAAGACTATAAAAAAGAATAAAAGAGTATAATTTATAAATATAAAAAATAAAAATAAAAATATATACTAAAATTAATAAAATAATTAGTATAAATTAACTTATAAAAATAAAAAAAAAGATTTAAATATAAAAATATATATTATAGTAATTTATATAAATAATAATATAACTTAAATATAATTAAATAACTATATAAGTTATATAATTTCTAGTATAAAAAAAACTTTCCTTTTTTATAACTTAAAAACTTAAACTTTTTCTTTCTTTTATTAAACCTTATTTACTTAAATATAACTATTTTTAAACACTATCTTTTACTAAATAATTTATAACTATTATATAAATAAAATAAAATTTAAAATAATGTTTATAATAAATATAACTATAATATTATAAAAAATCCTTTATTTTAACAATTTTATTAACTTATACTATAATAAGTATATATATTTTACTTACTTAACTTAAATAATAAGAATATATAAGCTATATATATAAATAATAATAACTTTTATAATAAAATAAATTTACTTATTAAAAAATGAATATTTTCTTAATAATATTATTATAAAATTAATTATATAATAAAAACTATAAATAATAACCTTTTTAAAAAATAGCTACTATTATAAAGACGTATACTATATAATAATACTTTAATAAAAAAAGCTAACTTTTACTTAAATAAAAATTAATAAACTAAATATTTTTTTTTAAAAGTTTACTTTTTATAGTTAATACTAACTTAATACTAATAAATAATCTATATTATAATTATAGTTATATATATTTTTAAGTATATATACGTTTTTTACTAAGTAGAAAAAATATATTATACTACTTTAATACTAAAGTAAGTAATAATATAGTTAATAAAATATTTCTTAATAAATATAAAATTAATATTAATTTTATAAAATATAATAAATATATTAATAATATTAAAAGTTTATTATAAATTTAGTAGTAAGTTATATTAATAATATATTTACTTAATTAAGTATAAAATAAACGTATATATAGTAAATTTTATATTATAACTAATATTATTAATAAACTTAAACTAAATTTACTTATTAGTATAAGTAATATATATACTTTAAATATTAAAATTAATATTAAAAAAAGAACTATTATTTTTTATAAAATTAAAAGCTTACTTATTTATAAATAAATATAAAAACTTTAAACTTATATTTATATTTTAATTAAAAAAACACTATTATACTACTTTATAATAAGTATATTTATAACTATATAATATTCTAAATTATACTATACTACTATTTATAATATATAAAAAATAATAGTAAATTATATTTTTATTAAAGTAAAAAGTTATTTTTTTAATATAATACTTAAGTTATTTTTATTTTATATAGTTAGAATAAATTATATAATAATAAAGCTATTAATTATTTAAAAAACGTTTTTTTTAATAAAATTTTTAAAATAAATAATATATAAAATAATTTATATATTAATTAAAAAAAAGTATAATATTTTAAATTTATTTAAACTATTATAAAAAAAGAAAATTTAAAGTTAAATTTTATATATATTAGTATTTTAATATATAAACTATAAAAACTAAAAAATGTTTTATTTAAAATAAATATTAATAAAGTAATAGTTTATATATAAAATATTAACTTTAATTAAAAGTTATATATACTTTTTTAAGAATTTTAATAGCTTTTTATAAATAAAAATATTATACTTATATTAAAAGATTAAAAAATATATATTAATTTACTTAATAATTAATAATAAATTAAAGTTATTATAAAGAAATATTCTTTTAGTATTTATAATAAATAAGTAGTAAATAATACTTTTAACTCTTTTTATACTTTAAAAAAGTTTAAATAAATACTAAACCTTATATTTATTATATATTTTTTATTTTTATAGTATATTATAAAAATATTATAAGAAATTTTATTAAAAAAAAGTAAATAGTTATTAATATATAACTATTAAATTATTTATATATATTTAATATTTATTTACTTTTTAACTAATAAAATATTATAAAAAGAATATATAAATATTAATTTTTTTTAACTTAAATACTACTATCTTTTTTTTTAATTATTTATTTTTTATAATTATTATAATTATATAGTAATTATTAATAATTATAATTTTAAAAAATTAAATATAGTACTTATAAGATTTTAAAATTTATTAACGTTTATATAATAATTTATAAATAAACTTTTTTATACTAATTATAGTTTTATTAATATATATATTAATAATATTATAATATTTAACTATATAATAAAAGAATATTTTAAATACTTATATACTATTTTTAAAATACTTAATAAAGTATAATTTTAAATATTAAAAAAAATATTTTTTAAATTTTTTATAGTTTAACTTTTTAAGTATAAGGATTATAAAACTAGTATTTATAAAACTAATAATTATATTATTACTTTTAAGAATATAAAAATACTTAATAATCTTAATAATCTTAGTATATATTTAAGTATAGTTAGATTTCTTTATACTAGAATATTATAGTATAATATTAAATTATAACTATTATAAAAAGAAAAAATAATATTTTAAAAAAAAGGAAAAAATAATAATAGTCTTATTAATAAAATACAAAAAATATAAAAAAAAGAGTAAATAATAAACTTATATTTAAACTTATAAATTAAAAATATAAGTTATTTTATATACTATAAAAACACTTTTATATATAAATATAGTTATATTATTATAATTTAATAATTATACTATTTATTAAGCTTAATATTTATAAAAAAGTATATAAACTTTATATATTTTAACTTAATAATATTTAAAAAAAAATTTTTTTTAATAAAAATATTTTATAATATTATTATTATTTAATTTTTTTTTATTATATACTATTAATAATTAAAAAAAACTATATAAATTAATAACAGTAAAAATTATTATATATATTAAAACTAAAGTTAAGCTTTATAAAATAATTTAGTTTAATTAACATTTAACAAATTTTATTATAAACTATATATTATTAAAAAGGATTATTATATATATATTACTTAAAATACTAAATCTTAATAAAGTAAATATTAAGCTTATAACTATAATAAATTACTTTTTATAGTTTTAACTTAATTTTTTTATATTTTTAGTATAATAAACGTTGTTTTTAACGTCTTTTTTTAACTTTTTATATAAGTAAAAAAACGTATAAACTTAAATAAAAGTATATTAAAAAATATTTATTTTATAATTAATAAAAATAGCTTTAAATATTATACTAGTATACTTTAAAGCTTAAAATATTTTTATTAATATAAAGTAAATAAATTTATATATTAAAATAAAGTATATAATAAAAGTTATATATAAATATACTTTTTTATTAAATAGTATATTATTAAAAAGTACTTTATAAACTATATACTTAAACTAATATATTTAACTTTATAAAATTAATCTTATAATATATAAAAAAGCTGCCTTTTATTTAAACTATAATATATTATAAATAATTTCTTTTATTATATATAGTTTATAAAATATTTTTAGTTAGTTATTTTTAAAATTTATATAAAAATACTTTTTAATAAAGTTTATAATAAAACGTACTATTTTAATAAAGTTTAAATATAATATAATTTTAAAAATATTTTTATTTTATACTGATTAAAAATAATTTAAAAATATATTTAATATTATAAATTATACTATATTAATTAAATAAACTATAAGCTATTTAATAAAAAATTATATAATATTTATAATATTACTATACTTTTTTATATAATTATTATAAATTTTATTACTAACTTATTAAAAGTTATAATAATTAGTATAGTTTAGTAAATACTTAAATATAACTATTATAATATACTTATTATAGTATTATATAAATTTTTAAAAAAAACTATACTATTACTAAAATAAAAAGTATATACTATTAAATAATAAGCTTATATTCTTTTTTATAATCTTTTTCTTTATAATTAAAAACTATTAATAAATATTATTTTTAATTATAATTATAAATTTATATTAATACTATAATATAAGATTTTTTATTTTTTTAAAACGTTGTTTATATTTTTTATAGCTTACTACTTTTAAATAAATAGCCTTTTTAAAAAAAAACAATTAAATTATAAAAATTATAATAAAATATTTTATATATAGTAATTTAAATAAGCTATAAATAAACTTACTTTTTACTTTATAATACTACTTAAATAATACTTATACTATAACTATTAAAATATTACTAAATTAGCTACTTTATAGTATTTAGCTTAAATTTTTTATAAACCTTATTATAAAATATTTACTTATAGTCTTAAATTCTACTATATAAACTATACTATAATAGTAACGTTTTTATAAAGTAAAAGAACTTATTAATATTACTAGTATATTAATAAAACTTAAATATAATAATAAATACTTTTTTATCTTATTTAATTTAAGTAATATAATATATTTATATTTATATTATAAATATTACTTATTAAAAAAACTTTTATAAAAATAGTTTTTATAATATATAAGCTTATTTATAATAAAAAATAAGTTAGAAGTTAAATATATTAACTAAATTTCTTAATATTATAAAAAGTATATTTAATTATATTTATAATATAGCTTTATAAACTAAAACAAAGTAAAAACAAATTTAAGTATAAAGTACTTTTATTAAAACTAATTTATATTAATAAAAATTTAAAAAATAATAAATTTAAAATTAAGCGTATTATAAAACACTATATTTTAAAAAAAAGAACACTTTACTACTTTAATTCTTTATTTAATAAATAAAATAATTTTTTATAAATAATTAGTAATTAATAAAAACTTTTTATTATTAAATATTAAGAATTTACTTAATAAATATAAATAAAAGTATTTAAAAATTAAGTAATAATTACTTTAAGCTTAAAACCTTTAAAAAGTATAATTTATTATATTTTTTTAATAATAATAAGTAAGTAAATTTAATATATTACTTTTATTTATTTATTTATTCTTTTATTTTTATAATTTTAGTAAAAACGTTAGTTGTTTATAATAATATACTTTATTTACTTATTTATACTTTTATATTTAAATTAAATAAATAAAGATTTCTTTTTAAATAAGAAAAAAATAGTATAAAAATAAATAAAAAGCTTTTACTTTTATAATAATTTTACTTAGTTCTTATTATTTATAAATTAATTATATTCTTATTTAAATTTTTACTTAAATCTTAATTAATTATTATACACCTTTTTTTTATACTTTTTTATAAAAGCTTTTATAAGCTATATTTCTTAACTTAATAAGAAATTTCTTACTAAGTAATTACTATACCTTTAAGAAAGAAACTACTTTTAATTACTTTATATAATATATATAGTTATAATATAGTACTTATAAGCTTAATAAAGGTTAATAAAAATAAGAAGCTTATAATTTTTACTATTAAATAACTAAAAAACTACTTTAAAAAGGTATAAAAAAAAGATATAAACTATAACCTTTATAAAAAGATATAAAAATAGTTTTTAAAACATTTAATAAAAAAAATATATAGTATAACTAAATTTTTTAAGTACTAATATATTAACAAATTTTAAAAAATATTACTTATTATAAAAAGGCTACTACTAATAGTAAAAACCTTATAGTAAAGCTTCTTTTATATAAAAAAATCTTACACTATTATATCTTTATAAAAAAATTGCTTAAAAGTATTTAATATAAGGTTAAGTACTAGTTAAAAGTGTATTATCTTTTTTTTTTAATAAAAAGAGTAATATTTAATCTATTTATAAGTTAAAACTCCTTTTATATTAGAATATAAATAAAGATAATAAGCTAATAACGCTTATTAAATTACTTATAACTTTTTAAGCTACTAAAACTATTAATAAGTTGTTTTTTTTTAAAACTTTTATAAATATATTAAAAAAGAAGTAAAAAGATACTATAATATAAATTATTAAGTTATTTATTTAGTTTAAAATAATAACTATGTAAATACTATATAGCCTTTATAATAATCTTTATATAAAATAAACACTTTATTAAAAGCTTAAAAAAAAATTTTATACGTTTAAAAAAAAGGTTAAAAAGAAAATAAGTATAACAACTACTAGTAAGCACTTAGCTATTAAACTAAATCTACGCCTTAAAGTAGTAAAGAAACTACACTAAAAAAAACCCTTAACACTTAACCTTGCTCTTAGTATACTTAAGGATTTAATAAAGCTAATAGCTATAAATAATATAAATATTAGAAAATTTTCTTATAATATAAACAATGTTATAATAAAGACCGATTTTAATAAGTCTTTTTAAAAAATAAAGTATTAGGAAATTTTTAACGTAATAACAAACAAGTATAATATATATAAATATAAAAAAAATTATAAAAAGTAAAAAAAATATAAAAAATAAAGTATAAATAAAATAAAATTCTACTTTTTTATAGGCCTTTTAACTATTTACTTATTTATATATAATATATAATATATAATAAAAAATTAAAAAAAAAAAAAGGTAAAAGTTAGCTTAAATTAAGAATAATAGGATTTTACTTTAGCCTAAACACTTATTACTAGTAATATTTACTATAAAAAAGGAAATTCTTATAGTTTTTAAATAGAAAATACAACTAACTTTATATTTATATACTTTTTACTAATATATTAAAATTATATAGAATTATTAATATATTATAGTTATTTACTTTATTTATTATTTACTTTATTTAGGGTATATACACTAAGGACGATATATAGTTATTATTAGTGTATTTCCTCTTACGTTAGTAAACTAGTGCGTAATACCTAAGGTCTATAAAATTAAATAGCAGCTAAATAAATTAAATTTTAATAGGCTAAAGATAAAAACAACCTTAAAGACAACTAATACTAAAAATAAGGCTAGGCTAGTTATAGAACTACCTACTCTAACTAAAGAAGACATACAAGTATATAAAACTTATATAAAAAACACTATTATAGTACTAGAAGATTTAGAAGCTTTAGAAGCTACTATTCTTTTTACTAATTTAAAAGATAAGCCTAATACTTATAAACAAGCTATAGCTAGCCTTAATAAAGACAATTGGTTAAAAGCTATAAAGGACGAAATTAAGAATTTAATAAGCCAAAACACTTATACTTTAGTCGACCCACCTAAAGTCGGTCACGTTTTAAGGGGTAGATAGGTATACGCCTTAAAAATAGACGATAAAAACGTACCTATACGCTATAAGGCTAGGTGGGTAGTACAAGGCTTTAGCTAGGTACTAGGTATAGACTACTTAGAAACCTTTAGTACCACTTACCGCCCTAAGACGTATAGATTAGTCTTCTTATTCTGTTAATAACGGCTAGGATTTAAATTAATACAACGTAAAAAACGCTTTTTTATATAGGAAAATAAATAAAACTATATACGTTAGACAGCCTATAGGCTTTAAGACTAATAATTATAAAGTCTGTCTACTAAATAAAGCCTTATACGGTCTAAAACAAGCACCTAGACTTTAGTATAGGCACTTAAAAGATATTTTAATAAAGGAAAGCTTTATAGTCTTTCCTTATAATAATAGCTTATTTTTATATAAGACTAAAAAGGTTTTCTTACTATGTTATATTAATAACTTTATAGTAACAGGTCCTAATATTAAGTTTATAACTAGATTAATTTCTAAACTAAATAAACGGCTAGAAATAAAGAGTCTAGAACTAGTATAGACCTTTTTAGGTATAAATTTTACTAGGGTTAATAAAGACTTATTAACTATAAACTTAAAAAAGTATACGTTAAATATAATTTAACGCTTTTATAAAGAAAAAATAAGGTATAGGGATACACTCCTTCCACCAGGCTATAGGCTAGTTAAAAATCAAAGAACTAAAGCCTTACTAGCTAAAATAAAACTATATTAACAGCAAATAAGGTCTTTACTATATTTAGCTTTAAAGACTAGGTATAATATTACCTTTACTATTATAAAAATGTCTAAGTTTTCTTTAAATCTAGACTAAGGGCATTTTAATACACTAGACTATATTTAAGGCTACTTAAATAAGTACCTAGGACTAGGTATTACTTATAAGGCTAGTACTAATTATATACTTAACGTTTATTCTAATTTAGACTATACTTTTAATCTAGACAATAGATAAAGCACTACTAGTTATATTAGCCTACTAAGTAATAATCTACTTAGTTAGTTATTAAAAAAGTAGGATATAGTTACTTTAAGTAGTACTAAGGTAAAATATATAACTATTAAAGAAGTAAGTAAAGAGGCTAAGTACTTAAAAGGCTTAATAAATTATTTATTAAGATATATAAATAATAAAAAAGAAGATATTACTAAAGTAACTTCTACTTTATTAATAAATAATAAAAGTGTTATAGACTTATTTAAAGCTAGTACTTTTTATAATAAAACTAAGTATATAAACGTTACTTATTACTAGATTAAGAATAAGCTTAATATAAAACGTTTAAAAATAGTTTATATACCTAATAAAAAACAGCTAACTAACCCTTTAACTAAGCTAGTATTAAAAGATAAGTTAAAGTAGGTAAAGGTTGTTTTAACTATAAATTAATAGTTAATTATAAAAGGATTTATCTTTTTAAGACACCTTTTTAGACTATAAAGTATTATAAGTTTTTTTACCTTAAAAGGGTTTCTTTTAAATTCTAAAATAGTACTAGTTAAAGGTTATTATATACTTATAAGCTTTTAAAGTATTATAACACTCCTTAACTTAACTAAGTTCTTATTATCTACTTTTTTTATATTTTTTTAAGGTACTTAATACTAAAAGACTTAACTTAGCTTATAATAATAGTTATTAAGGTAAATAAAGATTTAAATAACTTTAATTCTTTATTTTAATATATAAAAAACAAAGTACACTATAAAAAACTAATTTAACTAAAAACTATAGTTAAAATTTTAATAACAAGCCTTTACTACTATAAAAGAAAAAAAAAACCCTCTTAGTATAAACTTAATAAGTTAATAAGTTAATAACTTAGTTAAGTTTAAAGGGGTATATTAAGAATATATATAATTACGTAAGGTATTACTAATTATATATTCGTATTAAGGTTTTTAGTACATACACACACCTAGATTAAAATAGTAGATTACGTCTATATAAGGATAGTTCTCCTCCCTTCTATTTAGTCTTTTGTTAAGCATTTAAAAAACACACTTATTTTCCCTTATTATAGGCCTTGCTTATTTAACTATTTAAATTACTATATATAGCTTAATTCTACACCTTTTACAAAGACGTATTTCTTATAGTACTTTATAAGTCCTTAACTAATAGTTATATTATATATATATAAGTATAGTCTTCTTACTTATACTATTTAATTTTACTTATAATTATACTACTTTTATATACACTATTACTAACTATTAAAAGTATACTTAACAAGCTTTTAATATAGCTAATTTTACCGTTATTTTATTATTTATAAACATTATATTAACTAGTATAAACTTTACTAAGTCCTTATATAATAGTTATATAACTTTTAATAACCTTAATATTACAGTTTTAACAAAAATTACTAATAAACGCTATATAACTAAGCGTAGTTAAAGCACTATATACAGACTATCTAAGGTCTCTTTAAGGTCCCTCTATAATTAGTTAGATGTTTAATTTATAAGCGCCTTACTATAATTAGCTAAAGAATAAGATAGTAGTAAGCTATTCTAAGATACTAAAGGTAGACCTTAAAAAGTCTTTAAGCGCTTTTTATAATTAGCTAGATTAAGTAGACTAATAAATATCTTTTATATTTATATAGTACTACTATACTCCTTTTTAATAAAAGGGATAAGAGGCTATTCTTGTCTTTATATATATATATATATATAATTTAGTTATTATAAAGTTAATATTATTTTCTACCTAGTTATAATAGTGTATAGTACTAACTTTATAAATACTTTTATACTTAAAGCCTTTAAAATAATTAGTAATTTAGTTATTATAAAAAAAAATTCTTTTAAGTAGTTAATAAAAATAATTTATTAATATAAAGGTATTTATAAAATAAGTACTAAGTACTACTATAACTAAGTAAAAAATAATATTAACTTTATAATATTTAAATTATATATATATAAGTATACTAAGAGAAGAATAAATTCTTATCCTTTTTATTAAAAAGGAGTATAATAGTACTATATATATATATATAAGAAATATTTACTAATCTACTTAATTTAACTAATTATAAGAAGAACTTAAGGACACTTTAAGGTCTACCCTTAGTATCTTAAACGGCTTACTACTACTTTGTCCCTTAGCTAATTATAGTAGGACGCTTATAGCTTAACTATTTAACTAATTATAGTAGGACCCTATAAGGACCTCTAACGGTCTGTACGTAGTAGCCTAACGGCACTTAGTTACTAGACATCTACTAGTAATTCTTGTTAAGACTGTAATATTAAGGTAGTAGCCTGTTAGGGTTTTTTAAAAACTACTTAGTTTAGTATAGTTTAAAGATAATAATAAAATTATTATTAAGAAGTTGTTTAATAATTTAAGGACTAGGCTAGTAGGCTAGGCTAGTTATTTTTAGCCTATTTTTCTAGCTTTTAAGCTATTTTTAGGTCTAGAGTAGCCGCTTATAGTAGGCATTTCTAATGTTTAGTAGAAGCCTTCTTTAGTACTAGTGATTAGTCCTTTTTAGCGTCTTTAACATGTTTTATAACAGTCTAACTGGTAAGGTGTTGTTTAGCCTTAGCCTTTACTTATCTAAGGCATTGGGTAGTCTTTTATAACTAGCGTTATATCTAGATTTCTTAGTACCTTAATTAAGGCCTTTAGTAAGTATAGTAGTATATATATATTATAAGCTACTTAGAAGCTTACTGTAAGTAAAGAGCATAAAAAGAATATAATAAAAGCAATATAGAACAGAAAGTAATCTAGCTATAACACGACATATATATATATATATATATATATATAAGGCCTCCTAGCAAAGATCCGTAATAAGGGTAAGGGCGATACGGACCTGCGTTAGGTCCAGTTAACTATTTGCCTGCTTATTCAATATGCGGTTAGGCGAAGCCTAATACTATAATAGTATACTATACTTAGTAGGGGGATAGTAAGGTCTAAGGCACGTTAAGTCTAAGTCTAGGTTGGTAGTAAAAGGTAGTAATAAGGTTAAAGGCACTAATATAGTCTAGGCTAATCTAGCAGCCTTTTTAAGCTAAATACAACCCTAGCTAAAGCTAAGAAGGGGAAGAAGGAGTAGTGGTAGTATAAAAAAACTATGCTTAGGCTATATAGTCTAACTCTAACTATTTAAGTACTACTAGGCTAGCCTTAAGGCTAGAGCTAGCCTAATATAGATTTATAGTTAATAAGCGTTTTTATTATTTATAGTCTTAATAGGTCTTTTAAAAGGAAAGGGCTATAAGGTCTAGTAAGGTAGTAAGCCTTAGTTAATTGTCTTTTTTAAGCGTCTTAGTAAGTGTGGTAGAAATTAAAGTCCCTTGTTAAAACTACTAGGTCTATCTTTTTGAGCTTAGCTAAAAACTATAAAGGACAGATAGATTAGGCTTACGCTAGCTAGGGGCTATAGACTGTTATAACGTAAAGAAAGGGTAAATTACGTAGGATAAAGGTAATAGTAATAGCGTTAGTAATAGTTTTAACTAAGTAGTCTTAAAGTGTTTTTTTAATATAAAGGCTAAGGCCTACCTATAGTCCGGCTAGGTAGTATAGTAGGTACTAGGCGCTTATAAATACGTGTTTTAAGGTAGCAGGTAGTTCTTAGATTAATAAGACGTTAATAGCGTCCTCCTCTACCTTTATAAGGGCCTTTTAAAGGCACTTGCATTTAATAGCTATATTTTATATTACTATATATATAAAGGTTGGCTAAACTAGCTAGTAAAGGGTATAAAGGGTATTTTAATAGTAGGAATAGCCAGGTAGCTAAAGGGTATGGGATAATAGTAAGGGTAAAGGATAAGCTTAAAAGGGTAAATAGTGTCCTTTTTTAAGAGTAGTTATTATAAAAAGGCATAGCCTATAAGACGCCCTATAGTTGCAAATATAGTTGAGGCACTTAAGTATAAATTATTAATAGTTCTTAATATTGTATTCTAAGCTGTATTTAACGTAACTAACGTTTTTTTAACAACTATATACTATATATCTTTACGTCTAGTATTTAAAGCATGTTTTAGCTATTAAAGGCTCTTCTTTATAGTTATAAAGTAGTAAACTAATAAACTTAACTCTTATTTTAATACACTTTATCTACATCTGCGCAACGATGGTGCTTAAATCTTTTAGTAGTTGTTACTTTAAACTATCGAAGTTACGTCATCGGCCTTCAATTTCCCTAGTCCTACCAATCGATGCACTTCATCACTCCATATATTGTGGATTTCCTCAGCCGTCTGGAGCCCACCCAAACGTGCAGCCAGAACGGCAATTTCATCTGGCTCAAGACGGCTCTGGATAAGATCCACATCACCAAGAACAGTGTCAATGACACTCATAGATGCATCGCCAGTCTTTACGAAGTAATTAGCATCTTTAATGGAGCCCTTAAGCACACGTTTATTCTTCTTGACTGCGTTCTTCGCCGCCTCTTTAGCCTTCTTGGCGGCATCACGGTCAGCCTTAGCGGCATCTTCTGCTGCTTTTGCAGCCTGGTTTGCTTCTTCTTTCTTCCGCAGAGCCTCCTCGCGAGCTACACGCTCTAATGTCTCCTTCTCCAAACGCTTCCTATTCTTAGCTGCGTTTGCCTCTTGCCGGAAGCGTTTGATGCGTTCATCTCCCCCGGATGCATCATCCAATAATTTTCGCAGGCGCGCGTTGTCCTCTGCCTTCTTCTTCTTGCGCGCATTAGCATTCTTCCGCTCCATGTGACGTTTCTGGTCACGGTTTTCATTGTCATCTGGCACATCCTCGTCCAAGTATTCAAACGATCGCCAGCTGTCAAAGTTGTACCAAAAATTATAAAAGTTCTCGACGTCTTCTTTGGCCGCAGTCTCCCCTCCAAAATTGGGTACTGGCTGCGTACGGCTGAAGCGTGCCTCTGACTTAAAGACTCGACTCCAGAGTTTGTAATAATCAGCTTTAGGCGCAGAGGCCAGTTGCTTCTTTGTTGGGGGCTCTACGTCTGCCTCTTCATCAACGGAATCGAATTGGCGACGCTTGATCGGGTCCAACAGTACTTCAGTTGCCTTCTGAATGCACTTGAAGAAGTTGTCGTCGTCCGTACGACCTGCGGCGGCCTTTTTGTCCGGATGATGCTTCAAAACTTTCTTGCGGTGAGCCTTTTTTATATGCTCCTCAGTAGCCTTGTAGCGATACCTGCTCAGTCCGAGAACAGCATAGTGATCCTGACTCTATGTATTTCCATGTTAATTTACATATAACAAACTACCCCCCCCATCCCGAGAGAAATTCTACTCACCTTCCAGTCTTTGGCGTCGCGAATAAGCATTGACGGGTCCTCCGGCTCGCTGATTTCACCATCACCACCGTCTTCATCAATTTTCTTGTTTCGGGTCTCGGCCTCTAACCGGTCATCTTCTGAGAATGTACGGTTGTGCCTCATACGGCGTGCATGGGCAAGATACTGTGGCCCAACAGGCTCAAGGCTGCGGTGGGTGCCAGCCGAGAGGCTTTTGAAACGCTTTATATCCCCATCTGCACCCCACGTCAGAGAAAGGGCAGGCAGATTTCGATCTGCAATTAGGGTTGTTGCTGCCGCCATATTTTCACGACTGTTTGGAAGGATAGGTTGCATGTAAAAGCGAGAAATTTTCTCACAAGGTTATACCCGATTTTTTTTTAGGGTCGTGGATTATTAATATTATCTAATCATATTACGTCCTATTTTGATTGGTTCTAACGAGCTAATGCTGAGAAATTTGTGAGTAAGATTGTTTATGACATTCCCAGTACTCCCCCAGATGGCTCTTGCTGCATACAGAGGTCTATTGCGTGCTACCAGAATCGCATTCGAAGGTAATAATGCCATACTCTTATTACATCATGCACATCATCCTAACTATTTAGGTGACAGTAAAGTCTTAACCGCAGCTCGAGACAAAGTCCGGAAAGAGTTTCGCCTAAACCTGGGGTTGAATAATTCAGATCCATCCATTAAACTTGCTATTGAACATGCAAACGATGTTGCCGCATTTCTACGTACCAATTTAGTCCAGGGCAAGAAACAAGGAGATAATATCTACAGTATGTCTTCAGTGAAGACCTTCCTGCTTTGTCAACGCTACTAATACTTGCAGAACTGCGTATACATGAACATATAGAGCGCGGCGACAATGACACAATAAAAATTACAGGCCGTAACGTTATGATTGATAGCAGGACATGCGCAGGCATGTAATGTAGTCACATTAGTGTAATTATAAAAGTTGTCGTTAGACGAGGTAAACTTTTTTGATGTAATAAATACCAACTAATTATCTCCCATAATTTTTCATGAGCCTATACATAGTAAAAACATCGTAAATACTCAATTTGCCGCCGAACTCGCATAGTACGTGGCAGTCGTACCAGGAGGCGCTTCTACAATGAGACTAGAAGAATCAATCCGTCCATCTTCACACTCACAATCACGGTCGAGCTTGCTCACCGTCTTTTCACTAACTGTACTATCTGTAGGGAGTTTTCGTAGTTCTGGAAATGCGGACCTACCGTCCCTAATCATCTCCATTCGCTGGTCGCGGTCTATCATGCCGACAGGTCGGGTCTGGCCCCATCGCACCCTCAAGGGGCAGCCAGAGATAACGGCACGGCCTTGGCAAGATGTTGCTGCACGCTCAGCCGCTTCCCGGGAGTCATAATTTATGAAAGCACAATGTGACATGTGTGAACATACAACAGATCGAAGTTTCCCATATCTCTTGAAGAAGTCGCGTATCTTATATTCCGGCAGGTCATCTTCAATACCTGTGACAAATAGTGACATAGTGCTGCCATCAGCAGGTGGCCGCCAATCATCGGAACCTAGAAGTGGAGGTGATCTGGGAGTCTTCCTTAACCCCAAAACTGTCTTGATAGGAGCAGCGCCGACAGATCGAGCAGCCCGAGAATCACGCGATCGAATCGGACCAGGACCACCCATCACAGCTCCAGTAAGAGCACTCCCAAATCCACTTTTCGTACTTGGCTGCCCATCAACAGTGTAGGTAGGCTTCCCATCATCATCCACCTGGCGACCTTTTCGGAAATATGGCTTGCTTTGTGCTAGCCGTTGGAGAAGATCACGTGACTTCATGTCTATTTTCTCATATTCTTCGCAGCCGATGGCACCCTTATTTATGGCATCATGATTATTTTGCGCGAAATATTCCCTGTTGATATCCGAAGTGGGCCCTGGAGCCACCATCTTGAGCGCAGCATCGCGAATAGCAATAGGCAATCCGAAAGACAAATCTAGAGTGCAGCATTGACAACAGTTTTTCAACCGTGCACACGCCAGGCAAACGTTTGTACGCTTTTTTCGGCCTTGAGCTCGGCTCGCAGGCCAACTAAAAATGGTAAACGGTCGAGTGCAGAGTTTGCATTCAGCACCATAATCCTCCTTCAGCATTCTGACAAATGCGCTTCCAGAAAGACAATTTTCACAAACTGATGGAAAGTCTGTCGTCTCCCAACCAGACCGGTTAATATCTGACTTTATTTGAGGTGGCATAGTATTGTATGTAATTTTTATAAATAAAAGGAGAAAATCACAAGTGGCAAACTTTTGTCTTGCGGAAAAGTTAACCACGTTCATGTATGTACGCTTACATACGAAACTAATAATTGTACTCGAATAAAATAAGTTAGCCATGGGGCTAAAATAAAACTTAGCTAAATAGCTAAATTAATAATTGGCAAGAGTCTATTAATAAAAAATAGGGTTTTTATACACTTCCTAAGTATAGTATTCTATTATAATAAGGGTAGAAGTGTGTATTTATTTATTATTAGCTAGTCTTAGTTATTAAAGTTAAGGACTAAAATATAACCTTTAAAGTAGAAACTACTAGTTGTTTATAGTAAGAAGTAGGCTAAGTCTTATATATATAATAGTATAACTAAGGCGTATACGTCTAGTTTAAAGTCCTTTATATTTTATATAGCTCTTTATTAAGCTTATTTATAAGCAGTTATATTATAAGAATAGCTACTATATTACAGTATTATAAGAGTTTAGTAAGTATAATTATTATAAACAGGCAAGAGAAGCAACTACAAAGACTGGACGCAGGCTATGTATAAGAGTCGCACAGACTTTACAGACTATACGTAAATACGTAAGCCGACTAAACAGTAGACAAGTGTTATATAACCTATAAGTATAGGTAGCATTTAAGAGGACGTATAGTAGTAGCCTATACTTAATTAAGTAGGGTAGTAGTAAATACACGCCTTATAATTAAATAAATAGCTATAAAGTTTAAAGGCTAAGGCCTACTTAGGTATAGTGTGTTTAGTATTGCTTATATATAGCTAGTTTGTTCTTTTTATTAAATTAAGGGGGATAAGACTTAGTTCTTAGATAATGTAACTCTTAATTTGCCTTTTTATAATTAATAGCTTTATTAATATAGTTATTAGTTTAACTTTTATTATAATTACTAAGTCTTTTTTAAAAGGGCTACTTAGTTATAAATACTTAATTACTAATTAATAAACTAAACTAATATAAAATTATAAAATAATATAGCCTTATATAATTAATAACTAAATATAGGCATTATAATATAGCTTAATAAACTTAAAGTAAAAGGATTATATTACGGTTTTAACAAGAATTACAAGTAAATGTCTAGTAACTAAGCGCCGTTAAGTTACTATATATAGACCGTTAAAGGTCCTTATAAGGTCCTACTATAATTAGCTAAAGGATAAAGTAGTAGTAAGCTAATTATAATACTATAGATAGACTTTAAAAGAGTTTTAAGTGCTTTTTATAATTAGTTAAAATAAGGTAGACTATTAAATATTATATATATATATATATATATATATAGTACTATTATACTCTTTCTTAATAAAGAGATAAGAACTTATCCCTATCTTAACCCACTTATACGTATACAACCTAAACACTGTAAAATTAATATTATTATCTACCTAGTTATAGTAATACTTAGTACTTATTTTACAAATACCTTTATATTATTAAAGTCTTTTTATTAACTACTTAAAAGAATTCGTTTTTTATAATAACTAAATTAGTAATTATTTTAAAGACTTTAAAAATAGTAAATTCTATATAAACATTACTTAAAAACTTAGTAAGGTTAATACTAATTTGTTAAGAATATATAATTACATAAGGTATAGTTAATTACATATTCGTATTAGGGTTTCTTACATGTATATAGTCCTAAATAAAAATAGCAGATTACGTCTATATAAAGATAGTCCTCTTCCTTTCTATTTAGTCTATTAAAAAGTATTTAAGAATATACTACGTTTTTTCTTACTATACGCCTTATTTATCTAACTATTTAAATTCTTATACTATTATACGCTAGTTGCTAGAGTAGGAGGAAATACACTAATAACGACTATATATCGCTCTTAGTATAAACACTCTAAATAAAAGAAATAAACAAATAAAGCAAATAACTATAATATATTAATAATTATATATAATTCTTATATATTAGTAAAAAAGTATATAAATATAAAATTAGTTAATTCTTGTTTATATAAAATCTATAAAAAATTCCTATTTTATAGCTAGTTGTTTATTTAGTAATAAGTGTTAAAGAGTAAAGTAAAATCTTATAGTCTTTAATATTAAGTACAAAAACTACCTACTACATATATAAAACCACATATACTACTAATAACTATTATAATACATAGAATAGTATAAAGAGGAACTATTAACTAATTAGTTAATAGTCTCTCCTCCTATACTATACTCTATAAACAGCTTACTAGTAAGTAGGGACAAGAGAGACGCACTTATATACGTTATACGTAAAACTTATTATAGTTAATTTTGTTTATTAAATTCTTTACTATTTGTTTGTCTTTTTAGTAGCTATGTCTTATTTACTTATACCTTTTAAAGTAGAGGGTGTTAAAGTAAAGCCTTAACTTAATTTACTCTTTATTTTAAGTATAAGTATTATAATATTAGTTATAGTACGTACTTTATACTTATTATTTTTTATACTTTACTTTAAAAGTATAGTTAAGAAGAGGTAAAGAAAGAAAGGAAAGTAAATTAAATAAAAGAAAATTAAAAAAAGATAGTAAAAAAAAACATTTTTATAAAAAAAGAATAAAAATAGTTAAAAAGAAAGAAAGAATAAAGATATAAAAAAAGAAAAGAGTAACTAAAGAAATATAAGAAAGAAAAAGAAAAGAATAGTAAAAGGCTAATTATTTAATTACTTATTTACGTTTCTTACCTTATCTTTAAGTATATTAAGTAAATAGTACTTTATTATTATTTATTAGTATTAAAGCTAACTTTAATACTAGTTCTTAAGGTCCTTTAAGCTTATTTAAGCCTTATTATATTATTAGTAAGTAGTAGTTAAGATAGCTAGCTATTTAGGCTATTCCTTAAAGTAAGGTAGAAGTAGGCTATATCTTAGTACTAAATAGTAAGGCCTTACACGTTAAAGTAGGAAGCTATAATACTTAGACTTAGTATAGGCCTAGGTTAATAGTATAATATATTCTTAGCTATACTTTATTTTACGCCGTTGTAGGATTACTAGCTATACTTATAGTAGTGCCTTTTACTTATTGTTAAATTTAATAGTGTTTATAGTACTTTTAAACTTAAGGTTGTTATATACTAATAGGGTAGTTTAACGTATAGGCTTAAAAGTATAGCTTAATAAGGAAGGGGAAGGAGGAGGATTAACGCTTTAATGTAGTAATAACTTAAAGGGCGGCTTTATATAGATCTAGCTTTAAGTAGTTTATACCTTCTTTTTTTAGATTTAATTAGTATAAATATAAAAGATTCTTATATAAAGAGTTTAATAGCTAATACTTAGGTTGTTTACTATTAAGTTATTAGTTAGGAAATATACTTTATTAAGGTTTATTTATTAACTATAAAACATTTTTAAGATTTAGGCTATATATAAATTATTAGTATTAGTAGGCGTTATAAGCTAGCTTAATATTTAAATAAAAGGTTATAACTAGTTAAAAGGAAGAGTAGTTTAATTTATTAATATCTTTATTAATAACTTTATTAAGTTAACTACTTTATCTTTTATTATAAACTATTAATACTACTTTATAAACGTTGTTTAAAGTAGTAGTCTTATTAAGTAATTAAGTAGTAAAGGTGTATTAAGTATCTGATAGTTATTTTTACTAAGTTGTTAAGTATTTTAAATAGTATTTAGAAGCTAGTTAAATAGTAATAATATAATATATTAGAAATCTTAGTAACTTTATTTAATTAGCTTAAATAGCTTTATATATAAACTATAAAGTATATAAATACTAATAAATACTAGCCTTAACCTAAGCTATTTAAAAAGTACTACTTAGTTTATTAAACTTTAGTTATTTATATATAGTTTATTTAATATATTTATATAGTTAAGCTTTAAGTAAAGTATACCTACTTATTAATAAAAACCTTTTAAGTAAGTAGTTTTTATTTAATCTTATATAAGTCTATTAATAAACTAATATAAGTATATAAAGTAGTTTATTATTAGTATTTATAACTTTTAAAAGAATAGTTATACTAGCTTGTTTATTATTATATTATAATTTTAATTATCTTTTTACTAAACCTAGCTTACTTTTAATATAACTTAGTAAAGAATAACTATATATATATTATTAAATAGCTATTTCTTATATTATCCTTTTAAGTTTTTATATAAGTATAATAGTAAGTTAAAATAGTATAGGATTTTTATATATATATTAAAAATAAATATAAAGAAATACTCTTTTTAAAAATAGTAGTTTATTAAGAATTAGTAAGTAGTTATATTTTTATATAACTAAATACTTTTTAATGTATTTAGTGTTTATAGTATAAAGAACTAAAGTTAAATAATATTTTTAAGCTTAGTAATAGTAAATACTAATTTAGCTACTATATTAGTTATTAGTATATACTATTACTAAATTAAATAACTAGTTAAATTATATAAACTAGTATAATAGTTATTTATATTAAAGTGTTATAGTTTTAATAAAAATTACTTATAAACGTTGTATAACTAAGTATAATTAAGGTACTACGTATAGACCGTCTAAGGTTCTTATAAGGTCACTTTATAATTAGTTAAATGTTTAATCTACTAACGTCCTATTATAATTAGCTAAGGGATAGGATAGTAGTAAGCCATTTTAAGATACTAAGGGTAGGCTTTAAGAGGTCTTTAAGCGCTCTTTATAATTAGTTAGAATAAGTAGACTAATAAATATCTTCTATATTTATATAGTACTACTATACTCCTTTTTAATAAAAAGGACAAGAATCTATTTTTATTTTTATATACTTATATATATATAATTTAGTTATTATAAAGTAGATATTATCTTCTACTTAGTTATAATAGTATATAGTATTAACCTTATAAATACCTTTATATAAAGCCTTATTATTTAATATTTATATTTATTAAGTAGTAGTCTTTTATTAAATTAAACGTTGTTTATTTACTTATAAGCTTTATCTTCTTTATAATAAAAAGGTTAATATATACTAATTAGTTTATTATAATACTTAAAGTATATAATAGTTTTAAAAAAATAGTTTTAAAATTTTATTTACTTTATATACTATCTTTTTATAAAATAAAGTTTAATTAATTATTTTATAAAATAATAACGCTTTATATATAAAATATTATATTAAATATAGTAGTTTAAAAGTACTTAGTATATATAAATAAAGTAATTTAGTAATAAGATATAAGTAATTAAATATAAAAAAAAAGCTTATAGTAAAGTAAATATAAGTAGTAAAAGTAAAGGTTATAATTATTATAATAAAAAAAAGAGGTAGTAATAAACGTTTTTAACGTTTTTATTTATTATAATAATTTAATAAATAAAAACGTATTAACTTTATTTTTACTATTAGTACTTTAAATAATAAGTAGTTTTTTAATAAATAAAAAAATATTTTTAAAATAAACTATTTATTTATTTTTAATATACTATATTCTTTTTTTATAATACTTTTTATAAGTACGTTTAAATACTTATTATTAAATTAAACTTATTTATATTATTACTTTATAATTAAAATATTATTATAATTGTAACTTAAAAAAAAATCCTTTATATTTTATTATAAGTAGTATAAAGAAGAATATATAAACGTTCTTTACTAAGGTTTATACTAAGGTAAAAGTAGTAGTTTAAAAAAAGCTATTTAATAATATAGTAAACTTAGGCCTTAATAAGGTAAGGCCTTAAGCTAGCTAAACTAATATTTAATATAGTAATAAAAATCTTATAAATATTAATACTAAGATAAAAGTTAAAGTAGTTATAAAAGTAAGTAAGTTAAAAAATAAGTAAGACGTTTAATAAAAGGTTAAAAAGAAGAAATTAAAGTAAAAAAAGAAAAGAAAATAAAGAAAGAGAAAAAAAAGACTATAAAAAAGGTAATAAAAAGAATAAAGGTTAAAAGAGTAAAAAGTATATTAGTTATATTAAAGTATAAAAAGAAAGTAGTTATTACAGTTTTAACAAGAATTACTTATAGACGCCGTATAACTAAGCGTAGTTAAGGCACTGCGTATAGACCGTCTAAGGTCCCTATAAGGTCCCTCTATAATTAGTTAGATGTTTAATCTACTAGCGCTCTACTATAATTAGTTAAGAGACAAAATAGTAGTAAGCTATTTTAAGATACTAAGAGTAGACTTTAAAGGGTCTTTAAACGCTCTTTATAATTAGTTAGAAATAAGTAGACTTATAAATATTTTTTATATTTATATAGTATTACTATACTCCTTTTTAATAAAAAAAAACAAGAATTTATTCTTATTAATATATATTTATATATATATAATTTAGTTATTATAAAGTTAATGTTATTTTTTACTTAGTTATAGTAATATATAGTACTAACCTTATAAATACTATTATATTAATAAATTCTTTTTATTAACTATTTAAAAGAATTCTTTTTTTATAATAACTAAATTATTAAACATTTTTAAAGCTTTAGAAATAATAAGAGCTATATAAGTATTACTTAAAGACTTTATAAGATTTATACTAATTAAAACAATGTTTATAAATAATAGAATAATAGTTAAATTAACTATATTAAAGGCTTATTAAGTATGCCTTTAATAATTACTTATAGTATATATAAAAGTAGTATAGCTATAAGCTAAATTAATTAGTATAAGTAAAAAGACTATACTTATATATACTATACAACTATTAGTAAAAAACTTATAAGGTGTCTTTAAAGTTTAAAAGCTAGACTTAAACAATTTTAAAGGTAAAGACACGGTCTTTATAGCTTTATTATATACTAGTAGCTAAACACTGTTTAAAGTAAGTAGTTAAATATACAACTTAAAGTTAAAGCTAATTAAGAAATATAAAGATTTATTAATATATTTATAATAATAAAAGTAGTGTAAAGTAATAAGACGTATATTTAAATTAACGTTTTAATAGTACTTTTAAAATATTAATAAAATTAATATAACACTTTAACTTATAAATAAAGCTTTTTTTATTTATTAAAAGTAGTTTTTTAATATATTATTAAAATAAGAGCGTATACTAGGCTTATACTTTTAAGACGTTTTTAACGCTTAGTTAAATATATTAACGTTAAAAGTAGAGAATTTATTTACTACTATAGTAATACGTTTAAAAAAATTTGATTAACTTATAAAATAAAGCCTTAATAACTATTATATATATATAAGCTTGTTAAAAAAGAAGATTAGTTTTTTACTTAAAAAATATATAGTAGTTATAGTTTATATAAGACTAAATAATAAAATTAAACACAACCTTGTTATTAAAGGTATAATTTATATAGTAAATTAGTACTAAGTGTTAAAGTGTATAAATAAGCTTTAAAAGGACAGCTTTTTAAATAAGTAGTATAAAAGGACTACGTTTAATATAAAGAAGGAGAAGGAGACTCTTAGTAAAAAATTAAAAAAGAAGTATTTAAGCTTTTACTAAAAAGCCTTTAAGGCTTAAAAGTTTAAGTAATTTATAAATAAATTTAGTTTAAAACAGCGTATTAAATTAAGTAGTAATAATATTAAGTATTATTACTATAGTAAGAAAGGCTATATTTTACTTATATATTTTAATAAATTAGTAAGCAAGCTATTAAAAAAAGACGTTTTAGTTAACTTTACTAAAGTTAATAATAATAACAACTTTAGTAATAAGAGTAAAAAAAGTAAAAGTAAAAGAAAAGCTTAAATAACTTTTAAAAAAATACTTTAAAATTATTAAACTTTATCTTAGTTAATAAAAAGCTATAAATAAAAGAGTAAGTTGTTATAAGTAGTAATTACCTTGTATTTGTTAATTTAGACTATAGTAGTAAGATTAACGTAGTAGACTAGAAATTTGTAAAGGTACTAGGTTTATTAAAGTTTATAAGGCTTTTACTATTTATACAAGTGTTTAATAACTTAAAGTTGTAAGTTTATAGTGTATAAATAGTTATAATTTAACTACTAAACACTAACTAGAAGGAATAGTAGATTACTTATTATTATATAAAATTAAACTATATTAATAGTAATATATTAGTACTTTTAAGTATACTAACTTTATTAGTAAAAAGTAGTAGTTTTATAATTTAAAGGTTAAGTTAGTAAAGACCTTTTAAAAGGGTATAATAAATACTATTACTTACTATATATTAGTATAAGTAAAGGAATTTATTAATCTTTTAAATAAAAAGCTTTAAAAGGACTTTAAAGGGCCTATAAAGATTTTATTTAAGCTTTGTAAATACAAGGACGTGTTCTTTATAAAGAATACTACTAGCTTACTAATTTACTAGAGTATAGACTATATAATTAATCTACTACTTAGAACGTAACCGCTATATAAAGAACTATATCCTTTATTTTAAAAAAAAGCTTGTTATACTTTAAAAGTACTTATAAAAGGCACTATAGAAAGAATAGATTTAAGACTTAAAGAGCCTTATAAGCTTTCTAGTCTTATTTATACTAAAACGTAATAGTACCTTACAACTATATATTAATTACTATAAGCTAAATAAGATTATAGTTAAAAATTAATACTTTTTACTCTTAATCTTTAAAATTTTAAATAAGACTAAAGGTTATAAAGTTCTTTTAACTATAAATATAAAGGATATGTTTAGTAGAATATAAATATATAAAGAAGATAAGTAAAAGACTGTATTTAGAATATAGTATAGCTACTATAAGTATTTAATAATACCTTTTAAGCTAACTAACACTTTAACAACCTTTTAAAGTTATATTTATAAGATGTTTAAAAGCTTAGTAAATAAGATTTATATTATTTACTTAAATAATATTTTAATTTATTTAAAGAATAAGAAAGAGTATTTAAAGTATTTAAAGTAAATATTAAATTAACTAAGAAAAGTAGGATTATTTATTAATTAAAAAAAGTATTAGTTTTATAAAAAGAAGGTGTCCTTTCTAAGCTTTTTACTATTCCTTAATAAAGTTTATATAAACTTTATATAAGTTAAAATAGTTATAAAGTAGTAGACGCCTAAGACTTACTATAATATTTAAGTATTTATTAGCTTTTACAATTTTTACTACTAATTTATTTATTATTTTATTAATAAGGCCTAACTACTAATAAAGCACTTAAAAGGCTTAATTAAAAGTAGAAAGCTTAAAAGACCCTTGTAAAAGCCTTATAAGAACTAAGTATTTTAATAGTTAAAGTAAGCGTTTATAAAAGCATTATTACTAAGGCACTATAATTTATAATATTTAGTTTATATAAAGACTAATATATTTACTTTTATATTAGTAGGAATACTATCTTAGCTAGACAATGTAGGTATTTAGTATTTAGTAGCCTTTTAGTTTTAAAAGTTAAAGGGTGTAAAGCTATACTATAGTACCTTTAATTAAAAGTTAATAGTAATTATTATATCCTTTAAGAAATAGCGTTAGTACTTAAAAAGGGCTAAGAGTATAAAGGTCTTAACTAACTACACTAATTTATAAGCGTTTTTATAGTAGATAGATTTAAATTATTACTAGGCGTACTAGTGTATATATTTATTATTATTTAATTTTAAAATTAAGTATTATTTAAATAATAAAAATTTAGCTAATAGCCTATTACATTGTTTTAATTATAAAAAAGAGTAGAATTAAATAGATTACTTGTTTTTATTACATTAAAAGGTTGCTACTTTTACTAAAGGTAGCGTTTTAAAGGACCTTAAAAAACCTATAAAAAAACTAGATAGCCTATCTTTTTATAAAAGGCAAGTATTAAGATCTATTATAAATAGTTTAAATAAAACGGTTAATATAGTTAACTTAAAGACAACTTAGTTAAAGTACTAGAATATATATATTTAGTAGTTGTTTATAGTATAAGTAGTTATAGTTACAACTATAAAAGGGCTAAAGGAAGGTAAAAAGCCTTTTATATTATTTTATAAGCTTATTTTTATAGCTTAACTATTAAACTTTTACTTATAAAGTAAAAAAAAGATATATTAAAACTATATAGGCTATTTTTAAAGTTGGTCTTTAAACCTTATAAAGTTGCTTTGTTAAAAAGGATAAATAGCTATACTAGTTTAAAAAGTACTATAATATAAAATTATTTACTAGTACTATAAGCTTAAAACGGCTAAATATAGTAGTATTATAAGAATAAAAGACTTAATCTTTTATTACTACTTTTAAATAGGCGTTAAGATAGATATTAAAGAATTTATATATATTTATTATATATATTAAACTACTAAGTTAAAAAAGTATAAGCTATATAGTTAGCTTTAACCCTTACTAGTTTTTAAAGGGCCTTAGTAGAAGGTATTAATAAATTTTATTACTAGTTTCCTTTTAGTCTTTAATAGTAATTAAAAGTTAAACGTTATATTAATAGTAGTAGATAAGTATATAAAGATGTATTAGTTTTTATTAGTATTTACTACTATAACCTTTATAAAGCTTATATATTTACTTTATATAATAGTTTAACTATACTTTAAATAGTTAAAAAGTATTATCTTAAACAAAGAAGTAGTCTTTACTAACTAGTACTAGTAAGAGCTATATAATATTACTTATATTAAGTTAAGACTATTTATTACTTTTTATTTATAAACTAATAGTTAGACTAAAAAAGCTAATTAAACTTTAAAATAGTACTCTTATTACTATATAATAAAGAATTAAAATAACTAGTTAATACTTTTTTATATAATAAAGTTTACTTTAAATAACGTAATAAATTAATTAATAAATAAGACACTATTTTATATACTTTATAACTATTACTTTATAATTTATAAAAGTGTTAAAAACGTTGTTTATAAAAAAAAAGTACTAATAATAGTTAAACGTATTTTAAAGTTATAAGTTATAAAAAAAAAAGTATTAAAACACTTATAATATATATAAAAGATATAAAAGCGTTATTATAATATAAAGCACTTATTAAAAAAGTATAATAAAAAGAACTTAGTACTACTATTTATTTAAAATTTAAAGTTAAAAGTGTTTAATTAAAAGTAAAAGTTAAAGTTTATTAAACCTTTTTATATATTAAAAAAAATTAGTTTATAAGTGTATTACTTTATACTTTTATAATAATATAAAAGGCTATATAATATATTTTTAATGTTTTTATTAAAACTTTAAATAAACTTTATAAGTACTATAAAGCCTTTATTAATACTATTATTAAAGGAAGATAATAATAAGTAAAAAGTAAAAAAGGTATTAAGCTATAAAGTATAGTATAAAAAGCTATACTACTTAGTATAATAAAAAAGATAGTTGTTTAAATATAACTAATAAATTATTATAATAGTTATAAATACACTAATTACTTTAAAAAAGTAGTAAAAAATATAAAAAAGAAGGCTTATTAATATTAAAACAAGCTTAAAAGTTTTTATAAAAAAAAAAGAAAGATTAAAAAAGTTTAATAAAAAGGAATAATAATATAATATTATTATAATAATAAAAATTTTAAAAATATAATAAAAAATTATAAAAAAAACAATAATATATTTAACTATTATAAAAAGACTTTAAAAGGTTTACTTATAGCCTAAGAAAGAGAGTAGTTAAATAGCTACGTTTTAATATAAAAATAGTAAATAAAGATAAATCTTAGTTATTAACGCTTATAATAAATTGTGTTATAAGTATAAAATAGTAGTAAAGTGGCTAGTGCTAAGTTTAAAGCGTAAAAAGTAATTATAGCCTTGTTTATTTAATAATATATAGTATTTATAAGTAGTAGCCTTATACTTTATAAACAACTTAAAACTAATTAGTAATAGTTAAAGGTTAAAAGAATAAATATATATATACTACTTTAAAGCTATATAGCTTACTATACTTTATATAGTAGTTTATAATTATAAAGGCTAGACTTTAAGCAGTTTTTTAAACTACTTAATAGTAGTAGTAAAAGCTCTCTCTTTAAAGGATCCTTTAGTTTTTTAAACAAACTATAACTAAAGCCTACTTATTAAAGTTAGTTAAATAACTTATTATTAATATAAAGAACTATCTTATTAGTATAATTAGACTAGTAAACAATAAATAAAACATCTACTAATATATAATATATATTAATACACTACTTGTTTATATAGCTACTATCCTTTTAAAAGCTAAAACACTATACTAAAAAAGGCAACTTAGACGGCTTGTCTACTAGCTTCTTTACTTAAGCGTTAAGGTAGCCTAGGTATATAGGCCTGTTGTTAAGAAGTTAGAAGTATTCTAGGTCCTTGCTTTATTTATATGAAGGGATAGGTAAAGGTGTTATTAAAGGCGTTATAAGAGCTTAAAAAAGGCTAAAGGCTAGACTTAACTTACTCTTAAGGTCTTTAATATTATTAATACGTTTTAAAGGCGAATTATCTAGTATATATACTAAGTTAAGAGTGCTAGTACTAAACTTATTAAAAAGAGGTAAGAGACCTACTAAAGAGCTTGTTAAAAGCGTCTACTTTAATAAATTAAGCGTTTAAGGTATAAGTACTAGTTAAATAAGTGTAAACGTTATTAGCCTTTAGGTTTTAATAGTAACAAGTAAAATAAAGAAAAGTAATACCTTTAGTACTACTATCGTAGCTATACTATACAACAACTAAAGAACCTTCTATAATATATTGTTTAGTATAAAGGCGAAAGTAGTCTATCTAGTGCCTAGTATAAGCGTTAAGGCGTTAGTAGAAAGTAAATAATAAGGTGTAAAGGCTAGCTTTAGTTTCTATATATGTATAAGCTTTATAATAGTCTTATTCTTACTCTTAATAGTGTTAAGGCTTTAAAGTATAAAGGTTTTTTTTAAGTACCTTAAAAAAGTTTATATTATAAATAAAGGGCTAAATAGTAAGCTATTAGTAAGAATAAAGTAGTCTTTAAACTATTTAATAATCTATTAAGCTATTAATATTATTATAATTTAATAATAACTTTATAGTCTTTACTTTTTCTTTTAAAGGTACTACTTATTATAATAAATTTTAATAATATAAAAAGTAAAAAGTAAGTACTATTTATACAATATAGTAAAATTTACTTTATAAACAAATAAGAATAGACTTATAACGTTTATATAATAAAGTAAATTTTATTATAAACAAAGTAAGGGCAAATTTACTATACTTAATACATATTAGTAATAAGCTTTATTATATAAAGTAGCCTTTTATAATTCTTAAATAAAGCTTAAAGAGTCTTTAGTAGTATTACTAACGTCTTTTAACCTTGTTAAATATATTAGTACGTTAAAGGTTACTATTTTATATAAGTATAAATAGTACAATATAACAACTATTCTATAAGTACTAAAGTACTTTTATTCTATTAAGTTTTTTCTTTAGTTACTTTATTACTAGTAAAAGTTAAAGGCGACTTTAAAAAAAAAAAAAGATAATTATTATAGTTTTAATAAGAATTACTTATAAATACCGTATAACTAAGCGTAGTTAAGACACTACGTATAAACCGTCTAAAGTTCTTATAAAGTCCTTTTATAATTAGTTAAATATTTAATCTACTAACGCCCTACTATAATTAACTAAGGAATAAAATAGTAGTAAACTATTCTAAAACACTAAGAGTAAACTTTAAAAGGTCTTTAAGCGCTCTTTATAATTAACTAGAAATAAGTAAACCTATAAACATCTCTTATATTTATATAGTACTACTATACTCCTCCTTAATAAAAGGGACAAGAATTTATTCTTGTTAATACACACTTATATGTATACGATTTAGTTATTGTAAAGTTGATGTTATCTTTTACCTAGTTATAGTGGCGTATAGTACTAACTTTATAAATACTATTATAGTAGTATAAAAGAAAAAGAAAGTAGTTAAAGGAAAAAAGAAAAAAAGAAAAAAGAATATAAAGAAGAAAAAGAAAAAAAAAGGCTAATTAGTTAAAAAAAAGTAAATAAAGGAAAAAGAAAGAAGAGAAAAAATAAAAGTAAATAAAAGTAGTATATATTACTATAAAAAAGGTACTTTAGGCTAAAACGTTAGTAGTTATATATATAATAATAATGTAAATAATAGTTAAAGTAAGTATTTATATTACTTAAGGCTTATTTAAAAAGGTAAAGTAAGTAGTACTATAACTAGTAGTAAAGAGCTAATAGTAAAATAAAAAAGAGTTTAATAAAAAGGTAAGTATTAGTTATAAAAGTTTAAAAGGATTATTAAATTAGGCTATTATTATTATAAACTCCTTTTAAGCTTTTTATATACTATTTAAGTAGATATTAGGCCTTTTTAATATAAATAAAGAGTAAATTTGTTTTAAACTAGCCTAATATAAAAAAAAGGTAAAGTGCTATATTTATGTTTAAGGACGGCGTTCTTATAGCTTATTAAAAATAAGGGGATTATAACTAAGTTAATTAATAACGTATTATTAAAGTACTACTATTTATATACTTTTTAGTATAAAGCTATATTAAAAAGTTTATTAATTTGCCTTATTACCTTATTTAATTACACTAAAGTATACTTATTTTAGTAAGGTTTAATAAAAGTTTATAAGCTTTTAAACTTATAAACTAACCTATAACTAAATATAGCTATTTAAAACTATTAAATAAGCTACTTAAAAAATAAAGCCTTAAATAAAGTGCTTATAAAGGTTATAAATAAAAGTTTATTAAGTAATATAATAGCTTAAATTATAAAGGATAAGTAGTATAGTTAAAGTTTGTTTATTTAGTTATTTAATACTTATATATATATAATTTAGTTTAAAAAGCTATAAAAAAGAATATTATAACATTTATAGTTACTATACACAAAGCACACAGCTCCCTTTAAACAATAGCGCAACTTAAACGTAATAATAACGTATATATATATTAAATATAGTATATATAAGAATAATATATAAACTTTTATAATATAATTATATAGTATATTTTAACTACTAAATTTTATAACTAAATTTTTACTTACTTTTAAGATTTAATAGTTTATATTAATTACTAAATAGTAGTTATACTTTAGTTAGTTACTTTTACTTAATATAATTTTTAATACTTTTTTATATAAATATCTTTTAGCCTTTTTAATTACTCCTTTTTTAAGTCTTATATAATAGTATTATAAAAGCCTTAATTAAAACAACTTATTTTTATAAATAATAGTATAACTTTTATATAATAAAAAACGTTATAAGATTATAATAAGAATATAAACTACTAAGTACTAATTATAAAACTATAAAACTATAAATTATATAAAGAAATTATTTAAGTAATAAATCTAACCTTTGATAACTTTAAAGCTATTATTATAATATATATTCTTTTAAGTAATAATATTATTATTTACTTTATAACTTTTACTTTAAACTATATAATAAATACTACTTAAGTTATAACTACTTTTAAATAATACGTTATAATTTATAAAAAAACCTTTTTTATTATTACTAAGTATATTTTATAATAACTTTTAATTAAAAAAGATATAATATAGTAACTTATACTTATTTAAAAGTATAACTTTAAAATTGTTTTAATTAAAACTTTTATTAAAAAGAAAGTATAGTATAACTACTTTTATTATTTATACTATAAACTAAACTATAACTAATTACTTTTATTACTAAGGCCTTATATAATACTTATAATTATTTAACTATAAGCTTTTTATTCTAACTATTAAGGTTACTTAGTACTTTAAATACTATTAGTATAACTACTTAACTAAATACTACTTTAATTTAGTTAAATATAAGTATTATAACTATACTACTCACTTATAATAAGAATAATACCCTTATTTATTATACTATATTAACTACTATAAACCTTATATAGTATAAGATTTATAGTATTTTATAATAATAATAGAATAATAACGTACTATAATAACATACTATATACGCCTACTTAAATACGTTATAAAGTTTATACTAAAATAGTAACAACTTATAATAACACTTATAAAGATATATTTATTCTTAAATATTAACTATTACTATAATATAATAGCTTTAAAGGGCTAAAACATAGTTATATAACGTATATTAAGCTAACTACTTACCCTTTTTTACTTAAATATATACTTTAACCTTAATATTTAAAATATACTATTATAACTATATTAAGACGTTATACTTAAAACGTTATAATAATAAAAGCCTTATACTACTCCCTTTTTTTACTACTAACTAATAAGCCTTACTACTTATAACTAGCCTTATATATATACTAAATAATAAATCTAATAATAGTATAATGAAATATAAAAAAAAGTATAATTAATATAGTATTAACATTAGCTATTTACTATAAACTTAATATTTTAACTATTTAAAAACTAAGTATTAGTTAAAACTAATACTTTTAGTACTTAAATAACGTTAAGTATATAATAAAATATTATAATAGTAAAGTAGTAATTTATATTTATAAATAATAAAAAATAGACTAATAAACCTTTAAAGTAAGTAAAGACTAGTACTAAGTTAAAATTAGTACTATAACAATTTAGTTAATCTATTTACTTAACCCTTACTTAGTAAAGTAAGACTTTTTCTTTACTACTTTTATAGTTAAATATTACTATATATTAACACCTTTTTATATTTAGCCTTTAACTAAAACCTTATACTTACTATACTACTATAACTCTTAACTTAAGTATAATATAACTAATAAAACTTAATTATTAACTTATACTAGTATATAGCTAATATTTTAGTTAACTATAAAAGTATACTTAGCCTTACTAACTTAAACTATATTATAATATAGTTTTATTTATACTATAATAATATAGTAAATATAAAAATAAAAGAGTAAAATTAAAAACTTTTTAGCTATTAATAAGCTACTTAACTTAGTATAACAATCTTTAGGCTATTATATAATAATAACTTTATACTAATAAACCTTAACTTATATACTACTAGCTTAACTTAAGTACTAACTAATATAGCTTAATAATTAATACTATAAAAAAAAGCCTTAAGTAAGTAAAGGACACTTTTAATAGTTATAAAAAGTTATTAAAGTAGTTATAATAACTAAGCTTAAGTATAAAATCTAAAAATAAATAAGAATAAACTTTAACTAAAACAACTTAATATAAGTAAAAGCTAAATAAAATAAGATTATTAAGTATACTAAAATAAAATATTAAAAAAACGTTATTTTAAAGTTAATATAATAAAATATAAGGCTATAATAGTTAAAAAAATAGGTTAAAACTTAAAGTACTACTTTATTATTAAACTAATACTTTCCTTTATTAAAACAATACTTAAACAACCTTAAAATAATAACTAACTACTTTAGTAAAGTACTAATACTTAAAAACTAGTTCTTTCTTTTAAATAATACTAACCTTTTTAACCTTTCTCCTTTATATTCCCTTTATTAAAACTTTATAGTTTAAAAGAATATTATATTAAACAATATTAAAAGAGTCCTTATAGTAATAGTATTTTAAAAGGCGTTAAGCCTTAATAACCTTTTAACTAGCTTTTTTTAAGCGTTAAGTAAGCTATTAGCCTTAACTATATAAAAACTAGTATAAGCTAGTATTAATATAGTATACTACTTAAGTAGCTTTTAAATAGTACGTATAGTAGTTATACTTTAGCTAAATAAGCCTTTAATTTAATAATAACTAATTAGTATATACTAGCTAATATCCCTACTTAATACTATAAAAAAGGTTATTAAAATAATAATAGTATAATAACTTACTAAAATAGTAAAGGCTTACTATATCCTATTAAAAATATAATTTAATAACTAATATAGCCAGTTAACTATTATAGTATTACAACTTATTACTAACCTTATTAATAATAAAGATATTATTAGATATACCTTATATACTAGCTAGTATAAATAGGTGTATAAATAAATAAATTAATAAATAAATTTAGTTATTTAGTACTATGTTCTTAGTACTTTATAAGTAGTATTATACTTATTATTTAATATTTATTGTTTAGTTAAAAAATATGTATATAAACGTGTTATATCCTTTCTTTAACTATTAGTAGTTATTTAAATATAGCTAGGCTTATAAAAATTGCTTCTACTATATAAATAAAAAGATTTATAGTTATAATAACTTACACTTTACTATAATAGTTAAGTTATACTTATATTTAATTAAGGGCAATTAAATAGTAGTTATTTAAAGAGTAGTAACTAAAAACTTTAAGTATAGCCCTTTTATAAACCTAGTATAAGATTAAGACGCTATTTTTTAAAAGTAGGTATATATTTAATACTAGTTATAAAGTAACTAAGTAAATATAGTACTTAAAAAGTTTATAAGCTATATTATTATTTTTTATATAACTAGCTTAATAATTAATAAAGTACTTAAGTATAAAAGGAATAATAATAAAGAAAAAGGAAAGCTTTTAGTTATACTAAAATAAGGATTTTAAAATTTATATAAATAGTAAGTTGTTTTTACTATTATAAAAGGATTTAGTTTATACTATTCTTACTAATAGTATTTTTATTATTTAATTACTAACTTATATTTAAGATTATAAGTTTATTAACTATATTAGTAAGTTATAGCTAGTTTATATTTTAATAGGTACTAGTCCTTTTTTACTTTTTAATAGTGTCCTTTTACTTATTCTATATAAGAAATACGTCTTTACAGAAGGTGTAGAGTCGAGCTACGTATAGTAATCTAAATAGTTAAATAAGTAAGGCTTATAGTAAGAGAAAATAAGTGTATTTCTTAAATACTTAATAAAAGACTAGATAGAAGGGAGGAAGACTGTCCTTATATAGACGTAATCCGCTATTTTAATTTAAGTGTGTGTACGTACTAAAAACCTTAATACAAATATGTAATTAGTAATACCTTACGTAATTATATATTCTTTAATATTTTACCTTTTATTCTTATTTTAGGTCCTTTAAGTTTAGTATACTTAAAGGAGGTCCCTTAGTATTTATACGTTATTCTTATAGCTTTAAAAGTAATATTAAAAAAACATTATATATATAGTTATATTTAATAGGTAGGGCTAATTAGTACGCTTATATACTAACTACGCCTAGTATTTATAAAGGGCTTATTTATCTTAATACTAGTTTTTTATACTTAAAATAAAAGTTTTTTATAAATAGTTTAACTAAATTACTTATTTAAAATGTCTTAAGTATATAATTCTTATTATAGTAGCGTTTTTATCTTTTTACTATAAACTTTTAGTGTTTTTTAAAGCTATTCTTAATTTTTTATAAGCGCTTTAGTTGTCTTATTATAGCTAGTACTAAGTTACTTTATTACGTTACTACTAATATTACTAATAGTACTAAATTACTTTGTTATATTACTATTTTTAACGCCTTTTTTATAGTTAATACGTTTTTATACTATATAAACAAATTTAATTTCTTACTAATTAAGACTTTAAATAAAAAGTAGCTTATTATAGTATTAATAACGTTATTATAAGTGTATTAGGCTTTATTTAATAAGTATAATTAGCTTACTTACTTATTTATAATAAAGTAGTATAAGTATTATTTTAATATTTAATTTACTCTTTTCATTTATTTGTTTATTTATAAGTAAAATACTATTAATAGTCTTTATTTAATCTTTATATAATAGTAAAATTTAAACTAAAAAGTACTAATAAATATAAAGCCTTTATTTAATATAATACCTTTTAACGTTTTTTTAAACTATAAAAAAACCTTTTAATATATAATTTTTATTAAGTTAGTAAAAGTTAGTTTTATAGTTTCTATAATAAAAATAGTATACTTTATAAAGTAGTTTATTATAACTAGTATTATATTTATATTATTATTATTTTTTTTTATTAATTTTAATAAGCTTATAATTAAGTTTATTAGTAGCTTTTTAAATAGTTCTTTTAATAATAAAAGTAGGTTTAATTTATTATATAACTTATATTTTTTAATATATTTATTTAAAAAAAGTATTTAAATAATAGCTTAATTATTTTTATAACGTTAAAATATTTAGTTAATAAGTTATTATAATAAAGCTTTAATAGCTTACTTTATATAAAAAGGCTTACTATAATTTATAATTCTTTACTTAAAACTATATATAATAATACTTAATTTATTATAATAAACTATTTACTTTATATACTACTTATATAAGCTAAGTATTATAACTATACTTATATTTAAAAATCTTTATACTAAGTAGTTATAACAACCTATTATAGGTAGACGAAGAAGACGTCTACAAAGGTCTTACAAGGACCGTGTATAAGAGTCGTACAGACTTTATAAACAATGTAAATATACAATAGCTAATTAGACAGATAGCAGGCGTTATATAATCTATAAATATAGGCAGGACTTATAAGGATATATAGTAGTAGTCTATACTTAATTAAGTAGGGTAGTAGTAAATACGTGCTTTATAATTAGTTAAATAGCTGTTAAGTTTAAAGGCTAAGGCCTAATTAAGACTAGTATACTTAGTATATTCTTATATAGCTAGTTTATTTTTTTTAGTAAATATAAAAAGATAAAACTTAGTTTTTATATAATAATACTTTTATTTTTAACTTTTTATAAATAATTACTTTATTAATATAGTTACTTAGTTTATTTATTATTATAATTACTAAGTTTTTTACTTTAAAACTACTTAACTATTAATATAAATTAATTATATATATTAAATTAAACTAATATAAAACTATAAAATAATATAGTCTTATATAACTAATAACTAAATATAAGTATTATAATATAGCTTAATAAACTTAAAGTAAAAAGATTAATAATAATTATTATAATAAAAAATAATATAAACCTTAATAAATTTATTATTAATAAACTTAGTTTTATATAGTAAATTACGTTTAAAGTAGTAAAAACTAACAACTTTAAGCTTTAAGTATTAAAAAAAGAAGTTATTATAGTAAAGTATAAAAAGGAGCTTTATAAAAAGCTACTTAGCTTATTTACTACTTAAAAAAGATATTAAAATAATAGTAGTTGTTAAGAATATATAATTAAATAAGGTATTACTAATTATATATTTATATTAAGGTTTTTAGTACGTATACACACTTAAATTAAAATAGTAGATTACGTTTATATAAGAACAGTCCTTCTCTCTTCTATCTAGTCTTTTATTAAGTATTAAAGAAATACACTTATTTTTCCTTACTATAAGCCTTACTTATTTAACTATTTAGATTACTACACATAGCTCAACTCTACACCTTTTACAAAAACGTATTTCTTATAGTAGTAAAGGCTTTAATATAATAAAGAATAAGTTAAATATAATAATAAAGAAGATACTTTTTTTTTACTATAGCTTTTTAATAAATTAGTATTAAAATTAGTTTATAAAAAAAAAGATAAGATTTATTTTATTTAAAAAAAAATTTAATATAATAAAAAAGCGTATTTATTTTATATTAGCTAGTATAAACTAAATTAGTTATATAATATAATAAACTATACTAGTAAGTAAGATAAAAAAAGAATAAACTATTATAAATAAAGATTAAAAAGGCTTTACACATTAAGTTTTATTTTTTATTATAATTTTAAAAACACACTTTTTTATTATTTAAAAACTAATTAATAATATAAGATAAAGTAAACGTTAAAACCTTTAAAATTTTATAAATTATTTAGCCTTGTTTAAAATATAGTTAAAAAAGAAGTTAAAAAAGAAGTAAGTATAAGTTTTATATATATAACTACTTTTAAGTATTAAAGAAGACTTATAAAAGCTTTTTATAATATTAAAAACAAGATAAAAATTAATTATATATACTAAAATTATATAAAATATATACTATTTATAAAGATAAGTATAAAGCCTTTATATAAAATATATATATATAAGTTAAGAAAGCTATAAAAAAGGCTATAAACGTAGTTAAAATAAAAAAACGTATAATAAAGATTTAAGTACTAATAATTATTATAGTAATTACTAAGGTATTTATAAAGAGCAAGATTAAAAAAGAAGGAGCTTTTAAGATAAAAACCTTTAATAAGACGGCTATATTTTAAAGTATTATATCTATAATAGTAATAAGCACTTAGCTAATAAGTATTTAAATAAAAAGGAGATAGCTACAACTAAATTACTAAATATAAGTAAATAGTTAAAAAACTAAATAGTATTAATAATAGTTAAAATATTAAAGATATAAAAGAGATTTTAATAATAAATATATTTTAATTTAAAGTATAAATAAAGAACAAGTAGTTAGTTAATATAGAGTAAAATATAACTACTATATTAGATATAATTAGTAGGACCTTTATTAAAGAAATCGGTTTATAAAAGATAAGAGTAAGAATTCTAATATTAAAAGCGTATAATAAGTAAATAGTATATATAAGTAGTGTATAAAAAGTACTACTATATCTAATTAACGTATAAGAATAAAGGAAAGATTTAGTATAGGTTTATACTAAGATTAGTAAGCTGCTTAATATAATAAGGCCGTTTATACCTTTTTTAATAATAATAATTAAAAAGTACTTAATATAGCTAAACTTAACAAAGACTAATTAGTAGTTTAAAGTAATAAAAAAGAATATAAAAGTAATTATAACTAAGGCTTTTACTATACTAATTAAGTAAAAAAGAGTAATAGTATATATAGTAATAATAAACATGTTATTAGTAAAAGAATTAAAGAAAGAATAAGACAAGTTACTTATATACTTAGTATATAAGTATAATAACGTTTTAAATTCTAATAATACTAAGACGCTACTACTATACTATAATACTAACTATACTATTAACTTAAAAAACGGATAATAACTATTATATAAGGCAATATACCTCTTATTATAAAAAGAGTTAAAGGAGTTAAGAAGTTACTTAGTAAAAAGCTTAATCTTTAAACGTATACATTTTTTAAAGAGTCTTATTAGTACTTTTATTTTATTTATACTAAAAAAAAATAAATGCCTATAGTTATATATAAACTACTAAGGCTTAAATAAGGCAATAATTAAAAACTACTATTTATTACCTTTAATAATAAAGATTATAAAGCACTATATAAAAATAAAATTTATTTTAAAATTAAATATTAAAAAGGCCTATTACTAAATTTAAATAAAAAAAGATAATAAATAAAAGTCTACCTTTTATACTTAATATAGCTACTTTAAGTATTTAGTCCTTTCTTTTAACTTAACTAATATACTAATAACTTTTTAAAATTATATTAGTAGTATATTAAAAAGGCTAGTAAATACTATTTATATTATATATCTTAATAATATTCTAGTTTTTTTAAAGATAAAGAAGGAATATATATAGTACTTAAAAAAGGTACTAAGATGTTTAAAGAAGGCTTAGTTATATATTAATAAAAATAAAAATAAATTTTATTAAAAAAAGATAAAATTTTTAAGATTTTAAATATTATATAAAAGCTTTATAATAAATAAGTGTTAAGTATATATAGTTATTAAATAGCCTAAACTAATATTTTATTAAAAGATTTAAGTCTTTTTAAAATTCTACAACTTTTATAAATATTTTATTTTTAAGCTACTCTTATATTATTATACTATTATTAAGACTATTAAAAAGAAGTAAAAATAGTAAGAAGTTAAATAAGGTATAATTAAATAATAAAGTGTATAAGGCTTTTAAATAACTAAAGGCTAAATTTATAAAAGCTTTATTATTAAAATATTTTAATTTTAATAAGTTAATTTATATAAAAACTAATATATTAAATATAGTACTTAAAATAATTATATTATAATTTAATAAAAAAAAAGGTAGTACTTTATAACCTTTTAGTTATATAAGTTATAAAAAAAAAACTAAACTATAATACTTTAAATTAAAAGCTTTTAACTATAATAAAAGCTTTTTATTAATAAAAACATTATTTAAATAATAATAAAAATATTATAAAAGTCTTATTTAATTACAATAACTTTTATATATTTATAAAATAGCTTTAACTTAATAGTAAATAAGTTAAGTAAATAATATACTTAGCCTTTTTTAATTTTATTATTAAGTACTAACTTAAATTAACTAACTTAATAAATATACTATTAAAACAACTAGATTATATAAATAGTATAAGTTATATAAATTTAATATAAAGCTTATATATAAGTAGTATAACTACTAAATAATACTAGTATAACTATAAACTTAGTTAATATATAAATACTATTAACGTTTTAAAGGTATAAAAAAAGTTAAAGCTTTATATATTTTATATATTTTATATATAAAAAGTTAATAAGTTAAAAAAGATTTTAATTAAAGATATAAGACTAATTATTTTAGTAGAATTATTATACTACTACTTTAACTTAAAAGTTAAAGTAACTATTTTAATATTAAATAATAAACTAAAAAGCTTAGTTTTATAATAAAATAATTTTATTATATAACTAAATACTATTAATTATTTTAAAAATAATACTATTAATATAATAATATTAGTATAAAGTTTAACTATAATAAGTATAAATAAGAGTATTATACTTATTAAACTCTTATAACGTTATATAATAATAAATGCTTTTACTATACAACCTTTAAAGTTTAAGCTAAGTAAGAAGTTATATAAGGTTGTTATAGTTATTTAGTATAAAGATTTTTAAATATAAGTATAGTTATAGTACTTAGCTTATATAAGTAGTATATAAAGTAAATAGTTTATTATAATAAATAAAGTACTATTATATATAGCCTTAAATAAAGAGTTATAAATTATAATAAACCTTTTTATATAAAATAAGCTATTAAAGCTTTACTATAATAACTTATTAATTAAATATTTTAATATTATAAAAATAACTAAGCTATTATTTAAGTACTTTTTTTAAAAAGATATATTAAAAAATATAAAGTAGTATATTATAATATACTTAGTTTATTAAAAGTAAGTAATTAAAAAATATAAGCTATATAGTAAGTTAAACCTACTTTTATTATTAAAAAAACTATTTAAAAAGTTATTAATAAACTTAATTATAAACTTATTAAAATTAATAAATAAAAATAAAAATAATATAAATATAATATTAGTTATAATAAACTATTTTATAAAGTATACTATTTTTATTATAATATTTATAAAACTAACCTTTATTAACTTAGTAAAAATTATATATTAAAAAGTTTTTTTATATTTTAAAAAAATATTAAAAAGTATTATATTAAATAAAAGCTTTATATTTATAAATACTTTTTAGTTTAAATTTTACTATTATATATTTTTTAAATAAAGACTATTAATAACGTTTTATTTATAAATAAATAAATAAATAAAAAAAGTAAATTAAATATAAAAGTAATACTTATATTACTTTATTATAAATAAGTAGGCAAGCTAGCTACGTTTATTAAATAAAGCTTAATATACTTATAATAATACTATTAATACTATAATAAGCTACTTCTTTTTTAAGGCCTTATTTAGTAAGAAATTAAACTTGTTTATAGAGTATAAAGATATACTAGCTATAAAAAAGGCGTTAAAAGTAGTAATATAATAAAGTAATTTAGTATTATTAATTACGTTAATAGTAATATAATAAAGTAACTTAGTACTAGTTATAATAAAACAACTAAAGCGGTTATAAAAAATTAAGAACAGCCTTTAAAAATACTAAAAGTTTATAATAAAAAAATAAAAACACTCCTATAATAAAAACTACACCTTTAAAACGTTTTAAGTTAATAACTTAATTAAACTATTTATAAAAAAGTTTTGTTTTAAATATAAAAAACTAGTACTAAAACAAATAAGACTCTTATAAATACTAGGTATAGTTAATATATAAGTATACTAATTAGCCCTACTTATTAAATATAACTATATATATAATATTTTTAAGTATTACTTTTAAAGCTATAAAAGTAACGTATAAGTATTTAAAGACCTTCTTTAAGTATACTAAACTTAAAGGACTTAAAGTAAGAATAAAAAGTAGAATAAGTAAAAGGATATTATTAAAAGGTAAAAAAGGACTAATATTTAATTAAATAAATAAGTTAGCTATTAAAATATAATAAATAAGTAGTAGTATAAAATATAAGCTATACTTAAAAAGCTATTATAAAGTACTATTATAGTTACTATATAAGTAATATAAAGACTAGTAAAAAAAAAGGAAGACCTTTTAAAAGACTATAGTATAAGTAAAAAAAAGAGGATAATTAAGAAGTATAAGTAATAAAAAATTAATTTACTACTTACAACTAAGAATAGTTTTATTAAAAAACTTTTACTTATATTTTAACTTAACTACTTTTAAAAAGGACAGCCTTTATATCCTTTTAAAAAGACGTTATAATAACCTAAATTTAAGTATAGCTAAGGTCTCTTAATAATAACGTTAGTAGGCGTACGCTAGACACAAGCCTACTAAGTAGTACTAACGTCTAATAGCGCTGCTTTATAAACTAACGTTATAAGGCTACGTCTATACCCTTTTCTAAGGCTTAAACCTTAGCTACAACAAGGTAAAAAAGTAATAACACCTACTATAAGGCAGCTACTAGGCTATACTAAACCCTAGCTAAAGTGTTATAAGCGTTAGCCTAGGCACTAGTATAGTTTATAATAAAAAATAAATTAACTATATTCTTAACTATTAATATAAAAACCTAAGTATAATTAGTAAAGGCTTTAAATAATAAAATAAAGGCTATACCTTATAATAAGGCTAGTATCTAACCTTATACTATTAGTAGTATATACTTAAAGCTAAAGATAGTATATAGCTAAAGTGTAAAAAAGGTAGCAACTTTACTAGTAGTAAATATAAAAAGTGCTAAAGGCACTATACACACTTAGTACTAATAAGCACCTAGTATAACTACTAAAAGGGCAAGCGCTTTAAATAGGCTAAACGTATACAAGGTAAATAAGAGGTTGTTAAAGCCTTAAACAAGTAAAAAAAGCTAAGGCTATAAAGCGCTCTAACCTTAAAGCCTATTATAACTACTATACTAAATTTTATTATAACTATAAAGTTTATAAGCATTATTACTAAAGGCACTACTAACTTTACCTAGTCTTAAGAGCCTAATAAAGGCAACGTAGCCGTCTTAATAGGTTATACTACTACTAGTACTACTAATATAACAACTACTGTTATTATAGTATTTAATAAGAGGTCCTCTCCCTTATTCTTAACTAGGCCCTATATTTATAAGGCTAATAGGCTAGTAAGGTAAGCGAACTAAAAGTATAAAAAGTGTATAGTTCTAATAATAAGTAGAATAAAAGCTACTTAATAAGTTAACTTGTTTTTGTTAAAGTTAGCTAAGGTTAATAAGTTTTAGATATAAATATATATAGTATAATTTAGCTAGTAATAGGCTAAATAAATAGCCTAGTAACAACTAAATAAAGGCGTAGCCTTATATAGCTTGTTTATAAAGGCTATAATAGTATTAATACGCTTAAGAGTAGTAGGCTTATACTTAAAGGCAGCGGTTTTTTATTAAAGAGCTATAATAAGTAAAAGTAAGAATATAGTAAGATAGTAAGTTTACTTTATATTTTATTTACTTTATAATTTAAAACGTTATTACTAACTATAAATAAAAACAACTAAGCTATATTATATAGTACTATTTATAGCTATATAATTAATACCTACTAACCTAAAAGTACTAGTCTTAAAAAAGCGTAATTATTATAAGTAGGTAGAAAAGACGTTTACAAAAGTCTTATAAAAACCGTATATAAAAGTTGTATAAACTTTATAAACAATATAAATATATAATAGCTAATTAGACAAATAGTAGGTATTATATAACTTATAAATATAAGCAAGACCTATAAGGATGTATAATAGTAGTCTATACTTAATTAAGTAGAGTAGTAGTAAATATACGCTTTATAATTAGTTAGATAGCTATTAAGTTTAAAGGCTAAGGCCTAATTAGGACTAGTATACTTAGTACTACCTTTATATAGCTAGTCTATTCCTTTTAATAAATATAAAAGGACAAGACTTAGTTCTTACACAATACTACTTCTACTTTTAGCCCTTTATAAGTAATTACCTTACTAACGTAGTTACTTAGTCTATTTACTATTACACAACCTTATATAACTCTTTACTTAGCTTAAGCTTTAAAGGTTATATAGTAAAAATAGCTACTACTATATAACGTTATAAAAGTTTAATAAGTATAATACCTTTATTTATACTTATTATAGTTAAACTTTACATTAATATTATTATATTAATAGTATTAGTTTTAAAATAATTAATAGTATTTAGTTATATAGTAAAGTTGTTTTATTATAAGACTAGGCTTTTTAGTCTTTTATTTAATATTAAAATAGTTACTTTAACTTTTAAGTTAAAGTAGTAGTATAATAGCTTTATTAAAGTAATTAGCTTTATACTTTTAATTAAGATCTTTTTTAACTTATTAGCCTTTTATACGTTTTATATTTAAATATATATAAAGCTTTTACTTTTTTTACATCTTTAAAATATTAGTAGTATTTATATATTAACTAAGTTTATAGTTATATTAATATTATTTAATTGTTATACTATTTATATATAAACTTTATATTAGGTTTATATAACTTATACTATTTATATAATTTAGCCGTTTTAATAATATATTTATTAAGTTAATTAACTTAGGTTAGTACTTAATAATAAAATTAAAAAGAGCTAAGTATATTACTTATTTAACTTATTTATTATTAAGTTAAGGCTATTATTATAAAGGTATTTATAAGACTAGTACTATATACTACTATAACTAAGTAGAAAATAATATTAACTTTATAATAACTAAATTGTATATATATAAGTGTGTAAGGATAAGAATAAATTCTTGTTCTTTTTATTAAGAAGGGGTATAGTAGTAATATATAAATATAGAAGATGTTTATTAGTCTACTTATTCTAACTAATTATAAAGAGCGCTTAAAGACCCTTTAAAGTCTACTCTTAGTATCTTAGAATAGCTTACTACTATTTTATCCTTTAACTAATTATAATAAGACGTTAATAAATTAAATACTTAACTAATTATAAAAGAACCTTATAAAGACTTTAAACGGTTTATATATAGTGCTTTAACTATACTTAGTTATATAGTATTTATAAGTAATTCTTATTAAAACTATAATAATTATCTTTTTTTTTTAAAGTAGCTTTTAACTTTTATTAGTAATAAGATAACTAAAGGAAAAACTTAATAGGATAAAAGTGCCTTAGTACTTATAAGATAGTTACTATATTATACTATTTATATTTATATATAATAGTAGCCTTTATTATATTAATATATTTAGTACGGTTAATTAACGTTAATAGTACTATTAAGGACTTTTTAAGCTTTATTTAAACGTTATAAAAGGCTAGCTTATATAATAAAGCTTATTACTAATATATATTAAATATAGTAAATTTGCTCTTACTTTGTTTATAGTAAAATTTACTTTATTATATAAACGTTATAAGTCTACTTTTATTTATTTATAAAGTAAATTTTATTATATTATATAAATAGTACTTACTTTTTACTTTTTATATTACTAAAATTTATTATAGTAAGTAGTACTTTTAAAGAAAGAAGTAAGGACTATAAGGCTATAACTAAATTATAATAATACTAATAGCTTAATAAGTAATTAAATAGTTTAAAAACTACCTTTTTATAAAGGATAGCTACTTATTAAGCCTTTTATTTAAAACGTAAACCCTTTTTAAGTACTTTAAAAAGGCCTTTATACTTTAAGTACTTATTTATACTAAGAGTAAGGTCAAGCTTACTACTAAGCTCCTTTATATATAAAAGCTAAAGCTAGCCTTTACACTTTAATACTTACTCTTTATTAACGCCTTAGTATATACGTTAAGCGTTAAATAGACTATTTTTACTCTTATACTAGGCTTTATACTAGGCAAGGTCTTTTAATTGTTATATAGTATAGCTATAATATTAGTATTAAACGTATTACCTTTAACTACTTCTTTTACTACTATAGCTTAAAACTAATAACGCCTAGGCCTATATTTATACTTATAACGTTTAAGCTAATAGTATAAACGCCTTTAACAAACTTTTTAGTAGGCCCTTTACCTTTCTTTAACAAGTTAGTTAATAGCTTTTAAAGCCTGCCTTATTAGTTAGGTAAGCCGTTAGTCTTATAATCTTCAAACAAGTATAAGGACTTAAACAATAAGGACTTAAATAATTAGGATAATAGTATAGGCTTTAAGGATAAGTCCTTTACTAGCTTTAAAGGCGACTTTAAGGAAGATTTTAAAAACGAGTTAAACTTAAAGCCTAGCCTTTTTAAAGCCTATAAAGAGCTTATAACCCTTTTAATAGTGCTCTTACTTATTCCTTTATTTAAGTAAAGTAAGGACTTAGGCTACTCTTAGCCCCTTATTAATAAACTAGTATACTTAGGCTATTTTAACGCTTAAGTAAAGAAGCTAGTAAACAAGCTATCTAAGTTACCTTTTTTAATATAGTGCTTTAACTTTTAAAAGGTAGTAGTTATATAAATAAGTAATATACTAATACGTATATTACACACTAGTTTACCACTATAAAAGGAAATACACTAATAACAACTATATATCGTCCTTAGTATATACACTCTAAATAAAGGAAATAAATAAATAAAGCAAATAACTATAATATATTAATAATTCTATATAATTCTTATATATTAGTATAAAGTATATAAATATAAAGTTGGTTGTATTATTTATTTAAAAACTATAGGAATTTCCTTTTTTATAGTAAATATTACTAGTAATAAGTGCCTAGACTAGAGTAAAATCTTATTATTTTTAATTTAGGCCAACTTTTACCTTTTTTATTTATTTTTTATTATATATTATATATTATATATAAATAAGTAAATAGTTAAAAGGCCTATAAAGAAGTAGAATTTTGTTTTATTTATACTTTGTTTTTTATATTTTTATAAGAATTTTTTAAATTTTATTTTTTATTTTTTATATCTTTTCTTATACTTATATATATTATACTTATTTACTATTATATTAAAAATTTACTAGTACTTTATCTTTTAAAGAAACTTATTAAAATTAGTTTTTTTTATAACTTTGTCTATATTATAAGAATTTTTCTTAATATTTATATTATTTACAACTATTAGCTTTATTAAATTCTTAAGCGTATTAAGTATAAGATTAAGTGTTAAGAGTTCTTCTTAGTACGGCTTCTTTACTATCTTAAAATATAAATCCGGCTTAAAGGCTAGGCGCTTATTAATAGTTGTTATACTTATTTTTTTTTTAATATTTTTTTTAAACGTATAAAATTCCTTTTTAAGCTTTTAATAAAGTATTTATTTTATATAAAGCTTATTATAAAAGTTATATAATATTTACTTAGTCTTTATCTTAAACTAAGTAAACAACTTAATAATTTATATTATAGTATTTTTTTACTTTTTTTTTAATATATTTATAAAAGTCTTAAAAAAGAACAACTTATTAATAGTTTTAGTAGTTTAAAAAGTTGTAAATATTTTAATAGACGTTGCTAGCTTGTTGTTTTTATTTATATTTTTATATAAAAGGATTTTTAGCTTATAAATAAACTAGGCATCTTCTTTCTTATTAAAAAAGAAAAGGTAGTATACTTTTAACTAGTACTTAATCTTATACTAAATACTTTTAAGTACTTTTTTTATAAAAATATAATAGTATAAAATCTTTTTATATAAAAAAAGCTTTACTATAAAGTTCTTACTATTAATAATAGTCTTTTTATACTAAGTAATGTTTTTTAAAATCTACTAGTATATTAATATTTAGAAAATTTAATTATACTATATATTCTTTTTATTAAATGTTTTAAGCACTATTTCTTACACTTTTTTATAAAGGTTATAGTTTATATCTTCCTTTTATACGCTCTTAAAGGAGTTTTTTAACCGTTTAATTATAAAAACTATAAGCTTCTTATTTTTATTAACCTTTACTAGGCTAGTAAACACTATATTGTAGCTATATAAATTGTATAAAGTAGTTAGTAGTAACTTTTTTTAAAAGATATTATAGTTACTTAGTAAAAGATTTTTTATTAATTTAAAAAAATATAACTTATTAAAGCTTTTATAAAGAAGTATAAAAAGAAAGATGTATAATAATTAATTAAAACTTAAATAAAAATTTAAATAAAGACGTAATTAATTTATAAACAATAAGAAATAGTAAAAATATTATAAAAGTAAAAGTTTTTTATTTTTTTTTATACTATTTTTTTCTTATTTAAAAAGAAATCTTTATTTATTTAATTTAAATATAAAAGCGTAAATAAGTAAATAAAGCATGTTGTTATAAACAACTAGTATTTTTATTAAAATTATAAAAAATAAAAAAGTAAAAAAATAAATAAAAGTAGTATGTTAAATTTACTTATTTATTATATAGTAAAAGAATATAATAAATTACACTTTTTAAAGGTTTTAAGCTTAAAGTAATTATTACTTAATTTTTAAATACTTTTGTTTATATTTATTAAGTAAATTCTTAATACTTAATAAAAAAAAGTTTTTATTAACTATTAATTATTTATAAAAGAATATTCTATTTATTAAATAAGAAATTAAAGTAGTAAAGCGTTTTTTTTTTTTAAAATATAATACTTTATAATACGCTTAATTTTAAATTTGTTATTTTTTAAATTTTTATTAATATAAATTAGCTTTAATAAAGACACTTTATACTTAAATTTGTCTTTATCTTACTTTAGCTTATAAAGCTAGGTTATAAATATAACTAAGTATACTTTTTATAATACTAAAAAATTTAACTAATACACTTAACTTTTAACTTATTTTTTTATTATAAATAGGCTTATATATTATAAAGACTATTTTTATAAAGGTTTTTTTAGTAAGTAATATTTATAATATAAATATAAATATACTATATTGTTTAAATTAAATAAGGTAAAAAAGTGTTTATTATTATATTTAAGTTTTACTAATATACTAGTAATATTAATAAGTTTTTTTACTATATAAAAACGTTGTTATTATAGTATAGCCTATATAGTAAAGTTTAAAGCTATAAGTAAATATTTTATAATAAAGTTTATAAAAGATTTAAGTTAAACACTATAAAGTAGCTAATTTAATAATATTTTAATAGTTATAATATAAGTATTATTTAAATGGTATTATAAAGTAGAAAGTAAGTTTATTTATAACTTATTTAAATTACTATATATAAAATATTTTATTATAATTTTTATAGTTTAATTTTTTCTTTTAAAAAGGCTATTTATTTAAAAATAGTAAATTATAGAAAATATAAACAACGTTTTAAAAAGATAGAAAATTTTATACTATAGTATTAATATAAATTTAAAATTATAATTAAAGATAATATTTATTAGTAGTCTTTAGTTATAAAGGAAAAGGCTATAAAGAAGAATATAAACTTATTATTTAGTAGTATATACCTTTTATTTTAGTAATAGTATAGTTTTCTTTAAAAATTTATATAATACTATAACAAGTATATTATAGTAGTTATATTTAAGTATTTACTAGACTATACTAATTATTATAACTTTTAATAAGTTAGTAATAAAATTTATAATAATTATATAAAAAAGTATAATAATATTATAAATATTATATAATTTCTTATTAAATAGCTTATAGTTTATTTAATTAATATAGTATAATTTATAATACTAAATATATTTTTAAATTATTTTTAATAAGTATAAAATAATGATATTTTTAAAGTTGTACTATATTTAAACTTTATTAAAAAGTATTTTTATATAAATTTTAAATATAATTAATTAAAAATATTTTATAAACTATATATAATAAAGAAAATTATTTAGAATATATTATAGTTTAAATAAAAGGCAGCTTTTTTATATACTATAAAGTTACTTTTATAAAGTTAAATATATTAGTTTAAGTGTATAGTTTATAAAGTACTCTTTAATAATATACTACTTAATAATAAAGTATATTTATAAATAACTTTTACTATATACTTTATTTTAATATATAAATTTATTTACTTTATATTAGTAGAAATATTTTAAGCTTTAAAGTATATTAATATAATATTTAAAGCTATTTTTATTAATTATAAAATAAATATTTTTTAATATACTTTTATTTAAATTTATACGTTTTTTTATTTATATAAAAAGTTAAAAAAAAGCGTTAAAAATAACGTTTACTATACTAAAAATATAAAAAATATTAAGTTAAAACTATAAAAAGTAATTTATTATAACTATAAGCTTAATATTTACTTTATTAAGATTTAGTGTTTTAAGTAATATATATATAATAATCTTTTTTAATAGTATATAGTTTATAATAAAATTTATTAAATATTAGTTAAACTAAATTATTTTATAAAGCTTAACTTTAACTTAAATATATATAATAATTTTTACTTTTATTAATTTATATAGTTTTTTTTAATTATTAGTAGTATATAATATAAAAAGAATTAAGTAGTAGTAGTATTATAAAATGTTTTTATTAAGAATAAAAATTCTATTTTAAATATTATTAAGTTAAAATAAATAAAGACTATATACTTTTTTATAAATATTAAGCTTAATAAATAGTATAATTATTAAATTATAGTAATATAACTATATTTACTTATAAAAGTGTTTTTATAATATATAAAATAACTTATATTCTTAATTTATAAGTTTAAATATAAGTTTACTACTTACTTTTTTTTTTATGTTTTTTTTATCTTATTAATAAGGCTACTATTATTTTTTTCTTTTTTTTAAAAAGCTATCTTTTATTTTTATAGTAGTTATAATTTAATATTATACTATAATATTCTAGTATAAAGGAATTTAACTATACTTAAATATATATTAAGATTATTAAAATTGTTAAGTATTTTTATATTCTTCAAAGTAGTAATATAATTATTAGTTTTATAAATACTAGTTTTATTAACCTTATATTTAAAAAGTTAAACTATAAAAAATTTAAAAAATATCTTTTTTTTTAATATTTAAAGCTATACTTTATTAAGTATTTTAAAGATAGTATATAAGTGCTTAAAATATTCCTTTATTATATAGTTAAAAATTATAATATTATTAATATATATACTAATAAAACTATAATAATTATAAAAAAGTCTATTTATAAATTATTATATAAACGTTAATAAATTCTAAAATTTTATAAGTATTATATTTAATTTTTTAAAGTTATAATTATTAATAATTACTATATAATTATAGTACTTATAAAAAATAAATAATTAAAAAAAGAAAATAGTAGTATTTAAACTAAAAAAAAACAATATTTATATATTCTTTTTATAATATTTTATTAATTAAAAAGTAAGTAAATATTAAGTATATATAAATAATTTAATAATTATATATTAATAACTATTTGTTCTTTTTTAATAGAATTTTTTATAATATTTTTATAATATACTATAAAAATAAAATATATAATAAGTATAAAATTTAGTATTTATTTAAGTTTCTTATTAATATAAAAAAGGTTAAAAGTGTTATTTATTACTTATTTATTATATATATTAAAAGAATATTTTTTTATAATAGCTTTAATTTACTATTAATTATTAAATAAGTTAATATATATTTTTTAATCTTTTAGTATAAGTATAATACTTTTATTTATAAAAAACTATTAAAATTCTTAAAAAAGTGTATATAACTTTTAATTAAAGTTAATATTTTATATATAAATTATTACTTTATTAATATTTGTTTTAAATAAGACATTTTTTAGTTTTTATAATTTATATACTAGAATACTAGTATATATATAATTTAGCTTTAAATTTTCTTTTTTTATAATAGTTTAAGTAAATATAAAATACTATACTTTTTTCTAGTTAATATATAAATTATTTTATATATTGTTTATTTTAAAAATTTTATTAAAAAAGGCGTTTTTTTAAATATTTAATAGCTTTATTATTGTATTATTTACTACAACTATATAGAATAAAAACAACTTAAGTACTATATTAAAAAAATAAGTTTTTACTTTAATAAAAATATAGTTTACTACTATTTTTTATATATTATAAACTATAGTATAGTATAATTTAAAGTATTATATAATTATAAATATATTTATTATTAATAGTATAATAGTGTCTTTTTTAACTAAAATATAAATATAAGTTTAAGGTTTTTATATTTATTTATAAATAAGTAAGCTTTTAATTTTATAAAAAATAATAGTTTTTTTTTTAATATTAATTTTAGTATTTAAAGTATATATATTATTTATATTAATAAGTAAATTTAGTTTAAGTTTATTAATAATATTAGTTATAATATAAAATATATTATATATATATTTATATTATACTTAACTAAGTAAATATACTATAAATATAGCTTATTATTAAATTTATAGTAAACTTTTAATACTATTAATATATTTATTATATTTTATAAAATTAATATTAATTTTATATTTATTAAGAAATATTTTATTAACTATATTACTATTTACTTTAGTATTAAAGTAGTATAATATATTTTTTTTATTTAGTAAAAAATATATATATATTTAAAAATATATATAACTATAGTTAAAATATAAATCTTTTATTAGTATTAAACTAATATTAACTATAAAAAGTAGACCTTTAAAAAAAAAGACGTTTAATTTATTAATTCTTATTTAAGTAAGAGTTAGCTTTTTTTATAAAGGTACTATTATATAGTACACGTTTTTATAGTAGTAGCTATCTTTTTAAAAAGTTGTTATATATAGTTCTTACTACTTAGTTAATTTTATAATAATATTATTAAGAAAATATCCTTTTTTAATAAGTAATTTTATTTTATTATAAAAGTTATTATTATTTATATATATAGCTTATATATTCTTGTTATTTAAGTTAAATAAGTAAAATATATACACTTATTATAATATAAGTTAATAAAATTATTAAAATAAAGAATTTTTTATAATATTATAGTAATATTTATTATAAACATTATTTTAAACTTTGTTTTGTTTATATAGTAGTTATAAATTGTTTAATAAAGAGCAACGTTTAAAGGTAGTTATATTTAAGTAAATAAAGTTTAATAAAAAAAAAGAAAAGTTTAAGTTTTTAAGCTATAAAAAAAAGAAGTTTTTTTTATACTAAAAATTATATAACTTATATAACTATTTAATTATATTTAAGTTATATTATTACTTATATAAATTATTATAGTATATATTTTTATATTTAAATCTTTTTTTTTATTTTTATAAACTAATTTATATTAATTATTTTACTAATTTTAATATATATTTTTATCTTTTTTTTTTATATTTATAAAGTATACTTTTTTATTCTTTTTTATAGTCATTAACTTTTAAACTTTTTTTAAAATACATACTTTATTTTATAATAAATTTAAGTAAATATTAATAATTATATTATTATAAAAAGTAAAAATAATAATATAAAAAGTAAAGAAAAGTTTTAAGTATATATATTTAAAACTTTAAATTTTGTTTTAATTACTATATATATAACTATATTAAATAACCTTTATTATAAAAGTATAAAGATTTTTACTATTTTATAAAAGTTTTTTAGTAAAGACGTGTTTTTAAAGCTATTATTATACTTTAACATTGTATATAGTAAATTATTTATATAGTATTTAAACTATAAATTATTAGTTTAATATAAAGTATTAATGTTTATATTTACTTAATTATTTTTAATACTAAATAAGTACTTTTTTATAAAGGTTTTTTTAAATATTTTAAAAAAAAGTTTTTTATTTTACTTTTAAATTATTTTATTTAAATACTTTGTTTACTATTTAAAGGAAGTTTTTTATATTATAATAATATATATATTTACTTTATATAAAAAGGTATTATTTTTTATACTTAGTTATAGTAGTATTAAAATAAAAAAACCTTATTTCTTAAATATTTTATAATATTTAAAATACTATTTTATTAAAATTTATTTTACTTATTATACTAAGTACTAGTATTACTATTTAATTAGTGTTAGTATTATTAGTAAAGAGCTTTAAATTAAAGGTATTTTAAGTAGGTAGCTTTAAGTTAATTTTTACTAGTTCTTAGTTTTATATAAAAATATTAATAGTTAATAGAATTCTAGATTATAAAAGTACGTTTTTTTAAACTAAAATATAGTCTTTATATAAACTAAGTAAGTCTTATTTATTAACTAAAAGTAGTGTATATTACTAACTATATTATAGCTTATACTTATAGTTATTATAATAATACTATTACTTTAAGTAAGATTAGTTTATATATAGTAAAAAATAACTAAAGTAATAGTACTTATTTAACTTATTAATTCTTTATAGTTTATAATATTATAAAAAGTTGTTTTACTAGTATAAGTAATAAAGTAATTTTTAATATATAAATTTATAACTATATTATTCTAGTATATAGTCTTAGTTAAAAGGTTAATATTATAATTAAAACGTTAGTTTGTTTTAGTTTATAGTATATTTACTTTATCTTTTTATATTTAAAAAATTATTATATTTTTAAAATATATAATATTTTATTCTTATTATAGCTTAGTAGAATAGTAGAATACTATAAAATTATATATTAGCTTTATTTAAATAAAAAGTAGGCTATAGTTGTAGAAAAAAGAGGCTTGTTTTTAAATAAATAGGTTTTTACTATGTTTTTTTTATATCTTAAGTTTAAAGAGTTAGTAAATACTCTTCTTTAAAACTTAGTTTAAATATAACTTTATAAGTTAGTTAATTCTTTAAATAGTTATCTTCTTTACTAATATTAAAAGGACTAATAGTAGTAGTAAAAGAATTATTTATAATTTCTTAGTTAGTTATTATTATTATATTTTTAAAAGTGCCTTATAAAAGGGTTTTAAGTACTATATTATTGTTTAAAGCACTATTATAAAAAGAATTTTTAAAGTTTTTAAGTTTTTTATTTTTTTTTATTTTTATTATAACTCTTTTAAAAAGTATAAACTTAAGTAAGTAAATTTAATAGTAATATTAAACTACTTATAACTATTAATATCTTTTTTAAAAAAGCTATTTTAACGTTAAAAAAAGTATAAATATTTTATAGTAAAAGACTAAGCTTGCTTTATTTAAATATTTACTATATACTATAAATAAGCTTAAACTATATACAGGTTTTTATATTTTTTATAAATAGTATATAGTAAAAAGTAGTTTATTTATAATAAGTAAGCTTAAGCTATAAAAAGAAGTTACTACTACTTATTATACACTAGTTTACTACTATAAAAAGAAATATACTAATAATAACTATATATTATTCTTAGTATATACACTTTAAATAAAAGAAATAAATAAATAAAGTAAATAACTATAATATGTTAATAATTCTGTGTAATTCTTATATATTAGTGTAAAGTATATAAATGTAAAGTTGGTTATATTGTTTATTTAAAAACTATAGGAATTTCCTTTTTTATAGTAAATGTTACTAGTAATAATGTATTATATATTAGTAAGTATTTTATTTATTATTTACTAATTTAATTATATTAATAAGATAGTTTCTTATATTAATAATAAACTACTTAGCCAACTTTAATAAATAGGCCTTAGTTATAGCCTGTTTAAAAAACTAAGGAATTCTTTAAAAAGACAGCTTTTACTACTACTATTAAGTAGTTTAAAAGACTACTTAAAGTTTAGTCTTTATAACAATAAACTATTATATAAAGTATAGTAAGCTATATAGTCTTAAGGTAGTATATATATATATATATTCCTTTAACCTTTAATTACTACTAACTAGTTTTAAGTTGTTTATAAAGTATAAAGCTACTACTTATATATACTATATATTATTAAGTAAGTAAGGCTATAACTACTTTTTATACTTTAAGCTAAGTATAGGTTATTTTACTACTATTTTATACTTATAATATAAGTTATTATAAGTATTAGTAGTTAAAATATACCTTTATTTACTATCTTTATATTAAAATATAGCTATTAAGCTACTTTTCTTCTTAAGCTATAAGTAGACCTTTTAAAGTTTTTTTATAGTAGTTAAGTATATTCTTATTTTTTAAAAAATTTTTATTATATTTTTAAAATTTTTATTACTATAGTAATATTATATTACTATACTTTTTTATTAAACCTTTTTTAGTCTTTCTTTTTTCTTTTTTATAAAGACTTTTAAGCTTATTTTAATATAAATAAGCCTTTTATTTTATATTTTTTACTACTTTTTTATAATAATTAATATATTTTTAACTACTATAGTAACTTATTAGTTATATTTAAAAGGCTATCTTTTTTATTATACTAAGTAGTATAGCTTTTTATACTATACTTTATAACTTAATACCTTATTTACCTCTTACTTACTATTATCTTTTTTTAATAGTAGTATTAATAAAGGCTTTATAATACTTATAAGGTTTATTTAAAGTTTTAATAAGAATACTAAAAATATATTATATAGTCTTTTATACTATTATAAAAGTATAAAGTAATACGCTTATAAACTAATTATTTTTAATATATAAAAAAGTTTAATAAACTTTAGTTTTTACTTTTAATTAAGTACTTTTAACTTTAAATTTTAAGTAAATAGTAGTATTAAGTCCTTTTTATTATACTGTTTTAATAAGTGCTTTATATTATAATAACGCTTTTATATTTTTTATATATATTATAAGTGTTTTAACACCTTTTTTTTTATAGCTTATAGCTTTAAAATATACTTAGTTATTATTAGTATTCTTATTTTATAAGTAACGTTTTTATTACTTTTATAAATTATAAAGTAATAGTTATAAAGTATATAAAATAATACTTTATTTATTAATTAATTAATTATATTATTTAAAGTAAACCATACTATAAAAAAGAGTATTAATTAGTTATTTTAATTTTTTATTATATAATAATAAAAGTACTGTTTTAAAGTTTAATTAACTTTTTTAGTTTAATTATTAGATTATAAATAAAAAATAATAAATAGTCTTAACTAATATAAGTAATATTATATAGTTCTTATTAGTACTAGTTAGTAAAAACTACTTTTTTATTTAAAATAATACCTTTTAACTATTTAAAACGTAGTTAAACCTTTATATAAAGTAAATATATAAGCTTTATAAAGGTTATAATAGTAAATACTAATAAAAACTAATATATTTTTATATACTTATTTATTACTATTAATATAGCGTTTAGTTTTTAATTACTATTAAAGACTAAAAAAAAACTAATAATAAAACCTATTAACACTTTTTACTAAAGCCCTTTAAAAACTAGTAAGAGTTAAAGCTAACTATATAGCTTATACTTTTTTAACTTAGTAATCTAGTATATATAATAAGTATATATAAAACTTTTAATATTTACTTTAACGCTTATTTAAAAGTAATAATAAAAAACTAAGTTTTTTATTCTTATAAACACTACTATTTTTAGCTATTTTTAGCTTATAATACTAATAAATAATTTTATATTATAATACTTTTTAAGCTAATATAACTATTTATTCTTTTTAATAAAACAACTTTATAAAATTTAAAGACTAATTTTAAAAATAGCCTATATAGTCTTAATATACCTTTTTTTTACTTTATAAGTAAAAGTTTAATAATTAAGCTATAAGAATAAGCTTATAAAATAAAGTAAAGGGCTTTTTATCTTTTTTTAACCTTTTTATAATTATAACTATAGCTACTTATACTATAAGCAACTATAAAGTATATATACTTTAGTACTTTAACTAAGTTGTTCTTAAGTTAGCTATATTAACTATTTTACTTAGGCTATTTATAATAGTCTTAAATACTTACTTTTTATAAAAAGATAGACTACTTAGTTCTTTTATAAGTTTTTTAAGGTTCTTTAAAATACTACTTTTAATAAAAGTAACAACTTTTTAATATAATAAAAACAAGTAATTTATTTAATCTTACTCTTTTTTATAGTTAAAATAATATAATAAGCTATTAGTTAAATTTTTATTACTTAGTTAATACTTAATTTTAAAATTAAATAGTAATAAATATATATACTAATATACTTAGTAATAATTTAAATCTATTTATTATAAAAACGCTTATAAATTAATACAGTTAGTTAAAACCTTTACACTTTTAGCCCTTTTTAAATACTAATATTGTTCTTTAAAAAATATAATAATTACTATTAACTTTTAATTAAAAATACTATAGTATAGCTTTATACTCTTTAACTTTTAAGACTAAAAGGCTACTAAATACTAAATACTTATATTATTTAGTTAAAATAGTATTTTTACTAATATAAAAGTAAACGTATTAGTCTTTATATAAACTAAGTATTATAAGTTATAATACTTTAGTAATAGCGTTTTTATAAACGCTTACTTTAACTATTAAAATACTTAGTCCTTATAAAGTCTTTATAAAGGTTCTTTAAGCTTTTTACTTTTAACTAGGCCTTTTAAATACTTTATTAATAGTTAGGCCTTATTAGTAAAATAATAAATAAAATAATAATAAAAATTATAAAAGTTAATAAATACTTAAATATTATAATAAGTCTTAAACATTTACTATCTTATAACTATTTTAACTTATATAAGGTTTATATAGACTTTATTAAAGGATAATAAAAAGCTTAAAAAGATACCTCTTTTTTATAAAATTAGTACTTTTTTTAATTAATAAATAACCTTACTCTTTTTGATTAATTTAATATTTACTTTAAGTACTTTATATACTCTTTTTTATTCTTTAAATAAATTAAAATATTATTTAAGTAAATAATATAAACCTTATTTACTAAACCTTTAAACACTTTATAAATATAACTTTAAAAAGTTATTAAAGCGTTAGTTAGCTTAAAAAGTATTACTAAATACTTATAGTAGTTATACTATATCTTAAATATAGTCTTTTACTTATCTTTTTTATATATTTATATTTTACTAAATATATTCTTTATATTTATAGTTAAAAAGACTTTATAGCCTTTAGCCTTATTTAAAATTTTAGAAATTAAAAGTAAAAGGTACTAATTTTTAATTATAATTTTATTTAGTTTATAATAATTAATATATAGTTATAAAGTACTATTATATTTTAGTATAAATAAGACTAAGAAACTTATAAGGCTTTTTAAGTTTTAAATTTATTCTTTTTATAATACCTTTTATAAATACTCTTAAAGTATAATAAGCTCCTTTTAAGATAAAGGGTATAGTCCTTTATATAATAGTTATATTTTAAATAGTAGATTAATTATATAGTTTATACTTTAGTAAATAAGTAAGTTAGTAGTATTCTTTATAAAGAATACGTCTTTATATTTATAAAGCTTAAATAAAACCTTTATAAGCCTTTTATAATCTATTTAAAGCTTTTTATTTAAAAGATTAGTAAATTTCTTTATTTATATTAACGTATAATAGATTATAGTATTTATTATACTTTTTTAAAAGGTTTTTACTAACTTAACCTTTAATTTATAAAACTACTACTTTTTATTAATAAAGTATAATAATATTTTCTTATTTAATAAAGTTAGTATACTTAAAAGTACTAACGTATTATTATTAGTATAGTTTAGTCTTATATAATAAAGAGTAATTTACTATTCTTTTTAGTTAGTGTTTAGTAATTAAATTATAACTATTTATACGTTATAAACTTATAACTTTAAGTTACTAAGTACTTATATAAGTAGTAAAAGCCTTATAAACCTTAGTAAGCCTAGTACTTTTATAAATTTCTAGTTTATTATATTAATCTTATTACTATAGTTTAAATTAATAAATATAAAGTAATTACTACTTATAATAACTTATTCTTTTATTTATAGCCTTTTATTAATTAAAATAAAGTTTAATAACTTTAAAGCGTTTTTTTAAAAGCTACTTAAGCTTTTTCTTTACTTTTACTCTTTTTACTCTTATTATTAAAGTTATTATTATTATTAACTTTAGTAAAGTTAACTTAAACGTCTTTTTTTAATAACTTATTTATTAATTTATTAAAATATATAAGTAAAATATAGCCTTTCTTACTATAATAAAAATACTTAATATTATTATTACTTAATTTAGTATAACGTCTTAAGCTAGACTTATTTATAAATTATTTAAACTTTTAAGCTTTAAAGGCTTCTTAGTAAAAGCTTAAATACTTTTTTTTTAGTTTTTTATTAAAGGTCTCCTTTTCTTTTTCTATATTAAGCGTAGTCCTTTTTTACTACTTATTTAAAAAGCTATCTTTTTAAAGTTTATTTATATACTTTAATACTTAATACTAATTTATAGTATAAGTTATACTTTTTATAATAAGGTTATATTTAATTTTATTACTTAGTCTTATATAAACTATAACTACTATAAATTTTTTAAGTAAAGAACTAATCTTCTCCTTTAATAAGCTTATATATATATAGTAGTTATTAAGGCTTTATTTTATAAGTTAATAAGATTTTTTTAAACATATTACTATAGTACTAAACAAATCCTTTATTTCTAACGTTAATATATTTAACTAAGTATTAAAAACGTTCTAAAAATATAAGCTTAGTATATACTCTTATTTTAATAGTATATTAAAAAACTACTTTTAATAAATAAAAAAAGCTTTATTTATAAGCTAAAGTATTATATTAATTTTATTAATATTTTAAAAGTACTATTAAGGCGTTAATTTAAATATTTGCCTTATTACCTTATACTACTCTTATTACTATAAATATATTAATAAATCTTTATACTTTTTAAGTAGTTTTAGCTTTAAGTTATATACTTAACTACTTACTTTAAACAGCGTCTAGCTACTAGTATATAATAAGGCTATAAAGACTGTATTTATACTTTTAAAATTATTTAAGTTTAACTTTTAAACTTTAAAAACACTTTATAAGTCTTTTACTAATAGTTATATTATATATATAAGCGTAGTTTTCTTATTTATACTATCTAATTTAGCCTATAACCGTATTACTTTTATATATATTACAAGTAATTATTAAAAACACGTTTAATAAGCCTTTAATATAGCTAATTTAACTATTATTCTATTATTTATAAATATTGTTTTAATTAGTATAAATCTTATAAAGTCCTTAAGTAATACCTATATAGCTCTTAATATTTTTAAAGCCTTAAAAACAATTAGTAATTTAGTTATTATAAAAAAAAATTTCTTTTAAGTAGTTAATAAAAAGAATTTATTAATATAAAAGTATTTATAAAATTAGTACTATATACTATTATAACTAAATAAAAGATAATATTAACTTTATAATAACTAAATTATATATATATAAGTATATAAGAATAAGAATAAATTCTTATCCCTTTTATTAAAAAGAAGTATAGTAGTACTATATAAATACAAAAGATATTTATTAGTCTACTTATTTTAACTAATTATAAAGAGTGTTTAAAGACTCTTTAAAGTTTACCTTTAATATCTTAGAATAGCTTACTACTATCCTATCCCTTAGCTAATTATAGTAGGACGTTAGTAGATTAAATACCTAACTAATTATAAAGGGACTTTGTAAGGACCCTAGACGGTTTATACGCGGTGCCTTGGCTACGCTTAGTTATATAGCGTCTATAAGTAATTCTTATTAAAACTATAATAATTATATAAATATATAAAAATTACTATAGTTAAATAAGACTTTTATAACGTTTTTACTACTATTTAAATAGTATTTTTACTAATAAAAAGCCTTTACTATAGCTAAGAGCTTTTAATTTAAAGTATTATAGTTTAGTTTTATTCTTTATAACTTATATAACTAAAAGGCTATAAAATACTACCTTTTTTTTTATTAGGCTATAATATAATTACTTTTAGTACTATATTTAATACGTTAGTTTTTATATAAATTAGTTTATTAAAATTAAAGTAATATAATAATAAGGCTTTTATAAACCTAGTCTTTAATTACTTAAAAGCTTTATAGGCTTTATTATTTAGTTATACTTTATTAAGCTTTTTTTTTATTCTTACTTCCTTTTAATAGTCTTAATAATATCGTAGTAATATAAAAGTAGCCTTAAATAAAACGTTAGTTTAGGCTATTTAGTAACTATATATACTTAGTACTTATTTATTATAAAGCTCTTATATAATATTTAAAATTTTAAAAACTTTACGTCTTTTTAATAAAATTTATACTTATTTTTATTAATATATAATTAAGCCTTTTTTAAACGTTTTAATACCTTTTTTAAGTATTATAAATACTCTTCTTTTATTTTTAAAAAGAATAAGATATTATTAAAGTATATAATATAAATAGTGTTTATTAGCCCTTTTAGTATACTACTAATATAATTTTAAAAAGTTGTTAGTATATTAGTTAGGCTAAAAAGAAGGACTAAATATTTAAAGTAGTTAATATAAAAGTTTAAAAGACGGTTTTTTATTTATTGCCTTCTTTTATTTAAATTTAGTAGTAGGCCTTTTTAATATTTAATTTTAAAATAAATTTTATCCTTATATAACACTTTATAATCTTTACTATTAAAGGTAATAAATAATAATTCTTAGTTATTACTTTGTATAAGCCTTAGTAGTTTATATATAACTATAGTCTCTTATTCTTTTTTAATATAAATAGGATAAAGGCGTTAGTAAGGCTCTTTAAAAAGTATATACACTTAAAGGCTATACTTTTTATTAAGTAATTCTTTAACTCTTTTAACTTTCTTTATAATAAGAAGTATATAGCCTTATATAATAGTTATTATCCCTTTTTTAAATTAATAACGTAGTTAATTATAGTATAATAATAGCGTTTTAGTATTATTAGAATTTAAAACGTTATTATACTTATATACTAAATATATAAGTAATTTATCTTATTTACTTTTTAATTTTTTTATTAATAACGTACTTATTATTATTATATACATTATTACTCTTTTTTACCTAGCTAGTATTATAAAAGCTTTAACTATAGTTACTCTTATCTTCTTCTTTATTACTTTAAACGACTAATTAGTCTTTACTAAGTTTAGTTAAATAGTATACTTTTTAATTATTATTATTAATAGAAGTATTAACGGCTTTATTATATTAAGTAGCTTACTAATCCTAATATAGATTTATACTACGCTTTTTTTTATTCTTATACGTTAATTAAGCATAGTAGTATTTTTATATACTACTTATATATACTATTTACTTATTATACGCTTTTAATATTAGAATCTTTACTCTTATTTTTTATAAACTAATCTTTTTAATAAAGGTCTTACTAATTATATTTAATATAGTAGCTATATTCTATTTAACGTTAACTAACTACTTACTTTTTATTTATACTTATTATAAGTAAGTAAGAAGGACGTTTATAAGGGTCTTACAAAGACTATATAATAAGTTGTATAAACATTATAAACAATATAAAGGTATAATAGCTAATTAAATAAATAATAATCGTTATATAATCTATAAATATAAACAAGACCTATAAAAATACATAGTAGTAGTTTATACTTAATTAAGTAGAGTAGTAGTAAATACGTACTTTATTATTAGTTAAATAGTTGTTAAGTTTAAAAGCTAAGGCCTAAGTAAGACTAGTATACTTAGTACTACTTTTAAATAGCTAGTTTGTTCTTTTTAATAAATATAAAAGAATAAGACTTAGTTTTTATATAATACTACCTTTACTTTTAACTTTTTATAATTAATTACTTTATTAATATAGTTATTTAGTTTATTTACTATTATATTTACTAAGTCTTTTATTTTAAAACTACTTAACTATTAATATAAATTAAATTAATTATATATATTAAATTAAACTAATATAAAACTATAAAATAATATAGCTTTATTAAGTGTAAAGTACGTACTATAACTAATGTTACAGTACCTGTACTTAAAATAAAGGGCAAATTAGGTTAAGGCTTTACCTCAACACCCTCTACTTTAAAAGGTATAAGTAGACAAGACGTAGCCACTAAAAAGATAGATAGGGATAGCAAGGAATTTAATAGATAGAATTAGCTATATAAGTTTTACGTGTAACGCCTATAAGTACGTCTTCCTCTGTCCTTATCTACTAGCAAGCCGCTTATAAAGTATAGTATAAAAGGAGGGACTATTAACTAATTAGTTAATAGTCCCTCTTTATACTATTTTATATACTATAATAGTTGTTAGTAGTGTATATAGTTATATATATATAATAGGTAGTTTTATACTTACTAGTAATAAGAGTAGAACTTAAAATACACTAGTTGTAAGATTAGTTGTTTAAGTTTTATTTAAAAAGCTATAATACTTATAAAACACTATTACTTTATTTATTTAGACTTTTATAATAACCTTTTTTAGTTAAAGATATAAGAAGCGATTAGTTAATAGCCGTACTATAAGTAATTATTAAGATAGGTCTTTAATTCTTGTTTACACTTTTAATAAGTAGAAAAAGGAGTAAGATTACTACTTTACCTATTTCTTAATAGTTTTAAATTACAAAGTTATAAGAAATAAAAACTAGGTATTAAAATATAAATTTAATATAAAGGAAGTCTTATAAAGGGAGTTACTTATAATAGCTTTTAAAGATATATTATTAACTACTATACTAAATAATTAAATATATATTACTATAATTAGCTATAGTAAATAGCTACTATTAACTAATTATATAAAAACGGCTTAACTATAAAAGTAGTAAGAATTAGTATAAAGCTAACTTTAATTTATAATAAATAAATTAATAGTTAGGTAAGGCCTTAAAAAGTGGCCTATATAGCTTTTAACTTAATTATACTAGTAAAAGATAAATACGCTTTTAATAGTAAAAAAAAGAGGTAATTCTTTTATTTACTTAAAAGTAGTTAAAATATATATTACTATATTTAGTATTATAAAAAAGTAGTAGTAAATAAGTATTAGTCTTATAAATAGATAGCTAATTAACAAAGGTTAAACGCCGCTTTAATAATACTAATACAAGGTTTAAGAAACGTTAAGAGCAACTTTATAATAATAGTTAAGGTTAAAGTACTAAAATACTATAAACTACCCCTTTTTTAACCCTTATTTTAACTATAAATATATTAACAAGTACTAATCTAATAATAGTATTTTAAAGATAGATAAAAATAAATCTAGTAGTAAGTTAGTAAACGGCTACTTAATAGTGGATTAAGGCTATAGTAGTTATTAGTAGGACTAATTTAATATAACAACTCTTAGTTACTACTTACTTTAAAAGGGCTTATATATAAGTTACTAAAGTAAAGGTAGTAGTAATAAGACTAAATATATTTATAAAACGTAGAGTAAAAGGGCTTAGAATATTAATAAAAAAAGGCTAAGTTAAAGAGTAGTAAAAAGCTTTATTACTTTATAGTATAACTTAATAAATAAAGGAATAATATACCTTTATAAAAACTAAATATACTAACTCCTCTTCCTTTCTTAATAAAAAAAATAATTATAAGTTTTCCTTTTTTATAGATATAAGTTATTTAAAGTCTTATACAAAGAATTAGTTGTTGTATATTTTTTCTTTTATTATACTTTTACTTTAAAGAATTACTTTCTTTCTTACTAGAAAGACTAATAAGCGATTAAGTAAGTAGCTTAGTATTTAAATCTTATATTTTATATATAATATACAAGACTATTAAAATAAACACCTACTTTATTAGTATGTCTTCTCTAACTTCTAAAGTTCTGCCTTTATTAACTAGCGCCTTTACAAACACGTTAACTTATTTAACACTTAAAGAGACGTTATAATTTTAAGGCTAAGCCTTTTCCTACTCTAGAACTTTTACTATTCTTACTTTTAATAGTAATAACGTTATACACTTTTTTTATTACTATAAGGCTTTAATAAAGGCAGCCTTGTTTTTAAATAAAGACAAAGTCTATTAACTACTAATATATTATATAATTAGTAAAATAAGTTTTGTAAAAGAACTAGTAAAGACTGCTCTAACTATAGAATAAAGAGGAAAGTTTATAAATTTAAAAAAGGCTATATAGTAAAACTATAGTACTTAGAATAAAGAATAGTACTACACCTTTTAAACTTAGGTCTTTATATAGTTTTATACTATTTATAACAAAAACCTATAGATTTTACTTTAAGAATTAACTAAACTTAATATAAATATAAAATAAGTGAAATACAATCTATAATTAACTAATTAGTTAATAGCACTATACTACAGCCTTTCTATTATAGTTATACACTAGCTATTACTTTAAGTAAATTGCTTGTACTATAATTTTTAGACTATACCTTTTTAAGAATTTTATAATTAAATTATTAAGTACTTTAAAAACAACGTTTACTTAATAAATAATTATTATTATTAAAGGTTTTAAAGGTCCTTTTAAGTTTTACCTTTTATCTATTAAATTAAAGTATTTTTTTATTAGTACGCCTTACTACTTTTTATTATACTTGTTCTAGTTATTTTAACTATACTACAACTACAAGCCGTCTAGTTAAAAGACGTATTTAAATTAATTACTAAAGGTATAGTAAACCTTACTATTAACTAAAACTATATAGTAATAGAATACTTAAAGAAATATAGTTTTTCTATATTTTTAGCCTAAAACTTATATAACACTAGGGCAATCTAGCAACTACTACTTACAACTAACGTTAAAGAAGTCTTATAAGTAGATAATAACATTATCTTTAGTATATTTACTTAACAAGTGCTATAAAAACGCCTTTACTACTTTTACTATAATAGTAAAGACTATTTAATAGTTAAGTATATTAAGTCTTATAAAGACTACTAAGCTAAACTTTTATACTATAATATAAAGAAAAGCTGTTTCTTTATAAGGTTAATAAAAGAGTACTAACTACCTACTATATTAATAAGGCACTTTTATAATAAAGGCTAGATAAGAAATTTAATTTAAAGCTATTTAATAAAGTATTACAACCTTTTAAGTGTAAAGGAAATATAGTAAATATAGTTTTAAGAAAAAGTAGTAGAAATAAGTAGGTAATTCTTATCTTTAAATAATATTAATAATTTAATTACACTATTAAATAAAATACTTTTTAGTTTTAACTTAAGTATTAATATAGTTAAGCTTATTAAAAAGGACAATCTTATATTTACTAACCGCCTTCTTTTAATAGAACTAGTAAATAAGGCTTATAATCTATTTACTACCTTTATATTAGTTAAAAAACGTAAGTAAGTTAATAATAACACACGTTTTTATATACTAGTTATAAACGTGTAAAAAGTGTAAGAATCTATTAATATTACTTTATTTAGAAAGGATTTATTACTTTATTAACTAACTACTTAAGTTTTACTAGAAGTAGATACTAAGCTTATTTTAAACATTAAACACTAACTACTAAAGACAACTTTTAACTTTAGAATTAAAGTCTTAATATACTAGCTTTTACAACTTAGCCTAGTATACGTAGTATAGGTTATATTTAGTATTTAAGACTTTATAACACTTAGTATTAAGATAGTTTATATTAATAGTAAAATATTAATAGTTTTAAACAAAGCTTTTAACCTTACTTAAATAACGTTTTATATAGTTAGTATAAATAAGCCTTTTTAAATTTTAGGCCTTTTAAGTAATTAGATAATATAAATAACGCTAGAATCCTATTAAGTAACTAGCTTTTAAGCTAACTTTATATTTATAAGAGTAGTTAACCTTTTAAGAATATACGTTTAAATTTATAACAGCCCTTTTTAAGAAAGCCTATAGCCTGCTTTTATTAATATTAGATTATAAGTTTCTTTAATTTCTAACTAACTTATAAGAAAGCTAAATATTTTATTATTTAAAACTAAAGCTTTCTTTACTAGTATTTACAACACAAGTATTTAGTTTACTAATAAATTTATAACTACTTTATAGCTAAAAAGGTATAAACTATTAGTCTACTTATATATTATACTTAGTAGAATAACTAGTAAGGACTTATTGTTAAAGATACTATATATTCTTAATATAAAGCTGTATTTTCTATATAACTTTATTACTAAGGTAATATATATTAATATAACTATTAGTAATATTTGCCTTATTATTAATATAAGCAACCTTTTAACGTTAATAAATTAGTTAAAGGTGTATATTAATACTTTAAAATAAACTATAGTAAGTACTTAAGACTACTTATTATAATAGTATTTATTCTAACACTATTATTAAATTTAAAGGATAAGCTTTTAAATATTATTTATAAGAACTACTTATAGCTAATACTAAAGCTTATTTAACCCTTTAGCTTATTCTTGTTAAAGGATACTAAATTCTATTAATTATTACAACAGATCTACTATAACAACACTTTATATAAAAGGAAAGGTTTAAAGGTTTAGTTATTAAATAATATTATGTTTAATAGCTTTACCTTTAAAGGAAGTGTAAATTAAAAGGTGGAAAAATAAAAAGAAGCTTAAAAAAACTTTTAGCCTACTATATAAAACTTTGCTATATTTATTACTTTAAAGTTTAGTCTAGTAGAATAAAGGTATAAGCTAACACTTAATTAGTTTGTAGTAATAATTAACTAATTAAGTAATAGTTTATAAGAAAAAAAGAAGAAAATTTTAGTGTAAATTCTTTTTAATAAGGAATTTATATTAGTATAAACTTTTAATTATATTAACAAGCTTAACCTATTAGTAGTACCTTTATAAGTTATTAAGACTATATTATACACAGCTTTTTAAGCTTGTATAATTCTAATACCTTACTTATTAATTAAGCAAGTTATTAATCTTTTATACTAGCGCCTTAATAAAAGAATAATTAAAGAAAGCTATAGATCTTATAAAAATCCTTAGTTTCTAGTAAGAAAGAAGAATAAAAAAGTATAGTTAATAAATAATATAGTTAAGTATAATTAGTATATAGTATATAACGTATTTACTTTTTTAATAACAAAGACTTTTTTAAAAGAATTTAGAATATATAAAAGGATCTTCTTACTTAATCTTTTTTTAAGTTATAACTAGATTAAACTTGTTAAGAAAAGTAAAGATATAACTACGTTTTTAACTTTAATTAAACTATTTAAAATATATACTTTTTTATAAAAAGGTATTAACTTAGTAGCTTAATTCTAATATATTATAGTTTAACTACTATATAGGCTTATACTTAATTAAATATTGCCTTTTCTTAATAATATTATAATTAAAGGCCTTACATCTACTTATAACAATAAGAAAATCTTGTTAAGAGTTTAGTGCTACGTTTTAAAGCATCTTTAAAATATAGACTTTATCCTTATAAATTACAAGCTAGCTAGTACTATAATTACGGCTAAAAAATTGTAATAGTGCTAGCTTATAGCTATTATTGTTAAATACGTATATAGTAGGTTTAACTATACACTTAAAAAGTTTAAGATTATTAAAATTATTAAATAGCCTTAACTAATTAATTTAAAGGACCTTTGTAGCTTTTTTAGTATTTTTACGTTTTATAAAACTTAAATATAAAATAGAGCTATAATAGCCGCCTCTTTTTATATTCTTTTATAAAAAGGCGCCTATTAGTAGTAAAAAGACGTGGAAGAATTAGCCTTTAACCTATTAAAAGAACAACTTTCTACTACTTCTATTTTAATAATAATTAATTACTTTAAGAAAGGTAGACTAATAATACTTATAATTAATATAAGTATTTTAAAATAAAAAGTAGTACTTTTATAAGAAATTAATAAAAAAAGACGTTTTATATAATATAAATTAAAATAATAAGATATAAAAGTAGTAGTTAATAATACTATAAAAAGAGAATATAAAGGACTAGTTACTACCTTAAGAAAACTATACAACTATATTTATAGTATATATTTTTAAATTAAAACTAACTTATAAGTTTTAATAAATTAGTTAAATAAAGCTATTAACAAACTTTCTAAGGTACTACTTATATAATAAGTAGTATAAGTTTAAAATTTTAATTTTACTATTAAGTATATTTTTAGTACAAAGAATATACTTGTTAATACACTCTTATATTGTTTAAGGACTAATAAAGACAAGCTTAAAGTTATAAAGGATAATCTTAATAAGTTTATTAATACGTATATTAATACTTAAAAAGTGTTAATTAATAATAAACCTTTGTTTAATTACTTAATAGTACTTTAAACTTAAGACTTAAACAACTACTATAAGAACATTTTTAATTTTATTAAAGACTACTTCTTCCTTCTAGGAATTTTAAGTGTAAGAAAAAGGAAGCTTTTATATTAAGTATAATTTTACTTTTATTAAATAAGCATCTTATAGCGTAAGAATATTAAGAATTTAAACTGCCTTTTAAGAGTAATTTATAACTTTAACAACTAAGTATAGCTTATATAAGAATACTATATTACAACTAGATATTAAAGGATTAAGCTATTATATATAGTACTTTATAAAAGGTATTAGTAGTATAAAATATATAATTATATAAAAAAAGCAATCTTAACTTGTTTAAATTACTTAAAATAAAAGCTTTATTAACTAGTTAACTTAGCTATAGCCTAGTAGCTACTAGTTATTTTATTTTAAAAAATTTATTTAGATGTTATATATATACTACTATATAATAATAAGCGTTATATTATTAAGGCTTAGTGTACTTTTATAAGATATATTAAAGCTATAACTATTTCTAATACTAAAGCTAAAACTATCTTTAAGTTTTTATAAAACTATATAATAGTTAATTATAGCCTACTAGTTGTTATTATAGTAGATAAAGGACTTAAATTTAAGAGTAACTTTAAGAAAGTTTATAACAACCTAGAAGTAGTATATATTTTAACATCTACGTATAATTTATAAATAAATAGCCTTATTAAGAAAGAGCACTTTTTACTTGTTAGAACACTTGTTAAACTAACCTTTAAAAAAACAAAAGACTAGACAAAGTACCTTTTTACAACGCTTTTAATAGATTAAATAATAGTATATTAGTCTTATAACTAAACATTATTCTTTCTTTTTTATAGTATAAAAGCTTTACTCTTTATTAACGTCTATGTTCTTACTTAATAAGTACTTAACTAAAGGATAGGCATATTCTTTAAAAAGCTCCTTTAAAAAAGAACTAGAATACTATAATATTTTTTAATAGACTAAAAGAAAGCTGTTACTATAATTAGCAAGTTTTAAAAAAAACTTGTTAAATTAAAAAACTTTATAAACGTTAGTAAAATATAATAGTTAGATTAGTTAATAGCTTAAAGAGATATAGTACTTGCTTAAAACAATAAAAAGGAAATTAATAAGTTAGTTAAAAGCAAGCTAAAGTATAAATAGTAAGGCCCTTTTTATATAAATATAGTTTATAATAATAATATATATACACTTATATATTTAAATAAAGTTTCTTTACTAAGTATATTTACTAGTTAATAGTTTAAGAAATTTAAGTAAGATACTATAGAAATTTAAAAGTTAAATATTTATAATTTAATAACTATAAACTAGTTATAACTTATTAATAAGGCTTAAAACAATAATAATTATATAGTAAGTTAGTAATTTAATATTAAAAGTTTTACTAGTAATAGTAATATAGACTAAATCCTTTTATAGTAGTATAAACTATCTACTACTTATATAAATTTTAAAATCCTTATTCTAGTACAACTAAAGGCTCTTTTACTTCTTTATTATTATCCTTTTTATAACTAAAAGCTTTATTAATAGTAGTACTAACTATATATAGGATAATAATACAGCTTACTAACCTCTTTAATACTATGTTAACTAGATTGTTGTATAGCTAGTACTAGATATACGCTTACTTTTAAAAAATAGTATTATAATTTTAAACTAAATTTATTAAAAGCCTATACTTTAACGTCTTCTACACTTTACCTTAAGTAACTATTAATAGATTACTTTCTACTACTATTTAATAAGATTCTACTATAGTAGTAAAATAAGAATTATTATAACTATAAATCTTTTTATTTATATAGAAGAAGTAGTTTCTATATACATTGCTATAGCCTAGAAGTATAGTATAGTTAAAGAAGAGTTAAAACATATTAATATATAAGTTTTTATATTAAATAATAGAAGATAAGAAACACGTATAGTACTACTTATATAGTATTAAGTACTAACTACTAAACAACTAAACAAATAAGCTCTACCTTTAACACTTGTCCTTTATTACTTATACTATAATATTATCTAAGAGACTACTATTTATAGCCTTTACTAGCACTTTAGCTAATAGCTTGCCTTTTAACTAAGTAGCCTAAAAATCTTAAATAGCTATATTAAACTAAAGATTTAACTAAAGGTTAGATAGCTTTTATATACTATTTAAAAACTACTAAGATAAATATACTTTTATATAATTTAGTAAAATTATAGAGCAAATTAATATACTTATAAATACTACCTTGTACTAAGTTAAGTAAAGATAATAGTGCTTAAATAAAACGTTGTTAATTAGTTAAGCAACAATCCCCTTGTTTTTAATAAGCTATAACAACGCTATCCTTTTTTAAACGTAGATATAACGCTTTATCTTCTCCTTATACTAAGCTAGTTTAAAGTAAATCTACTTCTTATTAACGTTTAAAAGGCTAGATATTTGTTTAAATAGTATATAAGACGCTTAAAAGGAATTAACAACAACAATAGCCTAATCTAACAACCCTTTAAAGCTTTTATAACTAGTGCCTATCTCTTTATTAGGCTTGTCCTTATCTTACTACTAGCTTTTTACTACTAGCTATAGTACTACTTACTCTACCTTTTTTAATAAATTATAAGTAATATAGATTTTTACTTTAACGGCTATTTATTCTACTATTATTTAAACGGCTGTTAAAGCTTTAGTTTTAACTACCTTCTTTATAACAATATATACTACCTTTTACTTGTTTTTACACTTCCTTTTCTCCTTTTTTTTTTTACTAGCCTTTAGTTACTTAATTAACCTTTTCTCCTTTCTTCTTCTTCTTTATCTTTTCTTTATTTTTTATCTAACTCCTTCTCTTTTTTACTCTCTTTACTTTCTTACTTCTTTCTACTTTCTTTACCTTTTTAGCCTCTTTCTTCTTTTCTTCTTCTTCTCTTTTTTTCTTTACTTTTTCTATTTTCTTTTTCTTTTTATTTACCTTCCCTTTTTCTTTATTTTTTTTAACTACTTCTCTCTTCTTTTATACAGCCTTCTTTTAACACTTTAGTGTAGCTAATGTACTTGCCACCCCCTTTACCTTTATTCTCTTTATTACCTTTTTTATAGTCTTTTTTTTCCCTTCTTTATTTTCTTTTCCTTTTCTTTTTCAACTTTCTTTTTTTTAGCCTTTTACTAAGCGCTTTACTTGCCTTTAAACTTGCCTACCTTTATAACTACCTTAACTTTTATCTTAGTGTTAATATTTATAAGATCTTTATTACTAGATTAAACGTTAGTTTAGCTAGTTTAAGACCTTATTTTATCTAAGTTTATATTTACTATATTACTAGATAGCTTCTTCTAGACTACTGCCCTTACTTTAACGTAGACCTTAGTAAAGAACGTCTACTTACTCTTTTTTACACTATTTATAAAAAAACGTAGAGAATTCTTCTTTTAAGCTATAATAATAAACAGCGTTGTTTTAACTAAATAATAATAATATAAAAACGTTTAATTTAATAATAGACACTTTAATCTACTTGTAAAAGGTATTATAAAAAGAGAATATAATATATTAAGAATATATAAATAGTTTACTTTAAGAATATATCTTTATTTATTAAAAAACTATTTATTATTTAAAGTACTAATAGTAAAGAAAGAACTAACATGTTTTTATTTATTAAATTATTATAATAAATAAAAACGTTAAAAACGTTTGTTACTATTCCTTTCTCCTACTATAGTAGTTATAACCTTTACTCTTACTACTTATATTTATTTTACTATAAGCTCTCTTTACTATATTTAACTACTTACGTCTTATTACTAAATTACTCTATTTATATATATTAAGTACTCTTTAAACTAGTATATTTAGTATAGTATTCTATACTTAAAGCGTTATTATTTTATAAGACAATTAACTAGACTTTGTCTTATAAGAAGACAGTGTATAAGGTAAATAAAACCTTAGAACCGTTTTTTTAAAACCGTTATATACTTTAAACGTTATTATAAGCTAACTAGTATATATTAACCTTTTTGTTATAAAGAAAACAAAGCTTATAAAAGGATAAACAACGTTTAATTTAATAAAGGACTACTACCTTAACCTATTTTACTATTTAATAAATATAAATATTAAATAATATAGCTTTAATATAAACAACTACTATACTAGTCTATATAATTTAGCCGGTTGCTTAATTTAGTAATAGCGTGTACTAATAACTAGTATTATAGCTAGTTTAGTGTTTACTATTACTAAGCTTAAAGATGTTGTTTAACTTTAGTCCTTTATACTATAAACACTATAAACGCTTAAGAGTAAACAACTTTATAAAGATGTAATAATATACTAATTCGTAATAGACTATTACCTTTAAAAAGAGTACTTTTTAATATTTATTTTTAATATAAGTACAAGGACCTTATATTATATTAACTTTTTACTATACTTATATAAGAACCTAGAAGAATAGTATAAGAGATAGTTGTTTAATAATATATTTATAGTTATTTTTTATTAAAGGCTATAAGTAGTAATTTAGATTTAGTAGAAAGACGACTAAAGCTATAATATAATAATAAGTAAGCTAGTATAGCTTTTTTTTTAAGAACTATAAGTATAGTTTATAAGCTAGTTTATATACCCTTACTAGTCTACAAGTAAGCTAATAAAAAATTAAACAAACACTACTTATTTAAAGGTTCTTTATTAATAAATTAGCGCTTTTTGTCTTAAGCTTAGCTATATAAATATATTATTAGTATACTATCTATTAAAAGGGCTAGAATTTTAATATAAACTAAACTTTTATATTAACAATGTCTAGGCCTATTTAAACGTTCTAAATAGAATATATTTAAATAACTAGAGTATAAAGGACTAAGTAGCGCTCTTTAAATAGGTAGAACTAGAATTTCTTATTTTTTATATACCTTATAAGCTATATAAAGAACTATTAAGCTTAATTAGACAAGGTTACTAAGATTTTTAGTACACTACAACATTACTACCTAACAAGCTACTATAAACAGTTTAAGGCTTTTAAAGGCCTAACAAGAATATTTATAAGACACTTAGTACATCTTTACTATTTAACTACCTAACAACGCTACTACTTTAGATAGTGTATAAAAAGTAGTAATAAAATAATAAGGTAAAGGGCAAATAAGTAGTAGCTAGGCTTTTTATATTGTATAGCCTAGAATATTTTACTTATAAAGCTATAATGTCTAAAATCTTTATTTTAGTATATATATACCTAGATTTAAATATAAAGACTTTTAAACAAGATATAACTACTATCTTTACTACGCTAAAGAAAGAATTCTTAAGAAAGCTAGCCTTTTAAGACTAAGAATAAGTAGAATAGCTACTAAAGGTATTAATAAATTAGACTACACCTTTACTTAGTCTACTATAGTTGCCTTTATAAGTAGATTATTAGCTTATAACGCCTACTTATACTAGTTATTTAAAAACGGCTTAGATTTTTAAAAAGCTTTATACTTTACAAGTTAACCTAAATAAAGTATTAAACATATTAAACAACGTAGTATTAATAAACTTAAGTATTAACTACTTAAAGATTTATTAAGAACTTTTAAATATATACATTATAATATAAACTAAGAAGAAGCTAGACGTTGTTAAGTCTCTAGAGTTATTACTAAATTATAATATAAACCTTTCTTCTTCTTCTTCCTTATTATTAAGCCCTAGCCTTAAGCTAATAAACTAGTTTACTTTATTAGTGTATAGTAATCTTAGATCTAAAAGTGCTATAAACACTATTAAATCTAACAATAAGTAGAAGGACCTATTATAAACGTAGCTTATACTTCCTTAACGTAAAAAAACAAAGCACGGCTAAGACTATATTATACTGTTAACCTAGGCCTACGCTAAGCCTAAGTACTACAGCTTCCCGCTTTAACGTGTAGAACTCTACTACCTAGTACTTAAGCGTAGTCTACTACTACTATACTTTAAAGAGTGGCCTAGATAGCTAGCTACTCTAGCCGCCGCTTATAAACGTTATAATAAAGCTTAAACAAGTCTTAAGAACCTTAAGAACTAGTGTTAAAGCTAACTCTAGTATTAGTAAATAGTAGTAAGGCGTCGTCTACTTAATATATCTAAGAACAAAGTAAAGAACGTAGACAAGTAATTAGACAATTAGCTCTACTATTCTTTTCTTATAAAATTTTTTTTTTTTTTACTATTTTTCTTTAATTTTCTTTTATTTAATCTACTTTCCTTTCTTTCTTTACCTCCCTTTAACTATACTTTTAAAGTAAAGTGTAAAGAGGAGTAAGTATAAAGTACGTACTATAACTAATATTATAGTACCTATACTTAAAATAAAAGGCAAATTAGGTTAAGGCTTTACCTTAACACTCTCTACTTTAAAAGGTATAAGTAAACAAGACGTAGCCACTAAAAAGACAGATAAAAATAGTAAGGAATTTAATAAACAGAATTAGTTATATAAGTTTTATATATAACGCCTACAAGTGCGTCTTCCTCCATCCCTACCTACTAGCAAGCCGCTTATAAAGTATAGTATAGGAGGAGGGACTATTGACTAATTAGTTAATAGTCCCTCCCTATACTATTCTACGTACTATAACAGTTGTTAGTAGTGTATGTGGTTATATATGTGTGGTAGGTAGTTCTACACTTATTATATAACTAATAACTAAATATAAATATTATAGTATAGTTTAGTAAACTTAAAATAAAAGGATTAATAATAACTATTATAATAAAAAAAATATAAACCTTATTAAATCTATTATTAATAAACTTAGTTTTATATAATAAATTATATTTAAAGTAGTAAAAACTAAAAACTTTAAACTTTAAGTATTAAAAAAGAAAGTTATTATAGTAAAGTATAAAAAAAAGCTTTATAAAAAGCTATAAAGTTTATTTATTACTTAAAAAAAATATTAAAATAATAGTAGTAAAAGTTTTAATATAAAAGAAAATAAACTAAGTATAATAATAAAAAAAATACTTTTTTTTATTATAACTTTTTAATAAATTAGTACTAAAATTAGTTTATAAATAAAAAGATATATTTTATTTTATTTAAAAAGAAATTTAATATAATTATAAAACGTATTTATTTTATATTAGTTAATATAAACTAAATTAGTTATATAATATAATAAACTATATTATTAAGTAAAATAAAAAAAGAGTAAGCTATTATAAATAAAGACTAAAATAACTTTAAATACTAAGTTTTATTCTTTATTATAAAATTAGAAATATATTCTTTTATTATTTAAAATTTAATTAATAATATAAAATAAAGCAAGTATTAAAACCTTTAAAACTTTATAAATTACTTAGCCTTCTTTAAAATATAGTTAAAAAAGAAGTTAAAAAAGAAGTAAGTATAAGTCTTATATATATAACTACTTTTAAGTATTAAAAAAGACCTTTAAAAGCTTTTTATAATATTAAAAATAAGATAAAAATTAATTATACGTATTAAAATTATATAAAATATATACTACTTATAAAAATAAGTATAAAGCCTTTATATAAAATATATATATAAAAGTTAAAAAGGCTATAAAAAAGGCTATAAACGTAGTTAGAATAAAAAAACGTATAATAAAAATTTAAGTACTAATAATTATTAAAATAATTATTAAGGCACTTATAAAAAGTAAGGCTAAAAAAAGAAGCTCTTAAGAAAAAAACTCTTAGTAAAATAGCTATATTTTAAAGTATTATATTTATAATAATAATAAGTACTTAGTTAATAAGTGTTTAAATAAAAAGGAAATAGTTATAACTAAATTACTAAATATAAATAAAAGAGTATAAGTAATAAAAAGTTAATTTACTACCTATATTTAATAGTAGTTCTACTAAAAATCCTTTATTTATACTACGTTTTAACTACCTTTAAAAAGGACGGCCTTAACGTCCTTTTAAAAAGATATTATAGTAACTTAAATTTAAGTATAATTAAAGTCCTTTAATAATAACGTTAATAAACGTATACTAAATATAAGCCTACTAAGTAGTACTAACGCCTAACAACGCTATTTTACAAACTAACGTTATAAGGCTACGTTTATACTCTTTTTTAAGGCCTAGACCTTAGTTATAACAAAGTAGAAAAGTAATAGTACTTATTATAAGGCAGCTACTAAGCTATGTTAAACCTTAACTAAAGCGTTATAAGCGTTAACTTAGGTATTAGTATAGTTTATAATAAGGAATAAGTTAACTATATTCTTAATTATTAATATAAAAACTTAAGTATAATTAGTAAAGGCTTTAAATAATAGAATAAGAGTTATACCTTATAGTAAGGCTAGTATTTAGCCTTATACTATTAGTAGTATATACTTAAAGCTAAAGATAGTATGTAGTTAAAGTATAAAGAAGGTAGTAACTTTGTTAATAATAAATATAAAAGGTATTAAAAGTACTATATATACTTAATACTAATAAGTACTTAGTACAACTACTAAAAGGGTAAGCGCCTTAAATAAATAAAATATATATAAGATAGATAAAGAGTTGTTAAAGCCTTAGGCAAGTAAGAGGAGTTAAGGCTATAAAGTACCTTAGTTTTTAGGCCTATTATAGCTATTATACTAAATTTTATTATAACTATAAGGTTTATAGGCTTTATTATTAAAGGCACTACTAACTTAACTAAGTCTTAAAGGCTTAATAAAGGTAATATAGCCGTCTTAATAGATTATACTACTATTAGTACTACTAATATAATAACCGCTATTATTATAACGTCTAATAAAAGGTTCTTTCCCTTATCCTTAGCTAAGGCCTACGTTTATAAGGCTAAAAGGCTAGTTAAACAAGCGGACTAAAAACGTAAAAGGCGTGTAGTCCTTATAATAAGTAAAGTAGAAGTCGTCTAACAAGTTAACTTGTTTTTATTAAGGTTAGCTAAGGTTAATAAGTCTTAAACGTAAACGTATATAACGTAATTTAGCTAGTAATAAGCTAGACAAGCGGCCTAGTAATAACTAAGTAAAGGTATAGCCTTATATAACTTATTTACTAAGGCTATAATAGTGTTAATACACTTAAAAGTAGTAGGCTTATACTTAAAGGTAGTAGTCTTTTATTAAGGAGCTATAATAAGTAAAAGTAAGGATATAGTAAAATAGTAAGTCTATCTTATATTTTATTTACTTTATAATTTAAAACGCTATTACTAATTATAAACAAAGACAACTAAGCTATATTACATAGTACTATTTATAGCTATATAATTAATACCTACTAGCCTAAGAGTGCTAGTCTTAAAGGGAGCGTAATTATTATAGACAAGTAAAGAGGACGTTTATAAGGGTCTTATAAAGACTATATATAAGGGTTATATAGACTTTATAAACAATATAAAAGTATAATAGCTAATTAAATAAATAATAAACGTTATATAATCTACAAATATAAGTAAGACTTATAAGAATGTATAGTAGTAGTCTATACTTAATTAAGTAGGGTAGTAGTAAATATACGCTTTATAATTAGTTAAATAGCTATTAAGTTTAAAGGCTAAGGCCTAATTAAGACTAGTGTACTTAGTACTACCCTTATATAGCTAGTCTATCCCTTTTAACAAATATAAAGGAATAAGACTTAGTTCTTATATAATACTATTCCTACCTTTAGCCTTTTATAATTAATTACTTTACTAATATAGTTACTTAGCCTATCTACTATTACAATACTTTAAATTAAAATATATTTATTATTAGAATCTTTTTTATATTTTTAATATTTTAACTATTATTAATACTATTTAGTTTTTTAACTATTTATTTATATTTAATAATTTAGTTATAATTAGCTTTTTCTTATTTAAACACTTATTAACTAAGTACTTATTACTATTATAAATATAACACTTTAAAAAAGGCTAAGTAATTTATAAAGTCTTAAAGGTTTTAACGCTTACCTTATTTTATATTATTAATTAACTTTTAAATAATAAAGAAATATATTTTTAAAGCTATAATAAAAAATAAAATCTAGTATTTAAAGCTTTTTTAGTCTTTATTTATAATAGCTTACTCTTTCTTTATTTTACTTAATAGTATAATCTATTATATTATATAATTAATTTAGTTTATATTAGTTAGTATAAAATAAATATACTTTTTAATTATATTAAATTTTTTTTAAATAAAGTAAAATATATTTTTTTATTTATAAACTAATTTTAGTACTAATTTACTAAAAAGCTATAATAAAAAAAAGTATTTTTTTTATTATTATACTTAATCTATCGTTTTTTATATTAAAGCTTTTACTACTACTATTTTAATATTTTTTTTAAATAGTTAATAAACTATTTAACTTTTTATAAAGCTCTTTTTTATACCTTATTATAATAACTTCTTTTTTAAACGTTTAAAGTTTAAAGTTATAAGTTTTTACTACTTTAAACGTAATTTATTATATAAAATTAAGTTCTTTAATAATAAATTTAATAAGATTTATATTATTTTTTACTATAATAATTATTATTTATTCTTTTACTTTAAGATTATTAAACTATACTATAACGCTTATATTTAGTTATTAGTTATATAAAGCTATATTATTTTATAGTCTTATATTAGTTTAATTTAGTTTATATTAATAATTAAGTAGTTTTAAATAAAAAACTTAGTAATTATAATAATAAATAAACTAAGTAACTATATTAATAAAGTAATTAATTATTAAAGGTTAAAAATAAAAGTAATATTATATAAAAACTAAGTCTTATTCTTTTATATTTAATAAAAAGGATAAACTAGCTATATAAAAATAGTACTAAGTATACTAGTCTTAATTAAGCCTTAATCTTTAAACTTAATAACTATTTAACTAATTATAAAGCACGTATCTACTACTACTTTACTTAATTAAGTATAAACTATTACTATATATCCTTATAAGTTCTACTTATATTTATAGATTATATAATGCCTACTATTTATTTAATTAGCTATTATACTTTTGTATTGTTTATAATGTTTATATAACTTTTATATATAGTCTTTATAAGACCCTTGTAGACGTCCTTCTTACTTACTTATAACATTTTTCTTTACTTTTTCTTTATTTAATATACTTTTCTTTCTTTTTTTTTCTTTTTTTTAACTATACTTTTAAAGTAGAGTATAAAAAAAGAGTAAGTATAAAGTATATACTATAATTAGCGTTATAGTACTTATACTTAAAATACAGAGTAAATTAAGTAAAGGTTTTACTTTAATACCCTCTACTTTAAAGAGTATAAATAAATAAGACATAGCTACTAAATAAAGAAATAAATAGTAAAGAATTTAATAAACAAAATTGGCTATATAAGTTTTTATATATAACGCTTATAAATACGTCTTCCTTGTCTTTGCCTCTTAGTAAGCCGCTTATAGAGCATAGTATAAGAGAAGGGACTATTAACTAATTAGTTAATAGTCCCTTCTTATACTATTCTATGTATTATAGTAGTTATTAGTAGTATAAGTAGTTTAATATATAGTAGGTAGTTTTATACTTACTATACGTAGTTTGTATATAAGTAGCTTATAACAAGTTTTATAATATCATTTTTTTAAGTCTTAAATTTAAATTTTTTAAAAATACTTTTTTTATATTTAGTATAAAGGTAACTTTATAAGTTAGTTGATTTTTTTTTACTAACTACTTTTTTACTAATTATTATTAAAAATACAGAGTACTTTATACTTCTGTGAAGACTATTTATAAAAGTCGCTACATGACATATTAGACTTAGTACGTGGGCCTCCGAGGATTATATAACTGTAATCCTTCATCCTCAGTATCACTTTCCGAAAGCGCCTTATTAGCTGTAGCTAAAATAGAGATATTATGTAGCGATGGAGTACCCGATAGCATCTGGTGTGTCGAGGGAGGAGCCTCTGTAGGGGCTCTGGGCGCTGCAATACCCGGGGAAGCAAAAGCTGACTTAAATCCACCCTTTCGAACCCCTTCCTTTCTAATACCAGGAGCACTACTACAGATGGTAACACTTCCGCCATCCGCAGTCCTACTAGAAGCCTTACTGTGACTGCTTAATTTGTTACTAATGACAGCATCTGTAGCTTTAGCCTCCTGTCGGCGAGAGCGGCTAGCAAGACTTGGATCCCGCACCATAGCCTTCATATCTTTGAGTCGTTGCTTATGTGAATGATCATATGATGACAGATGCGATTCGTACTCATTCATGCGCGAGTAGCCCTTCTGGCAAAGCTCACAGAAAAAGGGCCGCATAGGTTCGGTCGTAAAGTTTGAAACTATTGAGACATTTTACCTAAAAAAGCTAGCAAGTAGCTATATAGGTAGCCAACAAAAACTTGTACAAACTTAATAATGTATATAAACAAAGTTTCCTTACTAAGTAAATTTACTAGTCGACAACTTAAGAAATTTAAATAAGATATAAAAGGTATTTAAGAACCTAACCTTTATAACGTAACAACTATAAACTAGCTATAACTTACTAATAAGGCTAATAAGGCTACTAAATAAAAGCGTTAACAATTTAATAATAATAACCTAATTAATAATAATAATATAAACTAGATCTCTTTATAGTAGTAATTTACTATTAATACAAAATTTTAAAATCCTTATCCTAATATATATAAAAGCTCATCCTTTTCCTTATTAGTATTCTTTTTATACTTAAATACCTTATTAGTTATTAAGCTAGCTATATACAAAATTATAATATAGTATAAGGACCTTTTAAATACTATATTTACTAAGTTACTTTATAACTAGTACTAAATATATACTACAAGGTAGTTGGAGTATTATTCGCGCCCCCTTAGAAGTACCCTATTTATAAAGCTTTATTTATTTACGCTAAAATAGGCGTAAATAAAGCTAAAAAAATTAAACAATAGCAAAAAAAATACTTCTTCCACCGCGCCTCTACTTCCTACCCTACCACATTACTAAAAAAAATTTTACTATGTTAAAGCACTTAACCAACGCTAAAAGGCTTTAAGTCTATAAATTATTTTACTACTAAAAGAAGACAAAGGTTAAAATAGCTTTAAAACCTGGTTATTCTATATTATAAGTTAAGCGTATTATTACTTTTATTGTCTTTTAAAAAAAACTAGGGCCTGTCTTTACTTTAAATTATAATTAAGAAAATGCTTTAATTACTTTTATTACTACTAATAAAGAGTATTATTAAATACCTTACTTAGAAATATTTTATTTTTTATTTAATAGTAAATATAAAGAGTTTATTATTAAGTTTATATTAAAGTATTTTAACTATTAATAATACATTGTATTAAAAAAAACTATTTATTTTTAAAATAAACTAGTAAAAAAGACTTAAATAAGTATAAAAGCATTTTTATTAAATATAGTAGTAATAAAATTTAAAGTTTTAAAGTAATAAAATATAAGTTAATAATTAAAAGTACTATAAAGTATATATTACTTAGCATTAGTTAAAAAAGCTTAATTTTATATTTATTTTTAAAAAAGATTAAAACTTATTAGCTAGCTTTTTATTACAAATAAGTAGAAAGGACGTCTATAAAGGTCTTACAAAGACCGCGTACAAAAGTTGTATAAACTTTACAAATAATACAAATACACAATAGCTAATTAGATAGATAGTAGGCGTTATATAACCTATAAATATAGGCAGGACCTATAAGGATGTATAGTAGTAGTCTATACTTAATTAAGTAGAGTAGTAATAAATACACGCTTTATAATTAGTTAAATAGCTATTAAGTTTAAAGGTTAAAGCTTAATTAGGATTAGTGTAATTAGTACTATCTTTATATAGCTAGTTTGTTCTTTTTTATAAATATAAAGAGATAAGACTTAGTTTTTATATAATACTATTTCTACTTTTAGCCTTTTATAAGTAATTACTTTATTAATATAGTTACTTAGTTTATTTATTATTATAATTACTAAGTCTTTTTTTTTAAGACTATTTAACTATTAATATAAATTAAGTTAATTATATATACTAAATTAAGCTAATATAAGACTATTAAATAATATAGCTTTATATAATTAATAACTAAATATAAGTATTATAGTATAGCTTAGTAAATTTAAGATAAAAGAATTAATAATAATAGTTATAGTAAAAGATAATATAGATCTTATTAAATTTATTACTAATAAACTTAGTTTTATATAATAAATTATATTTAAAATAGTAAAGACTAACAACTTTAAGCTTTAAGTATTAAAAAAAGAAGTTGTTATAATAAAGTATAAAAAGAAGCTTTATAAAAAGCTACTTAGTTTATTTACTATTTAAAAAAAACACTAAAATAATAGTAGTAAAAGCTTTAATATAAAGAAGGATAAGTTAAGTATAATAATAAAAAAGATATTTTTTTTTACTATAGCTTTTTTATAAACTAGTATTAAAATTAGCTTATAAATAAAAAAATAAAATTTACTTTATTTAAAAAGAAATTTAATATAATAAAGAAATATATTTATTTTATATTAACTAATATAAACTAGATTAGCTATATAATATAGTAGACTATACTAGTAAGTAAAATAAAGAAAGAATAAGCTATTATAAATAAAGATTAAAAAGGCTTTAAACACTAGATTTTATTTCTTATTATAGCTTTAAAAATATACTTTTTTATTATTTAAAAGCTAATTAATAATATAAGATAAAGTAAACGTTAAAACTTTTAAGATTTTATAAATTACTTAGCCTTTTTTAAAATACAGCTTAAAAAGAAGTTAAAAAAGAAGTAAGTATATATTTTATATATATAACTACTTTTAAGTATTAAAAAGGACCTATAAAAGCTTTTTATAATACTAAAAATAAAATAAGAATTAATTATATATATTAAAATTATATAAAATATACACTATTTATAAAAATAAGTATAAAGCCTTTATATAAAGTATATATATAAAAGTTAAGAAGGCTATAAAAAAGGTAATAAATACGGCTATAATAAAAAGATGTATAATAAAGATTTAAGTACTAATAATTATTAAGGCAATTATTAAAGCACTTATAAAGGGTAAGGTTAAAAAAAAAAAGGCTTATAAAATAAAAACCTTTAATAAGACGGCTATATTCTAAAGTGTTATATTTATAATAATAATAAGTACTTAGTTAACAAGTGTTTAAATAAAAAAAAGACGGTTATAGTTAAATTATTAAATATAAGTAAATAGTTAAAAAACTAAACAGTGTTAACAATAGTTAAAACGTTAAAAACGTAAAAGAGATTTTAATAATAAATATATTTTAATTTAAGATATAAATAAAGAATAAATAGTTAGTTAATATAGAATAGAATATAGCTACTATATTAAATATAATTAGTAAAACCTTTATTAAGAAAATTAGTTTATAAGAGATAAGAGTAAGGATTTTAATATTAAAAGTGTATAATAAGCGAATAGTATATATAAATAGTATATAAAAAGTACTACTACGCTTAATTAACGTGTAAGAATAAAGAAAGGATATAGTATAGATTTATACTAGGATTAGTAGGCCGCTTAATATAATAAGACTACTTATACTTTTTTTAATAATAATAATTAAAAAGTATTTAATATAGTTAAACTTAGTAAAGACTAGTTAGTAGTTTAAAGTAATAAAGAAGAAGATAAGAGTAATTATAGTAAGGGCTTTTATTATACTAACTAAGTAAGAAAGGGTAATAGTGTATATAGTAATAATAAATACGTTATTAGTAGGAGAATTAAAGAAAGAATAAAGTAAGTTGTTTATATACTTAGTATATAAGTATAACAACGTTTTAAATTCTAATAATACTAAAACACTACTACTACACTATAATACTAACTATACTATTAACCTAAAGGAGGGATAGTAACTATTATATAAGGCTATATACCTTTTATTATAAAAAGAGTTAAAAAAGTTAAGAAGCTACTTAGTAAAAAGCCTAGCTTATAGATATATATGTTTTTTAAAGAGTTTTACTAGTACTTTTATCTTATTTATATTAAAAAAGGATAAAAGTTTATAGTTATATATAAACTATTAAGACTTAAATAAGGTAATAGTTAAAAACTACTACTTATTACCTTTAATAGTAAAGATTATAAAGCGTTGTATAAGAATAAGATTTATTTTAAAATTAAATATTAAAAAGGCCTACTATTAAATTTAAATAAAAGAAGGTAATAAATAAAAAACTACTTTTTAAACTTAATATAGCTACTTTAAGTATCTAGTCCTTCCTTTTAGCTTAATTAACGTATTAATAACTTTTTAAAATTATATTAATAGTGAATTAAAAGAGCTAGTAAATACTATTTATATTATATACTTTAATAATATTCTAGTCTTTTTAAAGATAAAAAAGAAGTATATATAGTACTTAAAAAAGGTACTAAAGCGTTTAAAAAAGGCTTAGTTATATATTAATAAGAATAAATATAAATTTTATTAAAAAAAAGTAAAGTTTTTAAGCTTTTAAATATTATATAAAGGCTTTATAATAAACAAGTGTTAAGTGTATATAGTTATTAAATAGTCTAAACTAACGTCTTATTAAAAGATTTAAGTCTTTTTAAAATTCTACAACTTTTATAAACGTTTTATTTAAGGCTACTTTTATATTACTATACTACTATTAAGACTATTAAAAAGAAGTAAAAATAGTAAAAAGCTTAGTAAGATATAATTAAATACTAAGGCTTATAAAACTTTTAAATAACTAAAGGTTAAATTTATAAAAGCTTTATTATTAAAACACTTTAATTTTAATAAGTTAATTTATATAAAAACTAATATATTAAATATAGTGTTAAAAGTAATTATTTTATAACTTAATAAAAAAAAAAGTAGTATTTTATAATCTTTTAGTTATATAAGCTATAAAAAGTAAAACTAAACTATAATATACTAAATTAAAAGCTTTTAACTATAGTAAAAGCTTTTTATTAGTAAAAACACTACTTAAATAGTAGTAAAAATATTATAAAAGTTTTATTTAATTATAACAACCTTTATATATTTATATAACAACTTTAATTTAATAATAAATAAGTTAAATAAATAATATACTTAGCTTTTTTTAATTTTATTATTAAGTACTAGCTTAAGTTAACTAATTTAATAAATACACTATTAAAATAGTTAAATTATATAAATAGTATAAGTTGTATAAATTTAATACAAAGTTTATATATAAGTAATATAACTATTAAACAATACTAGTATAATTATAAACTTAGTTAGTATATAAATACTACTAATATTTTAAAAGTATAAAAAAAGTTAAAGCTTTATATATTTTATATATTTTATATATAAAAAGTTAATAAACTAAAAAAGATTTTAATTAAAAGTATAAAGTTAATTATCTTAGTAAAGTTATTATACTATTACTTTAACTTAAAAGTTAAAATAATTATTTTAATATTAAATAAAAGACTAAAAAGCCTAGTTTTATAATAAAACAATTTTATTATATAACTAAATACTATTAATTACTTTAAAAGTAACACTATTAATATAATAACGTTAATATAAAGTTTAACTATAATAAGTATAAATAAAAGTATTATACTTATTAAACTTTTATAATACTATATAGTAGTAGCCACTTTTACTATATAGTCTTTAAAGCTTAAACTAAGTAAGAAGTTATATAAAGTTGTTATAACTACTTAATATAAAAATTCTTAAATATAAGCGTAGTTATAACACTTAACTTATATAGGCTATATATAAAGTAAATAGTTTATTATAATAAATAAAGTACTATTATATATAGTTTTAAATAAAAAGTTATAAGTTATAATAAGCTCTTTTATATAAAGTAAGCTATTGAAGCTTTATTATAATAATTTATTAATTAAATACTTTAATATTACTAAAACAACTAAGCTACTATTTAAATACTTTTTTTAAAAAATATATTAAAAAATATAAAGTAATATATTATAATATACTTAGTTTATTAAAAGTAAGTAATTAAAAAATATAAGTTATATAATAAGCTAAATTTACTTTTATTATTAAAAAAACTATTTAAAAAGCTATTAATAAACTTAATTATAAAACTATTAAAATTAATAAATAAGAATAGTAATAATATAAACGTAATACTAATTATAATAAACTATTTTATAAAGTATACTATTTTTATTATAATAACTATAAAACTAACCTTTATTAACTTAATAAAAATTATATACTAAAAGGTTTTTTTATAATTTAAAAAAACGTTAAAAAATATTATATTAAATAAAAGCTTTATATTTATAAGTACTTTTAGTTTAAATTTTACTATTATATAAAGATTAAATAAAGACTATTAATAACGTTTTATTTATAAATAAATAAATAAATAAAAAGGGTAAATTAAACGTTAAAGTAATACTTATACTACTTTATTATAAATAAGTAAGTAAGCTAGCTACGTCTACTAAACAAAGCCTAATACGCTTATAACAACATTATTAATACTATAATAAACTACTTCTTTTTTAAAGCCTTATTTAATAAAAAATCTAACTTGTTTATATAGTATAAAAACGTACTACTTATAAAAAAGGCGTTATAAAAAAGTAAAGAAGTAATATAACAAAGTAATTTAGTACTAATAGTAACGCTAGTAGTAATATAATAAAGTAATTTAATACTAGCTATAATAAAACAACTAGAACGCTTATAAAAAGTTAAAAATAGCCTTTAAAAATATTAAAAGTTTATAGTAAAAAGACAACAACACTACTATAATAAAAACTATACCTTTAAAACGTTTTAAGTTAGCAACTTAATTAAACTATTTATAAAAAACTTTTGTTTTAAATATAAAAAGCTAGTACTAAGACAAATAGGACCCTTATAAATACTAGGTATAGTTAGTATATAGACGTACTAACTAGCTCTACCTACTAAATATAACTATATATATAACGTTTTTTTAGTGTTACTTTTAAAACTATAGAAGTAACGTATAAGTACTTAAAACCCTTTTTTAAACATACTAAACTTAAAAGACCTAGAGTAAGAATAAAAGGTAAAGTAAGTAAAAAGATATTATTAAAAAGTAAGTAAGAACTAATACTTAGTTAAATAAGTAGGCTAGTTATTAAAGTATAATAAATAAGTAGTAGTATAGGATATAAGCTACGCTTAAGAAGCTATTATAAAGTACTACTATAGTTATTATATAAAAAACGTAAAGGTTAGTAAAAAAAGAAAAAGACCTTTTAAAAGACTATAGTATAAGTAAGAGAAAAAGGACTAAAGTATAAGTAATAAAAAATTAATTTACTACTTATATTTAATAATAGTCCTACTAAAAATCCTTTACTTAGGCTATATTCTAACTACTTATAAAAAGGACAGCCTTAACGTCCTTTTAAAAGAATAATATAACTATTTAAATACAAGTGTAGCTAAGGTCTTCTAACAATAACGTTAACAAGTACGTGCTAAACACATGCCTACTATATAGTACTAACGCCTAACGGTGCTGTTTTATAAATTATTACTACTAGACTATATTTATACTCTTTTTTAAAGCCTATACCTTAATTATAACAAGGAAGAAAAGTAATAACACTTACTACAAGGTAGCTACTAGGCTACGTTAGACCTTAATTAAAGCGTTGTAGGCGTCTACCTAGGTACTAGTACTATTTACAACAAGGGACAGGTGAACTATATTTTTAACTATTAGTACAAGGACTTAGATATAGTTAGTAAAGATTTTAAATAACAAGATAAGAACTATACCTTGTAGTAAAGCTAGTGTCTAGCCTTACACTACTAGTAGCGTGTGTTTAAAGCTAAAGATAGTACGTAGTTAAAGTGTAAAGTAGGTGGTAACTTCTTTAATAGTAAACACAAGAGGTGTTAAAGGCACTACACGTACTTAGTACTAACAAGCACCTAGTACAACTATTAAAAGGCTAAACGCCTTAGTTAAGTAAGACGTTTAAAGGGTGGAAGAGGCGTTGTTAAGGGCCTGCTTAAGTTAAAAGGACTAGGGTTAATAAGTAGCCTATTTTTTAAGAGGCTAGGTATAAAGGCTACTACAACCTTTACTAAGTTTTAAGAGCCTAACTAAGATAGCGTAGTTGTTTTAATAATCTACACTATTATTATTACAGCTAACACAGCAACTACCGTTGTTATAGTGTCTAATAAAGGGCTACCTCCTTTATCCTTAATAAACTTATATATTTATAAGGCTAACAATTTAGCTAAGTAAGCAGACTAAAAGTATAGAAGGCGTGTAGTTCTTACAACAAGTAAAGTAGTAATAAGAGTAAGGGCTGCCTAATACAATACCCTATTCCTTTAAGAGTTAGTAAGAATTAATAGGTTCTTAAATAAAGACGTATATAGTATGTTTAAACTAGTAACAAGCTAAACGTATAGTCTAATAACGGCTAAGTAAAGGCATAGCCTTGTATAGCTTGTCTACTAAAGCTATAATAGTATTAATACACTTAAATATAGCAAGCTTATACTTAAAGGTAGTAGGCCTAAGTTTTAAAACAACAAGTTTGTATTAGTTAGCTATAATAATTAAAGTAAGGTTAAGGTAAAACAACAAGTTTATCTTACATCTTATTTACTCTATAATTTATACACTATTACTAGCTACAAATAAAAACAGCTACTAGTTAATCTTATTATATAGTACCGTTTATAACTATATAATTAATAACTACTAGCTTAAGTGTACTAGTCTTAAAAAAGGCGTAATTATTATAAATAAGTAAAGAGAACGTCTATAAGGGTCTTATAAAGACTATACACAAGAGTTGTATAAACTTTATAAATAATACAAATACACAATAGCTAATTAAATAAATAGTAGGCGTTATATAACCTATAAATATAGGTAAGACTTATAAAGATGTGTAGTAGTAGTCTATACTTAATTAAGTAGAGTAGTAATAAATATATGCTTTGTAATTAGTTAAATAGCTATTAAGTTTAAAGGCTAAGGCCTAATTAGGACTAGTGTAATTAGTACTGCCTTTATATAGCTAGTCTGTCCTTTTTTATAAATATAAAAGGACAAGACTTAGTTCTTGTATAATACTATCTTTGCCTTTAGCCCTTTATAAGCGATTACTTTACTAACGTAGTTACTTGGTCTATTTATTATTACACTTTTTTAAAAGTGCTTTTTTAAAAGTAAAGGAAAAGGTCTTAATATCTTTTTAAAAAAGGCTTAAAGCTTTATATTATTTAAGACGTATTAAAAAAACATTTTTATTATTATTAATAACTAAATTTAACACTTTTAAAGCTAAGGCTATAATATTATCTTTATATAAGATAAGTGTTGCGTGCTAGTTTACTACTATAGGAGGAAATACACTAATAACGACTATATGTCGTCCTTAGTGCATACACTCTAAATAAAGGAAATAAACAAATAAAGTAAATAACTGTAATATGTTAATAATTCTGTGTAATTTATATATATTAGTATAAAGTATGTAGATGTAAAGTTGGTTATATTGTTTATTTAAAAAACTATAGAAATTTCCCTTTTTATAGTGAATGTTACTAGTAATAATAAGGCTTTAAGCTGTATTATTATGTGTTAGATTACTAATATAAAAGGAAATACACTAATAATAACTATATGTTGTTCTTAGTATATATATCTTAAATAAAAGAAGTAAATAAATAAAACAAATAACTATAATATGTTAATAATTCTATGTAATTTTAATATATTAGTAAAAAGTATATAAATATAAAGCTAGTTGTATTCTTATTTATTTAAAGCTATAGAATATTTCTTATTTATAGTGTATTGTTTAATAATAAGTGTTTAAAGTAAGGTAAAATTCTATTGTTTTTAATTTAAACTAACTTTTATTCCTTTTTTTTATTTTATTTTTATATTTTTTATATATTGTATAAAAAAGAGTAAATAGTTAAAAGGCTTATAAAAAACAGAATTTTAATTTAGTATATATTGTTTTTATTACTAAATTTTTATAATTTTTTTACTTTTTATATCTTTTTTTATACTTATATTTATTTATACTTATTTATTATTTTATTAGTACTTTACTTATACTTTAATTCTTAAAAAAGCTAATTAAGCTTAGTTTTTACTATATTCTTACTTATATTATAAAGGATTTCCTTAACGTTAGTGTTATTTACAATTATTAGTTTTATTAAATCTTTTAATATACTAAGAGCAAGGTTAAGTATAAAGGGTTCTTTATATTATAGCTTCTTTAATATACTAACGTATAAATCCGGCTTAAAGGCAGGTTGCTTATTAAGAGCGGCTATACTTATATCCTTTTTAATCTTTTTTTTAAAGGTAAGAAATTCTAATTTAAAGTTTTAATAGCGTTTTTATTTTAAGTATAAATTGTTATAAAGGCTATATAATTCCTACTTAGTTTTTTTTTAAAGCTAGTAAACAACTTAATAACTTATACTATAACGTTATTTTACCTTTTTACTAAAGTTTATACTAGCGCCTTTTTAAATATGTTTATAAAAGTCTTAAAAAAGAACGTCTTATTAAAGGTTTTAATAGCTTAAAAAGTTATAAGTATTTTAATAAGCGTTATTAACTTGTTATTTATATTTATATTTTTATATAAAAGGATTTTTAACTTATAAATAGATTAAGTATTACCCTTCTTATTAAAGAAGAAAAAGTAGTATACTTTTAACTAATATTTAACCTTATATTAAATACTTTTAAGTAATTTTTTTATAAAGATATAATAGTATAAAATCTTTTTATATAAAAGGAGCTTTATTATAAGGTTCTTACTATTAATAATAGCCTTTTTATAATAAGTAATATTTTTTAAAATTTACTAATATATTAATACTTAAGAAATTTAGTTATACTATACGTTTTTTTTATTAAATATTTTAGAAACTATTTTTTATACCTTTTTATAAAGGTTATAGTTTATATCCTTTTTTTATACGCCTTTAAAGTAGTTCTTTAGTTATTTAATAGTTAGAACTATAAGCATCTTATTTTTATTAGTCTTTACTAAACTAGTAAGTACTATATTATAGCTATATATATTATATAAAATAGTTAAAAGTAGCTTCTTTTTTAAAGGTATAGTAGCTACTTAATAAGAAATTTCTTATTAAATTAAGAAATATAGTTTATAAAAGCTTTTATAAAAGAGTATAAAAAAAAGGTATATAATAATTAATTTAAAATTTAAGTAAAAATTTAAGTAAGAATATAATTAATTTATAAATAATAATAAATAAATAAAATTATTATAAAAGTAAAAGCTTTTTATTTATTTTTATACTATTTTTTTTATTTAAAAAAAATCTTTATTTATTTAATTTAAATATATAAGTATAAATAAGTAAATTAAGTATATTACTTTAAACAACTTATATTTTTATTAAAATTATAAAAATAAAAAAAGTAAAAAAATAAATAAAAGTAGTATATTAAATTTACTTATTTATTATTATTAAAAGAATATAGTAAATTATACTTTTTAAAGGTTTTAAGCTTAAAGTAATTATTACTTAATCTTTAAATACTTTTATTTATATTTATTAAGTAAATTTTTAATATTTAATAAAAAAGAAGTTTTTATTAACTACTAATTATTTATAAAGGAATATTTTATTTATTAAATAAAAAATTAAAGTAGTAAAGTGTTTTTTCTTTTTAAAATATAGTACTTTATAATATATTTAATTTTAAATTTATTATTTTTTAAATTTTTATTAATATAAATTAGTTTTAATAAAGGTACTTTATACTTAAATTTATTTTTACTTTATTTTAACTTATAAAACTAGGCTATAAATATAACTAAGTATACTTTTTATAATATTAAAAAATTTAACTAATATACTTAGTTTTTAACTTATTTTTTTATTATAAATAGGCTTATATATTATAAAAACTATTTTTATAAAGGTTTTTTTAGTAAGTAATATTTATAATATAAATATAAATATACTATATTACTTAAATTAAATAAAATAAAAAAGTATTTATTATTATATTTAAGTTTTACTAATATACTAGTAATATTAATAAGTTTTTTTACTTTATAAAAGTATTACTACTATAGTATAGTTTATATAGTAGAATTTAAAACTATAAGTAAATATTTTATAATAAGGTTTATAAAAGATTTAAGTTAAATACTATAAAGTAGTTAATTTAATAATATTTTAATAGTTATAATATAAATATTATTTAAATAGTATTATAAAGTAAAGAATAAATTTATTTATAGCTTATTTAAATTATTATATATAAAATATTTTATTATAATTTTTATAGTTTAATTTTTCTTTTTAAAAAGGCTATTTATTTAAAAGTAATAGATTATAAAAAATATAAGCAACGTTTTAAAAAAATAAAAAATCTTATATTATAGTACTAATATAAATTTAAAATTATAATTAAAAATAATATTTATTAATAGTTCTTAGTTATAAAAGAAAAGACTATAAAAAAAGATATAAGCTTATTATTTTATAATATATACCTTTTATTTTAATAATAATATAGTTTTTTTTAAAAATTTATATAATATTATAATAAGTATATTATAGTTATTATACTTAAGTATTTACTATACTATACTAATTACTATAACTTTTAATAAATTAGTAATAAAGTTTATAATAATTATATAAAAAAGTATAATAACGTTATAAATATTATATAATTCTTTATTAAGTAGTTTATAGTTTATTTAATTAATATAATAAAATTTATAAAACTAAATATATTTTTATATTATTTTTAATAAGTATAAAATAAAGATATTTTTAAAATTATAATATATTTAAGCTTTATTAAAATAGTGTATTTTATTATAAACTTTATTAAAAAGTATTTTTATATAAATTTTAAAAATATTTAACTAAAGATATTTTATAAGCTATATATAATAAAGAAAATTATTTATAATATATTATAGTTTAATTAAAAAGTAGCCTTTTTATATATTATAAAGTTAATTTTATAAAGTTTAATATATTAGTTTAAGTATATAGTTTATAAAGTACTTTTTAATAATATACTACTTAATAATAAAGTATATTTATATATAACTTTTACTATATACTTTATTTTAATATATAACCTTTTTTACTTTATATTAATAAAAATATTTTAGTTTTTAAAGTATTTTAATATAATATTTAAAACTATTATTATTAATAGTAAAGTAAATATTTTTTAATATACTTTTATTTAAGTATATACCTTTTTTTACTTATATAAAAAGTTAAAAAAAATTGTTTAAAAATTGTTTATAATACTTAAAATATAAAAAATATTAAGTTAAAACTATAAAAAGTAATTTACTATAGTTATAAAATTAATATTTACTTTATTAAAATTTAGTATTTTAAATAATATATATATAATAATTCTTTTTAATAGTATATAGTTTATAATAAAATTTATTAAATATTAATTAAACTAAATTATTTTATAAAGCTTAACTTTAGCTTAAATATATATAACAATTTCTACTTTAATTAATTTATATAGTTTTTTTTAATTATTAATAGTATATAATATAAAAAGAATTAAGTAGTAATAATACTATAAAATATTTTTATTAAAAATAAAAATTCTATTTTAAATATTATTAAGTTAAAATTTATAAAGGCTATATACTCTTTTATAAGTATTAAGTTTAATAAATAATATAACTATATTTACTTATAAAGGTGTTTTTATAGTATATAAAATAAGTTATATTTTTAATTTACAAGTTTAAATATAAGTTTATTATTTACTCTTTTTTTTTATACTTTTTTTACTTTATTAATAAGACTATCTTTATTTTTTCCTTTTTTTTTTAAAGTACTATTTTTTACTTTTATAAAGGTTATAACTTAACGTTATACTATAATATTTTAATATAAAGGAATTTAGCTATACTTAAATATATACTAAAATTATTAAGATTATTAAGTATTTTTATATATTTAAAAGTAGTAATATAATTATTAGTTTTATAAATACTAGTTTTATTAACTTTATACTTAAAAAGTTAGATTATAAGAAATTTAAAAAATATCTTCTTTTTTAATATTTAAAGCTATACTTTATTAAGTATTTTAAAGATAGTATATAAGTACTTAAAATATTCTTTTATTATATAATTAAATATTATAATATTATTAATATATATACTAATAAAATTATAATAAATATAAAAAAGTTTATTTATAAATTATTATATAAATACTAGTAAATTTTAAAATCTTATAAGTACTATATTTAATTTTTTAAGACTATAATTATTAATAATTACTATATAATTATAGTAATTATAAAAAATAAGTAATTAAAAAAAGAAGATAGTAGTATTTAAACTAAAAACAATTAATATTTATATATTTTTTTTATAATATTTTATTAACTAAAGAGTAAGTAAATATTAAATATATATAAATAATTTAATAACTATATATTAATAACTATTTATTCTTTTTTAATAGAATTTCTTATAATATCTTTATAATATACTATAAAAATAGAATATATAATAAGTATAAAGTTTAGTATTTATTTAAGTTTTTTTAAAGTATAAAAAGTATTAAAAGTATTATTTACTACTTATTTATTATAAATACTAAAAAAATATATCTTTATAATAGTTTTAATTTATTACTAATTATTAAGTAAATTAATATATATTTTTTAATTTTTTAATATAAATATAACGCTTTTATTTATAAAAAGCTATTAAGATTCTTAAAAAGTATATATAACTTTTAACTAAAGTTAATATTTTATATATAAACTATTACTTTATTAATATTTATTATAAATAAGATATTCTTTAGTTTTTATAGTTTATATACTAAAATACTAGTATATATATAATTTAGCTTTAAATTTTCTTTTTTTATAATAGTTTAAATAAATATAAAATATTATACTTCTTTTTAATTAATATATAAATTATTTTATATATTATTTATTTTGAATATTTTATTAAAAAAGGCGTTTTTTTAAATAATAAATAGCTTTATTATTATATTATTTCTTATAACTATATAAAATAAAAACAACTTAAATACTATATTAAAAAAATAATTTTTAACTTTAATAAAAATATAATTTACTACTATTTTTTATATATTATAAATAGTAGTTTAATATAATTTAAAGTATTATATAATAATAAATATACTTATTATTAATAGTATAATAATATCTTTTTTTACTAAAATATAAATATAAGTTTAAAGTTTTTATATTTATTTATAAATAAGTAAGCTTTTAATTTTATAAAAAATAATAGTTTCTTTTTTAATATTAATTTTAATACTTAAAATATATATATTATATATATTAATAAGTAAATTTAGTTTAAGTTTATTAATAATATTAATAGTAATATAAAATATACTATATATATATTTATATTATACTTAACTAAGTAAGTATATTATAAATATAGCTTATTATTAAATTTATAATAAACTTTTAATATTATTAATATATTTATTATAGTTTATAAAATTAATATTAATTTTATATTTATTAAAAAATACTTTACTAACTATATTACTACTTACTTTAGTATTAAAGTAGTATAATATATTATTTTTACTTAGTAAAAAACGTATATATACTTAAAAATATATATAATTATAGTTAAAATATAAATTTTTTATTAGTATTAAGTTAATATTAATTATAAAAAGTAAACTTTTAAAAAAAAAATGTTTAGTTTATTAATTTTTATTTAAATAAAAATTAACTTCTTTTACTAAAGTACTATTATATAATACGTATTTTTATAATAATAACTATTTTTTTAAAAGGTTACTATTTATAGTTTTTATTATATAGTTAATTTTATAATAATATTATTAAAAAAATATTCTTTTTTAATAAACAATTTTATTTTATTATAAAAGTTATCATTATTTATATATATAGCTTATATATTCTTATTATTTAAGTTAAATAAGTAAAATATATATACTTATTATAATATAAATTAATAAAATTATTAAAGTAAAAATTTTTTTATAATATTTTAGTTATACTTATTATAAATATTAATTTAAACTATATTCTATTTATATAGTAGTTATAAGTTGTTTAGTAAAAGGCAACGTTTAAAAATAGTTATATTTAAGTAAATAAGATTTAATAAAAAAAAGGAAAAGTTTAAATTTTTAAATTATAAAAAAAAGGAGTTTTTTTAATATTAAAAATTATATAACTTATATAACTATTTAATTATATTTAAGTTATATTATTATTTATATAAATTATTATAGTAAGTATTTTTATATTTAAATCTTTTTCTTTTATTTTTATAAACTAATTTATACTAATTATTTTATTAATTTTAGTATATATTCTTTTCTTCCTTTTTTATATTTATAAAGTATACTTTCTTATTCTTTTTTATAATTTTTAGCTTTTAAGCTTTTTTTAAAATATATACTTTATTTTATAATAATTTTAAATAAGTGTTAATAGTTATATTATTATAAAAAATAAAAAAAATTATATAAAAAGCTAAAAAAAGCTTTAAATATATATATTTAAAATTTTAAACTTTGCCTTAAGTATTATATATATAACTATATTAAATAACCTTTATTATAAAAGTATAAAGATTTTTATTATTTTATAAAAGTTTTTTAATAAAGGCGTGTTTTTAAAACTACTATTATACTTTAGTACTATATATAATAAATTATTTATATAATACTTAGGCTATATATTATTAGTTTAATATAAAATATTAATATTTATATTTACTTTATATAAAAAAGTACTATTCCTTATACTTAACTATAGTAGTGTTAAAATAAAAAAACTTTATTTTTTAAATGTTTTATATTACTTAAAGTACTACTTTACTAAAATTTATTCTACTTATTATACTAAACACTAGTATAACTACTTAATTAGTATTAGTATTATTAATAAAAAGCTTTAAGTTAAGAGTATTTTAAATAGGTAGCTTTAAGTTAATTTTTACTAGTTTTTAATTTTATATAAAGATATTAATAACTAATAAAATTTTAAGCTATAAAAGTACGTTTTTTTAAACTAAAATATAGTCTTTATATAAACTAAGTAAGTTTTACTTATTAACTAAAAGTAGTATATATTACTAACTATACTATAGCTTATACTTATAATTATTATAATAGTATTATTACTTTAAATAAGGTTAGTTTATATATAATAAAAAATAATTAAGATAATAATACTTATTTAACTTATTAATTCTTTATAGTTTATAATATTATAAAAAGTTATTTTATTAGTATAAGTAATAAAGTAATTCTTAATATATAAACTTATAACTATACTATTTTAGTATATAGTTTTAGTTAAAAATTTAATATTATAATTATAATATTAGTTTATTTTAGTTTATAATATATTTATTTTATTTTTTTATATTTAAAAAATTATTATATTTTTAAAATATATAATATTTTATTCTTATTATAGTATAATAAAGTAGTAAAATACTATAAGATTATATATTAGTTTAGTTTAAATAAGAAGTAAGTTATAGTTATAAAAAAAGAAAGCTTACTTTTAAATAAGTAGGTTTTTACTATATTCTTTTTATATTTTAAGTTTAAAAAGTTAATAAATACTTTTTTTTAAAACTTAGTTTAAGTATAACTTTATAAATTAGCTAATTTCTTAAATAGCTATCTTTTTTAATAGTATTAAAAAAACTAATAGTAATAATAAAAGGATTATTTATAATTTTTTAACTAATTATTATTATTATATTTTTAAAAGTGCTTTATAAAAAGGTTTTAAATACTATATTATTATTTAAAGTACTATTATTAAAGGAATTTTTAAAGTTTTTAAATTTTTTTATTTTTTTTATTTTTATTATAACTAAAACTATATAGTAATAAAATACTTAAAGAAATATAGTTTTTTTATATTCTTAACTTAAAACTTATATAATATTAAAATAATTTAGTAACTACTATTTATAACTAATATTAAAAAAGTCTTATAAGTAAATAATAGCGCTATTTTTAGTATATTTACTTAATAAGTGCTATAAAAACGCCTTTACTACTTTTACTATAATAATAAAGGTTATTTAGTAGTAAAATATATTAAATTTTATAAAGACTACTAAGTTAAACTTTTATATTATAATATAAAGATAAAGTGTTTTTTTATAAGATTAATAAAAAAGTATAAGCTATTTATATATTAATAAAGTACTTTTATAATAAAAAGTAAATAAAAAATCTAGTTTAAAGCTATTTAATAAAGTATTATAATCTTTTTAATATTAAAAAAATATAGTAAATATAGTTATAAAAAAAATAGTAAAAATAAAATAATAATTCTTATTTTTAAATAATACTAGTAGTTTAATTATACTATTAAATAAACTACTTTTCAGTTTTAGTTTAAATATTAATATAGTTAAGCTTATTAAAAATAATAATTTTATATTTATTAATTAGCTTTTTTTAATAAAACTAGTAAATAAGGCTTATAATTTATTTACTACTTTTATATTAATTAAAAAGTATAAGTAAATTAATAATAATATATATTTTTATATACTAGTTATAAATATATAAAAAGTATAAGAATTTATTAATATTATTTTATTTAACTTTAATTTATTACTTTATTAATTAACTATTTAAATTCTTTTAAAAAAAATACTAAACTACTTTTAAATATTAAAAGTTAACTTTTTAAAAAAGCTTTTAGTTTATATATTAAGATTACTTTATACTAGCTTTTATAACTTAGTTTAGTATATATAATATAAGTTATATTTAGTATTTAAAACTTTATAATATTTAGTATAAAGATAGTTTATATTAATAGTAAAACGTTAATAATTATAAATAAAACTTTTAATTTTATTTAAATAATATTTTATATAATTATAATAAATAAACCTTTTTAAATTTTAAAACTTTTAAATAATTAAAAAATATACTTTATACTATAGTTTTATTAAGTAACTAGTTTTTAAATAAACTTTATATTTATTAAAATAATTAGCTTTTTAATAATATATATATAAATTTATAAAGGCTATTTTTAAAAAGGCTTATAATTTACTTTTATTAATACTAAATTATAAGTTTCTTTAATTTTTTACTATTTTATTAAAAAACTTAATATTTTATTATTTAAAACTAAGGCTTTCTTTACTAGTATTTATAATATAAGTATTTAGTTTATTAATAAATTTATAACTACTTTATAACTAAAAAAATATAAACTATTAGTTTACTTATATATTATACTTAATAAAATAACTAATAAGAACTTATTATTAAAAATATTATATATTTTTAATATAAAACTATACTTTTTATATAATACTATTATTAAAAAAATATATATTAATATAATAATTAGTAATATTTACTTTATTATTAATATAAACAACTTTATAAAGTTAATAAATTAATTAAAAGTATATATTAATACTTTAAACTAAACTATAATAAGTACTTAAAACTACTTACTATATTAATATTTATTTTAATACTATTATTAAATTTAAAAAATAAACTTTTAAGCGTTATTTATAAAAACTATTTATAATTAATATTAAAACTTATTTATTTTACTAACCTTTTTTTATTAAAAAATACTAAATTTTATTAATCTTTATAATAAGTTTATTATAATAATACTTTATATAAAAAGAAAGGTTTAAAGATTTAACTATTAAATAATATTATATTTAATAGCTTTACTTTTAAAAAAAGTATAAATTAAAAGATAGAAAAATAAAAAAATACTTAAAAAAACTTTTAACTTATTATATAAAGCTTTACTATATTTATTACTTTAAAGTTTAGTTTAATAAAATAAGAGTATAAACTAATACTTAATTAGCTTATAATAATAATTAACTAATTAAATAATAGTTTATAAAAGAAAAAGAAAGAAATATTAGTATAAATTTTTTTTAATAAGAAATTTATATTAGTATAAACTTTTAATTATATTAATAAGCTTAATTTATTAATAGTACTTTTATAAGTTATTAAGACTATATTATATATAGCTTTTTAAGTTTATATAATTTTAATATTTTACTTATTAATTAAGTAAGTTATTAACTTTTTATATTAATGTTTTAATAAAGAAATAATTAAAAAAAGCTATAAATCTTATAAAAACTCTTAGTTTTTAATAATAAAAAAGGATAAAAAAGTATAATTAATAAATAATATAGTTAAGTATAATTAGTATATAATATATAATATATTTACTTTTTTAATAATAAAGACCTTTATAAAGGAATTTAAAATATATAAAAGAATCTTTTTACTTAATCTTTTTTTAAAATATAATTAAATTAAACTTATTAAAAAAAGTAAAAATATAACTATATTCTTAATTTTAATTAAACTATTTAAAATATATACTTTTTTATAAAAAAGTACTAACTTAGTAGTTAAAATTAAATATATTATAGTTTAACTACTATATAAACTTATACTTAATTAAGTATTACTTTTTTTTAATAATATTATAATTAAAAGCCTTATAACTATTTATAATAATAAAAAAATATTATTAAAAGTTAAATACTATATTATAAAGTATCTTTAAAATATAAATCTTATTTTTATATATTATAAGTTAGTTAATACTATAATTATAACTAAAAATTATAATAATACTAGCTTATAGCTATTATTATTAAATATATATATAATAAGTTTAACTATATATTTAAAAAATTTAAAATTATTAAAATTATTAAATAACTTTAATTAATTAATTTAAAAACTTTTATAACTTTTTTAATATTTTTATATTTTATAAAACTTAAATATAAAATAAAGTTATAATAGCCGTTTTTTTTATATTCTTTTATAAAAAAGCGTTTATTAATAGTAAAAAGATATAAAAAAGTTAACTTTTAACTTATTAAAAAAACAACTTTTTACTACTTTTATTTTAATAATAATTAATTACTTTAAAAAAAGTAAATTAATAATACTTATAATTAATATAAGTATTTAAAAATAAAAAGTAGTGTTTTTATAAAAAATTAATAAAAAAAAACGTTTTATATAATATAAATTAAAATAATAAAATATAAAAGTAATAATTAATAATACTATAAAAAAAGAATATTAAGAACTAGTTACTACTTTAAAAAAACTATATAACTATATTTATAATATATATTTTTAAATTAAAACTAACTTATAAGTTTTAATAAATTAGTTAAATAAAGCTATTAATAAACTTTTTAAAGTATTACTTATATAATAAATAATATAAGTTTAAAATTTTAATTTTATTATTAAGTATATTTTTAATATAAAGAATATACTTATTAATATACTTTTATATTATTTAAAAACTAATAAAAACAAGTTTAAAGCTATAAAAAATAATTTTAATAAGTTTATTAATATATATATTAGTACTTAAAAAGTGTTAATTAATAATAAACCTTTATTTAATTATTTAATAATACTTTAAACTTAAAACTTAAATAACTATTATAAAAATATTTTTAATTTTATTAAAAGCTACTTTTTTTTTTAGTATTTTAAGTATAAAAAAAAGAAAGCTTTTATATTAAATATAGTTTTACTTTTATTAAATAAGTATTTTATAATATAAAAATATTAAAAATTTAAGCTATTTTTTAAAAGTAATTTATAATTTTAATAATTAAGTATACTTTATATAAAAATACTATATTATAATTAAATATTAAAGAATTAAACTATTATATATAGTACTTTATAAAAAGTATTAATAGTATAAAATATATAATTATATAAAAAAAGTAGTTTTAACTTATTTAAATTATTTAAAATAAAAGCTTTATTAATTAATTAACTTAGTTATAGTTTAATAGTTACTAGTTACTTTACTTTAAAAATTTATTTAAATATTATATATATACTACTATATAATAATAAATATTATATTATTAAAGTTATAACTATTTTTAATATTAAAGTTAAAACTATTTTTAAGTTTTTATAAAACTATATAATAGTTAATTATAACTTATTAATTATTATTATAATAAATAAAGAATTTAAATTTAAAAGTAACTTTAAAAAGTTTATAATAATTTAAAAGTAGTATATATTTTAATATTTATATATAATTTATAAATAAATAGTTTTATTAAAAAAAAGTACTTTTTACTTATTAAAATACTTATTAAACTTACTTTTAAAAAAATAAAAAACTAAATAAAGTACTTTTTTATAACGTTTTTAATAAATTAAATAATAATATATTATTTTTATAATTAAATATTATTTTTTCTTTTTTATAATATAAAAACTTTACTTTTTATTAATATATATATTTTTATTTAATAAGTACTTAATTAAAAAGTAAATATATTTTTTAAAAAGCTTTTTTAAAAAAAAACTAAAATATTATAATATTTTTTAATAAACTAAAAAAAAGCTATTATTATAATTAATAAGTTTTAAAAAAAACTTATTAAATTAAAAAACTTTATAAATATTAATAAAATATAATAATTAAATTAATTAATAATTTAAAATAATATAGTATTTATTTAAAATAATAAAAAAAAAATTAATAAATTAGTTAAAAGTAAGTTAAAGTATAAATAGTAAAGCCTTTTTTATATAAATATAGTTTATAATAATAATACATATATACTTATATATTTAAATAAAGTTTTTTTATTAAATATATTTACTAGTTAATAACTTAAAAAATTTAAGTAAAATATTATAAAAATTTAAAAGTTAAATATTTATAATTTAATAATTATAAACTAGTTACAACTTATTAATAAAATTTAAAATAATAATAATTATATTATAAATTAGTATTTTAATAGTAAAAGCTTTATTAATAATAATAATATAAACTAAATTTTTTTATAATAGTATAAACTACTTATTATTTATATAAATTTTAAAATTCTTATTTTAATATAATTAAAAGCTTTTTTACTTTATTATTATTATTTTTTTATAACTAAAAGCTTTATTAATAATAGTATTAACTATATATAAAATAATAATATAGTTTATTAACCTTTTTAATACTATATTAATTAAATTATTATATAATTAATACTAAATATATACTTACTTTTAAAAGATAGTATTATAGTTTTAAGTTAAATTAATAAAAGGCTTATACTTTAACGTTTTTTATACTTTATTTTAAATAACTATAAGTAAATTACTTTTTATTAAAGTTAAATAAAATTTTATTATAGTTATAAAATATAAAGTATTATAGTTATAAACCTTTTTATTTATATAAAAAAAGTAATTTTTATATCTATTATTATAACTAAGTAATATAATATAGTTAAAAAAAAGTTAAAATATATTAATATATAAATTCTTATATTAAATAATAAATAATAAGAAATATCTATAGTATTACTTATATAGTATTAAATACTAGTTATTAAATAGTTAAATAAATAAGCTTTATTTTTAATACTTATTTTTTATTACTTATATTATAATATTATTTAAAAAACTACTATTTATAGTCTTAATTAATACTTTAATTAATAGCTTATTTTTTAATTAAGTAGTTTAAAAATCTTAAATAATTATATTAAATTAAAAATTTAATTAAAAGTTAAATAACTTATATATACTATTAAAAAACTACTAAAATAAATATACTTTTATATAATTTAATAATAATATAAAATAAATTAATATATTTATAAGTACTATTTTATAATAAGTTAAATATAAATAGTAATACTTAAATAAAACGTTATTAAATAACTAAGTTATAATTCTTTTATTTTTAATAAGTTATAAAAGCGTTATTTTCTTTTAAATATAAATATAGTACTTTATTTTCTTTTTATACTAAGTTAATTTAAAGTAAATTTACTTTTTATTAGTATTAAAAAGGTTAAATAACTATTTAAATAGTATATAAAAAGTTTAAAAAAAATTAATAATAATAATAGTTTAATTTAATAACTTTTTAAAGCTTTTATAACTAGTACTTACCTTTTTATTAAGCTTATTTTTATTTTATTATTAACTTTTTACTATTAAATATAGTACTATATACTTTATTTTTTTAATAAATTATAAATAATATAAATACTTATTTTAATAGTTATTTACTTTATTATTATTTATATAACTATTAAAGTTTTAATTTTAACTATTTTTTTTATAATAATATATACTACTTTTATTTATTTTTATATTTATTTTTATATTTTTTTTTTTTACTTTTTATTTTTTATTTTTTTTTTTTTATTTATTTTTTTTTACTTTATTTATTTTTTTTTAATTTATTTTTTATTTATTTTATTTATTTTTATTCTTTTTTTTTTTAACTTTTTTTTTAATCTTTAATTAAATATTTTATTTATTTTTTAACTTATTTATTTTTATAACTATTTTAACTTTTATTTTAATATTAATATTTATAAAATTTTTATTATTAAATTAAATATTAATTTAACTAGTTTAAAGTCTTATTTTATTTAAGTTTATATTTATTATATTATTAAATAGCTTTTTTTAAACTACTACTTTTACTTTAATATAAATCTTAATAAAAAACGTTTATTTATCCTTTTTTATACTATTTATAAAAAATATAAAATTTTTTTTTTAAATTATAAAAATAGTAGTGTTTTAATTATATAATAATAATATAAAAATATTTAATTTAATAATAAATACTTTAATATATTTATTAAAAGTATTATAAAAAAAGAATATAATATATTAAAAATAAATAAATAATTTATTTTAAAAATATATTTTTATTTATTATTTAAAGTATTAATAATAAAAATAAAATTATTATATTTAAATTATTATAATAAATAAAAATATTAAAAATATTTATTATTACTTTTTTTTATTATAATAATTATAATTTTTACTTTTATTATTTATATTTACTTTATTATAAACTTTTTTTATTATATTTAATTATTTATATTTTATTATTAAATTACTTTATTTATATATATTAAGTACTTTTAAACTATTATATTTAATATAATATTTTATATATAAAATATTATTATTTTATAAAATAATTAATTAAACTTTATTTTATAAAAAAATAGTATATAAAGTAAATAAAATTTTAAAACTATTTTTTTAAAACTATTATATATTTTAAATATTATTATAAACTAATTAATATATATTAACTTTTTTATTATAAAAAAATAAAGTTTATAAATAAATAAATAATATTTAATTTAATAAAAAACTATTATTTTAATTTATTTTATTATTTAATAAATATAAATATTAAATAATATAGTTTTAATATAAATAATTATTATATTAATTTATATAATATAACTAATTATTTAATTTAATAATAATATATATTAATAATTAATATAATAATTAAATTAATATTTATTATTATTAAATTTAAAAATATTATTTAACTTTAGTTTTTTATATTATAAATATTAAATATATTAAAAATATATAGTTATATAAAAATATAACTATTTATTAATTCTTAATAAACTACTACTTTTAAAAAAAGTATTTTTTTATATTTATTTTTAATATTTATATAAAGATTTTATACTATTTTAACTTTCTATTATATTTATATAAAAAATTAAAAAAGTAGTATAAAAAGTAAGTATTTAATAATATATATATAGTTATTTTTTATTAACTTTTAATAAAAGTAAGTTATAATAAAAAAATAATTAAAGTTATAATATAATAATAAATAAGTTAGTATAATTATTTTTTTAAAAGTTATAAATATTATTAATAAACTATTTTATATACTTATATTAGTTTATTAATAAGCTTATATAAAATTAAATAAAGATTATTTATTTAAAAGTTTTTTATTAATAAATAAATATACTTTATTTAAAGCTTAATTATATAAATATATTATTTATATACTTTTTAAAAAAAAACTATTATTTTAATATAATTTAAACTTTTATATTAAAAACGTTTAAACTTATTTAAATATATTAAAAAAACTATATATAAACAACTAAGATTTAATAAACTAAGTAATATTTTTTAAATTATTTAAATTAAAGCTAGTATTTATTATTATTTATATATTTTATAGTTTATATAAAAAGCTATTTAAACTAATTAAATAAAATTTTTAAAATTTTTAATATATTATAATATTATTATTAAACTAATTATTAAATACTATTTAATATACTTAATAACTTAATAAAAATAACTATAAAATACTTAGTATACTTTTACTATTTAATTATTTAATAAAATTACTATTTTAAATAGTGTTTATAAAATAATACTAATAATTTATAATAAAAAGTAAAGTAGTTAACTTAATAAAGCTATTAAAAACTTTATTAAATTAAACTACTTTTTTTTTTAAACTACTATAATTACTTTTATAAATAAATTACTAGTTTATAATGTTTACTTATACTAGTTATTTAAAAACGGCTTAAATTTTTAATATATTTTATATTTAATAAGTTAATCTAGTTAAAGTATATAGCTTTATAAACACTTTAATAAAGTATAACTTAAATATTAACTAGTAAAAACTTTTTAATAAAGTTTTAAATATTTATTTTATATTAAACTATATAAAACAGAAAAAAAAGTTAAATATAGTAAAAAAGTTAAATATTAAAAACTAAGCTTTTATAATATTGTTTTTAAAGTTATTATTAAATTATAATATAAATTTATCTTTTTTTTCTTTCTTTTTACTATTAAATACTACTATAAAACTAAATATTATAAAGAAGTTAAATATTATTAAGCTTTTAAAGTTATTATTAAATTATAATATAAACTTTTTTCTTTTTTTTTATTATTAAACTTTAAGCTAATAAGCTTATTTACTTTATTAGTATATAGTAATTTTAAGTTTAAAAGTGTAGTAAATATAGTTAAATTTAATAATAAGTAAAAGGCCTTACTATAAATATAGCTTATACTTTTTTAATATAAAAAAATAATATATAGTTAAGACTATATTATACTATTAATTTAAACCTATACTAAGTTTAAGTACTATAGTTTTCTACTTTAATATATAATATCTTACTACTTAGTACTTAAGTATAGTTTACTACTACTAAATTTTAAAAAGTGGTTTAAATAGCTAGCTACTTTAGCTACTACTTATAAATACTATAATTAAGCTTAAACAAGTCTTAAAGATCTTAAAAACTAGTATTAAAGCTAGCTTTAGTATTAGTAAATAGTAGTAAGGCGTTGTTTACTTAATATACTTAAAAACAAAGTAAAGAATATAAATAAGTAATTAAATAATTAGCTTTAACTATTTTTTTCTTTTTTTTTTATATATTTTTTTAGTTACTCTTCTTTTTTTTTATATCTTTATTCTTTCTTTTTTTTAACTATTTTTCTTTTTTTTTTATAAAAATTTTTTTACTATTTTTTTTTTATTTTTTTATTTAATCTACTTTCCTTTCTTTCTTTACCTTCCTTTAACTATACTTTTAAAGTAAAGTATAAAAAAGAGTAAGTATAAAGTATATACTACAACTAATATTATAATATTTATACTTAAAATAAAGAGTAAATTAAATTAAGGCTTTACTTTAACACCCTTTACTTTAAAAGGTATAAGTAAATAAGACGTAGCTATTAAAAAGATAAATAAATAATAAGAAATAAAATAAATAAAATTAACTATATAGGTTTTATATATAATGCTTATAAGTACGTCTTTCTTTATCTTTATTTACTAGTAAGCTGTTTATAAAGTATAGTATAGAAGAAGGGACTATTAACTAATTAGTTAATAGTTTCTTTTTATACTATTTTATATATTATAATAGTTGTTAGTAGTGTATATAGTTATATATATATAGTAGGTAGTTTTATACTTACTATATAAAACTTTACTATATTTATTACTTTAAAGTTTAGTTTAATAAAAAAAAAATATAAGTTAATACTTAATTACTTTATAGTAATAATAAATTAATTAAGTAATAGTTTATAAGAAAAAGAAAAAGAAATTTTAGTATAAATTTTTTTTAAAAAAATTTATATTAGTATAAACTTTTAACTATATTAATAAGCTTAACTTATTAATAATACTTTTATAAGTTATTAAAACTATACTATATATAGTCTTATAAGCTTATATAATCTTAATATTTAAGTTATTAATTAAATAAGTTATTAACCTTTTATATTAATATCTTAGTAAAAGAATAATTAAAGAAAGTTATAAATTTTATAAAAACTCTTAGTTTTTAATAAAAAAGAAGAATAAAAAAGTATAGTTAATAAATAATATAGTTAAGTATAATTAGTATATAGTATATAATATATTTACTACTTTAATAATAAAGACCTTTTTAAAATATAATTAAATTAAGCTTATTAAAAAAAGTAAATATATAACTATATTTTTAACTTTAATTAGGTTATTTAAAATATATACTCTTTTATAAAAAAGTACTAACTTAATAGCTTAATTTTAATATATTATAGTTTAATTACTATATAAGCTTATATTTAATTAAGTATTACTCTTCTTTAATAATATTATAATTAAAAGCCTTATAACTATTTATAATAATAAAAAAATATTATTAAAAGTTAAGTACTATATTTTTAAGTATCTTTAAAATATAAACCTTCTTCTTATAAATTATAAGCTAGCTAATAAGTACAAAACTACCTACTATATATACTACTAACAACTATTATAGTATATAAAATAGTATAAAAAAAGACTATTAACTAATTAGTTAATAGTTCCTCCTTCTATACTATACTCTATAAACAGCTTACTAGTAAGTAAGAATAAAGAAAGACGTACTTATAAGTATTATATATAAAACTTGTATAGCTAATTTTATTTATTAAATTTCTTACTATTTATTTATCTTTCTAGTAGCTACGTCTTATTTACTTATATCTTTTTAAAGTAAAGAGTGTTAAGATAAAGCTTTAACTTAATTTACTCTTTATTTTAAGTATAAGTACTATAATATTAGTTGTAATATATACTTTATACTTACTCTTTTTTATACTTTACTTTAAAAGTATAGTTAAAGAAAGGTAAAAAAAGAAAAGAAAGTAGATTAAATAAAGAAAATTAAAGAAAAATAGTAAAAAAAAATATTATTTTATAAAAAAAGAATAAAAATAGTTAAAATAAAAAAAAGAATAAAGATATAAAAAAAGAAAAAGAGTAATTAAAAAAATATAAAAAAGAAAAAAAAAAAAAATAAAGCTAATTATTTAATTACTTATTTATATTCTTTACTTTATTCTTAAGTATATTAAGTAAACAACGCCTTACTACTATTTATTAATACTAAAGCTAGCTTTATAACTAGTTTTTAAGGTTTTTAAAACTTATTTAAGCTTTATTATAATATTTATAAGTAGTAGTTAAAATAGTTAGCTATCTAGACTATCTTTTAAAATATAGTAATAGTAGGCTATAGTTAAGAGCTAAGTAGTAAAGTCTTATATATTAAAGTAAAAAGCTATAATATTTAAACTTAGTATAAGTTTAAGTTAATAGTATAATATAGTTTTAACTATACTTTATCTTTTTATACTAAAGAAGTATAAGCTATATTTATAATAAGTTCTTTTACTTATTATTAAATTTAATAGTGTTTATAACACTTTTAAACTTAAGATTACTATATACTAATAAAGTAGTCTAGCTTATTAACTTAAAATTTAATAAAAAAAAAATAGTTTATATTATAATTTAGTAATAACTTTAAAGATTTAATAGTATTTAACTTTTTTATAATATTTAGTTTTATAATAGTATTTAATAGTAAAAAAAAAAAAAAAAAAGTTAAGTTTATATTATAATTTAATAATAACTTTAAAGATAATATTATAAAAGTTTAGTTTTTAATATTTAACTTTTTTATAATATTTTACTTCTTTTTCTTCTTTATATAGTCTAGTATAAAGTAAATACTTAAAACTTTATTAAAAAGTTTTTACTAGTTAATATTTAAGTTATACTTTATTAAAACGTTTATAAAGCTATATACTTTAACTAAGTTAACTTATTAAATATAAAATATATTAAGAATTTAAACTACTTTTAAATAACTAATATAAATAAACGTTATAAACTAGTAATTTACTTATAAAAGTAGTTATAATAGTTTAAAAAAAAGAATAATTTAATTTAATAAAGTTTTTAATAGCTTTATTAAATTAACTACTTTATTTTTTATTATAAACTATTAATACTATTTTATAAATACTATTTAAAGTAGTAGTTTTAATAAATAATTAAGTAATAAAAGTAAATTAAGTATTTTATAGTTATTTTTATTAAGTTATTAAGTATATTAAATAGTATTTAATAACTAGTTTAATAATAATAATATAGTATATTAAAAATTTTAATAACTTTATTTAATTAATTTAAATAACTTTTTATATAAACTATAAAGTATATAAATAATAGTAAATATTAACTTTAATTTAAATAATTTAAAAAATATTACTTAATTTACTAAATTTTAGTTATTTATATATAGTCTTTTTAATATATTTAAATAAGTTTAAACGTTTTTAATATAAAAGTTTAAATTATATTAAAATAATAGTTTTTTTTTTAAAAAGTATGTAAATAATATATTTATATAATTAAGCTTTAAATAAAATATATTTATTTATTAATAAAAGACTTTTAAATAAGTAGTTTTTATTTAATTTTATATAAGCTTATTAATAAATTAATATAAGTATATAAAGTAGTTTATTAATAATATTTATAACTTTTAAAAAAATAATTATACTAATTTATTTATTATTATATTATAGCTTTAATTATTTTTTTATTAAACTTAACTTACTTTTATTAAAAGCTAGTAAAAAATAATTATATATATATTATTAAATAGTTACTTTTTATATTACTTTTTTAAGTTTTTATATAAATATAATAAAAAGTTAAAATAGTATAAAATTTTTATATAAGTATTAAAAATAAATATAAAAAAATACTTTTTTTAAAAGTAATAGTTTCTTAAAAATTAATAAATAATTATATTTTTATATAATTATATACTTTTTAATATATTTAATATTTATAATATAAAAAACTAAAGTTAAATAATATTTTTAAATTTAATAATAATAAATATTAATTTAATTATTATATTAGTTATTAGTATATATTATTATTAAATTAAATAATTAATTATATTATATAAACTAATATAATAATTATTTATATTAAAATAATAGTTTTTTATTATATTAAATATTATTTATAAACTTTATTTTTTTTATAATAAAAAATTAATATATATTAATTAACTTATAATAATATTTAAAATATATAATAATTTTAAAAAAATAGTTTTAAAGTTTTATTTACTTTATATATTATTTTTTTATAAAATAAAATTTAATTAATTATTTTATAAAATAATAATACTTTATATATAAAATATTATATTAAATATAATAGTTTAAAAGTACTTAATATATATAAATAAAGTAATTTAATAATAAAGTATAAATAATTAAATATAATAAAAAAGCTTATAATAAAGTAAATATAAATAATAAAGTAAAAGTAATAATTATTATAATAAAAAAATAATAATAATAAATATTTTTAATATTTTTATTTATTATAATAATTTAATAAATAAAAATATATTAATTTTATTTTTATTATTAATACTTTAAATAATAAATAGTTTTTTAATAAATAAAAATATATTTTTAAAATAAACTATTTATTTATTTTTAATATATTATATTCTTTTTTTATAATACTTTTAATAAGTATATTAAAGTATTTATTATTAAATTAAACACTTTTATATTATTATTATATAATTAAAGTACTATTATTTTTATAACTTAAAAAAAGAATTCTTTATATTTTTTTATAAATAGTATAAAAAAGAGTAAGTAAATATTCTTTATTAAAATTTATATTAAAGTAAAAGTAGTAGTTTAAAAAAAGTTATTTAATAATATAATAAATATAAACTTAAATAAAATAAGGCTTTAAACTAATTAAATTATTATTTAATTTAATAACAAAAATTTTATAAATATTAATATTAAAATAAAAGTTAAAATAGTTATAAAAGTAAATAAGTTAAAAAATAAATAAAATATTTAATAAAAAAATAAAAAAATAAAAAAAAGTATAAAAGTAAGTAAAAGTAGTATATATTATTATAAAAAAAATAATTAAAATTAAAACTTTAATAGTTATATAAATAATAATAAAGTAAATAACTATTAAAATAAGTATTTATATTACTTATAACTAATTAAAAAAAGTAAAGTATATAATATTATATTTAATAATAAAAAGTTAGTATTAAAATAAAAATAAACTTAATAAAAAGTAAATATTAGTTATAAAAGCTTTAAAAAGTTGTTAAATTAAGTTATTATTATTATTAATTTTTTTAAAACTTTTTATATACTATTTAAATAGTTATTTAACTTTTTTAATATTAATAAAAAGTAAATTTACTTTAAACTTATTTAATATAAAAAAATAAAGTATTATATTTATATTTAAAAAAAATAACGTTTTTATAACTTATTAAATATAAAAAAATTATAATTTAGTTATTTAATAATATTTTATTTAAATATTATTATTTATACTTAACTTATTATAGTAGTATTTATAAGTGTATTAATTTGTTTTATATTATTATTAAATTATATAAAAGTGTATTTATTTTAGTAGTTTTTTAATAGTATATATAAACTATTTAATCTTTAATTAAATCTTTAATTTAATATAACTATTTAAAAATTTTAAACTATTTAGTTAAAAAATAAGCTATTAATTAAAGTGTTAATTAAAATTATAAATAGTAGTTTTTTAAATAATATTATAATATAAGTAATAAAAAATAAGTATTAAAAGTAAAGCTTGTTTATTTAACTATTTAATAATTAATATTTAATACTATATAAATAGTACTATATATACTTTTTATTATTTATTATTTAATATAAAAATTTATATATTAATATATTTTAACTTTTTTTTAACTATATTATATTATTTAATTATAATATATAAAAATTACTTTTTTTATATAAATAAAAAGGTATATAACTATAAAAAATTTATATTTTATAATTATAATAAAATTTTATTTAACTTTAATAAAAAGTAATTTATTTATAGTTATTTAAAGTAAAGTATAAAAAACGTTAAAGTATAAGCTTTTTATTAATTTAACTTAAAACTATAATACTATTTTTTAAAAGTAAGTATATATTTAATATTAATTATATAGTAATTTAATTAATATAATATTAAAAAGGTTAATAAGTTATATTATTATTTTATATATAACTAATACTATTATTAATAAAGCTTTTAATTATAAAAAAAATAATAATAAAAAAGTAAAAAAGCCTTTAATTATATTAAAATAAGAATTTTAAAATTTATATAAATAATAAATAGTTTATACTATTATAAAAAAATTTAATTTATATTATTATTATTAATAAAACTTTTATTATTAAAATACTAATTTATAATATAATTATTATTATTTTAAATTTTATTAATAAGTTATAATTAGTTTATAATTATTAAATTATAAATATTTAACTTTTAAATTTTTATAGTATTTTATTTAAATTTTTTAAGTTATTAATTAATAAATATACTTAATAAAAAAACTCTATTTAAATATATAAGTATATATATATTATTATTATAAACTATATTTATATAAAAAAAGCTTTATTATTTATATTTTAACTTATATTTAACTAACTTATTAATTTCTTTTTATTATTTTAAATAAGTATTATATTATTTTAAACTATTAATTAATTTAACTATTATATTTTATTAATATTTATAAAGTATTTTAATTTAATAAGTTTTTTTTAAAACTTATTAACTATAATAGTAGCTTTTTTTTAGTTTATTAAAAAATATTATAATATTTTAGTTTTTTTTTAAAAAAGTTTTTTAAAAAATATATTTACTTTTTAATTAAATACTTATTAAATAAAAATAAAAATATTAATAAAAAGTAAAGCTTTTATATTATAAAAAAGAAAAAATAATATTTAACTATAAAATTAATATATTATTATTTAATTTATTAAAAGTGTTATTAAAAAGTACTTTATTTAGTTTTTTATTTTTTTAAAAGTTAGTTTAATAAGTGTTTTAATAAGTAAAAAGTACTTTTTTTTAATAAAGTTATTTATTTATAAATTATATATAAATATTAAAATATATACTACTTTTAAATTATTATAAACTTTTTTAAAGTTACTTTTAAATTTAAATTCTTTATTTATTATAATAATAATTAATAAGCTATAGTTAATTATTATATAGTTTTATAAAAACTTAAAAATAGTTTTAACTTTAATATTAAAAATAACTATAACTTTAATATATTTTATAAAAGTATACTAAGCTTTAATAATATAATATTTACTATTATATAATAGTATATATATAATATTTAAATAATTTTTTTAAAATAAAATAATTAATAGTTAGTAAGTTATAATTAAGTTAACTAATTAATAAAGCTTTTATTTTAAATAATTTAAATAAATTAAAACTACTTTTTTTATATAATTATATATTTTATACTATTAATACTTTTTATTAAGTATTATATATAATAGTTTAATTTTTTAATATTTAATTATAATATAGTATTTTTATATAAAGTATACTTAGTTATTAAAGTTATAAATTACTTTTAAAAAATAACTTAAATTTTTAATATTTTTATATTATAAAATATTTATTTAATAAAAGTAAAATTATATTTAATATAAAAGCTTTCTTTTTTTTATATTTAAAATATTAAAAAAAAAGTAGTTTTTAATAAAATTAAAAATATTCTTATAATAGTTGTTTAAGTTTTAAGTTTAAAATATTATTAAGTAATTATATAAAAGTTTATTATTAATTAATACTTTTTAAGTATTAATATATATATTAATAAACTTATTAAAATTATTTTTTATAGCTTTAAACTTATTTTTATTAGTTTTTAAATAATATAAAAGTATATTAATAAGTATATTCTTTATATTAAAAATATACTTAATAGTAAAATTAAAATTTTAAACTTAAACTATTTATTATATAAGTAATACTTTAAAAAGTTTATTAATAGCTTTATTTAACTAATTTATTAAAACTTATAAGTTAGTTTTAATTTAAAATTATATATTATAAATGTAATTATATAGTTTTTTTAAAGTAGTAACTAGTTTTTTATATTCTTTTTTTATAGTATTATTAACTATTACTTTTATTTTTTATAATTTTAATTTATATTATATAAAACGTTTTTTTTTATTAATTTTTTATAAAAGTACTACTTTTTATTTTAAAATACTTATATTAATTATAAGTATTACTAATTTTTTTTTTTAAAGTAGTTAATTATAATTAAAATAAAAGTAGTAAAAAGCTGTTTTTTTAATAAGTTAATAATTAATTCTTTTATATTTCTTTACTACTAGTAAACGCTTTTTTATAAAAGAATATAAAAAAAAGTAGTTATTATAACATTATTTTATACTTAAGTTTTATAAAATATAAAAATACTAAAAAAGTTATAAAAGTTTTTTAAATTAATTAGTTAAAGCTATTTAATAATTTTAATAATTTTAAACTTTTTAAGTATATAGTTAAACTTATTATATATATATTTAATAATAATAGTTATAAATTAGTGCTATTATAATTTTTTAGTTATAATTATAGTATTAACTAGCTTATAACTTATAAAAACAAGATTTATATTTTAAAGATACTTTAAAATATAGTATTAAACTTTTAATAAGATTTTTTTATTATTATAAATAGTTATAAGGCCTTTAATTATAATATTATTAAAAAAAGATAATACTTAATTAAGTATAAGCTTATATAATAGTTAAACTATAATATATTAAAATTAAGCTATTAAGTTAGTACTTTTTTATAAAAAAGTATATATTTTAAATAGTTTAATTAAAGTTAAAAATATAGTTATATTTTTACTTTTTTTAATAAGTTTAATTTAATTATACTTTAAAAAAAAATTAAATAAAAAAATCTTTTTATATATTTTAAATTCTTTTAAAAAGGTCTTTATTATTAAAAAAGTAAATATATTATATACTATATACTAATTATACTTAACTATATTATTTATTAACTATACTTTTTTATTTTTTTTTTTATTAAAAACTAAAAGTTTTTATAAAATTTATAACCTTTTTTAATTATCTTCTTACTAAGACATTAATATAAAAAGTTAATAACTTATTTAACTAATAAATAAGATATTAAAATTATATAAGCTTAAATAGCTATATATAGTATAGTTTTAATAATATATAAAAGTACTACTAATAAATTAAGCTTATTAATATAATTAAAAGTTTATACTAATATAAATTTCTTATTAAAAAAAATTTATATTAAAATTTCCTTTTTTTCTTTTATAAACTATTATTTAATTAATTAATTATTATTATAAACTAATTAAGTATTAGTTTATACTTTTATTTTATTAAACTAAACTTTAAAATAATAAATATAGTAAAGTTTTATATAGTAAATTAAAAGTTTTTTTAAGCTTCTTTTTATTTTTTTACTTTTTAATTTATACTTTATTTAAAAGTAAAGGTATTAAATATAATATTATTTAATAGTTAAACCTTTAAACCTTTCTTTTTATATAAAGTATTATTATAATAAATTTATTATAAAAATTAATAAAATTTAGTATTTTTTAATAAAGAAAGGTTAATAAAATAAATAAGCTTTAATATTAACTATAAGTAATTTTTATAAATAATACTTAAAAACTTATTCTTTAAATTTAATAATAGTATTAAAATAAGTATTAATATAATAAGTAGTTTTAAGTACTTACTATAGTTTAGTTTAAAGTATTAATATATACTTTTAACTAATTTATTAATTTTATAAAGTTGTTTATATTAATAATAAAATAAATATTACTAACTATTATATTAATAAATATTTTTTTAATAATAATATTATATAAAAAGTATAGTTTTATATTAAGAATATATAGTATTTTTAATAATAAGTTTTTACTAGTTATTTTATTAAGTATAATATATAAGTAAATTAGTAGTTTATACTTTTTTAGTTATAAAGTAGTTATAAATTTATTAATAAATTAAATACTTATATTATAAATACTAATAAAAAAAGCCTTAGTTTTAAATAATAAAATATTAAGTTTTTTAATAAAATAGTAAAAAATTAAAATAATTTATAATTTAATATTAATAAAAGTAAATTATAAACTTTTTTAAAAAAGGTCTTTATAAATTTATATATATATTTTTAAAAGGCTAGCTACTTTAGTAAGTATAAAATTTATTTAAAAGCTAGTTATTAAATAAGACTATAATATAAAATATATTTTTTAATTATTTAAAGGTTTTAAAACTTAGAAAGGTTTATTTATTATAACTATATAAAATATTGTTTAAATAAGATTAAAAGCTTTATTTATAATTATTAACATTTTACTATTAATATAAACTATTTTTATACTAAGTATTATAAAGTTTTAAATATTAAATATAACTTATACTATATATACTAAACTAAGTTATAAAAGCTAGTATAAAGTAATCTTAATATATAAATTAAAAGTTTTTTTAAAAAGTTAACTTTTAATATTTAAAAGTAGTTTAGTATTTTTTTAAAAAAAAACTTAAGTAGTTAGTTAATAAAGTAATAAGTTAAAGTTAAATAAAACAATATTAATAAATTTTTATACTTTTTATATATTTATAACTAGTATATAAAATATATATTATTATTAACTTATTTATACTTTTTAACTAATATAAAAGTAATAAATAAGTTATAAGCCTTATTTATTAATTTTATTAAAAAAAGTTAATTAATAAATATAAAATTATTATTTTTAATAAGCTTAACTATATTAATATTTAAGTTAAAGTTAAAAAGTAGTTTGTTTAATAATATAATTAAGCTATTAGTATTATTTAAAAATAAAAATTACTATTTTATTTTTACTATTTCTTTTTATAACTATATTTACTATATTTTTTTAATATTAAAAAGATTATAATATTTTATTAAATAGCTTTTAATTAAATTTTTTATTTATTCTTTATTATAAAAGTGTTTTATTAATATATAAAATAGCTTATACTTTTTTATTAACTTTATAAAAAAACACTTTATTTTTATATTATAGTATATAAGTTTAACTTAATAGTTTTTATAAGATTTAGTATATTTTATTACTAAATAGTCTTTACTATTATAGTAAAAGTAGTAAAGGCGTTTTTATAGTACTTATTAAGTAAATATTCTAAAAATAGTATTATTATTTACTTATAAGACTTTTTTAATATTAGTTATAAGTAATAGTTACTAAATTACTTTAATATTATATAGGTTTTAAATTAAAAGTATAAAAAAATTATATTTTTTTAAGTATTTTATTACTATATAGTTTTAGTTAATAGTAAAGTTTACTATATTCTTAGTAATTAACTTAAACGTGTTTTTTATTTAAATAACTTATAATTATAGTATAGTTAAGACAACTAAAATAAATATAATAAAAAATAGTAAAGTATACTAATAAGAAGGTGCTTTAATTTATTAAGTAAAAGGTAGAACTTAAAAGAACCTATAAAACCTTTAATAATAATAATTATTTATTAAATAAACGTTATTTTTAAAGTATTTAATAATTTAAGTATAAAATTCTTAAAAAAGTATAGTTTAAAAGTCTTAGTATAAATAGTTTATTTAAAGTAATAACTAACGTATAACTATAAAAGGAAGGCTATAGTATAGTACTATTAACTAATTATTTAATATAAAATAATAGTTTAACTATTTTATATTTATATAAAGCTTAACTAATTTATAGAGTAAAATTTAAAAGTTTTTATTATAAATAGTATAAAACTATATTAAAACCTAAGCTTAAAAAATATAGTACTATTTCTTATTTTAAATACTATAGTTTTATTTTATAGCTTCTTTTAAACTTATAAACTTTTATTTTTACTTTATAGTTAAAGCTATCTTTACTAGTTCTTTTTTAAAGCTTATTTTATTAATTATATAATATATTAATAGTTAATAAACTTTATCTTTATTTAAAAGCAACGCTGCTTATACTAAAGCCTTATAGTAATAAAGAAAGCGTGTAATATTATTACTATTAAAGGTAAGTGTTATAAAAGTTTTAAAATAAAAAAAGGCTTAACCTTAAAATTATAGTGTTCTTTTAAGTGTAAAGTGTATTAACGTATTTATAAAAGCACCTACTAATAATAGCGCTTTAAAAGTTAAAAAAGCTATATTAATAAAATAAGTATTTATCTTAATAGTTTTATATATTATATATAGAATATAAAATCTTAATTCTAAGCTACTTACTTAATTACTTATTAGTCTTTTTAATAAAAAGAAAGAAATTTTTTAAAATTTAATAAATAAAATACTTAACAATTAATTTTTATATAAGAAAATAAATAACTATTATTTATAAGAAAAAAAAGAAACTATAACTTTTCTTACTTAAGAAATTAGTATATTTAGTTTTTATAAAAGTATACTAATTCTCTAGCTACTTAAGTTATACTATAAAGTAATAAAGCTTTTTACTACTTTTTAACTTAGCCTTTTTTTTATTATTAATTTAAGCTTTTTTATACTATGTTTTATAAGTATATTTAGCCTTACTACTACTACTTTTACTTTAATAACTTATATATAAGTCCTTTTAAAGTAAGTAGTAACTAAAAGTTGTTATATTATATTAGTTTTACTAATAGCTATTTACTAACTTACTATTAAATTTATTTTTATTTATTTTTAAAATACTATTACTAAATTAGTATTTATTAATACTTTTATAATTAAAATAAAGGTTTAAAAAGGAGTATTTTATAGTACTTTAATATTTAATCTTAACTATTATTATAAAGTTGCTTCTAGTATTTTTTAAATCTTATATTAGTATTATTAAAATAGTGTTTAACCTTTACTAATTAGTTATTTATTTATAAAACTAATATTTATTTACTACTACTTTTTTTATAATACTAAATATAGTAATATATATACTAGCTACTTTTAAGTAAATAAAAGAAACACCTTTTTCTTTTATTAATAAAAGTACGTTTATTCTTTACTAGTATAGTTATATAAAAAGCTATACAAGCTACCTATTAAGGCCTTATTTAACTATTAATTTATATATTATAAGTTAAAGTTAGCTTTATACTAACTCTTATTACTTTATAGTTAGGCCGTTTTTATATAATTAGTTAATAGTAGCTATTTACTATAACTAATTATAATAATATATATTTAGTTATATAATATAGTAGCTAATAATATATCTTTAAAAGCTATTATAAGTAGCTCTTTTTATAAGACTTCTTTTATATTAAATTTATATTTTAGTATTTAGTTTTTATCTTTTATAACTTTATAATTTAAAACTATTAAAACATAAGTAAAGTAGTAGTCTTACCCTTTTTTTTACTTATTAAAAGTATAAATAAGAATTAAAAACTTATTTTAAGAATTACTTATAGTATAGTTATTAATTAATTACTTTTTATATTTTTAATTAAAAAAGGTTATTATAAAAGTTTAAATAAACAAAGTAATAGTATCTTATAAGTATTATAACTATTTTAAGTAAAACCTAAGTAACTAGTTTTACAACTAGTATATTTTAAGTCCTACTCTTATTACTAGTAAGTATAAAACTACTTACTATATATATATATATAACTATATATATTACTAATAACTATTATAGTATATAAAATAGTATAAAAAAGGACTATTAACTAATTAGTTAATAGTTCCTCCTTTTATACTACACTTTATAAACAGCTTACTAGTAGGTAAAGACAAAAAAAGACGTACTTGTAAGCGTTATACGTAAAACTTATATAGCTAATTCTATCTATTAAATTCCTTACTATCTATCTATCTTTCTAGTAACTACGTCTTGTCTACTTATACCTTTTTAAAGTAGAGGGTGTTAAGGTAAAGCCTTAACCTAATTTGCTCTCTATTTTAAGTACGGATACTATAACGTTAGTTGTGGTACGTACTTTTATACTTATTAGTACTATAATTACGGCTAAAAAATTATAATAATACTAGCTTATAGTTATTATTATTAAATATATATATAATAGGTTTAACTATATATTTAAAAAGTTTAAATTTATTAAAAATATTAAATAGCCTTAATTAATTAATTTAAAAGACCTTTATAAGTTTTTTAGTATTTTTATATTTTATAAAACTTAGGTATAAAATAAAGCTATAGTAGCCGCCTTTTTTTATATTTTTTTATAAAAAAGCACTTATTAGTAGTAAAGAAATATAAAAAAGTTAGCCTTTAACTTATTAAAAGATTAGCTTTTTTACTTCTTTTATTTTAATAATAATTAATTACTTTAAAAAAAGTAAATTAATAATACTTATAATTAATATAAGTATTTTAAAATAAAAAGTAGTACTTTTATAAAAAATTAATAAAAAAAGACGTTTTATATAATTTAAATTAAAATAGTAAGATATAAAAGTAGTAGTTAATAATACTATATAGAAAGAATATAAAGAACTAGTTTCTACTTTAAAAAAACTTTATAACTATATTTATAATATATATTTTTAAATTAAAATAAACCTTTAAGTTTTAATAAATTAGTTAAATAAAGCTATTAATAAAGTTTTAAAAGTACTACTTATATAATAAGTAGTATAAGTCTAAAATTTTAATTTTACTATTAAGTATATTTTTAGTATTAAGAATATACTTATTAATACACTTTTATATTGTTTAAAAACTAATAAAAATAAGTTAAAAGTTATAAAAGACAATTTTAATAAGTTTATTAATATATATATTAATATTTAAAAGGTGTTAATTAATAATAAACCTTTATTTAACTATTTAATAATACTTTAAACTTAAAACTTAAATAATTATTATAAAAATATTCTTAATTTTATTAAAGACTACCTTCTTTTACTTAAGATCTTAAGTATAAAGAAAAGAAAGCTTTTGTATTAAGTATAATTTTACTTTTATTAAATAGGTATTTTATAGTATAAAAATATTAAGAATTTAAACTGCCTTTTAAAGGTAATTTATAACGTTAACAACTAAACACGCCTTATATAAAAATGTTATATTATAACTAAATATTAAAGGATTAAGCTATTATATATAGTATTTTATAAAAAGTATTAATAGTATAAAATATATAATTATATAAAAAAGGTAGTCTTAACTTACTTTAATTACTTAAAATAAAAGCCTTATTAGCTAGTTAACTTAGAGTTATAGCCTAATAGCTACTAGTTACTTTATTTTAAAAAATCTATTTAAACGTTATATATATACTACTATATAATAATAAGTATGTTAGTATATAAGTAGGGACTAGACGAATTCGTTAAAGGAAGAGGACACGTAATACGTAGTGTAACTAGTAAGGGCCCCTTATAAGTCTAGCAAGACTAAAATAAGGCTCTACTATACTAAAGTCTTTACGTCTACTTAATTAGACTGTCCTATAGACGTAGACTTAAACAATAAGAAGAAGTATTACTAATAGACTATTATACACCTTCTATAGGTACTACCTATTAACGTACAAGGTTATATATAGCTTTATAAACGTATTTTAATATTTATTTTAGCCGGCTAACTAATAAAGTACTATATTATTAAGGTTAAGTATACTTTTATAAGATATATTAAAGCTATAACTATTCTTAATACTAAAGCTAAAACTACTTTAAGTTTTTATAAAACTATATAATAACTAACTATAGCCTACTAGTTATTATTATAGTAAATAAAGAATTTAAATTTAAGGATAACTTTAAAAAAGTTTATAATAACTTAAAAGTAGTATATATTTTAACGTTTATATATAATTTATAAGTAAATAGCCTAATTAAAAAAGAGTACTTCTTACTTATAAAAATACTTATTAAGTTAACTTTTAAAAGAATAAAAAACTAAATAAGGTACTTTTTTATAACGCTTTTAGTAAATTAGATAATAATACGTTAGTTTTATAACTAAATACTATTTTTCCTTTTTTATAGTATAAAAGCTTTACTCTTTATTAACGTTAACGTTTTTACTTAGTAAGTACTTAACTAAAAGGTAAGTATATCTTTTAAAAAGCTCTTTTAAAAAAGAATTAAAATATTATAATATCTTTTAATAAACTATAAAAAAGTAACTATTATAGTTTATAAGTTTTAAAAAAAGCTAGCTAAATTAAGGAACTATATAAACATTAATAAGATATAATAGTTAGATTAGTTAATAGCTTAAAGTAATATAGTACTTATTTAAAATAATAGAAAGAAAATTAATAAGTTTGTTAAAAGTAAATTAAAGTATAAATAGTAAGGCTTATTTTATAAAAATACTACTTATAATAATAATATATATATATTTATATATTTAAATAAAGTCTTTTTACTAAGTATATTTACTAATTAATAATTTATTAAAAATATATAATTATATAAGGTATTACTAATTATATATTCGTATTAAAGTTTTTAGTACACACACACACCTAGATTAAAATAGCGGATTACGTCTATATAAGGACGGTCCTTTTCCCTTTTATTTAGTTTATTATTAAGTATCTAAAAAATACACTTATTTTCTCTTACTATAGGCCTTACCTATTTAACTATTTAGATTACTATACGTAGCTTACCTTTACGCCTTCTATAAAGACGTATTTCTTATATAGTAGTAACTCTTTACTATATACTACTTTTACTTAATTTTTACTTATTTTCTTTACTTTTTTTCTTTCTTTTTTTTTTAAAGAAAAGAAAACCTTAATTACTAATTAACTACTTAGTCCTTTTTATTCAATTTTTTAAAGAATTAAAGAAGTTTATACTTATTAAAAATATCTTTATTTTTTTACCTTTTTTTTATAATAAAATCTTTTTACTTACCTTCTTCTTTTTCTTTTTACTTTATAAATAACTCTTTAATTAGTATAAAAGCTATGCTATTTAAATCTCCTTCTTTCCCTTTATATAATAGTATTTTTAACGATTTTTTTAGTAGATTTTTAGTAGTATATTAAAATTAATATTAAATTCTTACTTTTTTTTAATTTATAAAAAATAGTAAAGGTTAAATTTAACTTAAAAAATTACTTAAAAAAGAAATAAAACTATATAACTTAGTTAGTACGCTTTTAAGCTAGCCTAAATATTATAAACTTAAAAAAGGCTTTAATCTATAACTATTTAAATGCTTATTTTAAAAGGACGAATAAAGCTATTATAAACTACTTTAAAGAAAAGAATACTAAAAAAAGGATTTAGTATAACTAAAAGGCTTTAGCTTATATAAGAAACTATATATTAAATAGTTTTTTTTACTAGCTATTTAACGTTATTAGTACTTTTATAGCTTAAAAGATACTAAAGAATCTTTATTATAAAAAAGGGTTTAATACTAACTATATAATTATTAAGTTTTTAATAATTTAATATATAAGACTAAAAAGAGTGCTTAAAAATTTGTTAAAAAGGTTTAATACCTATTTAATAAAATAAATATAAAAAAGCTAATACTACTTACTACTTTTTTAACTAGTTTTATTTTTTATAAGCTTAACTATATAAGAGTATTTATAAGGTTAGTACTATACGCCACTATAACTAGGTAGAAAATAACATTAACTTTATAATAACTAAATCGTATACGTATAAGTGTGTAAAGACAAGAATAAACTCTTATCCCTTTTATTAAAGAGGGGTATAATAGTACTATATAAATATAAGAGATGTTTATTAGTCTACTTATTCTAGCTAATTATAAAGAGTACTTAAAGACCCTTTAAGGCCTACTCTTAGTATCTTAGAACAGCTTACTACTATTTTATCTTTTAACTAATTATAATAGAATATTAGCTAATTAAATACTTAACTAATTATAAAAAGACCTTATAAAGACCTTAGATAGTTTATATATAGTGCTTTAACTACGCTTAGTTATATAGTGTTTATAAGTAATTCTTATTAAAACTATAATAATTATTTCCTTCCTTTTTTAAAGTTGCTTTTAACTTTTACTAATAATAAAGTAATTAAGAGAAAAACTTAATAGAATAAAAGTATTTTAGTACTTATAAAATAGTTATTATATTATACTATTTATATTTATATATAGTAATAGCCTTTATTATATTAATATATTTAGTAAGGTTTATTAATACTAATAGTACTACTAAGAACTTTTTAAGCTTTATTTAAAGGCTATAAAGAGCTAGCTTATATAATAAAGCCTATTATTAGTATATATTAAATATAGTAAATTTATTCTTACTTTATTTATAGTAAAATTTACTTTATTATATAAATATTATAAGTTTACTTTTACTTACTTATAAAGTAAATTTTATTATATTATATAAATAGTACGTACTTTTTACTTTTTATATTATTAAAATTTATTATAATAAGTAGTACTTTTAAAAGAAGAAGTAAAGATTATAAGGCTACTATTAAATTATAATAATATTAATAGCCTACTAGGCTATTAAATAGTTTAAAAACTACTCTTTTATTAAAAATAGCTACTTATTTAACCTTTTATTTAAAATATAAACCCTTTTTAAATACTTTGAAAAGACCTTTATACTTTAAAGCCTTATTACTACTAAGAGTAAGGATAAGACTATTATAAAGCCTATACACGTATAAGAATTAAAGCTAGCCTTTACACCTTAATATTTACTTTTTACTAGTGCTTTAACGCTTATACTAAGTACTAAATAAACTGTTTTTACCTTTATACTAAGTAATATACTATAAAAAATTCCTTAGTTACTATATAGTATAGCTACGTTAGTAGTACTAAAGGTGTTGCCTCTTTTTATTTTACTTACTATTATTAAAGCTTAAAGGCTAATAACGCCTATATCTATTTAGCTATTATTTATACCTTAAACGTCTAATCTGTTAAGGTAGACGCTCTTAACAAGCTTTTTAGTAGGCCCTTTACCTTTCTTTAATAGGTTTAACACTAGCGTTTAAAGCCTATTATATATACTAAATAATTCGCCTTTAAGGCATATTATTAACGTTAAGGACTTTAAAAGTAAGTTAAGTCTAGCTCTTAACCCTCTTTAAGCTCTTATAATAGCCTTAATAACGCCTTTATTTATTTCTTTATTTAGGTAGAGTAAGGACTTAAAGTACTCGTAACCTTTTAATAATAAACTTGTATATCTAAGCTATCTTAACGCCTAGGTAAAGAAGCTAGTAGATAAGCTGTTTAAGTTGCCTTTTTTAGTATAGTACTTTAGCTTTTAAAAAGGTAGTAGCTATATAAACAAGTAGTATACTAATATGTATTATATATTAGTAGGTGTCTTATTTATTATTTACTAGCCTAATTATACTAATAAGATAGTTTTTTATATTAATAATAAACTATTTAGTTAACTTTAGTAAGTAGGCCTTAGTTATAACTTATTTAAAAAACTAAGAAATCTTTTAAAGAGAAAGCTTTTACTATTACTATTAAATAATTTAAAAAACTGTTTAAAGTCTAGCCTTTATAACTATAAACTACTATATAAACTATAAGGCTACTACTTATAAGTACTATATATTATTAAGTAAGCAAGGCTATAATTACCTTTTATACCTTAAGCCTAGTACTAGCTACTTTACTACTATCTTATACTTATAATATAATTTATTATAAGTACTAGTAACTAAGATTTACTTTTATTTACTATCTTTATACTAAGACATAGCTATTTAACTACTCTTTTTTTTAAGCTATAAGTAGACCTTTTAAGATTTTTTTATAATAGTTAAATATATTATAATTTTCTTAAAATTTTTTTTTTATATTTTTAAAATTTTTATTATTATAATAATATTATATTACTATACCTTTTTATTAAACCTTTTTTAGTTTTTCTTTTTTCTTTTTTATAAAGACTTTTAAACTTGTTTTAATATTAATAGGCCTTCCTTTTTATATCTTTTACTACTTTTTTATAGTAATTAATATATTTATAACTACTATAATAACTTATTAGTTATATTTAAATAGTTATTCTTTTTACTATACTAAGTAATATAGCTCTTTATACTATACTTTATAGTTTAATATCTTTTTTTCTTTTTACTTATTATTATCTTTTTTTAATAATAGTATTAATAAAGGCTTTATAATACTTATAAAGTTTACTTAAAGTTTTAATAAAAACACTAAAATTATATTATATAGTCTTTTATACTATTATAAAAGTATAAAGTAATATGCTTATAAGCTAATCTTTTTTAATATATAAAAAAGTTTAATAAACTTTAACTTCTACTTTTAACTAAACACTTTTAACTTTAAATTTTAAATAAATAGTAGTACTAAGTTCTTTTTATTATACTTTTTTAGTAAGTGCTTTATATTATAATAACGCTTTTATATTTTTTATATATATTATAAGTATTTTAACGCTTTTTTTCTTATAACTTATAACTTTAAAATACGTTTAATTACTATTAGTACTCTCTTCTTATAAGCAACGTTTTTAACACTTTTATAAATTATAAAGTAATAATTATAAAGTATATAAAATAGTGCCTTATTTATTAATTAATTTATTATGTTATTTAAAGTAAACTTTGTTATAAAAAAAAGTATTAACTAGTTATTTTAATTTTTTATTATATAATAATAAAAGTACTATTTTAAAGTTTAATTAGCTTTTTTAGTTTAATTATTAGTTTATAAGTAAAAAGTAGTAAAATAGTTTTAACTTAATATAAGTAATATTATATAGCTTTTACTAGTACTAATTAGTAAAAACTACTTTTTTATTTAAAATAATATCTTTTAACTATTTAAAGCGTAGTTAAATCTTTATATAAAGTAAATATATAAGCTTTATAAAGGTTATAATAGTAAATACTAGTAAGAACTAATATATTTTTATATACTTATTTATTATTATTAATATAATATTTAACTTTTAATTATTATTAAAGACTAAAAAGAAACTAGTAATAAAATTTATTAACACCTTTTATTAAAGCTTTTTAAAGACTAGTAAGGGCTAAAGCTAACTATATAGCTTATACTTTTTTAACTTAATAGTTTAGTATATATAATAAGTATATATAAAATCTTTAATATTTACTTTAACACTTATTTAAAAGTAATAATAGTTTTTTATTTTTATAACACTACTATATTTAACTATCTTAAGCTTATAGTATTAGTAAATAATTTTATATTATAGTACTTTTTAAGCTAGTATAATTACTTATTTTTTTTAATAAAGCAATTTTATAAGGTCTAAAGACCAACCTTAAAGATAGCCTATATAGTCTTAATATACCTCTCTCTTACTTTATAAGTAGAAGTCTAACAACTAAGTTGTAAAAATAAGCTTATAAAATAAAGTAAAGGGCTTTTTACCTTCCTTTAACCCTTTTATAGTTATAACTATAACTACTTATACTATAAATAACTACTAGGTATATATATTTTAGTACTTTAACTAAGTTGTCTTTAAATTAAGTATACTAACTATTTTATTTAAACTATTTATATTAGTTTTAAACACTTGCTCCTTATAAGAAGATAGGCTATTTAGTTCTTTTATAAGTTCTTTAGGGTCTTTTAAAAAGCTATCTTTAGTAAGAGCGGCAACCTTTTAGTATAATAAAAATAAGTAATTTGTTTAATCTTACTCTTTTTTATAGTTAGAACAACGTAATAAGCTATTAACTAGATTTTTATTACTTAAACAATACTTAATTTTAAAATTAAATAGTAATAAATATATATACTAGTACGTTTAGTAATAATTTAAGTTTATTTACTATAAAAACGCTTATAAATTAGTGTAGTTAGTTAAGACCTTTATACTTTTAATCCTTTTTAAGTACTAGTATTATTTCTTAAAGGATATAACAATTGTTATTAACTCTTAATTAAAAGTATTATAGTATAGCTTTACACCTTTTAGCTTTTAAGACTAAAAGGCTACTAAATACTAAATACTTATATTGTTTAATTAAAATAGTATTCTTACTAATATAAAAGTAAACGTATTAGTCTTTATATAAACTAGGCGTTAAAGGTTATAATACTTTAATAATAGCGCTTTTATAAACGCTTACTTTAACTACTAAAATACCTAGTCTTTATAAGGCCTTTATAAGGGTCTTTTAAGCTTCTTACTTTTAACTAGGCCTTTTAAGTACTTTGTTAATAGTTAGGCCTTATTAATAAAATAATAAATAAATTAGTAGTAAAAATTATAAAAGCTAATAAACACTTAGATATTATAGTAAGTTTTAAACGTTTACTACTTTTTAACCGTCTTAACCTATATAGGGTTTATATAAACTTTATTAAAAGATAGTAAAAAGCTTAGAAAGGATACTTTCTTCTTATAAAACTAACACTTTTTTAATTAATAAATAGCTTTACTTTTTTTAGTTAATTTAATACTTACTTTAAGTACTTTATATACTCCTTCTTATTCTTTAAATAAATTAGAATATTATTAAAATAAATAATATAAATTTTATTTACTAAGCTTTTAAACATTTTATAAATATAACTTTAAAAAATTATTAAAGTATTAGTTAGTTTAAAAGGTATTACTAAATACTTATAGTAGTTATACTATATTTTAAATATAGTCTTTTACTTATTCCCTTTATATATTTATATTTTACTAAATATATTCTTTATACTTATAGTTAAAAGAACTTTATAGCCTTTAATCTTATTTAAAAATTTAAAGATTAAAGGTAAAAGGTATTAATTTTTAACTATAATCTTATTTAGTTTATAATAATTAATATATAGTTATAAAGTACTATTACGTTTTAGTATAAATAAGACTAAAGAGCTTATAAGGCTTTTTAAGTTTTAAATTTATCCTTTTTATAGTGCCTTTTATAAGTACTTTTAAAGTATAATAAGCTTTTTTTAAAATAAAAAGTATAGTCTTTTATATAGTAGTTACGTTTTAAGTAGTAGATTAATTATATAGTTTATACTTTAATAAATTAGTAAGTTAGTAGTATTCTTTATAAAGAATACGTCTTTATATTTATAAAGCTTAAATAAAATCTTTATAAGCCCTTTATAGTCTTTTTAAAACTCTTTATTTAAAAGATTAGTAAATTCCTTTCCTTATACTAATATATAATAAGTAATAGTATTTATTATACCTTTTTAAAAAGTTCTTACTAGTTTAACCTTTAATTTATAAAACTACTACTTTTTACTAATAAGGTATAATAACATCTTCTTATTTAATAAAGTTAGTATATTTAAAAGTACTAATATATTACTATTAATATAGTTTAGTCTTATATAATTATAAGTAATTAGCCGTTCTTTTTAGTTAGTATTTAGTAGTTAAATTATAACTACTTATATATTATAAACTTATAACTTTAAGTTACTAAGTACTTAAAGTAGTAAAAGCCTTATAAACTTTAATAAACTTAGTACTTTTATAAATTTTTAATTTACTATATTAATCTTACTATTATAGTTTAAATTAATAAATATAAGATAATTACTACTTATAACAACTTATCCTTTTATTTATAGCCTTTTATTAACTAAAATAAAGTTTAATAACTTTAAAGTATTTTTTTAAAAGTTGTTTAAGCTTTTCCTTTACTCTTACTCTTTTTACTCTTATTATTAAAGTTATTATTATTATTAACTTTAATAAAGTTAACTTAAACGTTTTTTTAATACCCTACTTATTAATTTATTGAAATATATAAGTAAGATATAGCCTTTTTTATTATAGTAAAAATACTTAATATTATTACTACTTAATTTAGTATAATATTCTAAACTAAACTTAATTATAAATTACTTAAACTTTTATACTTTAAAAGCTTCTTAGTAAAAGCTTAAATACTTTCCTTTTAGTTTTTTATTAAAGGTCTTTTTTCCTTTTTTTATATTAGGCGTAGTCTTTTTTTACTACTTATTTAAAGAGCTATCCTTTTAAAGTTTATTTATATACTTAGTACTAATTTATTATATAGATTATACTTTTTATAATAAAGTTATATTTAATTTTATTACCTAGTCTTATATAAACTATAATTATTATAAATTTTTTAAATAAAGGTTTAATCTTCTTTTTTAACAAGCTTATATATATATAATAGTTACTAAGGCTTTATTTTATAAGTTAGTAAGATTTTTTTAAACGTATTACTATAATAATAAATAAATCCTTTACTTTTAACGTTAATATATTTAACTAAGCGTTAAAGACGTTTTAAAAGTATAAGCTTAGTACACGTTTTTATTTTAGTAGTATATTAAAAAACTACTTTTAATAAATAAAAAAAGCTTTATTTATAAGCTAAAGTACTATATTAATTTTATTAATGTTTTAAAAGTACTATTAAAATACTAATTTAAATATACGCCTTATTACTTTATACTACTTTTATTACTATAAATATATTAATAAATCTTTATATTTTTTAAACAGCTTTAACTTTAAGTTATACACTTAACTACTAGCTTTTAATAGTACTTAACTACTAATATATAATAAGGCTATAAAAGCTATATTTTTACTTTTAAAATTATTTAAGTTTAGTTCTTAAACTTTAAAAGTACCTTATAAGTCTTTTACTAATAATTATATTATATATATAAGTATAGTCTTTTTACTTATACTATTTAGTTTAACTTATAATTATATTACTTTTATATATATTATAAATAATTATTAAAAGTATACTTAATAAGCCTTTAATTTAACTAATTTAATTATTATTTTATTATTAATAAATATTATTTTAATTAGTATAAACTTTATAAGGTTTTTAAGTAATACTTATATAACTCTTATTATTTTTAAAGCTTTAAAAATAATTAGTAATTTAATTATTATAAAAAAAGATTTTTTTTAAATAATTAATAAAAAAAGTTTATTAATATAAAGATATTTATAAAGTTAATACTATATACTACTATAACTAAGTAAAAAATAATATTAACTTTATAATAACTAAATTATATATATATAAGTATATAAAAATAAGAATAAACTCTTATTTCTTTTATTAAAAAAGAGTATAGTAATACTATATAAATATAAAAAATGTTTATTAGTTTACTTATTTTAACTAATTATAAAAAGCGCTTAAAAACTTTTTAAAGCCTACCCTTAGTATCTTAAAACAGCTTACTACTATCTTATTTCTTAGCTAATTATAGTAGAACATTAGTTAATTAAACACTTAACTAATTATAGAGGGACCTTGTAGGGACTTTAGACGGTCTGTGCGCGGTGTCTTAACTGTGCCTAGTTATACGGCGTTTATAAGTGATTCTTGTTAAAACTGTAACAAACTATAAAGCTTTTAAACTATTTATTACTAATATAAATATATTCTTTTAAAAAGAAACTATTTTAATTAATATACTTTTATAAAGTATATTAAAAGAAAATAAAAGGCTAAAGTTATATAGTATAAAATAATAAAATAAAGATAAAGATAAGAAATATATTATCTTACTTAGTTAATTTAGTTAAACTAAAAAGAGTTTTAAACTAAAAGGTTTAAAATAAAAAAGAACAAACTAGACTACGTTTAAAGTTACGTTTTAAGATAGGAAAGGATTCTTTTATTTATACTATAAAAGACTAGGCTACTTGCCTAATTTATACTTTTTTTAAAAGAGACTAAAAAACTAAGAATAATATATTATTTACTTATTTTACCTTTTTATTTAACCTTAAAAAGACTAAAAAATAAAAAAGGAAGGATAAGGTACTTATTAGTACTAGAAAGACTAGACTAATACTTAATATACCCTTTTTACTACTTTAGTTACCCTTAGTATTATTATCGTCGTTATTAACTAATAGAAAGACTAATATAATAAATCTAAACTTTAATATAAGTCTAATTACCTCTTTTAAAAAACCTTTTAAAAAAGACTACTTAATAACAAATCTAGGCATAGTTATACTAGTTATTTAGACTAGAAATAGTATAAATAGTAATAAAAATAGAAAAGCTTTAAGTAAAAATAAAAACAAAAAACAAAGACTAGACTATTCTATTAAATAGTAATTTTTCTATACTTTTTATAGTAGATATAAAGGCTACTAGTTATATTATTAGTAATAAAAATCTGTTTATTAGCCTTACTTATAAAGACTTTACTACTAAATAAGGAAAAGGTAGTGTTTTTAAAAGTTAAAGGGGTAGGAGACGTCTTAGTCTAATTTTTAAATATAAAAATAACTAAGAGACTTACTTATTGTCTATATATACTTAAAATAGGCTATAATTTAATAAGTCTAAGAAAGCTTACTACTATTAACTTAGTAATAATAAGTAAAAAAGCAGTCTTATATATAAAAAATAAGTAAAATAAAGAGACGGTTTTAACTACTATTTATACTACTAATAGTAATAACTTATATATTACTAAAGGAAAGGTATTAAAGCTAGAATAAGCCCTTATAGCTATTAATAGCTAGGAGAATAAAAACAGCCTTAAATTATTATATTAAAGACTAGAATATATAAGACTAGCTAATTTAAAAAGGGTTATAAAATAAAATAACTTAAAAACGGACTTAACTAAGGAAGTAAAAGAATTAGTTCTTAACTATAAAGCCTGCCTACTAAGTAAGTTAAAAAATAAGGTATATAAGAATAGCTTTACTAATAAAGACTATACTTACCTTAAAAGGGTAGCCTTTAATATATATAGACCTATTTTACTATAGACTTTTAAAGGCTATAAGTACTTTATTACCTTTCTAAACTTTAAGACTAAGTACTTAGACCTTTACTTACTAAAAAAGAAATTAAACGCTTTAAAAGCTTTTAAGCTTTATAAGTAGAAGGCTAAAAATAATACTAAAAATAATAAAATAAAGTTTTTTTAAATAAATAATAGTATAGAATACCTAAGTAAGAACTTTAAAGCCTACTTAAATAAAAAGGGTATACGCTATATACTAACACCTACCTATACTAAAAAAAGTAACGGTATAATTAAAAGGATTAACTAAACTTTAGTAAATAAAATACTTTACTTCCTTAATACTAAAGAAAATAAGCTATCTAAATTACTTTAAAGATAGTTAGTAAAGATAGTAGTAGAGTTATATAATATAACACCTTATAGCTTATTAGAGTTCTTATTACCTTATAAAAAGCTAAATAGAGTAGGACCTAATTTAACTTACTTAAAAACTATAGATTTTACTATTTATTACTTAAATAAAGACCTTTCTAAGTTAAAATTTAACTTTAAAGGTATAAAAAGGATTTTAGTAGGGTATATACTAGATACTAGACACTACTTAGTATATAACCCTAAGACAAAGTAAATAATTACGTTTAAGGACGTCTTTATAATAGAAAAGGAAGAAAACCGGCTTAATATAAAAGAGTTAAAAAACCAACTAAATTAGTTTATTAGTAATACCTTCTTAAAAAATAACACTAGTATAATAACAGTTATACTATTAGACGTAGAAAATTCTAATAATTATAGTAGTATTAAGCCTAAGGTTTATAAAATTAAATAGTAGCTAAATAAATTAAATTTTAATAGGCTAAAAATAAAAACAACCTTAAAGACAACTAATACTAAAAATAAGGCTAGGCTAGTTATAAAACTACTTACTCTAACTAAAGAAGATATATAGGTATATAAAACTTATATAAAAAACACTATTATAGTACTAAAAGATTTAAAAGCCTTAAAAGCTACTATTCTTTTTACTAATTTAAAGGATAAGCTTAATACTTATAAACAAGCTATAGCTAGCCCTAATAAAGACAAGTAGTTAGAAGCTATAAAGGACGAAATTAAGTCCTTAATAAACTAAAACACTTATACTTTAGTCGACCTACTTAAAGACGGTTACGTTTTAGAGGGTAGATAGGTATACGCCTTAAAAACAGACGATAAAAACGTACCTTTACGCTATAATCTTCTTTTTTTAGTTTTACCTTTACTACTACTTTAAGCACTTAGTAGACCGTCTTAACACGTTATTATAACATAAGTAGAACGCTCCTTTAAAAGAGAAGTAAGTAATTTAAGTTTTACACCTTATTTTAATCTCTTATATTACTATCTTTATTACTTCTCTTACTACTACCTTACTACTTAAATTTAACAACCTTAATATAGTATAATACTTTATTACTAGCCGCTCTTATAACGCTTAATAGTAACCTGTTACCTTATAACTAATAGCTAGTATATAGTTCTCTTTTACTTTAAATTTAGCCTTTATAACTCTCCCTTTTACCTACTTACTTACTATTACTCTACCTTTTTAGTTAGACTTCCTTAATAGCTTATAGTACTAAGGTATTAACTAAAACCCTAGTTTTTACTACTACTATACTACGGTTTAATAATAGGCCTACTCCTTTCTTAAAGAAGCTAACACTTTTAACTAAGTTGTAGACTATACTATTAACGCTTATAGCACGCTTTTCTTTTATAGACGTATTTAAGTACTAGCTTAAAAACCGTTAACTACCTACCTTATCTAAACTATTTATAACTTACCCCTCTTTAGTTACTTAGGACGTAATAGGACTTTTAACTTACTTATATATAATTATTATTAAGATAGGATATCTTAGAATGTACGCTACTTTTACTATAACTATAATATATACTATTATACTATAATTAATAGGAGACAATACTAAGGGCTGTTTTAACCTCTCTTTATTCTTAATTACTTTTAGTTTACTATTTTTATTAACTTTATTATAAACCTTTTATACACTAATACTAGCTTCTAATACCTTTTAGTTATTATTAACTACTTATTAAAGTATTACTAACTAAAAGCTATATCTTTTATAAAGGCTAAGGTATACGCCGTCTATTTTTATAACGTTTAGTAGAAATACTATAGCTTTCTTTAAACTATTATTTTTAATAAAGGCTTAAATTAAATTAGTTAATTTTAAACTACTCTTTACTCTCTTATTAATACCTACTAAGCCTTATTTATAGTATATTATTCTTAAACTAATAATAAAATAGAAAGAACTAACTAAAAGGTAAAAAAATACTTATAAATATATATTATATACTTATAACTAGACTAGCCTATATATTTACCTATATACTAACTTGTTTTTAATAACTAAACCTTGTTTATAACTAGGATTAGCCTTAACCGTCTTTTTAACAGCTTTAAAATTATTATTATACTAACTATACTTATTCTTATAACCTTATTAACTAGCTTTAAAAGTAAAGCTACTACGTTTATACAATATTTATAAGAAGGTATAAAGCTTATATAAATATTTGTAATATAGGCTTAACAAATTTAAAAAGATAACGCTAACTACTTTTATAAGCTAGCTAACTAGTTTTAAGTTAATAATTTTATATAGTTATTACTTTAGAATATTGTTATAAATTAATATAAAAAGAAACTAAACTAGCTTTTATAAAAATACTAAGTAGTAAAAGTGCTATTATTACTTAACGTCTGCCTTAATATTTTAAAAGAGATATATAATATCTTTTATATTAACCTTCTTAAATGTGTTATAAATAACCTACTCTCTTTATAATAACTATTTAATTTTAAACTACTTTTATAACTCCTTCTTTTAGCTAACTTATTAAAGTTAGTAAATAAAATTTATAACGTTAAAAAGATTTTAGTATATAAGTAAGTAAAGAGATATAGTAACTATTACTATATTAAGGTTAAATAGACTAGCTATAATAATATAATATAAAAACTGTTTAAAGTACTTTAATATACTAAAGTATAAGAACTATATATATTAAAAACTTAATTTAAAAACTTTTACTAACCCTTTTTAGTATTACTTTTTTATTAATAATTTAATGTTTACTTTTTAAGTCTTTAGCCTATATTATACTATATAGTAGTCTTACTTAGTACTACTTACTACTACTATATTAATAATAACTCTTTATCTTTATTACTATTTAATAAATCCTTTAACACTTACTATTATAAGCTACTACTACTACTAATTCTAATAACATTACTTTTATATTAGTTACCTTAACTTAGTATAACTAGCTATAGTACAGCTATACTAGTAGTAATTGCTTATAGTGTAACAACTATCCTTTAGTATATCTTTTACTACTTATATATATTAACTATATACAGTTCCTTTATTTATTTTAATAAGGCTATAACCGTTTTATATTAACGTATAGCTTATACTACTTATTCCTTTTTTAAGCGTATAAGAGTTACGTTAATACGTTAAAATCCTTCCTTTTAATATATTACTTATTAGTTTATTTAATATTATATCTTCTTTTTTTATATTTTCCTTTTTTTTTATATTAATAATTATACCTATTTAAATAGTAATTAATCTCTTTTTAAACGCTACTATACTTTATTATATATTATGAGCTTTGCCTTTTATTAGCCGCCTACTTATTAAACTACACTATACTATACTTACACTTAGATTTAATAGTATAAATACTAACTTTAAGCTAGTTATATCTTATAAGTAAATATACTTAGCCTCTTTTTAAAAAAAATAAATAAATATAGTTAAGTAAATTATTAAATAAGTAAGAAGTAGCTTACTTATATTTATAGTAAGGATATAATAAAATTCTTATACTATAAATAAAAAGTTAAGTAATAAATAAACGTACTTTTTAAATAATTTATTATTATAATATACTATAAGCTATAAAATATATTTTTTCCTTTCTTTACTAACTACTAAAAGTATATAATAAACAATATATAAAAGAGCTAACCTTATAAACTTATAATTTATTTATTTATACTTTTAATATTAGTTATAATACGTTTAATAGGCCTTTTTATACTCTTTTTTTTAATATATAAAACGCTTACTTATTAATAAAAAATAATATATATAAGTATAATATAGTAGTCTAACTTATTATAACTTAATACCTTCTTTACTATTAAAGTTTTTTATAACTAAGTAATTCTCTTAAGTATAGTATAACTATCTAGTTAGTATCTTTAACTTCTTTACTTACTATTTAAAACACTTATTAGAATTATAATAACGTTGCTTATTACTATATTAATAAACGTATTAAAAGTAATATAAGTAAATTTTAAAAACGTAACAATATTATTATTACTATTACTATTACTAAAAAGATTTGTTATTATAAAATACAAAGTTACAGTTTTTAAAAAGTAAAACAACTAAATATTATATTATAAAAAACAAAATTTTAAGTTATAGTAAGAAAATTTTCTCTTTCTACCTTTATTTACCTAGCCTATTACTTTTATTATTTATAATTACTTTTACCCTTTCTAACTTAATACGTCTATATTACTAGCTAATAAAATATATTAAAAGTTTAAGCTTTGCCTAAACTATAATATTACGTAACTAGCACGCCTTAACACATTTATATAGTACACTCTCTACAGCTCTAGCTTGTATTTACACAACTAGCAACATAAGGCACAACCCTTACTTTAAGGAATATTTAAGTAGCTCTTTGTAGTCTTTTCCTTACTCTTAGTCTTCCTCTTTTCTTCTTATAGCTTTTAATAAATCCTTTAGCCCTTTATTTCTAGTAGGTGTAATAGTTAAGCTTATTATAAACGTTAGCGTTTAGCTTATTAACGTTGTTATTTATCTTATTAACGTTATAATACGTTATAGCCTTGTTTATCCTTTTAATTTACGTTGTTTTTATAAAATAAATTACGCTATTATTAAATAGGTAGGTTAATATATTATTAGCCTTACTTTAATGTTTTATTAAACTATTAATAAAGTTATTAGTACTTAGGATTTATTTTAGCTTAGCTATTTTATATTATTTATATACTTAGTAAAGTATTTAAATATTAATTATTAATTGCCTTTTAACTATTATTTTTAAATATATAGTAGTATTAAAGATAAACTTTAAATTAGTATAAATAATAAGTAGTATGCGTTTATTATATATATTATTTAATATTATTTTAATATATAAGGCTATATTAAAGCCTTTTACTATAATATATAGCTTTATAGTAAGGATGCTTTATATAACTTATTTATACTTAGTTAATAACTAGTAAATAATATTTATATATTTTATATTATTATAAATAGTAATTATATAGCTAATTTATAATATTAAGTTTTTTTTATATATAGTTATACTACTAGTTAAGGTAATTATTTAAAAACTTTATATTATTTATACTAAGCTTTATATACTATATGGTAGTTAATAAATTATATACTATTTTTACTTAATAAACTATAGCTATATAAGCGTTATAAGCGTATTAAATAATATACTACTTCTTTTAACTAAGTAGTAAACTAACCTTACATTTTATCCTTTTACTTATTTAAGGCTTTAACATTATAAAACTAATATTTACTACTTAATACTTTTATAAAAGTAATAAAGTGTTTTTTTACTATATAATAACGTTATTATTAAATATAAGTAAATAATTATAAAATAGACGCTTATATAGCTTATTAAGAAATTAAGCCTTTTATAAGGCTATTTTCTTTTAATTAGTAAAAGCGTTATTTATTAAAATTAGTATATTATTAGTTTAAAGGCCTATAATTATTAGTCTATTTATAAAAGGCTAAAAAAGTAAATATATATTATATAAAAATAAACGTAGCTTTAGAAGTTTTATATAGTAGTAGTTATATATATTATATTAGTAGTTACTTACTTTTAGTATACTATATAAAGGCTATATAACTTTTAATAAATAATTAGGCTATAAATATAAAAGCTTTTAAATTATTACGTTAAAGTTAATAAAAATTTTATATTATAGCCTTATTTAAGACTATATAAAAGCTTATAAATTATTATAAAGGTATAAGCCTATTCCTTTTTACTTTAGCTATAAAGCTACTATATATAAAATTAAACGTTAGCTTATATACTAAATTATAAAAGACTACGTTAGTACTATTATCTTACTAAGATTGTTATATGCCTAAATAATAAGTCTAAACTTCTTTATAGTTTATAATGTCTTTATATATTTAATTTTATTTATAAATTGTTTATTAAATACATAAACGCTATTTAAGACGTCCTTTTACTTAATTACTTTAAAAACACCCTTTTTTAATAGTCTAAATAGCTCTTTTTAATAAAAGGTTTTAAAAGTAGGCGTTAAAATAAGGAAAGTTATTTAAATTATTATACTAGTACTAGTACTAATACTAGTAAAAGCGTTTATAAGTAACCTTTTATATATATATTAATAAGGTTAAGTAGTTATAACAATTATATCTACGTTTAAAATAGCGTCTATAAGATTATAATAATATAAATAAATAATAGTACTATAAAAGGTTATTATAACGTTATTACTAAGGTTAATAGTAACATTTTTATTTTATATAGCCGTTATATAAAAAGGACTATTCTACTTACTTTTAAAGCTTATTAGTATATAATAAATAGTTACTTTATTATTTAGTAATATTATATATACTATAATAACGTTAGAACTATTATAGCGTATAAAGCTTTAGTTATATTATATTTAGCTCTTTCCTTTTTTATTACTTTTATAGCTAAATATAGTACTACTACCTTTTAACTTATAAAAATAAATAAGACGCTTATTAGTAAATAGTAAAGGTAGGCTTTAAAAATAAAAAGAGTTAAAACTAGCCTATAAAGGCCTACTATATCTTATAATAGTTATAGTATTTTCTTTATAATAATTTTATACTTTTTTTTAACTAAGTTATAATATTATTTAATTTGTTTAATACTATTATAAGTCTTAGTTAGTACTTACTTTATAGTAGAGCTAAATAAGACTATATTGTTTTTAAATTCCTTATTAATAAAATTAGTATTAGTATTATAAATAATAATATTTAACGGTTTAAGGTAAGTATTAAGCTAATAAGTATATAAGGCGTTTTATATATATTATATAATTATATTTTTAAGCTATTTAATAACTAAAAAGCTTATTACTTAATTAACCATATAAAGGTAAGGCTATTTATTAATATATACTACGTTTACTATAATTGTCTTATTAAAGACAACGTTATTACCTTTATATAAGTTAAATTTAAATTGTTTTAGTAGACTATAATAAAGTTAGTACTAGTAGTAGTACTTTTAAAGCCTTACTAGCTTATTTTAAGTTATATTATTATAGCCTACTTATAGTAATAGTTTATATAAATAATTAATAAAAAAGTAATTAAATTAATAGTAATAAGCTAATTTAAAAATAGTTATAAAATAAAATAATTTAAAAATAAACTTAAGTAACTTATTAAAATATATATAAAAAATAATATAAAAAACAATTTATATGTATTACTAATAGTATTATAGTACTAGTATTTCCTTATACTAGTACTAGTAATAGTATTTTTTCCTAACCCTACTTAACTTACAAGTACTTACTATAGAAATAGGAAATAAATTAAATAGTATAAATAATTATAAATCTATAAGAAATATATAGAATAGAATAGACTATTAGTATAGAACACTAAATACTAGACACTTGGTACTTTAAATCTAGATTCTAGCCTTAAAGTTTTACAACTATTCTATGGAGTATAGATTACGAATTAATGTCTAACTGTCTAGTATTGATTGTTGGAATTCTTCTGAGTGCAATGAGCTCGCCAAGGTAGCCTGCATCCAATTCCAGTAACAGCATGTCTACTACCCTTCGGCGGCGAGCGGCAAGAAATGGTGTAGTAGATATTGACTCTACTAACTTGACTGAGCAATTTAAAGAAGCCACACATCCACCAGACTACACGCATAATGCAGGCGACAATGACCATATTGTTTATAATACACACAAAATACTACACGCAAATGGCGTAAGTGGTAAGAAGCGCCGCAATACATTAGTCTTCCTGCTCGGCAGCTTGTTTGGTCTTATAGCAGCAGGATTGTTCGCGAGGAGCAACTATTTGATTGATTTCCCTGAAATTAGAGATCTCAGTATGGACAGTCTCCTCGAGGTGCTGCCCGCTGGGTTGGTGAAGGATATGCGTGATATCTTAGTGAGTATCTTGTGTTTTGGTGCTAGTTTGGTTATATGTCACAAGGATTATCTAACTATGTTTAATGCAGAATGGAGAGCGAGACTTCCTTGATAGTTATGATGCATTCTCGGTCGGTCTTAAAGTCAAGGCCACAGGTCTTGGGGTCAACCATTCCGTTATTATGATCCCTGGTGTAATCTCAACAGGGCTCGAGTCATGGGGCACGGCTAACGTCTCCCGGCAGTATTTCAGAAAACGGCTTTGGGGAAGTTGGAGTATGATGAGGGCACTGGTACTAGATAAGGATAACTGGAAACGGCATATCATGCTTGACGAGAAAACGGGACTTGACCCTCCTGGGTTCAAGCTCCGAGCAGCACAGGGCTTTGATGCCACTGACTTTTTTATCACCGGTTACTGGATCTGGAATAAGATATTTGAAAACCTCGCGTCCCTGGGTTATGATCCAAGCAACTCCTTCACAGCTGCTTATGACTGGCGGCTCTCTTATGCGAACCTAGAGCTTCGCGATCAGTATTTCACACGCCTCAAACTACACATCGAGATGGTTGTTCATTCATCCAACAGAAAAGTTGTTTTTGTGTCTCACAGTATGGGGAGCCAGGTACTCTTTTATTTCTTCCATTGGGTAGCGTCTCCTATTGGCGGTGACGGAGGCTCTGACTGGGTCGAAATGTACGTTGATTCTTGGATTAATGTTAGTGGTTGTATGCTCGGAGCAGTCAAGGGCTTGACTGCCGTCTTGTCAGGCGAGATGCGAGATACAGCACAATTAAATTCATTCGCTGTTTATGGCCTGGAGAAGTTTCTTAGCAGGGAGGAGCGGGCCGATATGTTCCGCGCTATGCCTGGCATCTCATCCATGCTACCAATAGGCGGCGATGCCGTCTGGGGTACTTTTAAAGATGGCGCCCCTGATGATCTTCCAGGTCAGCTGCAGAGTTTTGCAACACTACTGAACTTCAGGCAGCTCAAAAATTTAAGCGCCCAGCGTCAAAACCTCACCGTAACCGGCGCTTTAGATTATCTCTTTAACACATCCGAAGACTGGTACTATAATCAAATTACATCGAGTTACTCCCATGGTATTGCTCACACCACGGCCGAGGTGGAGGTAAATGAGCACGACCCACGCAAGTGGATTAACCCATTAGAGACTCGCTTGCCGCTTGCACCTAGCTTGAAGGTATATTGTTTCTATGGCGTTGGGAAGCCAACTGAGCGAGCATATTATTATCGTGTGCCCGAATCAGCAACCGTTACCAACTTTAATATTACTATTGACACAGCCTATACTCTGGGCGAACAAATTGATCATGGTGTCATTATGGGCGAAGGTGACGGTACAGTAAACTTGCTAAGCACCGGCTACATGTGTAATCAGGGTTGGAAATTTCGCAGATATAACCCATCAGGAATAAAGATCACTGTCGTCGAGATGCCACACGAACCAGAGAGATTCAATCCTCGAGGAGGACCAAATACCGCTGATCATGTCGACATCCTAGGGAGGCAAGCCTTGAATGAGTTAATCCTTCAAGTAGCTGCAGGCTATGGCGACAAAATTCAAGACAGCGTCGTTAGTAATATCCGTCAATATGTTCACAAAGTTAAGGTGTATGAAGAGTAACCTATACCTATGTAACTAGGTACCTTATTTACTATGTATAGATAAATATTCTTTAATAAAAAAGCTATTAGAATATTATAGTATATAGTATATATATATATATATACTAATAGAAGTTTATATATCGGTTAGTTAGCTAGTAATAAATGTTAAAAGTTACTTATAAAGTTACTAAGACCTTGTACGTCCTGTAGGCGGTGTCCAAAGACAAGAGTACAATAGTCTATTAATAATCCTTCCTTGTTTTAGTCTAAGTCTACGTTTATAGGGACTGTTGTTACGTGGCTCTTAGAACCACGTAATAAGGGGCTTACAACCCCTTATCCTGGTCTTAGGGAGAAGAGTTAGAATCTGTTTAAGACATTATTAGTTCCTTGTTACAATTAAGAGTCTTAGCTTATTAATAGCTACTTTAAGCAACGTTAAATTATTAAGGAAGCTTTTGTTACTAATTAACCTATTTTAATTTTCTTTTTCCTTATTGTTTTTGTTTTATTTTTATTTTATTTTTGTTTTTTGTTTTATTCTTTAGTTATAATTATTTAACCTTTAAGTTAAATTATTGTTTTATTTTTTAATTATTTAACCCTTTTTTTTATTTATTTATTTATTAAAATAGCTTTTTTTTCCTTTTAAAAAGAACTTATTTTAGTATTTATTTAAAACTAGTTAAAATAAAAGTAAAAATTAATAAATATAGTTATTTAAGTTAGTATTTAAAAAAATATAGTATTTAATAGCTATTAGCCTTAGCTTTCTTAACTAGTTAAAAATACTTTTAACTATACTTAAAAACTTTTTAAAGTATAAACTATAAGTAAAAAGGAAGTTTGTTAATAGATTTTAAATTACATTTTTTTATCTTTAGCTATTACTTTAAAAGACTTATATACTAAATTTCTTAATTGTTTTTATAATACTTTAAAATAAAAACTTATTATAATATTTAACTAACTTTAAATTAACCTTAAATAATAATACTTAGTAGTTAAAAAAAAATGTCTTAATATTTTAATAATTTTTTTGTATAAACTAAAAACTAGTATATAATAATAATTTACTATTAAGAAGGCTAGGTTTTTAGTACGCTATTTAGTAAAATATAGTTTTAAAACCTTAGTATAAATATTAACTAAGTTCTTTCTTATTAGTTTAGTAACTTCTTTACTATATATAGTACGTTTATTATAAATAATACTTTTATATTTAATATAGTAGCTTAAAACCTTAAATAATAAATAAAAATACTTAACCTTTTTTATTTTATATAAAGTACTATACTTTATACTTTAACCTACTTTTTAAAAGATAAAAAGGATAAGAAATATTAACTTTTTTATAAAGCTTATAGTCTTTTAAAATATAGCCTTTTTACTTATTAGTATATATAAAAAACTTAAAAACCTTCTTAGTTTAGCCTTTAAATAAACACTATAAACAACATTATTATAAAGCTAGAATAGTTAAACTTTAACTTTATAAAAGCCTATTATACCTTAAAATAAAAACGTATAAAAGTTAATACTATTTTTAAGTAAGATATAGTAAATCTTATTACTTAGCTTTAACTATACTTAGGCCTTAATAAAAAAACATTTTTATTATTAAATAATAGTCTTATAAATTTTTATACTTAAAAATATGTTTTTTCTTTTACTACTTTTAATTATTTATACTATAACTTTATTATTTTTAATTCTACTATATTCTATTATTTATTTAACTAAAAGTCTTGATTTTTTAAGTTATAAATGTTTCTAACTTATAATATCCTTACTATTATTACTAAAGTAGAAAAACTTTTACTACTAAGTAAAGGCTAGGTTTTTATTACTATTAAAGTATTTTACTACACTATATTATTTTTATTTAATAATATTTATTTTTATTTTATCTTTTTATATAATCTTATATTTACTAGCTAGTTTAAGGATTATAGTATTTTATAAAATATAAGTAAGTAGGCTTTTTTAAAGGACAATTAAATTATTACTAATATATATATAAAAAACCCTTTATTATTTAAAACGCTTAAAACTATTATTAGTACTTTTTATACTAATATTTGTTTACTTAATAGCTATTATTTACTAAAAGTTTAAAGTATTATTTACTATTTAGTATATATAACTTAGTTATTTATTTAATAATGTTTAATAAAAATATTTTTTTATACTAATAATATTAAATTATCCTTTTTTATAATACTATTAATAGTGTATAAAGTATACACTTTATTTAAAATTAAGATTTAAAAGTAAGATATTATTTAATAATTACTTAGTTAATTATAGTATAAAATAACTATTAACTTTTATAACTTTCTTTATTTAGCTTCTTTTTCTAGTATTATACTAATCTTTAATAAATACTTTAGTTATACTATTAACTACTATTTTCTTAACTATTAAGTTTGTATTATAATATAGATTCTTTAAGATTTTTATAACTATATTTAAGTATAGTTTAAAACTTAGTTAAAATTTATTAAATTTAACTAAAAACTTAATTAAGTTTAACTAAATTTTTACTTATTTATTATAAAAAAAGAATTTATTTTAAAATCCTTAATACTATATACTTATAAATAAAATAGTGTTATAAAATGTATTAAATAAACTATTAAATAAAAAGTAAAAATACTTTAAGTATATTTTAGTTTTTTAAAGCTTTTATAGTTAAAGATTGTTTATATAACAACTTACTTTTATAATATTACTCTTTTATAAGTATATAACTAGTACACTTCTTTCTTTCTTATAAATAATAAAAAACCTACTATTAATTACTTATAAATCTTTAACTATAAAGTATTTACTTTTATAAAAGAAGTATATTACTATAAACAACGTCTTTATAAACTTTAAAAGCGTATATAAATTAGCTTTCTTATTAGTTATAATTCTTTAAATATATATTATATATAAAACCTATTTACTAACTTTATATTATTTACTTATAATATTATTTTTAATAAAAGTGTCCTTTATAAGTATATATACTTACTATAAGATTTTTAATATAATTTAATTACACTTTTAAACAACTTACTTAGCCTTTAAACTTAGCTTATATATTAACCTTTATAAATAATTGTATTAGACTAAGAAATAATAGTCTTTAAACACTTATCTTTATTCTTATTTTATTTCTAATAAGTTCTTACTTTTACTACTTTTAACTTTAATCCCTTTCTACTATTAAACTTATTAAATAGCTACTTTTATATATTTTTATTAGCTATAAAACCGTTATAGATTTAAGATAAAGTAAAATATATAGAATTTTCCTTTTTAAAATTCTTTAAAGTAAAGAAAAAAGAACGTATTTATTAAAGTTTACTCTTTAAACTACTATGTATAGTATAATAAGTAAAAGCTAGTTATTTAGTTTAAGAATAAAAGAAAGTATTTTAATCCTATTTTAAAAGTTATTAAAAAGTAGAATTTTAAAGCACTATTAACTATTAAAAGGTTTTAGTATAATTTTAAATTATTAATTTTAAATAGGTTTTTACTTATAAAATTAATATAAAAAAATACTTAAAAAAATATAAAGTACGTCTTATAGCTTAAAGTAACTAACTTAAGAATATTTAATAAGAAACTTATATAACCACTCTTACTTTTAAATTATTATAAGTAATACTTATTCTTATATTTAAACTAGACTAGTAGATTATATAGTATAATGTTTTTAATATATATATAAATATATTACTTAAAGAACTAAGATATATATACTTTTTATTTAGTTTTTAAATAAGTGTTATTTAAAAGTTTAATAAAGTACTTTATAAACTACTTAAATTTAACTACTTTTAGTAATATTATTTTATATATACTATTTAAACATTCTTAATTCTAATTTAATAATCTATATATAATTTATATATTTTTTATATACTAAGTATCTTTTTACTATTTTATATTAATAATTTTAGTATTATATATATAAATAAAAATTAAAAAGATACTTAGTTATTTATATCTTACTTTTAAACTTACTTTAATTTTATAAAAAGTAAAAGCTTATATTAGTTTCTTAGTATTAAAATTATTAAATAATTAAATAATATCTTACTTTCTTAATAAGCCTATTTTAATTAAATTTTAAAAGGTTTTTAACCTTATCTTACTACTATACTACTACTAAATAAACTTATTCTTTTTAAAAACTTTAAAATAGTATTTAAATAAAATACTTAACTTTTTTAAAAATATATAAATAAAGTATTATAACCTTTTATAACAACTTAACTAAATATAGTATTTACTATTTTTTACTTTATATAATTTATTTTAAATTTATTTTTAAACTATTTTTAAACTATATATTATTTATATTTATATATTTTTTATACTAAATCTTTAACTTATGTTTTAAAACTTAAACTATTTTTAAAGTTAGTTATATTTTTTAACACTTTTTATACTAATAATCTAAATAATTAAAAAAGTTTATAAAGTTTTTTTATATACTTAATAAGCGTTATTATTTACTAAAAAGCTATAAAATAAGTTATAATAACTATATTAATAATAAAAGTAAAGTTATTAACTATATTAATTATAATTAAAAAAACTATATTTTTATACTAGCTCCTTACTAAAATCTATTTATTAATTAATCTTAACAAGCCTCTTTAAATATTTTATAATAATATTAATACTATTTAAATAGTTAACAACCTAAATTATTATCTTTAAACAAAACTTAAACATATTAACGTCTATAATTACTAGCTATAGTAGAAATTAATAAAAAACAAGTTATTTATAATTTACATCTTAAAGAAACAATAAAAAGCTAATAAATTTATAAAAAACCTTAACACTATACTACACAAAGAGTTTATAAAAATACTACTTATATAGGATACAAATTAAAGAAAATATATATAGACTTTATATAAATTTCTCCCTTCTCTTCTATCTCTAAAAGATAAGGGAGGCTATTACGTAGCTCTTAGAACTATGTAATAAGGGGCTTACAACCCCTTATCCTAGTCTTAGGAGAAGAGTTAAAATCTGTTTAAGATATTATTAGTTCCTTGTTATAACTGTCTTGTTTAATTAAGTAGTAAAGAGTTTTATATAGTAGAGCCTTCTTTAAGCCTTTATAGACTTATAAGGCGCCCTTACTAATTACACTATATAGTATGTGCCTTAATACCTTAGTAGCTTATTAAATAGTTTAAAGACCAACCTATTTTAAATAAAAACTAGCTAACTAGCCTTTTATTTACTAATATAGTAGGTTGGTAAAAGTTACACGTCTAAAATTTCTAAATACTATACTTTTAAGATATATTTTTAATATTAATAAAAACTCTTATAAGTCTATAACTTTAAAGATACGTTAAAAAGTATAGTCTATAACTAAATATAAAAGTACATCTTTCTAATATAATATAATAATAATAATAAAGTACCTTAAAAATAGTAATATAAAGTACTACATTTAAGCTTGTATATAACTTTAATATATAACTTTTAACACTAAAAATATATATATTATAGTCTTATAAGGCATTTATATATTAGTATTTAATTATTTATACAATTTTTATAAAATAAGTTATAAATTATTAAAAGTAGTAAGTTTATAGCTTCTTAGTTAAAATTTCCACTTTTTTTATAAAACACTATAATATTATTATTAATAGACAATTTATATAAATAAGGAATATTCTATAAAATTAGATAAATAGAAATTAACCAATTTCACATTTACATACTTTTTACTAACATATTAGAATTTTATAGAATTATTAACATTTTATAGTTTATTTTACTATATTTATGTATTTCTTTTATTTAGGGTATTTATACTAATAACAGTATGTAGTTGTTATTAGTATATTTCCTTTTATATTAGAATTAGTATATAATAATTCTAATTTTATAATTAATTAATTATAGGGCTAAATTCTATTTAAATTAGTATATAAATAAAAAAAGTAAGTTATGTAATATATATTATTTATAGAACTTAAAATATAATATTATATAACTTAAATATATATAAAGACTTTAAAAATCTATATTTACTTTAAACTATTATTAAATAATACACTATAAATAAGGAATTTCCTATAAAATTAAATATATAAGAAATTAACCAATTTTATATATACATACTTTTTACTAATATATTAAAATTATACAAAATTATTAATATTTTATAGTTATTTTACTTTATTTATTTATTTTATTTATATAAAGTGTTTATACTAAGAATAATATATAGTTATAATTAGTATATTTCTTTTTATACTAGTATTAGTATATAATAAATACTAGTAACTCTTTATATAGTTTAAGCTTACTTATATAAAAAGACTACTTTCTACTATATACTATTATAAAAAATATAAGAACCTATATATAGCTTAAGCTTATTTATAATATATAAAGAATATTCTTATAAATTAAGTTTAGATTTTTATTATAAGATATTTATACTTCTTTTAATATTAAAATAGCTTTTTTAAAAAGAATATTAATAGTTATAAGTAATTTAACTTTATTATTAAATTTTATAACTTATATTTATACTATATAAAAAAGCTATAATAAGGATAAGAAAAAAAAGCAATTTAAAAATCTTAAGGATTTTTTTAGTAATAATACTTTAAATAAAATATAATACTTAAACCTTTTTTATAAAATACTTTTAATAGTTTAGTTAAAATTAGTAAAAAAAATAGCTATTTAGAAAATTAATATTATAGGCAGGTAGGAAGGACGTCTACAAGGGTCTTACAAAGACCGTATACAAGGGTTGTACAAACTTTATAAATAATACAAAGGTATAATAACTAATTAGATAAATAGTAGACGTTATATAACCTATAAATACAGGCAAGACTTATAAAAATATATAGTAGTCTATACTTAATTAAGTAAAGTAGTAGTAAATATATACTTTATAATTAGTTGAATAGTTATTAAGTTTAAAGGCTAAGGCTTAATTAAAACTAGTGTACTTAGTACTACTCTTATATAGTTAGTCTACTCTTTTTACTAAATATAAAAGAATAAAACTTAGTTCTTATATAATACTACTCTTACTTTTAGCCTTTTATAATTAATTACTTTATTAACGTAGTTACTTAGTCTATTTACTATTATAAAAATATTAAGTTAAAACTATAAAAAGTAATTTATTATAGTTATAAGCTTAATATTTATTTTATTAAGGTTTAGTGTTTTAAGTAATATATATATAATAATTCCTTTTAATAGTATATAGTTTATAATAAAATTTACTAAATATTAATTAAACTAAATTATTTTATAAAGCTTAACTTTAACTTAAATATATATAGTAATTTTTACTTTAGTTAATTTATATAGTTTTTTTTAATTATTAGTAGTATATAATATAAAAAGAAATAAATAGTAATAATATTATAAAATATCTTTACTAAAAATAAAATTTTTATTTTAAACGTTATTAAATTAAAATATATAAAGTTTATATACTCCTTTATAAACGTTAAGCTTAATAAATAGTATAATTATTAAATTATAGTAATATAACTATATTTACTTATAAAGGTGTTTTTATAGTATATAAAATAACTTATATTTTTAATTTATAAGTTTAAATATAAGTTTATTACTTACTTTTTTTCTTTATATTTTTTTTACTTTATTAATAAGGCTACCTTTATTTTTTCCTTTTTTTTTTAAAATACTATTTTTTACTTTTATAAAGGTTATAACTTAATATTATACTATAATATTTTAGTATAAAAGAATTTAGTTATACTTAAATATATATTAAGATTATTAAGGTTATTAAGCATTTTTATATTTTTAAAAGTAGTAATATAATTATTAGTTTTATAAATACTAGTTTTATTAACTTTATATTTAAAAAGTTAGACTATAAAAAATTTAAATAATATTTTCTTTTTTAATATTTAAAGTTACACTTTATTAAGTATTTTAAAATTGTATATAAGTGTTTAAAATGTTTTTTTATTATATAACTTAATATAATATTATTATTAATATATATATTAATAAAACTATAATAAATATAAAAAAGTTTATTTATAAATTATTATATTAATACTAGTAAATTCTAAAATTTTATAAGTATTATATTTAATTTTTTAAAGTTATAATTATTAATAATTACTATATAATTATAGTAATTTTAAAAAATAAATAATTAAAAAAAGAATATAGTAATATTTAAGTTAAAATAAATAAGATTTATATATTTATTTTATAATATTTTACTAGTTAAAAAGCAAGTAAATATTAAGTATATATAAATAATTTAATAGTTATATATTAATAACTATTTAACCTTTTTTAATAAAATTTTATATAGTATTTTTATAGTATACTATAAAAATAAAATATATAATAAAAGTAAGATTTAGTATATATTTAAACTTTTTTAAAGTATAAAAAAGGTTAAAAGTATTATTTACTACTTATTTATTATAAATATTAAAAGAATATTTTTTTATAATTACTTTAATTTTTTATAAATTCTTTAATAAGTTAATATATATTTTTTAGTCTTTTAATATAAGTATAATACCTTTATTTATAAAAAGCTATTAAAATTCTTATAAAAGTATATATAACTTCTAATTAAATTTAATATTTTATATATAAACTATTACTTTATTAATATTTATTTTAAATAAGACGTTTTTTTAGTTTTTATAGTTTATATACTAAAATACTAATATATATATAATTTAGCTTTAAATTTTCTTTTTTTATAATAGCTTAAGTAAAAGTAAAATACTATACTTTTATTTAGTTAATATATAAATTATTTTATATATTGTTTATTTTAAAAGTTTTATTAAAAAGGCGTTTTTTAAAATAATAAGTAGTTTTATTATTATATTATTTATTATAATAGTATAAAATAAAAACAACTTAAGTACTATATTAAAAAGGTAATTTTTTACTTTAATAAAAATATAGTTTACTATTATTTTTTTTTATATTATAAATAGTAGTTTAATATAATTTAAAGTATTATATAGTTATAAATATACTTATTATTAGTAGTATAATAATGTTTTTTTAATAAAAAAATAATATAAGTTTAAAGTTTTTATATTTATTTATAAATAAGTAAGCTTTTAATTTTATAAAAAATAATAGTTTCTTTTTTAACGTTAATTTTAATACTTAAAACGTATATATTACTTATATTAATAAATAAATTTAGTTTTAATTTATTAATAATATTAATAATAATATAAAATATACTATATATATATTTATATTATACTTAATTAAATAAATATATTATAAATATAGCTTATTACTAAATTTATAATAAACTTTTTATACTATTAATATATTTATTATAATTTATAAAATTAATAATAATTTTATATTTATTAAGAAATATTTTACTAACTATATTACTACTTATTTTAACATTAAAGTAGTATAATATATTATTTTTATTTAATAAAAAACGTATATATACTTAAAAATATATATAACTATAATTAAAATATAAATTTTTTATTAACATTAAACTAGTATTAACTATAAAAAGTAAACTTTTAAAAAAAAACGTTTAGTTTATTAATTTTTATTTAAGTAAAAGTTAGCTTTTTTATTAAAGTACTATTATATAATATATATTCTTATAATAGTAGCTATCTTTTTAAAAGGTTACTATATATAGTTTTTACTACTTAATTAATTTTATAATAATATTATTAAAAAAATATTCTTTTTTAATAAGTAATTTTGTTTTATTATAAAAGTTATTATTATTTATATATTTAGCTTATATATCTTTATTATTTAAATTAAGTAAGTAAAATATATATAATTATTATAATAGAAGTTAATAAAATTATTAAAGTAAGAGATTTTTTATAATATCTTAGTTATACTTATTATAAACATTATTCTAAACTTTGTTTTATTTATATAATAGTTATAAATTATTTAGTAAAAGGTAGCGTTTTAAAATAGTTACGTTTAAATAAATAAAGTTTAATAAAAAAAGAAAGTATATAAGTTTTTAAGCTATAAAAAAAAGAGTTTTTTTTATATTAAAAATTATATAACTTATATAACTATTTAATTATATTTAAGTTATATTATTATTTATATAAATTATTATAGTAAGTGTTTTTATATTTAAATCTTTCTTTTTTATTTTTATATACTAATTTATATTAATTATTTTACTAATTTTAATATACGTCTTTATCTTCTTTTTTTATATTTATAAAGTATACTTTTATATCCTTTTTTATAGTTTTTAACTTTTAAGCCTTTTTTAAAATATATACTTTATTTTATAATAAATTTAAGTATATACTTATAGTTATATTATTATAAAGAGTAAGAATAATAATATAAAGAATAAAAAAAAGCTTTAAGTATATACGTTTAAAACTATAAATTTTACTTTAATTATTATATATATAACTATATTAAATAACCTTTATTATAAAAGTATAAAAGTCTTTACTATTTTATAAAAGTTCTTTATTAAAAGCGTGTTTTTAAAGTTATTATTATACTTTAGTACTATATATAATAAATTATTTATATAATACTTAAGTTATGAATTACTAGTTTAATATAAAGTATTAATATTTATATTTATTTAATTGTTTTTAATATTAAATAAGTATGTTTTTATAAAGGTTTTTTTAAATATTTTAATAAATAGTTTTTTATTTTACTTTTAAATTATCTTATTTAAATACTTTATTTATTACTTAAAAAAAGTCTTTTATATTATAATAATATATATATTTACTTTATATAAAAAGGTATTATTCTTTATATTTAGTTATAATAGTATTAAAATAAAAATACTTTATTTTTTAAATATTTTAAATTATTTAAAATACTACTTTATTAAAATTTATTTTACTTATTATACTAAGTACTAGTATAACTACTTAATTAATATTAATATTATTAGTAAAAAGCTTTAAATTAAAAGTATTTTAAATAAGTAGTTTTAAGTTTATTTTTACTAGTTCTTTGTTTTATAAAAAAATGTTAATAGTTAATAAAATTCTTAATTATAAAAGTATATTTTTTTAAACTAAAATATAGTTTTTTTATAAACTAAGTAAGTTTTATTTATTAACTAAAAGTAGTATATATTACTAACTATACTATAGCTTATACTTATAGTTATTATAATAATACTATTACTTTAAATAAAGTTAGTTTATATATAGTAAAAAATAATTAAAATAATAGTACTTATTTAACTTATTAATTCTTTATAGTTTATAATACTATAAAAAGTTATTTTATTAGTATAAGTAGTAAGATAATTTTTAATATACTAACTTATAACTATACTATTTTAGTATATAGTCTTAATAAAGTAGTTAATATTATAATTAAAACGTTAGTTTGTTTTAGTTTATAATATATTTACTTTATTTTTTTATACTTAAAAAAATATTATATTTTTAAAATATATAATATTTTATTCTTATTATAGTATAGTAAAATAATAAAATACTATAAAATTATATATTAACTTTATTTAAATAAGTAATAGGTTATAGTTATAAATAAAAAGGGCTTATTTTTAAATAAATTGGTTTTTATTATATTCTTTTTATATTTTAAGTTTAAAGAATTAATAAATACCTTTTTTTATAGCTTAGTTTAAAAGTAACTTTATAAATTAACTAATTTTTTAAATAACTAATTTTTTTACTAAAATTAATAAAATTAGTAATAGTAGTAAAAGGATTATTTATAATGTTTTAATTAGCTATTATTATTATATCTTTAAAAGTACTTTATAAAAAAGTTTTAAATACTATATTATTATTTAAAGTACTACTATTAAAAAAATCTTTAAAGTTTTTAAATTCTTTCTCTTTTTTTATTCTTACTATAACTTTTTTAAAAAGTATAAATATAAGTAATTAAATTTAGTAGTAAAGTTAAACTATTTATAACTATTAACGTTCTTTTTAAAAAAGCTATTTTAACGTTAAAAAGGTATAAATATCTTATAATAAAAAGCTAAGCTTACTTTATTTAAATATTTACTATATATTATAAACAAGCTTAAACTATATATAAGTTCTTATATTTTTTATAAATAGTATATAGTAAAAAGTAGTCTTTTTATAATAAGTAAGCTTAAGCTATAAAAAAAGTTATTACTACTTATTATATACTAGTTTACTAATATAATAGAAAATATACTAATAATAATTATATATTGTTTTTAGTATATATACTTTAAATAAATAAAATAAATAAATAAAGTAAATAACTATAATATATTAATAATTTTATATAATTCTTATATATTAATAAAAAATATATAAATATAAAGTTAGTTATATTCTTATTTATTTAAAAACTATAAAATATTCCTTTTTTATAGTAATTTTTTAGTAATAATAGTAGTACTATATAAATATAAAAGATATTTATTAGTCTACTTAACTTAATTAATTATAAAGGGACCTTATAAGGACCTTAGACGGTTTATATATAGTGCCTTAACTATACTTAGTTATATAGCGTTTAATAGTAATTCTTATTAAAACTATAATAATTATCTCCTTCCTTTTTTAAAGTTGCTTTTAACTATTTTCTAATAATAAAGTAACTAAAAGAAAAACCTAGTAAGATAAAAGTACTTTAGTACTTATAGAATAGTTATTATATTATACTATTTATATTTATATATAATAGTAACCTTAGTTATACTAATATATTTAATAAGGTTAATTAATACTAACAATATTACTAAAAACTTTTTAAGCTTTATTTAAAGGCTATAAAAAGCTAGCCTATATAATATAGCCTATTACTAATATATATTAAATATAGTAAATTTGCTTTTACTTTATTTATAATAAAATTTACTTTATTATATAAACGTTATAAGTTTGCTTTTACTTACTTATAAAGTAAATTTTACTATATTATATAAATAGTACTTACTTTTTACTTTTTATATTATTAAAATTTATTTTAATAAATAGTACTTTTAAAGAAAGAAGTAGGAATTATAAAGCTACTATTAAATTATAATAATACTAATAGCTTAATAAGTAATTAAATAGTTTAAAGACTACTTAATTTTTAATAATAGTTTACTATTTAGCCTTTTATTTATAATATAAACCTTTTTTAAGTACTTTAAAAAGACCTTTATACTTTAAACGTTTAATAAGGCTAAGAGTAAAGGCAAGCCTATTATAAAGCACTTATATATATAGGAACTAGTATTAACCTTTACGTTTAAACGCTTACCTTTTACTAATACCTTAGTATATATACTAAGTACTAAATAGTCTATTTTTACTTTTATATTAAGTAGTATACTATAAAAGGTTCTTTAGTTACTATATAGTATAGCTATATTAATAGTACTAAAGGTGTTGTTTCTTTTTGTTTTATTTACTAGTAAAGCTTAAAAGCTAATAACGCTTATACTAGTAGTCTAGCCTTTAGCTATATTCTAAGCACTTAATCTATTAAAGTAGACGCCTTAAACAAGCTTCTTAGTAGGCCTTTTACCTTTCTTTAGTAGGTTTAATACTAGTATTTAAAGCCTACTATACGTATTAGACAATTTACTACTTAAGCGTATTAACAATAATAATAAGTATAAGGATAATAATAATAATAATAAGGATAAAGACCTTATAAATAAGGGCCTTAAAAGTAAAGACTTAGTAAACCTTAAAGGTAGTCTTAAAAGCAACTTTAAGGATAAGTTAAGTTTAAACCTTAGCTTTTTTTAAGCCTTTATAAACCTTATAACCTCCTTAGTAACGCCCTTACCTATCCTACTATTTATATAAAGCAAGGACCTAAGTTATCCTTAGCCTCTTATTAATAGACCTATATATCTAAGCTGCCTTAATACTTAGGTAAAGAAGCTAGTAGACAAGCTACCTAAGTTGCCTTTTTTAGTATAGTGCCTTAGCTTTTAGAAGGGCGGCGGTTATACAAATAAGTAGTACGTTAATACGTATTATATACTTGTAAGTGTCTTTTTTAACTGCTGACTAGTTTAAATTTATTAATAGTCTAGTTTCTTATATTAATAATAAACTATTTAACTAACTTTAGTAAGTAGGCCTTAGTTATATAGCCTGCCTAAAAGACTAAGAAATCCTTTAAAGGGAGAGCTCTTATTACAATTATTATATAGTCTAAAAGACTGCTTAAAGCCTTACTTATATAGCTATTAGCTATTATATAAAGTATAGTAAGCTGTACAGCCTTAAGGTAGTACGTGTATATTTATCCCTTTAACCTTTAACTACTAACTAACCTTAAGTTGTTTATAAAGTATAAGGCTACTACTTATATATACTATATATTATTAGGTAAATAAGGCTATAACTACTTTTTACACCTTAAGCTAAGTATAAGTTACTTTACTACTATTTAGCGCTTATAATATAAGTTAATATAGGTACTACTAACTAAAATTTACTTTTATTTACTATTTTTATATTAAAACGTAACTATTAAGCTACTTTCCTTTTTAAGCTATAAGTAGGCCTTTTAAAGTACTTTTATAGTAGTTAAGTATATTATTGTTTTTTTATACTTTTTTATTATATTTTTAATTTTTTTATTATTATAGTAATATTATATTATTATACCTTTTTACTAAACCTTTTTTAGTCTACTTTTTTTCTTTTTTATAAAGACTTTTAAACTTATTTTAATATTAATAAGTAGTTTACTACTTTTTTATAGTAATTAGTATATTTATAACTACTATAACAACTTATTAATTATATTTAAAAAGCTATCCTTTTTACTATACTAAGTAATATAGCTTTTTTACTTTTTACTTATTATTATTTTCTTTTAATAGTAGTATTAATAAAGGTTTTATAATACTTATAAGGTTTACTTATAGTTTAAGTAAAAATACTAAAAATATATTATATAGTCTTTTATACTATTATAAAAGTGTTAAGTAATACACTTATAAGTTAATCTTTTTTAATATATAAAAAGGTTTAATAAACTTTAACTTTTATTTTTAACTAAAGTACTTTATATTATAATAACGTTTTTATGTTTTTTATATATATTTTAAGTATTTTAATACTTTTTTTTAAAGCTTATAGCTTTAAAATACGTTTAACTACTACTAGTACTTTTTTTTTATAAATAATATTTTTAACGCTTTTATAAATTATAAAGTAATAGTTATAAAGTATATAAAATAGTGCCTTTTTTATTAATTAATTAATTATGTTATTTAAAGTATACTTTATTATAAAAAAGAGTAATGGCTAGTTATTCTAATTTTTTATTATATAATAATAAAAGTATTATTTTAATGTTTAATTAGCTTTTTTTATTTAACTATTAGTTTATAAATAAAAAGTAGTAAATAGTCTTAGCTTAATATAAGTAATATTATATAGCTTTTACTAGTACTAATTAATAAAAACTACTTCTTTATTTAAAATAATACTTTTTAACTATGTAAAGTATAGTTAGAATTTTATATAAAGTAAATATATAAGCTTTATAAAAGTTTTATTAGTAAATACTAATAAGAATTAATATATCTTTATATACTTATTTACTATTACTAATATAATATTTAGCTTTTAATTACTATTAAATATTAAAAAGAAACTAGTAAAAGAATTTATTAATACTTTTTACTAAAGCTTTTTAAAGACTAGTAAAAGTTAAAGTTAACTATAACTTATACTTTTTTAACTTAGTAGTTTAATATATATAATAAGTATATATAAAACCTTTAACGTTTACTTTAACGCTTATTTAAAAGTAATAATAAAAAACTAAGTCTTTTATTCTTATAATACTACTATATTTAGTTGTTTTTAGCTTATAATACTAATAAATAATTTTATATTATAGTACTTTTTAGGCTAGTATAACAACTTATCCTTTTTAATAAAACAACCTTATAAAGTTTAAAGACTAACTTTAAAAATAGCTTATAGCTTTAATATACCTTTTTTTTTACTTTATAAATAAAAGTTTAATTATAAAGCTATAAGAATAAGCTTATTAAATAATATAAAGAACTTTTTAACTTTTTTTAACCTTTTTATAATAATAATTATAGCTACTTATACTATAAATAACTACTAAGTATATACACTTTATTACTTTAACTAAGTTGTCTTTAAATTAACTATACTAACTATTTTACTTAAGCTATTTATAATAAACTTTAGTATTTACTACTTATAAAAAGATAGGCTACTTAGTTCTTTTATAAGTTCTTTAAAGTCCTTAAAAACACTACCTTTAGTAAGAGTAACAACTTTTTAATATAATAAAAACAAGTAATTTTTTTTTATTTCTACTTTCCTTTATAGTTAAAATAATATAATAGGCTATTAGCTAGATTTTTATTATTTAGTTAATACTTAATTTTAAAATTAAAAGGTAATAAATATATATACTAATATACTTAATAATAATTTAAATTTATTTACTTTAAAAATGCTTATAATTTAGTATAGTTTATTAAGACCTTTTTACTTTTAACCCTTTTTAAGTACTAACGTTATTTTTTAAAAGATATAATAATTATTATTAACTTTTAGTTAAAAGTATTATAATATAGCTTTATACTCTTTAACTTTTAAGACTAAAACGTTACTAAATACTAAATATCTATATTGTTTAGCTAGAATAGTATCCTTACTAATACAAAAGTAGACGTATTAGTCTTTATATAAACTAGACATTATAGGTTATAATACCTTAGTAATAACGCTTTTATACACGCTTACTTTAGCTATTAAAATACATAGTCCTTATAAGGCCCTTATAAAGGGTTTTTAAGCTTTTTACTCTTAACTAGACCTTTTAAGTACTTTATTAAAAGCTAGGCCTTATTAGTAAAAAAATAAATTAATTAATAGTAAAACTTATAAAAGCTAATAAATACTTAAATATTATAATACGTTTTTAACGTTTACTATTTAATAACTATTTTAATATAAGCTAAATCTTTATATATATATTATTAAGTAATAATAAAAAACTTAGGAAGAATACCTTTTTTTAATAAAACTAATATTTTTTAATTAATAAATAGCTTTACTTTTTTTAGTTAATTTAATACTTACTTTAAGTACTTTATATACTCTTTTTTATTTTTTAAATAAATTAAAATATTAAAGTAAATAATATAAATTTTATTTACTAAGCTATTAAACGCCTTATAAATATAACTTTAAAAAGTTATTAAAGCGTTAGTTAGTTTAAAAAGTATTACTAAATACTTATAATAGTTATACTACGTTTTAAATATAGTCTTTTACTTATCTCTTTTATATATTTATATTCTACTAAACGTATTTTTTTACGTTTATAGTTAAAAGAACTTTATAGTATTTAATCTTATTTAAAATCTTAAAAATTAAAGGTAAAAGGTACTAATTTTTAACTATAATCTTATTTAGTCTATAGTAATTAATATATAGTTATAAAGTATTATTACGTTTTAGTATAAATAAGACTAAAGAGCTTATAAGACTTTTTAAGTTTTAAATTTTTCCTTTTTATAGTACTTTTTATAAGTACTTTTAAAGTGTAATAAGCCTCTTTTAAAATAAAGGGTATAGTCCTTGATATAGTAGTTATATTTTAAGTATTAAATTAATTATATAGTTTATACCTTAGTAAATTAGTAGGCTAGTAGTATTTTTTATAAAGAACACGTCTTTATATTTATAAAGCTTAAGTAATATTTTTATAAGCCTTTTATAGTTCTTTTAAGGCTTTTTATTTAAAAGATTAGTAAATTCCTTTACTTATACTAATATATAGTAGGTAGTAGTATTTATTACGCCTTTTTAAAAGGTCTTTACTAGCTTAACCTTTAATTTATAAAACTACTACTTTTTACTAGTAAGGTATAATAGTATTTTTAATTTAATAAAGTTAAAATACTTAAAAGTACTAGTATATTACTATTAGTATAGTTTAGTTTTATATAATAAAATATAAACTACTATTCTTTTTAGTAAACGTTTAATAGTTAAATTATAACTACTTATATATTATAAACTTATATAAGTAGTAAGAGCCTTATAAACTTTAGTAAGCCTAGTACTTTTTTAAATTTCTAGTTTACTACGTCGATCTTACTACTATAGTTTAAGTAATAAATATAAGGTAGTTGTTATTTATAACAGTTTATCCTTTTATTTATAGCCTCTTACTAACTAAAATAAAGTTTAATAATTTTAAAGTATTCCTTTAAAGGCTGCTTAAGCTTCTTCCTTATCCTTACCCTTTTTACCTTTATTACTAAAGTTATTATTATTATTAACCTTAGTAAAGTTAACTTAAACGTCCTTCTTTAATAGCTTATTTACTAACTTATTAAGATATATAAGTAAAATATAACCTTTATTACTATAGTAATAGTACTTAATATTAACGCTATTTAACTTAGTATAACGTTTTAAGCTAGACTTATTTATTAATTACTTAAACTTTTAAGCCTTAAAGGCTTTTTAGAAAGAGCTTAAATACTTCCTTTTTAGTTTTTTATTAAAGGTCTCCTTTTCCTTCTTTGTATTTAATATAGTCCTTTTTTATTACTTATTTAAAAAGCTGTTTTTTTAAAGCTTATTTATACGCTTTAACACTTAGTACTAATTAGTAGTATAGGTTATACTCTTTATAGCTAGGTTGTATTTAATTTTGTTATTTAGTTTTATATAAACTATAATTATTATAAATTTTTTAAGTAAAGGACTAATCTTCTCCTTTAACAAGCTTATATACATAGTAGTTACTAAGGCTTTATTTTATAAGTTAGTAAGATTTTTTTAGACGTATTATAGTAGTACTAAATAAATCTTTTACTTTTATTTTAGTATTAACGTGTTTAACTAAGCGTTAAAAACGGTTTAAAAGCGTAAGCCTAGTATATACTCCTACTTTAGTAATGTATTAAAGTACTATTTTTAATAAATAAGAAAAGCTTTATTTATAAGCTTTAGTATTATATTAATCTTATTAATATTTTAAGCGTACTATTAAGGCGTTAATTTAAATATACGCCTTATTACTTTATACTACTTTTATTGCTATAAATACGTTAATAAATCTTTATACTTTTTAAATAGCTTTAACTTTAAGTTGTACGCCTAACTACTAGCTTATAATAGTACTATAAAGACTATATCTTTACCTTTAAAATTGTCTAAGTTTAATTTTTAAACCTTAAAGGCACTTTATAAGTCCTTTATTAATAGTTATATTATATATATAAGCGTAATATTCTTACTTATATTATCTAATTTAGCTTATAACTATACTACTTTTATATATACTATAAGTAATTATTAAAAGCACTTTTAACAAGCCTTTAATATAGCTAATTTAACCGTTATTTTATTATTTATAAACATTGTTTTAATTAGTATAAACCTTATAAAGTCTTTAAGTAATACCTATATAGCTTTTATTATTTTTAAAGCCTTTAGAATAATTAATAATTTAGTTATTATAAAAAGAATTCTTTTACGTAGTTAATAAAAAGAATTTATTAATATAAAAATATTTATAAAGTTAATACTATATACTATTATAACTAAAATAACATTAATTTTATAATAACTAAATTATATATATATATATATATATATATTAAAATAAAATAAATTCTTATCCTTTTTATTAAAAAAAGATATAGTAGTACTATATAAATATAAAAGATGTTTATTAGTCTACTTAATTTAGCTAATTATAAAAAGCGCTTAAAGACTTTTTAAAGTCTATTCTTAGTATCTTAAAACGGCTTACTACTATTCTATCCCTTAGCTAATTATAGTAGAGCGCTTATAAATTAACTATTTAACTAATTATAGTAGGACCTTATAGAGACCTTAGACGGTTTATACGTAGTGCCTTAGCTATGCTTAGTTATATAGCGTTTGTTTATAATTCTTATTAAAACTATAATATTTAATTAGTTATTATATCTACGTATTACTTATAGTGTATGTATAACTTTTATATATAGCTTATATTAGGCTTTTATAGTCGCTTTTTTAACTTATTTATAATAGTATTAATTAAATTAATAACTATTTTTACTTTTAGAAAAAGTATTTTATATTAATTTACTATATATTATTTTTCTAATAAAATTAAAAATGTTAATAAGTATTAATTAGTAGTTAATATAGCCTTAATAATAGTAATTAACTTTTAATTAAAAAATAAACTTATTAACTACTTTTTAATCCTTTTAGTTATTATAAGCTAATTATTATTAACTTTAATTTAAAACTTTAATTTATTTATATTATATATATTTAATAATATAATATTATTATTAAATAATACTTTTTATAATAAGTTAAAATAGTTTTTAACTAAAAGTATATTTTTTAAAATTTAAAAGCTTACTATTATTATTTTTTATTAAAAGATTTAATATTTATAACGTTTTATAAAGTAGGTAGTTAAATTATAATTAACTATTAGTTTTATACCTTTTAAAGCCTTATTTAAAGTAATATATTTATAGTCTTAGTAATAAAGCCTTATTATACTATAAAGTTAAGCTATTTAAGCTTATAAAGGTATTAACAAACTACTACCTCTTCTAACTCGTTAGCCGTATATATAGTATAAGACGTCTAGTCTTTCTATTACCTTTATTAATTCGACGTTATAACGTACAAGCCAAGATTTTAAAAAGCTTCGCAATAAAGCATATACTAGTATCGGGACTTTTTTATAGTATAGTATAACTAGTTGTAAACGGTCTTTAGTTATGTTTTTAGCCATAGCTGGCTGTAAGAATAAAATACAGATTTTTAAAGTTGTCTCAGTACAAATGTGTATTATTAGACTAGGTGATTTATTTCACTACCTGGGGCGTAGCACGAGTGCTAGGGGAGACTTTATAGTTATGTACTGTTATTGTATTCGCATTTAAAAAAATGGTGCAAAAGGGGGTGGTGTAGAAGTGACTTATACGCCTACTAGTTTTTAGATACTACGAGGTAAATATATTTTCGTATTTTTGTTTGCTTATTAACTGCCTAAATTTTAATTGTTTTAATTTTTATGTCTGTCTTTTTTTCTGCCGTTTAGTGCAGTGTACTACTATTAATTTGTATTTGATAACCGGGTATAGCGTGCCCGTGCTATTAAGCTTTTTGTCCGTGTGCCTTAATTTAATACAATAAAATGTAATCTTCTCTGAGTGCCTACTACTAGCTATAATGGCTCGCCAACAACAGAAACAGAAGTTTATAACACCTTTCTACGACTCGGGTCGCCCAAATCCACCATATGTTAAAGGAAGTCGATGGGAAATCCAGATACATAACCCTATTCTGCCATTTGGAAATGGATACAAGATGCAGCACAGGGTGGGACCTCATGCCCTGGCACGATCGAACCAGAAACAGCTGCCACAGAGCGTATACTGTATGCTAAATCAACCAGAAGGCCCAGAGCCGGAGCCCACCGCGTCTAGAATACTAATTGAAGTCACCGAGAAGATAAGGGTCGGCGTAGCACAGGGAGCACAACTATGTCTGTGCCGGGTCATCAATGATAATGAGAGTGATCCGAACAGCCTACTAACACGGTTACGAAAGTGTGGTGGTCAGATACTGGCTGCCAAGATATACGACCCTCTCTACTATTACTATAGCAGGGACTGCGATATTGTCGAGAAAGCAGATATGGAATATTGCCGAGAGGCGGCCGCATATAAGCACTTGTTAGCCAAGGGCATTGATGGCAAGTTCCTACCAATGTATTTCGGCTCCTATTCATTAGAGTTGCCGTTAGAACAACAACAAAAAGAGACACTCAATAGATATACCGGAAGTAATCAAAAAAGTAACTGCAATACAATGGTTGAGTTGCATACACGACGCGTGCGGTTAATTTTGATGGAAAGAGTTGAGGGTGAGGTTATGACGCACCGGCTAGTGTACGGTGACTTGAGTTCTCTCGCAACTGAAACGCGGCTAATGGCCATCGCCACAGCTATGGAGGCGTATGCGCAACTATACTTTCATGGGGTTGTACACGGTGATCTAGCTCCCCGTAACGTATTTATGACCACACACCCAAACAACCAGCTACGATTTCACCGTTTTGTGGACTTAGGTTTAGCGTACCTCCTCGGTCAGCCATACTCGACATTTCCATGCCAGCCGAGGCATGAGACACGTCCACGTAACCCCATCAGGCTTTTCTGGCACGTATTTAATAGCGGAGCGGCTTGTATGTACTACTGGTTGCCGCCTGAGCTGCGAAACACACACGCTATGCACTGCTGGATGCTAAAGTGTTGGTATGGAGATACTCGGTTCGAGCCGCTTGGTTGCGAGCCTAAGCCATTAATAGACACAACGCCGTGGGACACGGGAAAGGCAGAGAAGGACATTAAATGGCCGGGGGATTACGAGTAGGAGGTTACACCTTTTAAGGATATTCAACGTTATAAAGGGGTGGACATAACTTATATAAGTACACGCACTATATCGTATATTTTATGTTCTTATATTAAGAATATATAATATTAAAAGAGTTTTATATAAATAACCTACTTTATAAGAGCTAGTCCTAGCTATAAAAGTCTAAGGGCTAAAAGTAGAACTCTTTTAAAACTACTAAGGATTAGTATATAAGTTAAACTATAGTAAGTATAGCCTATAATTAGTAGCTTTTATTACAAATAAGTAGTAAAAGCAACTATAAAGGCCTAACGTAGGCTATACGTAGGAGTTATATAGACGTTATAGACAATATATAAACACAATAGCCGATTAGACAAATAGTAGACATTATATAGCCTTTAAATATAAGTAGGACCTAGGAGGATATATAGAAGTAGCTTATACTTAATTAAGTAGAGTAGTAGTAAATATACGCCTTGTAATTAGTTAAATAGTTGTAAAGTTTAAATGTTAAGGCCTATTTAGGCTTAATATACTTAGTATTAATATATAATTTCTTAAATAGCTATTTTCTTAATTAATTTTAGTTAAACTATTAAAAGTAATAAAGGTACTATTAGTAATTTCTTAACTAGCTATTATTATTATATTTTTAAGAGTATTTTATAAAAAAGTTGTAAGTACTATATTTTTATTTAAAGTACTACTATTAAAGGAATATTTAAGATTCTTAAGTTCCTTTCTTTTTTTTATCCTTACTATAACTTTTTTAAAAGGTATAAACGTAAGTTAAAGAATTTAGTAATAAAGTTAAATTACTTATAACTTGTTACAGTTTTAGCAAGAGACGCTAGTAGACGTCTAGTAACTAAGCGCCGTTAGGCCACTATGCATAGACCGTTAGGGGTCCCTACAAAGTCCTACTATAATTAGCTAAGGGATATAATAGTGGTAAGCTGTTTAAGATACTAAGGGTAGACCCTAAGGGGTCCTTAAGCGCTCCTTATAATTGGCTAAATTAAGTAGACTAATAGACATCTTCTATATTTATATAGTACTACTATACCTCTTATTAATAAAAAGGGACAAGAATCTATTCTTATCTTAATATATATATATGTATACGATTTAGTTATTGTGTAGTTAATGTTATCTTCTACTTAGTTATAGTAGTGTATAGTACTAACTTTGTAAATACTCTTATATAACTATTAATATTCTTTTTAAAAAAGCTATTTTAATATTAAAAAAGGTATAAATCTTTTATAATAAAAGACTAAGCTTACTTTATTTAAATATTTACTATATACTATAAACAAGTTTAAGCTATATATAAGTTCTTATATTTTTTATAAATAGTATATAGTAAAAAGTAGTCTTTTTATAATAAGCAAGCTTAAGCTAAAAAAAAAATTACTACTACTTATTATATACTAGTTTATTAATATAAAAGGAAATAAATAAATAAAGTAAATAACTATAATATATTAATAATTTTATATAATTATTATATATTAGTAAAAAGTATATAAATATAAAGTTAGTTATATTTTTTCTATTTAAAACTATAGAATATATTCCTTTTTATAATACTTTTTTAATAATACTTATTATTTTTAAAGCTTTAAAAACAATTAGTAATTTAGTTATTATAAAAAAAGAATTCTTTTAAGTAGTTAATAAACAGAATTATTAATATAATAGTATTTATAAGGTTAGTACTATATACTACTATAACTAAGTAAAAAATAATATTAACTTTATAATAACTAAATTATATATATATATATATATATAAATAAAAATAAATTTTTATTCCTTTTATTAAAAAAGGATATAGTAGTACTATATAAATATAAAAGATATTTATTAGTCTACTTATTCTAGCTAATTATAAAGAGTGTTTAAGAACCCTTTAAAGTTTATTCTTAGTATCTTAAAATAGCTTACTACTATTCTATCCTTTAACTAATTATAGTAAGGCGCTTATAGATTAAATATTTAACTAATTATAAAGGGGCCTTATAAGAACTTTAGACGGTTTGTATGTAGTATCTTAACTATGCTTAGTTATATGGCGTTTGTTAGTAATTCTTGTTAAAACTATAATAAAATGTATAGTAATAAAATATTACTATAATAATAAAAATTTAAAAAATATAATAAAAAATTATAAGAAAATAAATAATATACTTAACTACTTTAAAAGGAATTTAAAAGGCTTACTTATAGCTTAAAAAAGATAGTAGCTTAATAGCTACCTTTTAGTATAAAGATAGTAAATAAAGGTAAATCTTAGCTAGTAGTACTTATATTAACTTATGTTATAGTTGTTAAATAGTAATAAAGTAACTTATATTTAGCTTAAGGTGTAAAAGGTAGTTATAGCCTTGCTTACGTAATAATATATAGTATATATAAGTAATAGCCTTATACTTTATAAATAACTTAAAGCTAGTTAGTAGTAGTTAAAAATTAAAAAGGCAATTATATATATTGTAAGAAATACGTCTTTATAGAAGGTGTAGAGTCGAGCTACGTACGGTAATCTAAATAGTTAAATAGGTAAGGCCTATAGTAAGGGAAAATAAGTGTATTTCTTAGATACTTAACAAAAGACTAGATAAGGGGAAGGGGGACTGTCTTTATATAGACGTAATCCGCTATTTTAATCTAGGTGTGTGTACGTACTAAAAACCCTAATACGAATATGTAATTAGTAATACCTTACGTAATTATATATTCTTAATATATATATTACTTTAAAGCTATATAGCTTACTATACTTTATATAGTAGTTAATAGCTATATAAGCAAGGCTTTAAGCAGTTTTTTAAATTATATAATAGTAGTAGTAAAAGCTTTCTCCTTAAAAAATCCTTTAGTCTTTTAAGTAAGCTATAACTAAGGCCTACTTACTAAAGTTAGCTAAATAGCCTATATTAATATAAAGAACTAGCTTATTAATAAATTTAGACTAAAAGTTAATAAATAGGACACCTACTAGTATATAACGTATATTAGTATACTACTTATTTATATAGCTACTACTCTATTAAAAGCTAAGGTACTATACTAGAAAAGGCAACTTAAGCGGCTTATTTATTAACTTTTTCGTTTAAATGTTAAGGTAGCTTAGGTATATAGGTCTATTAATAAAGGGCTAAGGGTAGTTTATATTCTTATTCTACTTAAATAGTAAAATAAATAAAGGCGTTATTAAGAAAGCTATAAGGCTTATAAAGGCTTAAAAGGAGCTAAGGTCTAAACTTAACTTGTTTTTAAAGTGGCTTTTAAGGTTGTTTTTAAAGTCTTTTAAGTTCTTATTCTTAAGGTCCTTATCCTTATTATCTTTAAAGTTTTTATTCTTATTGTTATTATCCTTATACTTATTATTATTATTATACTTATATAGTAGGACGTCTAATACGTATACTAGGCTTTAACTACTAATACCTAGCCTACTAAAGAAAGATAAGAGGCCTATTAAGGAGCTTATTAAAGGCGTTTATTTTAACGGATTAGGCACCGTAGTTATAATTATTAGTAGGACTAATATAGGCGTTATTAGCTTTTAAGCTAAAGTAGTAAGTAAAATAAAAGGCAAGACGTTTAGTATTATAAGCGTTAAGAAGTAGTATAATAATTAAAGAACCTTTTATAACATTATACTTACTATAAAAGTAAAAATAGTTTATTTAATACTTAAAGTATATACTAAAACGCTAATAAAAAGTAGATATCTAAGTATAAGGGCTAGTACTAGTTCTTATATATATAAAGGCCTTATAGTAAACGTACCCTTACTAAAAGGTAAGAGTATAAAGGTCTTTTTAAAAAACCTAAAAAAGTCTACGTTTTAAATAAAAGGCTAAATAAATAGTTATTATTTAAAATAAAACAACCCTTAAACTATTTAATAAGCTACTAAACTATTAGTATTATAATAAACTAGTAATAACCTTATAATCTTTACTTTTTTCTTTAAAAATACTACCTAGTATAATTAATTTTAATAATATAAAAAATATAAAGTAGGTACTATTTATTTAATATAATAAAATTTACTTTATAAGTAAGTAAGAGTAAATTTTACTATAAATAAAGTAAGAATAAATTTACTATATATCGGTATACAAGTAGGGACTAGACAAATACGTTAAAGGGGGAGGGCACGTAATACGTAGTGTAACTAGTAGGGGCCCCCTATAGGTCTAAAAGGACTAAAATAAGGCTCTACCGTATAGAAGTCTTTATATCTACTTAATTAGACTGTCCTATAGACGTAAACTTAGACTTAGATAATAAGTAATAAGAAGTATTACTAATAGACTATTGTACACCTTTTATAAGTACTACCTATAGACGTATAAGGTCTTAGGTAGCTTTATAAACGTGCCTTAACATTTATTTTAGCCGGCTAACCAACACTAATTAGTCTATTAGTACTGTTTATTAGTACTAATTAACTAATGCTTATTTTAATCAGCTAGGTATACAAAGACGAAGATAACGACTTTTAAAGAGTTTAATAGCCTTATAATAGATAAAGAAGACAAGGCTGTAGTACTAATTAAGATAGGCCTTTAGCCTTCTAAGAGGGACCTTATTTTAAACGAAAAGAAACGCTTTATTAACAAGGTATTAGAATAAACGGTTAAGTATAGTATTTATAATAATAACTTATAATACTTAATTACTAATATAATTAAGGACTAAATAAATAAAGACTTTAAGGCTATACGCTTATAAGTAATTCGACTAAAAAAGGAACTACTAAGGTATAACGTTTTTATACCTTTATATATAACGTAAGAAGGCTTTTTAATAAAATTAGTATAGTAAGCCTTTTAAAGTAAAGACTTAATTCCTTAAATATAAAGCACTATTATTAACGTTGTTTAAAAGTATAGTAAATTATAATAACTAACCTAATAATATAGAAGATAATAGGCTTGTATAACGTTAAAGAAGGACCTAGTTAAATAAGCTTAAACGTGTTAAGACTACTATTACTAAGTATTGCTTAATTAGACTATCCCTTTCTTTAAATTAAGTCTTAGTCTTTAACGTCTTTTTTATTATAACTACTAATTAAATTAGACCTTTTATCTTAATAGGCTAGTAAGAATAATAAACTATATTAAGTATATTAATATAATAGACTAGTAAAGAAGACCTTATTTAATTAAGACTACTAAAGGCTAATTATAACTTTTAATAAAAACTATTTAAAAGAAAGTAAATATATTAGTATTAAAGACTTTATAAGCTTTTAGTATAAAGTCTATACCTTTTTTAATACTTATTATATTATTAAACTTTATAAAAGCTTTTTAATAAAAACTTTACTTATTATAAATACTAGTAAGGCTTAACGCTACTATAACTAGTTTATAAGGAAGGCTTAGGGAGACTAAAGAGCTATTATATAAGGTATAAAAATATAGTATAAAAGTAAAAACTAGTAAATTATTAAATTAATTAAATAAACTAATATATCTTTTATTAAGTACGTTAATAATAATAAGAAAAAAGGGCTACTACTATTTAAAGCCTTATAAGCCTTTTTTAAAAAGCTTTAAACTATATAATAATTACTTAAAGCCTAACTATTTAACCTTATAACTTTTAAAAAGTAATATATAATAGCCTATATTATATACTTAGCCTTTATAGACTATATAAGTACTAAAGCGTATAAAGTATATAGTATTAATAAACTTTATATATTATTATCAGGGTTGGGAAAAAGTACTATAGTACTAGTATTTGCCTATACTAGTACTAGTACTAGTACTATAGTACTTTTTAAAATCCTGTACTAGTACTAGTACTAGTACTAGTACTATAGTACGTACTATAGTACGTACTATAGTACTAATTAAATAAATACTAATTAATTAATTAAATAAATAACTAAATAACTAAATAAATAATTAAATAACTAATTAACTAAATAAGTAACTAACTAATTAAATACCTAAATAACTAACTAACTAAATAACTACATAACTACCTATATACCTATAAGAAATACGTCTTTACAAAAGGCGTAAAGTTGAGCTACGTATAGTAATCTAAATAGTTGAATAAGTAAGGCCTATATTAAGAGAAAATAAGTGTATTTCTTAGATTCTTAACAAAAGACTAGATAGAAGAAAGGAGGACTGTCCTTATATAAACGTAATCTGCTATTTTAATCTAAGTGTATATAAAAAACAATAATACGAATATATATTTAATAATACCTTATACAATTATATATATTTTTAATAATAACTAAATAACTAAGTAACTAAATAACTAAATAACTAAATAACTAAATAACTAAATAACTAAATAACTAAATAACTAAATAACTAAATAACTAAATAACTAAATAAACTAATTATTATTACTAATATCCTTAAATCCTAACTCTTTTTCTAATTTATCTAAATCCTTAATTTTCCAACTCTTTAATAAGGCTATTTTTTTAACCGTATTAGGCTGTAGCCTGTTTCTAGTACTAGTAATAATATTATTACTAATAGAAAAATAGCTTTCTATAGCGGCTGATGTAGCTGGTATAGCTAAGTATCGTCTAGCTAAAACACTTAAAATAGGGTATTTAGAAGCGTATAACTTCCAATATTCTAATGGATTAGTCTAATATAGTTAGTTAAACATATATTATTAAAGAATTAGTAAAATAAATTAACTTACGTTTTGCCCTTCTTCATTCTCACTTAAATAAATTATATATTCTTCTTTTAAAGTCGATTTAGTAAGGAATAAGTCTTTTTCTAAATTAGTATCGTTACTGTCTGTTGCGTTATATATATCTTTGTTTAATTCGTCTATAGATATATTAAGTGGGTTATTTTTAGAAGACGCTATTAAAGCCTTTAATCTAAAAAGATATTAGTAATAAATATAAATAAAATATATTAATTTAAAAAGTACTTACTGTAAATATTCGTCTTTAAAAATATTAGTAACGTCACTTAAAATATAGTTATAATGCGTTAATAAGCCGTCTTTTTTAAAGTGACTTGTTTTAAACCTAGGGTCTAAAATAAGACTTAAAATAAACGGCTTATAACTATCTATATTTTCAGCTGTAAGCCTTTTAGGAAAATATTTTTCTAACTTATTAATACCGCTATTAATAGCAGATATAAAGTTATTAAAATATATAGCCTTTTTAAATATTAGTAAGTAAGTAAGTAAGTAAGTAAGTAAGTAATTACTTACTAAAGACTTGTCTTTACTAGCCTGATTTTTAAAGCTAGTAATTAAAAGGTTTAGCTTATTATATATTATATATATATATAATAAGGCTTTAGGTAATGTAGTATAAAGCTGTCCTTGTAGTTTAATAGAAGGCTTTAAAAACACTTCAAATATTTGAAGAAGATATTTAATAATAAACCAGTCGATTGACGTTAAATAAATAGTTTTAAACTCATTATTAATAGTAGTGTTATTAATAAAGTTTAAGGCCGGTTTTAGTGTATAAAACGTATTAAGCACATAATAAGTTGAATTCCACCTAGTAGCGTTATCTATAATTAACGTTAATAAGACTTAAAATAAGTATAAAGTAAGTAAACCTATCTAGTGGTATAACTTTAACTTTATAATTAAAAGGTAGTTCATTTTTTCTAATAGAAAAATCAATACCCTCTAAAAATAACCCTTTTATTTCTTGAGTATACTTTGTTAAAGTAATAAGTCGTCGAATTCTAGTAATTAGGTCTTAAAAACGTTAATATAATAAATATATATTAAAAATAAGTATTAGTACTAACCGTTATTATTTAAAGATATAAAATTAGTTAATATGTCTTTAGATATTAAATTTATAATATGTGCTATACATTTAATATCGTTATTAAAGGTAAGCTTTAATTCGTTTTTATATTCGTCTTTAAAAGACGATATAAACGTATTATTGTTTGCAGCGTTATCTCTAGTTATACTATTAAATAATTAGTAAAAAGTAATAATTAGTTAATAATAATAAGTAAAAAAACTAACCTTAAAATATTTTTTAAAACTAAAGAAGGATAAGGCGTTAAAACGTTTATAAACTCGCTATATATATATAAACTAGTATGTATACTAGTTAATTCGTTAAAGCTTATAGCTTAATTAGTTATAATTATATAAAATATATTTAAAGGGTATATATACCTATTAACTTATAAATAAGCTTAAAATCTGAATTAATATAGGCTATAATAACGCCTAAATAAGCTGTTTGTGAATTTGATGTCTATATATCAAACGTAATAGAAAAGCTTCCAAACGTTTTAATATTTTCGTTAAATTCGTTATTTAAGCTTATTAAATTAAGGTTATATGTATTTTCTAGTATATCCTTAATTTTTTTCCTATTAATAATAGGAGAGTCTCTAATTAAATTAGTAAGTTAAATTATGGCGTAGTTATTAAATTATACTTACTTATTATAATATAATAATAGATCTTTAAACGAATCTGACTTAATAATATTAAAAGACAAATTATTATCTATAATAAAGTTTAATACTTTATTATAAGCGTCGTCTTTATTAAAATTATTAATAATAGTAGACGTTCTAGGCCGTTTTCTAGCCTCTAAGTTAAAAAACGTAAAAGGACTATTATTAAGTACTTCGTCTTCTATAATAAAACGTTAGTTAAGTAAGTAAGTAGTTAAGTAATTAAATTACTAACGTGTTTGAAAGCCTTTTTCAACTTTAGCCCTTTTATTAAAGGCTACAGCCGGATGCTTATTTTTATAGTGCTTAGTATAATTAGACGTTTGAAAGCCTAATAAAGTATCGACTTTTTTAAAGGTACATCTAAATAAATTAATAATTTATTAATTAAAGTAGTAAATAATTATAAATATAACTTACATAGTATATTTAACTAAGACTTCTCGATTTTTACCTTCTTTAAAAGGTAATAAAGTCCTTATAAATAACTTATTTTTAATTATATAACTAGTAGACTTAGAATCGTCTAATATAAAATTAGGGTTATTATATAACTGATCCTTACTCTGAATAATACTTTCGTTATTACTACTATTAGTAGTAATAAGTGACGTAATTTCAGAGTTAGGTTTAGTTAAATAAGCGTCGTCTGAATCCATTTTAACTATTATATATTAGCTATAGTTTTTATTTAAAGAATAAATATAACTTACATATTAACGTTATTTATTATAATAGCTATAGTTATAATAAGTGTATATAATAAAGAAAAAGTACTATAGTTAATAAAGGTAGGTATAGACATATTTATAGTTTTTTATAACTATACTATATTAAATTTTCTATGTATTATTAATTGCTTTTTCTAGAATATTCTATATATTATTAATTACTTTTTCTAGAATATTCTATATATTATTAATTACTTTTTCTAGAATATTCTATATATTATTAATTGCTTTTTCTAGAATATTCTATATATTATTAGTTACTTTTTCTATAATATACTATATATTATTACTTAATTTTTCTAGAATATACTATATATTATTAATTACTTTTTATTAAGAATATATAATTATATAAAGTACTACTAATTATATATTTATATTAGTTTCTGTTAAGAATATATAATTACGTAAGGTATTACTAATTACATATTCGTATTAGAGTTTTTAGTACACACACACACCTAGATTAAAATAACGGATTACGTCTATATAAGGACAGTCCTCCTCTCTTCTATCTAGTCTTTTGTCAAGCATCTAAGAAATACACTCTTTTTCCCTTACTATAGGCCTTACCTATTCAACTACTTAGATTGCTGCACGTAGCTCGACTCTACACCATCCGCTAAGACGTATTTCTTACAGTTTTTATATATATATACTTTTTTATTAAAATAGTAGATTTTATTTATATAAGAATAGGCCTCCTTTTACCTATCTAGACTATTGTTAAGCATTTAAGAATATAGTATATTTTCCCTTACTATACGCCTTTTTTATCTAACTATTTAGATTTGTATACGTAGTTCGACTTTACACCTTTTGTAAAAATATATATTTTACTAGATTATATTATATATTATTAAATAATTTTTTTAGAATATTTTATATATTATTAATTATATTTTATATATATTTTATTTAGCTTACTAATAGTACTAGACTAGTACTAGTATTTGTACTATAGTACTAGTACTAAATACTAATACTAGTACTAGTACTAGAGTTAAAGTACTAGACTAGTATTTCTTTATACTAGTACTAGTCTAGTACTAGTACTAGTACTAGTACTAGTACTAGTATTTTTTCCCAACCCTGATTATTATATAGTATACTATTAATATATAAGTAAAGTAAATTCTTATTAAGACAAATATAAAGGTAAAGATGTTAAAGATAAACTATAATACTTAAAAACCCTTTATAAGTAAATATCTTAGACTAAGTCTACTATAACGTTTTATATTACTAAAAAAGACTTTAAAGTAAATAGCTACAGCTTAATTAAATAAAGGTTATTATAACTTAATATAATAATAATAATAAGTACTTTATTTATAAAAAGCTAAAGTATTAATTATAAAAGTATATAAACGTTAAAAGATAAGCTTATAAGGCTATATAAAAAGGAAGAATAAGTAATTAAAAGTATAAGTAATTTATATAAGACTTTAAAGGCGTTATATCTTTAATTATATTAAATAATAATAACGTTAATAATATAAATAACGAATTATAAATAGTTATTAAGTGCAGAACTACCTACTACACATATATAACCATATACACTACTAACAACTATTATAGTACGTAGAATAGTATAAAGAGAGACTATTAACTAATTAGTTAATAGTCCCTCCTCTTATACCATGCTTTATAAGCGGCTTGCTAGTAGGTAAAGACAGAGGAAGACGCACTTGTAGGCGTTACACGTAAAACTTGTGTAGTTAATTCTGTTTATTAAATTCCTTGCTATTTGTTTGTCTTTTTAGTAGCTACGTCTTGTTTACTTATACTTTTTTAAAGTAAAGAGTGTTAAGGTAAAGCTTTAATCTAATTTGCCTTTTATTTTAAGTATAGGTACTATAATATTAGTTGTAATATATACTCTATACTTACTCTTTTTTATACTTTACTTTAAAAGTATAGTTAAAGGGAGGTAAAGAAAGAAAGGAAAGTAGATTAAATAAAAGAAAATTAAAGAAAGATAATAAAAAAAAGAAAAATTTTTATAAGAAAAGAATAAAAATAGTTAAAAAGAAAGAAAGAATAAAGATATAGGAAAGGAAAAGAGTAACTAAAGAAATATAAAAAAAAAAAAAAAAAAGAATAGTAAGGCTAATTACTTAATTACTTGTTTACGTCCTTTACTTTATTCTTAGATATATTAAGTAAACAACGCCTTATTACTATCTACTAATACTAGAGTTGGTTCTAGCGCTGGTTTTTAAGGTTCATAAGACTTGTTTAAGCTTTATTATAGCGTTTATAGGCGGTAGCTAGAGTGGCTAGCTATTTAGACCACCTTTTAAAGTATAATAGTAGTAGACTACGCCTAAGTACTAGGCGGTAAAGTCTTACACGTTAAAGTAGAAAGCTATAACGCCTAGGCTTAACGTAGGCCTAAATTAATAGTATAACGTAGTTCTAGCCGTACTTTATCTTTTTACGTTAAAGAAGTACAAGCTACGTTTATAGTAGGTCCTTTTACTTGTTGTTGGATTTAATAGTGTTTATAACACTCTTAAATCTAAAATTACTATACACTAATAAGATAAACTAGTTTGTTAGCTTAAAGCTAGAGCTTAACAACAAAGAAGGAGAAGAAAGAGGGTCTGTGTTATAATTTAATAATAACTTTAAAGACTTAGTAGTATCTAGCTTCTCTTTAGTCTATATTGTAACGTATATATTTAGAAGTTCTTAATAAATCTTTAAGTAGTTAATACTTAGGTTTATTAATACTACGTTGTCTAGTATACTTAATACTTTATTTAGGTTAACTTGTAAAGTGTAAAGCTTTTTAAGAATCTAGGCCGTTTTTAGATAGCTGGTATAAGTAGGTGCTATAGACTAGTAATTTACTTATAAAGGCAACTATAGTAGACTAAGTAAAAGTGTAGCCTAATTTATTAATACTTTTAATAGCTATTTTATTTATTTTTAGTCTTAAAGGGCTAGCTTTCTTAGAAATTCTTTCTTTAATATAGTAAAAATAGTAGTTATATCTTATTTAAAAGTCTTTATATTTAAATCTAAGTATATATATACTAGAATAAAGATTTTAAACGTTGTAGCTTTATAAGTAAAATATTCTAGACTATATAATATAAAAAGCCTAGCTACTACTTGTTTACCTTTTACCTTATTATTTTATTACTACCTTTTATACACTGTCTAAAGTAGTAGTGTTACTAGATAGTTAGATAATAAAGGCGTATTAAGTGTCTTGTAAATGTTTTTATTAAACCTTTAAAAGCTTTAAACTATTTATAGTAGCTTGTTAAGTAGTAATATTATAGTATACTAGAAATCTTAGTAACTTTACTTAATTAGGCCTAATAGTTTCTTATATAGCTTATAAAGTATATAAAGAATAAGAAATTCTAGTTCTACTTGTTTAAAAAGCGCTACTTAGTCCTTTATACTTTAACTATTTAAATATATTTTATTTAGAACGTTTAAATAGGCCTAGACGTTGTTAATATAAAAGTTTAATTTATATTAAAATTCTAGCTCTTTTAGTAAATAGTATACTAATAATATATTTATATAACTAAGCTTAAAATAAAAAGCGCTAACCTACTAGTAAAGAACCTTTAAATAAGTAGCGTTTATTTAATCTTTTATTAACTTACTTATAAACTAGTAAGAGTATATAAACTAGCTTATAAACTACACTTATAGTTTTTAAAAGAAGAGCTATACTAGCTTACTTATTATTATACTATAGTTTTAATTGTTTTTTTACTAGATTTAAGTTACTATTTATAGCCTTTAATAAGAAATAACTATAAATATATTATTAAATAGCTATTTTTTATACTATTCCTTTAGATTCTTATACAAGTATAGTAAGAAGTTAATATAATACAAGGTTCTTATACTTATATTAAAAATAAATATTAAAAAGTGCTCCTTTTAAAGGTAATAGTTTATTAAGAATTAATACGTTATTACGTCTTTATAAGGTTGTTTACTTTTAAGTGTTTATAGTGTTTATAATATAAAAAACTAAAGTTAAACAATATCTTTAAACCTAGTAATAGTAAATACTAAACTAACTATAACACTAGCTATTAGTATACGTTGTTACTAGATTAAACAACTAGTTAAATTGTATAAACTAGTATAGTAGTTATTTATATTAAAGCTATATTATTTAATATTTATATCTATTAAATAGTAAGGCAGGTTAAAGTAGTAGTTTTTTATTAAATTAAACGTTGTTTATTCTTTTATAAGCTTTATTTCTTTTATAACAAAAAAGTTAATATATACTAGTTAGCTTATAATAACGCTTAAAGTATATAATAGTTTTAAAAAAATAATTTTAAGGTTCTATCTACCTTATACACTATCTTTTTATAAGATAAAGTCTAGCTAATTATCTTATAAAATAATAACGCTTTAAGTATAAAATACTACACTAGATATATTAGTTTAAAGAGTACTTAGTGTATATAAATAAGGTAATCTAGTAATAAAACGTAAGTAATTAAATATAATAAAAAGAGCTTATAGTAGAGTAGACGTAAGTAGTAAAAGTAGAAATTATAACTACTATAGTAAAAGAAAAGGATAGTAATAAACGTTTTTAACGTTTTTATTTATTATAATAATTTAATAAATAAAGATATATTAGCCCTTTTTTTACTATTAGTACTTTAAATAATAAGTAGTCTTTTAATAAATAAAGATATATTTTAAAAGTAGACTATTTATATATTTTTAATATATTATATTCTTTTTTTATAATACCTTTTATAAATAGATTAAAGTGTTTATTGTTAGATTAAACGTTCTTATATTATTACTATTTAGTTAAAACAACGCCGTTTATTGTTATAGCTTAAAAGAAGAATCCTTTATATTCTTTTATAAATAGTATAAAGAAGAGTAAGTAGACGTTCTTTATTAAGGTTTATATTAGAGTAAAGGTAGCAGTTTAAAAGAAGCTGTCTAGTAATATAATAAACACAGATCTAAACAAGACAAAGTCTTAGACCAACTAGACTAATATCTAATCTAGTAACAAAGATCCTATAAATATTAACACTAAGACAAGAGTTAAAACAGCTATAAAGGTAGGCAAGTTTAAAAGTAAGTAAAGCGCTTAGTAAAAAGCTAAAAAGAAGAAAGTTAAAAAAGAAAAAGAAGAGAAAATAGAAAAAGGAAAAAAGAAGACTATAAAAAAGATAATAAAGAGGATAAAGGTAAAGGGAGTAGTAAGTATGTTAACTATACTAAAGCGTTAAAAAAAGGCTGTATAAAAGAAGAAGGAAGTAATTAAAAGGAATAAAGGGAAAAAGAAAGTAGATAAGAAGAAGAAGAAGATAAAAAGAGTAAAGAAAAAAAAAGAAGAAGAAAAAAAGAAGAAAGAGGCTAAAAAGGTAAAGAAAGTAAAAAGAAGTAAAAAAGTAAAAAGAGTAAAAAAAGGAAAGGGTTAGGTAAAAGATAAAGAAAGAATAAAAAAAAAAAAAGAAAGAAAAGGTTAATTAAATAACTAAAGACTAGTAGAAAAAGAAAAAAGAAAAGAAAGTATAAAAATAAGTAAAAGTAGTATATATTATTATAAAGAAAGTAGTTAAGACTAAAGCTTTAATAACCGTTTAAATAATAGTAGAATAAATAGTTATTAAGGCAAGGATTTATATTACTTATAGCTTATTAAAAAAAGTAAAATAAGTAGCACTATAGCTAGTAGTAAAGAACTAGTAACAAGATAAAAACAAGCCTAATAAAAAAGTAAGTACTAGCTATAAAAGCTTTAAAAGGTTGCTAGATTAAGCCGTTATTATTATTAATTCCTCTTAAGTGTCTTATATACTATCTAAGTAGATGTTCGGCCTTTTAAACGTTAATAAAGAGCAGATTTGCTTTAAACTAGCTTAGTGTAAAAAGAAGATAAAACACTATATTTATGTTTAAAAAGGAACGGCACTACTATAACTTATTAAGAATAAAGGAATTATTACTTAATTAATTAACAACGTTTTATCTAAGCACTATTGTTTTTACTTAGCTTAGTACAAGATAGTACTTGTAAGCGTGTTAATTTATCTTGTAATTTTACTAGATTATATAAAGGTATATTTATTTTAATAGTTTCTAGATAATATATAAGAGCTATTTAACCTTTAATTAAATCTTTAGTTTAATATAGCTATTTAAGATTTTTAAACCACTTAACTAAAGGGCAAGCTACTAGTTAAAGTATTAGTAAAGGCTATAAATAGTAGTCTTTTAAGTAATATTATAATATAAGTAATAAAGGACAAGTGTTAAAGGTAGAGCTTGTTTATTTAGTTGTTTAGTAGCTAGTGTCTAATATTATACAAGTAATACTACACGTGTTTTTTATCTTTTATTATTTAGTATAGAAACTTATATATTAACGTGTTTTAGCCCTTTTTTAACTATATTATACTTTTAGGCTATAGTAATATATATAAAAACTACTTTTTTTATATAAATAAAAAGATTTATAGTTATAATAATTTTTATTTTATTATTATAGTAGAATCTTATTAAATAGTAGTAAAGAGTAATTTATTAGTAGTTATTTAGAATAAAGTATAAAAAACGTTAAAGTATAAACCTTTAGTAAATTTAACTTAAAATTATAATACTATTTTTTAAAAGTAGGTATATATTTAGTACTAGCTATATAGTAATCCAGTTAATATAGTGTTAAAGAGGTTAGTAAGCTGTATTATTATTTTATATATAGCTAGTACTACTATTAATAAAGCTTTTAGTTATAAAAAGGATAATAACAAGAAAGTAAAGGAGCTTTTAGTTGTACTAAAATAAGGATTTTAAAATTTATATAAATAGTAGATAGTTTATACTACTATAAAAGGATTTAGTTTATATTACTATTACTAATAAGGCTTTTAATATTAAATTATTAATTTACTATATAATTATTATTATTTTAAGCCTTATTAATAAGTTATAACTAGTTTATAGTTGTTAAATTATAAATATTTAACTTTTAAATTCTTATAGTATTTTATTTAAATTTCTTAAACTATTAACTAATAAATATACTTAATAAAGAGACTTTATTTAAATATACAAGTATATATACATTATTGTTATAGACTATATTAATATAAAAAAGGCCCTACTATTTATACTTTAACTTGCTTTTAACTAATTTATTAATTTTTTTTCTATTATTTTAAACAAGTACTATATCTTTTTAAACTATTAATTAATCTAGCTATTATATTCTACTAACGTTTATAAAGTTCTTTAATTTAACAAGTTTTTTTTAAAACTTATTAACTATAGTAGTAGCTTTTTCTTAGTCTACTAGAAGATGTTATAATATTCTAGTTCTTTTTTAAAAAAGCTTTTTAAAGGATATATCTACCCTTTAGTTAAACACTTACTAAGTAGAAACATAGACGTTAATAAAGAGTAAAGCTTTTATATTATAAAGGAGAAAAAATAACGTTTAGTTATAAAACTAGTATACTATTGTTTAATTTACTAAGAGTGTTATAAAAAGGTACTTTATTTAGTCTTTTATTCTTTTAAAGGTTAGTTTAATAAGTGTTTTAACAAGTAAAAAGTACCCTTTCTTAACAAGGCTATTTGCCTATAAATTATATATAAACGTTAAAATATATACTACTTTTAAGTTGTTATAAACTTTTTTAAAGTTACTTTTAAATTTAAGTTCTTTATTTACTATAATAACAATTAGTAGGCTATAGTTAGCTATTATATAGTTTTATAAGAACTTAAAAATAGTTTTAGCTTTAGTATTAGAAATAGTTATAGCTTTAATATATTTTATAAGAATATATTAAGTCTTAATAATATAGTACTTGTTATTATATAGTAGTATATATATAACGTTTAAATAGATTTTTTAAAATAGAATAACTAATAACTACTAAGCTATAACTAAGTTAACTAACTAATAAGGCTTTTATTTTAAGTAATTTAGATAAGTTAAAACTACCTTTTTTATATAATTATATATTTTATACTACTAATACCTTTTATAAAGTACTATATATAATAGCTTAATCTCTTAATATCTAGTTATAATATAGTATTTCTATATAAGCCGTGCTTAGTTGTTAAAGTTATAAATTACTCTTAAAGAGCAGCTTAAATTCTTAATATTCTTATACTATAAAATACTTATTTAATAAAAGTAGAATTATACTTAATATAAAAGCTTCCTTTTTCCTACACTTAAAATCTTTAAAAAGAAGAGGTAGTTTTTAATAAGATTAAAAATGTTCTTATAGTAGTTATTTAGGTCTTAAGTTTAAGATACTATTAAGTAATTAAATAAAGGTTTATTGTTAATTAACACCTTTTAAGTATTAATATACATGTTAATAAACTTATTAAAATTATCCTTTATAGCTTTAAGCTTATCTTTATTAATTCTTAAGTAATATAAAAGTGTATTAGTAAGTATATTCTTTATACTAAAAATATACTTAATAGTAAAATTAAAATTTTAAACCTATATTACTTATTATATAAGCAGTGCCTTAGAAAGTTTACTAATAGCTTTATTTAACTAATCTATTAAAACTTATAAGTTAGTCTTAATTTAAAAATATATACTATAGACGTAGTTATATAGTTTTTTTAAAGCGGTAACTAGTTTTTTATATTCTCTTTTTGTAGTATTATTAGCTGTTGTTTTTATATTCTATTGTTTTAATTTATATTATATAAGACGTTTTTCTTTATTAATTTCTTATAAAAGCGTTGCTCCTTATTCTAGAATACTTGTATTAATTATAAGTATTATTAGTCTATCTTTTTTAAAGTAATTAATTATTATTAAAATAAAAGTAGTAGAAAGTTGTTTCTTTAATAGGTTAAAGGCTAATTCTTTTACGTTTTCTTACTACTAATAAGCGCCTTTTTATAAAAGAATATAAAGAGAAGTAGCTACTATAACTTTGTTTTATACTTAAGTCTTATAAAACGTAAAAATACTAAAGAAGCTATAAAAGTCTTTTAAATTAATTAGTTAAGACTATTTAATAATTTTAATAATCTTAAACTTCTTAAACGTACGGCTAAACCTGTTATATACGTATTTAACAATAATAGCTATAAGTTAGTATTATTATAATTTTTTAGCTGTAATTATAGTACTAACTAGCTTGTAATTTATAAGGACAAGGTCTATATTTTAAAGATGCTTTAAAACGTAGCGTTAAACTTTTAGTAAGATTTCTTTATTATTATAAATAAATATAAAGCTTTTAATTGTAATATTATTAAGAAAGGGTAATATCTAATTAAATATAAGCTTATATAGTAGTTAGACTATAATATATTAGAATTAAGCTACTAAGTTAGTACCTTTTTATAAAAAAGTATATATTTTAAATAGCCTAATTAAGGTTAAAAACGTAGTTATATTTTTACTTTTTTTAATAAGTTTAATTTAGTTATAATCTAAAAAGAGATTAAGTAAGAAGATTCTTTTATATATTTTAAATTCTTTTAAAAAGGTCTTTGTTATTAAAGAAGTAAATACGTTATATACTATATACTAATTATACTTAACTATATTATTTATTAGCTATACTTCTTTATTCTTTTTTCTTACTAAAAACTAAGGATTTTTATAAGATTTATAGCTTTCTTTAATTATTTCTTTATTAAAGTATTAATATAAGAGATTAATAACTTGCTTAACTAGTAAGTAAGGTATTAGAATTGTACAAGTTTAAAAGGCTGTGTATAGTATAGTTTTAATAACTTATAAAGGTGTTATTAATAAGTTAAGCTTGTTAATATAATTAAAAGTTTATACTAATATAAATTCTTTATTAAAAAGAATTTATATTAAAATTTCCTTCTTTTTTTTTTATAAACTATTACTTAATTAGTTAATTATTACTATAAGCTAATTAAGTGTTAGCTTATACCTTTGTTCTACTAAACTAAACTTTAAAGTAATAAATATAGTAAAGTTTTATATAATAGGCTAGAAGTTTTTCTAGGCTTCTTCTTATTTTTCTACCTTTTAATTTACACTTTTTTTAAAAGTAGAGCTATTAAATATAATGTTATTTAGTAGCTAGACCTTTAAACCTTTCCTTTTATATAAAGTGTTATTATAGTAGACTTATTATAATAATTAATAGAATTTAGTATCCTTTAGTAAGAATAGATTAAAGAGTTAAATAAGCTTTAGTATTAGTTGTAAGTAGTCTTTATAAATAATACTTAAAAGCTTATTTTTTAAATTTAATAGTAGTGTTAGAATAGGTGCTGTTGTAATAAGTAGTTCTAAGTACTTGTTATAGTTTATTTTAAAGTGTTAATATATACCTTTAACTAATTTGTTAATATTAAAAGATTACCTATATTAATAATAAGGTAGATATTGTTAATAGTTATATTAATATACATTGTCTTAATAATAAAGTTATATAAAAAATACAGCTTTATATTAAGAATATATAGTATTTTTAGTAATAGGTCCTTACTAGTTATTTTACTAAGTATAATATATAAGTAGACTAGTAGTCTATACTCTTTTAACTATAAAGTAGTTATAAATTTATTAATAAACTAAATACTTGTGTTATAAATACTAGTAAAAGAAGCTTTAGTTTTAAATAATAAAATACTTAGCTTTTTTATAAGTTAGTTAAAAATTAAAAAAACTTATAATTTAGTATTAATAAGAGTAAGTTGTAGGCTTTCTTAAAAAAGGCTGTTATAAATTTAAACGTGTATTCTTAAAAGGTTAACTACTCTTATAAGTATAAAGTTAGTTTAAAGGCTAGTTACTTAATAAAATTTTAATATTATTTATATTATTTAATTACTTAAAAGGCTTAAAACTTAAAAAGGCTTATTTATACTAACTATATAAAACGTTACTTAGACAAGGTTAAGAGCTTTGTTTAAAACTATTAATGTTTTATTATTAATATAAACTATCTTTATACTAGATATTATAAAGTTTTAAATATTAAATATAACCTATATTATATACACTAGGCTAAGTAGTAAAAGCTAGTGTATTAAGACTTTAACTTTAAAGTTAAAATTTGTTTTTAGTAGTTAGTGTTTAACGTTTAAAATAAGCTTAGTATTTACTTTTAATAGGACTTAAGTAGTTGGTTAATAAGATAATAGGTCCTTTTTAAATAAGGTAATATTAATAGATTCTTACACTTCTTATATATTTATAACTAGTATGTAAGAATATATATTATTATTAACTTGTTTACGCTTTTTAACTAATATAAAGGTAGTAAATAGGTTATAAGCCTTGTTTACTAGTTTTACTAAAAGGAGGCGGTTAATAAACGTAAAATTGTCCTTTTTAATAAGCTTAACTATATTAATACTTAAGTTAAAACTAAAAGGCATCTTATTTAATAGTATAATTAGACTATTAGTATTATTTAAAGATAAGAATTACTTATTTATTTTTATTACTTTTTCTTAAAACTATATTTACTATATTTCCTTTACATTTAAAAGGTTATAATACTTTATTAAGTAGCTTTAGATTAAATTTTTTATTTAACCTTTATTATAAAAGTGCCTTATTAATATAATAAATAGTTAGTACTTTTTTATTAACTTTATAAAAAAATAGCTTTTCTTTATATTATAGTATAAAAGTTTAGCTTAGTAGTTTTTATAAGACTTAGTATACTTAACTATTAAATAGTCTTTATTATTATAGTAAAAGTAGTAAAGGCGTTTTTACAATACCTACTAAGTAAATATATTAAAAACAACGTTATTATCTACTTATAAAACTTCTTTAACGTTAGTTATAAGTAGTAGTTGCTAGATCGCTCTAGTGTTATATAGGTTTTAGGCTAAGAATATAGAAAAACTATGTTTTTTTAAGTATTTTATTACTATATAGTTTTAGTTAATAGTAAAATTTATTATACCTTTAGTAATTAATTTAAATACGTTTTTTAACTAAGTAGCTTAAGGTTGTAGTATAACTAAGACAACTAAAACAAGTATAATAAAAGATAATAAGATGTACTAATAAAAAAGTGTTTTAATTTAACAAGTAAAAGGTAAAACTTAAAAGAACTCTTAAAACTTTTAATAATAATAATTATTTATTAAGTAAACATTATCTTTAAAGTACTTAACAATTTAATTATAAAATTCTTAAAAAGGTATAGTCTAAAAATTATAGTATAAATAATTTACTTAAAGTAATAACTAGTGTATAACTATAATAAGAAGGCTATAGTATAGTGCTATTAACTAATTAGTTAATTATAGATTGTATTTTACTTATCTTATATTTATATTAAGTTTAGCTAATTCTTAAAGTAAAATTTATAGGTTTTTATTATAAATAGTGTAAAACTATATAAAAACTTAAGCTTAAAAAGTGTAGTACTATTTTTTATTTTAAGTACTATAGTTTTACTATATAGCCTTTTTTAAATTTACAAACTTTCCTTTTTATTTTATAGTTAAAGCAGTCTTTACTAGTCCTTTTATAAAACTTATTTTATTAATTATATAATATATTAGTAATTAACAAACTTTGTCTTTATCTAAAAACAAGGCTGCCTTTACTAAGGCCTTATAGTAACAAAGAAAGCGTATAACGTTATTACTATTAAAGGTAAGAGTAGTAAAAGTTCTAGAGTAAAAGAAGGCTTAGCTTTAAAATTATAGTGTTTTTTTAAGTGTTAGTTATATTAACGTATTTGTAAAGGCACTAGTTAATAGTAGTACTTTAAAAGTTAAAAAAGATATTATAATAAAATACGTGTTTATTTTAATAGTCTTGTATATTATATATAAAATATAAGATTTAAATACTAAGCTACTTACTTAATCGCTTATTAGTCTTTCTAGTAAGAAAAAAAGTAATTCTTTAAAGTAAAAGTATAATAAAAGAGAAAATATACAACAACTAATTCTTTATATAAGACTTTAAATAACTTATATTTATAAGAAAGGAAAAACTATAATTATTCTTTTTACTAAAAGGAGAAGGAGAGTTAATATATTTAGTTTTTATAAAGGTATACTATTCCTTTATTTATTAAGTTATACTATAAGGTAATAAAGCTTTTTACTACTTTTTAACTTAGCCTTTCTTTATTAATATTTTAAGCCTTTTTACTTTACGTTTTATAAGTATATTTAGTCTTACTACTACTACTTTTACTTTAGTAATCTATGTATAAGCCTTTTTAAAGTAAATAGTAACTAAGAGTTGTTATATTAAATTAGTCTTACTAGTAGCTGTTATAGCTTTAATCTACTATTAAGTAGCTGTATATTAACTTACTATTAAATTTATTTTTATTTATCTTTAAGATACTATTACTAGATTAATACTTATTAATATATTTATAGTTAGAATAAAGGTTAAAAGAGAGGTAGTCTATAGTATTTTAGTACTTAACCTTAACTATTATTATAAAGTTGTTTTTAACGTTTTTTAAACCTTGTATTAGTATTATTAAAGCAGTGTTTAACCTTTATTAATTAGCCGTTTATTTATAAAACTAATACTTATTTACTACTACTTCTTTATAATACTAAATACAGTAATATACATTTTAGCCGCTTTTAAATAAACAAAAAGATTACTTTTTTCTCTTACTATTAAAAGCGTATTTATTCTTTATTAATATAATTAAGTTAAAAGCTATATAAGCTACTTTTTAAGGCCTTGTCTAACTACTAATTTGTTTATTATAGGTTAAAGTTAGCTTTATACTAACTTTTACTACTTTTATAATTAAGCTGTTTTTATACAATTAGTTAATAGTAGTTATTTATTATAGCTAATTACAATAATATATATTTAGTTATTTAGTATAGTAGTTAACAATATATTTCTAAAAGCTATTATAAGTAACTCTTTTTATAAGACTTTCTTTATATTAAATTCGTGTTTTAGTATTTAGTTTTTATTTCTTATAACTTTATAATTTAAAACTATTAAGAAATAAGTAAAGTAGTAATCTTATTCTTTTTTTTACTTATTAAAATTATAAATAAGAATTAAAGATCTATTTTAATAATTACTTATAGTATAGCTATTAACTAATTACTCTTTATATTTTTAATTAAAAAAGGTTATTATAAAAGTTTAAATAAATAAAGTAATAGTGTTTTATAAGTATTATAGTTTTTAAGTAGAATTTAAGCAACTAGTCTTATAACTAGTATATTTTAAGTCTTACTTTTATTACTAATAAGTATAGAACTATCTACTATATATATATAACTATATACACTACTAATAACTATTATAGTATATAAAATAGTATAAAAAAAGACTATTAACTAATTAATTAATAGTCCCTCCTCTTATACTATACTTTATAAGCGGCTTGCTAGTAGGTAGAGATAAAAGGAGACGCACTTGTAGGCGTTATACGTAAAACTTGTGTAGTTAATTCTATCTATTAAATTCCTTGCTATTTGTCTGTCTTTTTAGTGGCTACGTCTTGTCTACTTATACCTTTTTAAAGTAGAGGGTGTTAAGGCAAAGCTTTAATCTAATTTGCCTTCTATTTTAAGTACGGGTACTGTAATATTAGTTGTAGTATGTACTTTACACTTATTATATACACTTTTTAAATATAACTAAATATAATATAGGCTATATAATATCTTATTAATTAGTGTACTACTTATAGTCTTTAATTTTATAATACTCTTACTAATAATAGCCTTATACTATTTATTTTATTAACTAATTTACTATTAATTATATAGTTTTTATATATATTTTAATAATTTTTAAGTATTATTATTAATATAAGTACTATTAAGTACTTTATAATAAGTAAAAGACAATTTACTACGTTAAAAATAGTAGTTTTAAACGTTGTTTTTAATATATTTATAATAAAAGGTACGTTTATACGCTTTAAATTAAGTAACTATACGTTTATTAACTTAATTACTATTATAACGCTTATTAATAAGGCTACGTTTTATATAATACTTATTAATACGCCTTTTTTATTATTACTTAAGAATATAAACTACATATATATATATTTTAATAATATATACAACGTTTTAGTTAATAATAATAATAAAAAGACTTTTATAATATATTAGTATAGTTATACCTTTTTAATACTACTAAAGTTGTTTAAAGTACTATTTATAAGCTTTTTTATAAAGACTAAGTTAAAAAGATTATACTATTAATTTAATTACTTTTTTATTAATTGTTTATATAAACTACTACTATAAGTAGGCTATAATAATATAACTTAAAATAAGTTAGTAAGGCTTTAAAAGTACTACTACTAGTACTAACTTTATTATAGTTTACTAGAACAATTTAAATTTAACCTATATAAAGGTAATAACGTTGTTTTTAATAAAATAATTATAATAAATATAGTATATATTAATAAATAACTTTACTTTTATATAGTTAATTAAGTAATAGGCTTTTTAACTATTAAGTAGCTTAAAAATATAACTATATAGTATATATAAGACGCTTTATATACTTACTAGCTTAATACCTACCTTAAACCGTTTAACGTTATTATTTATAACGCTAGTACTAATTTTATTAATAAAGAATTTAAAAACAATATAGTCTTATTTAGCTCTACTATAAAGTCAGTATTAACTAAAGCTTATAATAGTATTAAATAAATTAAATAATATTACGCCTTAGTTAAAAAAAGGTATAAAATTATTATAAAAAAGATACTATAACTACTATAAAATATAGTATTATAAATAGCTATTAAGACTATTAATAATATAGTAGGCCTTTATAGGCTAGTCTTAACTTTCTTTATTTTTAAAGCCTACTTTTATTTTTTACTAATAAGTGCTTTATTTATTTTTATAAGTTAAAAAGTAGTAGTACTATATTTAACTATAAAAGTAGTAAAGAAAGAAAGAGCTAAGTATAATATAATAAGAGCCTTATACGCTTATAATAGTCTTAATATTATTATAGTATATATAATATTATTAAATAATAAAGTAACTACTTACTATATACTAATAAGCTTTAAGAGTAAGTAGGATAGTCCTTTTTATATAATAGCTGTTTAAATTAAAAATATTACTATTAACCTTAATAATAATATTATAATAACCTTTTATAGTACTATTATTTATTTATAATATTATAACTTTATAAACACTATTTTAAACGTAGATATAATTATTATAGCTATTTAGCTTTATTAACGTATATATAGTAGGCCGTTTATAAACGCTTTTACTAGTATTAGTATTAGACTCTAATATCTACTTTTAAAACCGTTTACTAAAAAGAGCTATTTAAACTACTAAAAAAAGGTGTCTTTAATATAATTAAGTAAAAGGACGTCTTAAACGGCGCTTATATATTTAATAGACGTTTTATAAACGAAATTAAGTATATAAAGACGTTATAAGCTATAAAAAAGTTTAGACTTATTATTTAGGCTTATAATAATCCTAGTAAAATAATAGTACTAACGTAGTCTTTTATAATTTAGTATATAAGCTAGTATCTAATTTTATATATAGTAGCCTTATAGCTAAAGTAAAAAGAGATAGACCTATACCTTTATAATATTTTATAAGCCTATATATAGTTTTAAATAAGGCTATAATATAAAATTTTTTTTAACCTTAACGTAATAATTTATAAGCTTTTATATTTATAAGCTAACTATCTTTTAAAAGTTGTATAGCCCTTATATAGTATACTAAAAGTAAGTAACTACTAGTATAATAGATATAACTACTACTATATAAAGATACTAAAGCTACGTCTATTTTTATATAATATGTGTTTACTTTTTTAGCCTTTTATAAAAGGACTAGTAATTATAAGCCTTTAAATTAATAATATACTAATTTTAATAAATAACGCTTTTACTAATTAAAAAGAGGTAGCCTTATAAAAGGCTAGGTTCCTTACTAAGCTATAAAAGTGTTTATTTTATAATTATTTATTTAAATTTAATAGTAGTATTATTATATAGTAAAAGAATACTTTATTACTTTTATAAAAGTGCTAAGTAGTAAATATTAGCTTTATAATATTAAAGCTTTAAATAAGTAAAGGAATAAAAAGTAAGGTTAGCCTACTACTTTGTTAAAAAAAGTAGTATATTATTTAATATACTTATAACGCTTATATAACTTTAATTTATAAACTAAAAGTAGTATATAATTTATTAACTACTATATAATATATAAAGTTTAATATAAATAATATAAAGTTTTTAAATAATTACTTTTACTAGTAGTATAACTATATATAAAAAAGACTTACTTTTATAGTCTTAAATAAAGCTATATTAAAAGTAATTACCTTTATAAACGTAGTATTTACTAATAATAAAGACCTATTATTATAAATTAGTTATATAATTACTATTTATAATAATATAAAACGTATAAATATTATTTATTAATTATTAACTAAATATAAGTAAGTTATAAAAAGCGTCTTTATTATAAAGCTATATATCTTAGTAAAAGGTTTTAATATAGCCTTATACATTAAAACAACGTTAAATAATATATATAATAAATAAATACTACTTATTATTTATACTAATTTAAAGTCCGTCTTTAATACTATTACTTAACTAAGGATAATAGCTAAAAAGCGTTTAATAATTAATATTTAAATACTTTATTAGTTGTATAAATAACGTAAAATTACTAAGCTAAAATAAATCCTAAGTACTAATAACCTTACTAATAGTTTAATAAAGTACTAAGGCAAGGCTAAAAACGTATTAATCTGCCTAATTAATAATAACATAATTTATTTTATAAAGATAACATAGGTTAAAAGGGTAAACAAGGCTATAGTATCTTATAACGTTGCTAAGACAAACGCTAACGTTAGTATAATAAACGCCGTTAGTACGTTAATTAACTAATTAAATAATAACACTATTAATAACAACAATAAACAAGGCTAAGAGGATAAGTAAGACGTACTAGTACTAGTTAACACTAGTATTACAATTTTAAAAGGTTGTTAGTATTAGTATATAAGTAAAAACTAAATAAATATATTAAAGGGAAAGGATATATAATATGTAGTATAACTAATAAAGGCCCTTTATAAGTTTAGAAGGACTAAAATAAGGCTTTACTCTATAAAAGTCTCTACATTTACTTAATTAGACTATTTTATAAACGTAGACTTAAACTTAGACAATAAGTAATAAGAAGTATTACTAATAGACTATTATACACCTTTTATAGGCACTACTTATAAACGTATAAGGTCTTAAGTAGCTTTATAAAAGTGCCTTAACATTTATTTTAGCCGGCTAACTAATATAATATATATATATTTATTCCTTTAACCTTTTAACTATTACTAACTAGTCTTAAGTTACTTATAAAATATAAGGCTACTACTTATATATACTATACATTATTAAATAAGTAAGGCTATAACTACTTCTTATATCTTAAGCTAAGTATAAGTTATTTTACTACTATTTTATACTTATAGTATAAGTTATTATAAGTATTAATAGTTAAAATTCGTCTTTATTTACTATTTTTATATTAAAATATAGCTATTAAGCTACTCTTTTTTTAAGTTATAAGTAGGCCTTTTAAAGTCTTTTTATAATAGTTAAGTATATTATTATTTTTTTATAATTTTTTATTATATTTTTATAATTTTTATTATTATAGTAATATTATATTATTATACTTTTTTATTAAACCTTTTTTAGTCTTTCTTTTTTCTTTTTTATAAGAACCTTTAAGCTTATTTTAATATTAATAAATATCTTTTTTTATATTTTTTACTACTTTTTTATAGTAATTAGTATATTTATAACTATTATAATAACTTATTAATTATATTTAAAAGGCTATCCTTTTTACTATATTAAGTAGTATAGCTTTTTATACTATATAACTTAATACCTTTTTTACTTTTTACTTACTATTATTTTCTTTTAATAATAATATTAATAAAGGCTTTATAGTATTTATAAAGTTTACTTATAACTTTAATAAAAATATTAAAAATATATTATATAGTCTTTTATACTATTATAAAAGTATTAAGTAATATACTTATAAACTAATCTTTTTTAATATATAAAAAGGTTTAATAAACTTTAGTTTTTACTTTTAACTAAGTATTTTTAACTTTAAATTTTAAGTAAATAGTAGTACTAAGTCTTTTTTATTATACTTTTTTAATAAGTACTTTATATTATAATATAACTTTTAAGTTTTTTAAGTATATTATAAGTATTTTAATATCTTCTTTTTTAAAGCTTATAGCTTTAAAATACGCTTAACTACTACTAGTATCCTTTTTTTATAAATAACGTTTTTAACGCTTTTATAAATTATAAAGTAATAGTTATAAAGTATATAAAATAATACTTTATTTATTAATTAATTTATTATATTATTTAAAGTAAACTTTACTATAAAAAGAAGTATTAGTTAGTTATTTTAATTTTTTATTATATAATAATAAAAGTATTATTTTAAAGCTTAATTAGCTTTTTTAGTCTAATTATTAGTTTATAAGTAAAAAGTAGTAAATAGTCTTAGCTTAATATAAGTAATACTATATAGCTTTTACTAGTACTAGTTAATAAAGACTACTTTTTTATTTAAAATAATACTTTTTAACTATTTAAAACGTAGTTAAACTTTTATATAAAATAAATATATAAGCTTTATAAAGGTTATAGTAGTAAATACTAGTAAAAACTAGTATATTTTTATATACTTATTTACTACTATTAATATAGCGTTTAGCTTTTAATTACTATTAAAGACTAAAAAGAAACTACTAATAAAATCTATTAATACCTTTTATTAAGGCTTTTTAAAGACTAGTAAGAGTTAGAGCTAACTATATTACTTATACTTACTTAACTTAATAGTTTAGTATATATAATAAGTATATATAAAACCTTTAACGTTTACTTTAACGCTTATTTAAAAGTAATAATAAAAAACTAAGTCTTTTATTCTTATAATACTACTATATTTAATAATTTTAAGCTTATAGTACTAGTAAATAATTTTATATTATAATACTTTTTAAGCTAGTATAATAACTTATCTTTTTTAATAAAGTAACTTTATAAAGTTTAAAAACTAACTTTAAAAATAGCCTATATAGTCTTAATATACCTTTTTTTTACTTTATAAGTAAGAGTTTAATAATTAAGTTATAAGAATAAGCTTATAAAATAAAGTAAAAGGCTTTTTACCTTTCTTTAGCCTTTTTATAATAATAACTATAACTACTTATACTATAAATAACTATTAAGTATATACACTTTAATACTTTAACTAAGTCGTTCTTAAGTTAGCTATACTAACTATTTTATTTAAGCTATTTATAATAGTCTTAGACGTTTACTCTTTATAAAAAAATAGGCTATTTAGTTCCTTTATAAGTTTTTTAAGGTCTTTTAAGACACTATCCTTAGTAAGAACGGCAACCTTTTAACGTAATAAAAATAAGTAATCCGTTTAGTCTTACTCTTCTTTATAGTTAGAATAATATAATAAACTATTAGCCGGATTTTTATTACTTAGTTAATACTTAATTTTAAAATTAAATAGTAATAAATATATATACTAATACGCTTAATAATAATTTAAGTTTATTTACCTTAAAAACGCTTATAAATTAGTAAAGTTAGTTAAGACCTTTATACTTTTAGCCCTTTTTAAGTATTAGTACTATTCTTTAAAGGATATAATAATTACTATTAACTTTTAATTAAAAGTATTAAAACGTAGTTTTATACTCTTTAGCTTTTAAAATTAAAAGGCTACTAAATACCTACGTTGTTTAATTAGAATAGTATTTTTACTAATATAAAAATAAACGTATTAGTCTTTATATAAACTAAGTATTATAAGTTATAATACTTTAATAATAGTACTTTTATAAACGCTTATTTTAGCTACTAAAATACTTAGTCCTTATAAGGCCTTAATAAGAGTATTTTAAGCTTTTTACTCTTAACTAGGCCTTTTAAGTACTTTATTAATAGTTAGGCTTTATTAGTAAAATAATAAATAAATTAATAGTAAAAGTTATAAAAGCTAATAAACACTTAAATATTATAATAAGTCTTAAGTATTTACTACTTTATAACTATTTTAACTTAAGTAGGGTTTATATAAACTTTATTAAAAAATAGTAAGAAGTTTAAATAAAATACCTTTTTTTTATAAAATTAGTACTTTTTTTAATTAATAAATAGCCTTACTTATTTTAAATAATTTAATACTTATTTTAAGTACTTTATATACTTCTTTTTATTTTTTAAATAAATTAGAATATTATTTAAGTAAATAATATACATCTTATTTACTAAGCCTTTAAGTACTTTATATATATAACTTTAAAAGGTTATTAAAGTATTAGTTAGCCTAAAAGGTATTACTAAATACTTATAGTAGCTATACTATATTTTAAATACAGTCTTTTACTTATTTCTTTTATATATTTATATTTTACTAAATATATTCTTTATATTTATAGTTAAAAGAACTTTATAGCCTTTAGTCCTATCTAAAATTTTAAAGATTAAGAGTAAATAGTACTAATTTTTAACTATAATCTTATTTAGTTTATAGTAATTAATATATAGTTATAGAATACTATTACGTTTTAGTATAAATAAGACTAAGAAGCTTATAAGGCTATTTAAGTCTTAAATTTATCCTTTTTATAATACCTTTTATAAGTACTTTTAAAGTATAATAAGCTTCTTTTAAAATAAAAGGTATAGTCTTTTATATAGTAACTACGTTTTAAGTAGTAGATTAATTATATAGTTTATACTTTAATAAATTAGTAGGCTAGTAGTATTTTTTATAAAAAACACGTCTTTATATTTATAAAGTTTAAGTAGTACCTTTATAAGCCTTTTATAGTCTTTTTAAGGCTTTTTATTTAAAAGGTTAATAAATTCCTTTACTTATACTAATATATAATAAGTAGTAGTATTTATTATACCTTTTTAAAAGGTCCTTATTAGATTAACCTTTAATTTATAAAACTACTACTTTTTACTAATAAAGTATAATAACATCTTCTTATTTAATAAAGTTAGAATACTTAAGAGTATTAATATATTATTATTAACACAATTTAGCCTTATATAATAATAAGTAATTTACTATTTTTCTTAGTTAGCGTTTAGTAGCTAAATTATAACTACTTATATATTATAGACCTATAGCTTTAAGTTACTAAGCACTTATATAAGTAGTAAGAGCCTTATAAACTTTAACAAGCCTAGTACCTTTATAAATTTTTAGTCTACTATATTAATCTTACTACTTTATTTATTTATTTATACACCTATTTATACTAGCTAGTATATAAGATACATCTATTAATATCTTTACATAGTAAAATACTTAGAAGAACGTCTACGTACTATCTTGTTATACAAGGAGAGGGGAGAGAATTAGCGTTGTTATAGGGTTAGTGTATAGAGAGAGGCGTGGCTTAGGAGTTATATAACCTACCGTCTACTAGGCTAGTAGTTTGTAGTATTGCTACGGCGGCAAGGCCGTGCTTTATAAGTTGTATTAAGAGGGAAGAAAGGGGGAGAGAGGAGGAGGTTAGGAAGAGAGGTTTTTTTTTTTTTTTTTTTTTTTTTCTTTTAAATTTAGTAGGTACGGCTAGTTGCTTTTACTATTAATGTTTATATTTATATAGTAAATTTAGTTAATTATTACTTAGTATAAAGGCTATTTTTTATACTATTAACTATTTTATAAACTTAGTCTTATATTTATATTTATTATACTTATTATATTTATTTATATTTTTATATTTATTTATTATATTTATACTTTACTTTTTATTATACTTAGTTTTTTATTACCTTATATTTATTATACTTATACTATACTTATCCTTTTTTTATATTTAGTTTCTTACTATATAGTAGCTTAGTCTTATTATTTTAATGTTTTAATCTAGTAGTAGCTATACTAGTAGTACTAGCTTTAAGGCTAGTATAAACGTTATACTATTATTAAGTACATAGTCTTAAATAGTTATTAAGAATAGTCTAAAGTAAAAGGCTATTATTTACTATACTATTTATATATAAAAAATAGTTAAATATATAAAGGACTTAGTAGTTAAACGTTATAATATTAAAGAGAGTGTTGTACTTTTATAGTTTTATTAAAAAGGTAAATAAGGCCTTGTTTATTTATTACTTATATTAATATAATTAAGGTTAAAATTACGTTGTTTTTAGTATAGCTATAACGGCTATAATTATAACTATATTTTACCTTATTACTAGTAAGACGTTGTTTAGTTCATAATACTTTATTATATTTATATTATTAAGAGTAAGGTGTTTAGTATAATAATAGTACTTATTTTAACTACTATAAAAAAGGTATAGTCTACTATATTATACACTAACTATATAAAAGCGTCTTATAAATAAGGCTATAGTAAAGAATAATACTACTATACTATATACTTATATAGTGTGTGATACTATAAATATTAAGTTTAATATAATAGTTTATTTATTAGTTAGTTTAGTTTATAATATATATATTATATAAATATTGTTAAGGCGTCTTAACTATAAAGTGTTATAGCTAAACAATACTTTAAACGTTATAGTTAATAGCTTATAAACAGTAAGTAGTGTTTTTAGTTATTAAAAAAAAAATTTTTTTTAATTTAATAGTTAATTAATTATATTATATATAAGGTGCTTAAGGCTACTTATAAGGCTATATATAATATAGTATTAAAAGTAGTACTTAGTAGTGTTGCTATAAGCGTAGGCCTATACGTAGCCCTAGTTAGGCCTTGTCTTAAAGCTTTATAAAAAGAGCTTAAAAGTAGTTAGTTAGCGCTGTACTTTTATAGCTCTTTTAAAAAGGATGGCTTAAGTAAGGAGGGAGGAAAAAGGAGGAAGGAGAAGCTTTTAAGTAAAGATAGATTTAATAAAGCGGTTAGTAAAAAGAAGGATTATTTCAAGAATTTAAAAGAGAGGGTAAGTAAAGTAAAGAGGGAGGATACGCTTATATATAAAGTAAGATAAGAGTATAGTTATAGTTATAGTTAAAGTAGTTAGTAAGTATAAGTAAATTAAAAGGTAAAAAGTAGTAATTTATATTAGTATAATAATAAATTAAAAACTCTAGCTTTATTATAAAGAATTTAATAATAGCTCTTATACTATAAGGTTGTTATATATACTAGGCTAGGTCTTAAATAGTGTGTAAAAGTTGTTTTATAGTTTAGTATAGCCTAAGTTATTAAAACTAGTATTATAAGTAGTTAAAAAGAAGGTATACTAAAGTTTTTACTTTATTATATTTATAGTATAGTATGTTTACTATAAAGACCTACCTTTTAAATAGATAGATATATAGTTTATAATAGCTTATTTAGATTTAAGTAAGTATACTACTTTTATATTTTAGTAAGTTTTTATAGTAATTACGTATTTTTTTTAAAGTAGGCCTATAGTACTATATTAAATTACTATATTATATTTGTAACTTATAAAGGAAGTATTAGTAAAAGGCTATTATTTAGACTACTTAAGCTACTTTATATAATAGCTAGCCTTGTATTTATAAGTTTAACTATATATAGTATGTTTTATATAATATAGTAAGTATTATTATAGTATAGTGTTTAAGAAGTAAGAACCTAGTCTATTTTATTAGCTTATTAGTTAAAAGCTATATATAGTGTTAAGTTCTTACTATATATATAGTACTACGTTTATTTATATATATTTATATAAAGATAGCGCCGGTTTTTACGTTTAGAAGCTAGTATAAGGTTAACTTATATACTTCTATAATAATATAAAGCACGTACTACTTTAACTTATTAAAGGTTTAACTAAGGCTAGTAAGTTAAAGCTAGTAAAGTTTATACTAAACTTTACTTTTATATATAAAGACTAGTTAAAAATACGCTTAATAAAGAACTTTAACTTTTATTAAGCTATAGCCTTATACTAACACTATAAGCTTAATAAGTATAAATTACTAAGTAGCTATTTTAACTTTAATATATATAGTATAAAGTTTTTAGTTAAGTTTATAGTTTAAAATAACTTTTAGTATATATATATACTTTAGTAGTATAACTATAACTTTACTAAGACTAAGTAGTGTAGTTAAGGCCTTATACGCTTAAGTAAAGTATATAAGTTTACTTTTACTTAGTTTAAACTAGGCCTTATAAGTATTAGTTTATTCTTAACACTTTTACTATACTTATTATAAAAGGTTGTAGTTTATACTTTAAAACTTTAATATAACTAGAATATTTATATCGTTTATAAAGGCAATATTATAAAACTAGAATATAGCTTTTAAAGTCTTATAAAGCGTTTTTATATAGTAGAAGAAGAGAATAAAGAAAAGGGTAAAGCTTTATAATATACTTATAATAAGCTTAAGTAAAGGCGTTATAACGTTATTAAAGTAAAGCTTTATAGTCTTATTAAATAAAAAGCTTTAATACTACTTTAAGACTTATACTAAGTATCCTTTTTTATATAAAGTCTTTAGTAAATAAGTATAGTTAACTATATTAAAAGCACCCTTAATATTTAATTAAAGGAGTAACGCTTATACGTTATAGGCCTACATATTATTAATAAGGTTAGTAATAAGTTATAATACTATGATAGTTAACTAGCTATATTAGTTGCTAAATTGTGTTTTTAATAAGATGTAGTAAGCCTCTACTATTTTAGTAAGTTAATATACTATTATTATTTTAATAACCTTTCTTATAGTATTAAAGAGGGATATTAACTAGTATATACTAGCTAGTTATTATTAAGTAAAAGGCTTATTAAGCTTAAGTATAACTACTATATATACTATTTAAAAGTTGTTTAAGTAGTATACTATATTAACGCTAACTTATACTAGTTCTTATATAGTTAAGGCTAACGGCTTATTTAACGCCTAAAGAAAGCTAGTTAAAAGGTTATTAAAGCTTAGCGCCTTTTAAAGTGCTATTACTATAAAGACCTCTTTAATATTGTTTAATATAATATTTTTCTAAACTATAAGGTTTTAATAAGAAAAGTATAAAGAAAAGAGATTAAAAAGGTTAGTATTATTTAAGGAAAAGAACTAGTTTTTAAGTATTAGTACTTTACTAAAGTAGTTAGTTGTTATTTTAAGGTTGTTTAAGTATTACTTTAAAAAAAGAAGGTGTTAGTTTAGTAATAAAGTAGTACTTTAAGTTTTAGCCTATTTTTTTAACCGTTATAGCTTTATATTCTACTATATTAGCTTTATAATAGCGTTTTTTTAACACTTTATCTTAATACGCTTAATAATCTTATTTTATTTAGCTTTTACTTATATTAAGTTATTTTAGTTAAAGTTTATTTTTATTTATTTTTAAATTTTATATCTAAGCTTTATTACTATAACTACTTTAACAACTTCTTATAACTATTAAAAGTGTTCTTTACTTACTTAAAGCTTTTTTTATAGTACTAATTATTAAGCTATATTAGTTAGTACTTAAGTTAGACTAGTAGTATATAAGTTAAGATTTACTAGTATAAAGTTATTATTATATAGTAGTTTAAAGATTGTTATACTAAGTTAAGTAGCTTATTAATAGTTAAGAAGTTTTTAGTTTTACCCTTTTGTTTTTATATTTACTATATTGTTATAGTATAAGTAGAACTATATTATAACGTAATTAAAGCTAGTAAGGCTAAGTATACTTTTATAGTTAACTAAAGTATTAGTTATATACTAGTATAAGTTAATAGTTAAGTTTTATTACTTATATTATATTTAAATTAAAAGTTATAGTAGTATAATAAGTATAAGGTTTTAGTTAGTAGTTAAATATAAAAAAGTGTTAATATATAGTAATATTTTATTAAAGCAGTCTTAAAGTAAATAGTAAAAGTTAAGGTCTTTTAAAGGTATATAGTTATTAATAAGTAGTAGTATTATTATAAGAGTAGTAAAAGAAGAGTTCTACTTTATTAAATAAAGGTTAAGTAAGTAAATTAACTAAATTATTATAGTACTAATTTTAACTTAGTATTAGTCTTTATCTACTTTAAAGGTTTATTAGTCTATTTTTTATTATTTATAAATATAAATTACTACCTTACTACTATAATATTTTACTATATACTTAACAGTGTTTAAATACTAAAAGTACTAGTTTTAACTAATATCTAGTTTTTAAATAGTTAAAATATTAGGTTTATAGTAAATAGCTAATATTAATACTATATTAATTATACTTTTCCTTATATTTTATTATACTATTATTAAATTTATTATTTAGCGTATATATAAGGCTAGTTATAAGTAGTAAAGCTTATTAATTAATAGTAAAAGGAGGAGGTAGTATAAGACTTTTATTATTATAATGTCTTAAGTATAACGTTTTAGTATAGTTATAATAGTATATTTTAAACGTTAAGGTTAAAGCGTATATTTAGATAGAAGAAGGTAGGTAGTTAGCTTAGTATATATTATATAATTATGTTTTAGCCCTTTTAGGCTATTATATTATAGTAATAGTTAACGTCTAAGAGTAAGTATATCTTTATAAGTACTATTATAAGTTGTTACTATTTTAGTATAAACTTTATAGTATATTTAAGTAAGTATATATAGTATACTACTATAATACGTTACTATTTTATTACTATTATAAAGTACTATAAGTTTTATACTATATAAAGTTTATAATAGTTAATATAGTATAATAAGTAAAGGTATTATTTTTATTATAAATAAGTAGTATAACTATAACGCCTATATTTAACTAAATTAAAGTAGTATTTAACTAAGTAGTTATACTAATAGTATTTAAAGTATTAAGTAATCTTAATAGTTAAAATAAAAGGCTTATAGTTAAATAACTATAAATACTATATAAGGCCTTAGTAATAAAAGTAATTAGTTATAGTTTAGTTTATAATATAAATAATAAGTTAGTTATACTATACTTCCTTTTTAATAAGGGTTTTAGTTAAGATAATTTTAAAGTTATATTTTTAAATAAGTATAAATTATTATATTATGTTTTTTTTTTAGTTAAAAGTTATTATAAAATATATTTAGTAATAATAAAGAAGGTTTTTTTATAAATTATAATATACTATTTAAAAGTAGTAGTAACTTAAGTAGTATTTATAGTATAGTTTAAAGTAAAGGCTATAAAGTAAATAATAGTATTACTATTTAAAAAGATATATATTATAATAGTAGCTTTTAAGTTATTAAAGGCTATATTTACTACTTAAACAATTTCTTTATATAACTTATAATTTTATAATTAGTACTCAATAGTTTATATTTTTATTATAATCTTATAGTATTCTTTATTATATAAAGGTTATACTATTATTTATAAAAGTAAGTTATTTTAAAGCTTTTATAACGTTATTATATAAAACTTAAAAAAGAAGTAGTTAAAAGGATTAAAAAGTGTTTATATAAAAAGGTATTAAAAATTATATTAAGTAAAAGAAACTAGTTAAAGTATAGCTACTACTTAGTAATTAATATAAACTACTAAATTTTAAAAGTAAGTAAAGATTTAATTATAAAATTTAGTAACTAAGATATACTATATAATTATATTATAAAAGTTTATATATTATTCTTATATATACTATATTTAGTATATATATATATTGTTATTATATTTAAGTCTACTTTTAAAGGCAAGTGCTAGTTATAGTAGTTTGTGTTTGTGTTTTAATATAGGATGTGTGCTTTATAAACAGTAAATACGTTTAAGTTGTGTTATTGCTTAAAGGGAGCTACGTGCCTTATATGTAATAACTATAAATATTATAATATTCTTATTATTAACTAGTAAATATTACTTTATTATTATATTATTTATTATTTAATCTTACTACTATAGTCTAGATTAATAAATATAAGGTAATTTCTATTTATAATAATTTATTCTTTTATTTATAGCCTTTTACTAACTAAAACAACGTTTAATAACCTTAAAGTATTTCTTTAAAGTGTAACAGTATTTATAGGGTTAGTACTATACGCCACTATAACTAGGTAGAAGATAGTATCAACTTTACAATAACTAAATCGTATACGTATAAGTGTGTATTAATAAGAATAAATTCTTGTCCTTTTTATTAAAAAGGGGTATAGTAGTACTATATAAATATAGAAGATGTTTAACAGTCTACTTATTTTTAGCTAATTATAAAGAGCGTTTAAGGACCCTTTAAAGTTTACTCTTAGTATTTTAGAATAGCTTACTACTATTCTATTTCTTAACTAATTATAGTAGGGCGTTAGTAGATTAAACATTTAACTAATTATAAAAAAACTTTATAAGGACCTTAGACAGTCTATGTATAGTGCCTTAACTATGCTTAGTTATATAGCGTTTATAAGTAATTCTTATTAAAACTATAATAATTATCTCCTCCTTTTTTTAAAGCCACTCTTAACTCTTAATAGTAATAAGATAACTAGAAGAAAAACCTAATAAAATAAAAGTGCCTTAGTACTTATAGGATAGTTGCTATATTGTACTATTTGTACTTATATAAGGTAGTAACCTTTAACGTACTAATGTATTTAGTAAGGTTAAAAGACGTTAGTAATATTACTAAAAACTTTTTAAGCTTTATTTAAGAACTATAAAAAGCTAGTCTATATAATAAAGCTTATTACTAGTATATATTAAGTATAGTAAATTTGCTCTTACTCTATTTATAGTAAAATTTACTTTATTATATAAATATTATAAGTCTACTCTTATTTGTTTATAAAGTAAATTTTATTATATTGTATAAATAATACTTACTTCTTACTTCTTATATTACTAAAATTTATTATAATAAGTAGTACTTTTAAAAAAAGAAGTAAGGATTATAAAGCTATTATTAAATTATAATAATACTAATAACTTACTAGGCTATTAAATAGTTTAAGAACTACTTAATTCTTATTAATAGCCTATTATTTAGCTCTTTATTTATAATATAAACCTTTTTAAAATACTTTAAAAAAACTTTTATACTTTAAAGCTTTAATATTACTAAGGGTAAGAATAAGACTACTATAGAGCTTATATATATATAGGAACTAGAGCCGGCCTTTACGCCTTGTTATCTGCTTCTTACTAGTGCCTTAACGCCTATACTAAGCGTTAAACAGACTGTTTTTACTTTTATACTAGGCAATGTATTATAAAAGGTTCTCTAGTTACTATATAGTGTAGCTATACTAGTAGTACTAAAGGTGTTGCCTTTCTTTATTTTACTTACTACTATTAAAACTTAAAGATTAATAACGCCTATATTTATTTAGCTAGTACCTATATCTTAGGCGTCTAATTTATTAAAGCGGACGCCCTTAACAAGCTTTCTAGTAGGCCTCTTACCTCTTTTTAGTAGGTTTAACACTAGTACCTTTAACTTAGCGTATATACTAAACAATTTACCTTTAAAGTGTATTAATAACGTTAAGAACCTTAAGAGCAAGTTAAGTTTAGCCCTTAACCCTTCTTAAACCTTTGTAATACCCTTAGTAACGCCCTTATTTATTCCCTTATATAAGTAGGGCAAGGATCTAGAATACTCTTAGCCCTTTAACAATAGGCCTATATATTTAGGCTGCTTTAACGCCTAGGTAAAGAAGTTAATAAACAAGCTACTTAAGTTGCTTTTTTTAGTATAGTGCTTTAGCTTTTAAAAGAGTAGTAGCTATATAAATAAGTAGTGTACTAATATACTTTATATATTAGTAAATGTCTTATTAGTTGTTTATTAACTTAGTTATACTAATAGAATAGTTTCTTATATTAATAATAAGCTACTTAGCTAACTTTAATAAGTAGGCCTTAATTGTAGTTTGTTTAAAAGACTAAAGGATCCTTTAAAGGAAGAGCTTTTACTATTACTATTAAGTAGTTTAAAAAACTATTTAAAGTCTAGCCTTTATAGCTATAAACTACTATATAAAGTATAGTAAGCTATATAGCCTTAAAGTAGTATATATATATTTATCCTTGTTAAGAATATATAATTATATAAAGTATTACTAATTATATATTTGTATTAAAGTTTTTAGTACACACACACACTTAGATTAAAAAACAGATTACATCTATATAAGAACAGTCCTCCTCTCTTCTATTTAGTCTTTTATTAAGCATCTAAAAAATACACTTATTTTCCCTTACTATAGGCCTTACCTATTCAACTATTTAGATTACTATACATAGCTTAACTCTACGCCTTTTACAAAGACGTATTTCTCTTATAGTAGTAACTCTTTACTACGTACTACTCTTACTTATTTTTTACTTATTTTTTTTACTTTCTTTTTTTACTTTTTTTTTTTAAAAGAAAAAAAACCTTAATTACTAATTAACAACCTAGTCCTTTTTATTTAATTTCTTAAAGAATTAGAAAGGTCTATACTTATTAAAAATATCTTTATTTTTTTATCCTCTTTTTATAATAAGACCTTTTTACTTACCTTTTTCTTTTTCTTTTTACTCTTTAAATAACCTTCTAATCGACTTAAAAGCTATACTATTCAAATCCCCTCCTTTTCCTTTACACAACGGTATTTTCGGCGAATTTTTAGTGGATTTTTAGTAGCGTGTTTAAATTTTTATTTAATACTTACTTTTTTTTAATTTGTAAAAAATGGTTAAGGTTAAATTAAACCTAAAAAATTATTTAAAAGGGAGATAAAACTATATAACTTGGTTAGTACGCTTTTAAGCTAGCCTAGACATTGTAGACCTAGAAGGGGCTTTAGTCTATAACTACTTAAATACCTATTTTAAAAGGACGAATAAAGCTGTTATAGACTATTCTAAAGAAAAGAATACTAGAAAAAGGATTTAGTACAACTAAAAGGCCTTAGCTTATATAAGAAACTATATACTAGACAGTCTTTTTTACTAGCTATTTAGTGTTACTAGTACTTTTATAGCTTAAAAAACACTAAAAAATCTTTACTATAAAGAAGGGTTTAATATTAACTATATAGTTATTAAGTTTTTTAATAATTTAATATATAAGACTAAAAAAAGTGTTTAAAAATTTATTAAGAAGGTTTAATACCTACTTAATAAAATAAATATAAAAAAGCTAATACTATCTACTACTTTTTTAATTAGTTTTATTCTTTATAAGCTTAACTATAAAGCTTTTAAACCGTTTATTACTAGTATAACTATATTCTTTTAAAAAAAAACTATCTTAACTAATACGTTTTTATAAAGTATATTAAAAAAAGATAGAAGGCTAAAGTTATATAGTATAAAACAATAGAATAAAGACAAAGATAAGAAAGACACTATCTTACTTAGTTAGTCTAGTTAGATTAAAAAAGGTTTTAAATTAAAAGGTTTAAAATAAAAAAGAAAAGATTAAACTATGTTTAAGGTTACGTTTTAGAATAAAAAGGGATCCTTCTATTTATACTATAAAAGACTAGGCTACTAGCCTAATTTATACTTCTTCTTAAAAAGAACTAAAAAGACTAAGGAAGATATATTATCTACCTATTCTATCTCTTTATCTAACTTTAGAAAGACTAAAAAATAAAAAAAGAAGGACAAGGTGCTTATTAGTACTAAAAAGACTAGACTAATACTTAATATACTCTCTCTACTACCTAAGTTACTTTTACTATTATTATTATTGTTATTAACTAATAAAGAGACTAATATAATAAATCTAAACTTTAATATAAGTCTAATTACCCTTTTTAAAAAATCTTATAAAAAAGACTGTTTAATAATAAATCTAGGCATAGTTATACTAGTTGTTTAAACTAGAAATAGTATAAGTAGTAATAAAAATAAAAAAGCTTTAAGTAAAAATAAAAATAAAAATAAAGACTAAACTATTCTATTAAATAGTAACTTTTTTATACCTTTTATAGTAGATATAAAGGCTATTAGTTATACTATTAATAATAAAAATCTATTTATTAGCCTTACTTATAAAGACTTTACTACTAAATAAAAAGAAGTAGCGTCTTTAAAAGTTAAAAGGGTAGAAGACGTCTTAGTCTAATTTTTAGACACAAAAATAACTAAAAGACTTACTAACTATCTATATATACCTAAAATAGGCTATAATTTAATAAGTTTAAGAAAGCTTACTACTATTAAATTAGTAATAACAAGTAAAAAAGCAGTCTTATATATAAAAAATAAGTAAAATAAAGATATAGTTTTAACTACTACCTATACTACTAATAGTAATAATTTATATATTACTAAAGAAAAGGTATTAAAACTAGAACAAGCTCTTATAACTATTAATAGCTAAGAAAATAAAAACAGCCTTAAACTATTACACTAAAGACTAGGATATATAGGACTAGCTAATTTAAAAAGGGTTATAAAACAAAATAACTTAAAAACGGACTTAACTAAGGAAGTAGAAGAATTAGTTCTTAACTATAAAGCCTGCCTATTAAGTAAGTTAAAAAATAAGGTATATAAGAATAGCTTTACTAATAAAGACTATACTTATCTTAAAAGGGTAGCCTTTAATATATATAGACCTATTTTACTACAAACTTTTAAAGGTTATAGGTATTTTATTACTTTTTTAGACTTTAAGACTAGGTACCTAGACCTTTACTTACTAAAAAAGAAATTAAACGCTTTAAAAGCTTTTAAGCTCTATAAGTATAAGGCTAAAAATAATACTAAAAATAATAAAATAAAGTTTTTTTAAATAAATAATAGTATAGAATACCTAAGTAAGGACTTTAAGGCCTACTTAAATAAAAAGGGTATACACTATATACTAACATCTACTTATACTAAAGAAAGTAACGGTATAATTAAAAGAATTAACTAAACTTTAGTAAATAAAATACTTTGCTTTTTTAATATTAAGGAAAGTAAGCTATCTAAATCACTTTAGGGATAGCTAGTAAAGACGGTAGTAGAGTTATATAATATAACACTTTATAGCTTACTAGGGTTCTTATTACCTTATAAAAAGCTAAATAGGGTAAGACCTAATTTAACTTACTTAAAAACTATAGGTTCTACTACTTATTACTTAAATAAAGACCCTTTTAAGTCTAAATTAAACCTTAAGAGTATAAAAGGGATTTTAGTAGAGTATATACTAGATACTAGACACTACCTAGTATATAACCCTAAGACAAAGTAAATAATTACGTCTAGGAACGTCTTTATAATAGAAAAGGAAGAAAACCGGCTTAATATAAAAGAGCTAAAAACACAAATAAATTAGTTTATTAGTAATACCTTCCTAAAAAATAATACTAGTACAACGATAGCTATACTATTAGACGTAAAAAATTCTAATAATTATAGTAGTACTAAGCCTAAGGTTTAAAAAATTAAACAATAGCTAACTAAATTAAACTTTAATAGGTTAAAGATAAAAACAACCTTAGAAACAACTAATACTAAAATTAAGGCTAGGCTAGTTATAGAACTACCTACTTTAACTAAAAAAGACATATAGGTATATAAAACTTATATAAAAAACACTATTATAGTATTAGAAGATTTAGAAGCTTTAGAAACTACTATTCTTTTTACTAATTTAAAAGATAAGCCTAATACTTATAAACAAGCTATAGCTAGCCCTAATAAAGACAAGTAGTTAGAAGCTATAAAGGACTAAATTAAGTCTTTAATAAGCTAAAACACTTATACTTTAGTTAACCCACTTAAAGATAGTTACGTTTTAGAGGGTAGATAGGTATATGCCTTAAAAACAGACGATAAAAACGTACCTATACGCTATAAGGCTAGGTGGGTAGTACAAGGCTTTAGCTAGGTACTAGGTATAGATTACTTAGAAACCTTTAGTACAACTTATTGTCCTAAGACGTATAGATTAGTCTTTTTATTAGCTGTTAATAACAGCTAGGACTTAAATTAATACAACGTAAAAAACGCCTTTTTACATAGGAAAATAGATAAAACTATATACGTTAGACAGCTTATAGGCTTTAAAACTAATAGTTCTAAAGTCTGTCTATTAAATAAAGCCTTATACGGTTTAAAACAAGCACCTAGACTATAGTATAGGCACTTAAAAGATATTTTAATAAAGGAAGGCTTTATAGTCTTTCCTTATAATAAAGGCTTATTTTTATATAAGACTAAAAAGGTTTTCTTACTATATTATATTAATAACTTTATAGTAATAGGTCTTAATATTAAGTTTATAACTAGACTAATTTCTAAGCTAAATAAAAGGCTAGAAATAAAGAGTCTAGGACTAGTATAGACCTTTTTAAGGATGAATTTTACTAGGGTTAATAAAGGCTTATTAACTATAAACTTAAAGAAGTATACATTAAATATAATTTAACGTTTTTATAAAGATAAAATAAGGTATAGGGATACACCTCTCCTACTAGGCTATAAGCCAGTTAAAAATTAAAGGACTAAAGCCTTACTAGCTAAAATAAAACTATATTAACAGCAAATAGGGTCTTTACTATATTTAGCCTTAAAGACTAAGTATAATATTACCTTTACTATTATAAAAATATCTAAGTTTTCTTTAAATCCAGACTAGGGGCATTTTAATACACTAGACTACATCTAGGGCTATTTAAATAAGTACCTAGGACTAGGCATTACTTATAAGGCTAGCACCAATTATATACTTAACGTTTATTCTAATTTAGACTATACTTTTAACCTAGACGATAGAAAAAGCACTACTAGTTATATTAGCCTACTAGGTAATAATCTACTTAGTTGGTTATTAAAAAAGTAGAATATAGTTACTCTAAGTAGTACTAAAGTAGAATATATAGCTATTAAGGAAGCTAGTAAAAAGGCTAAGTACCTAAAAGGCTTAATAAATTATTTATTAAGATATATAAGTAATAAAAAAGAAGATATTACTAAAGTAATCTTTACTTTATTAGTAAATAATAAAAGTGCTATAGACTTATCTAAAGCTAGTACTTTTTATAATAAAACTAAGTATATAGACGTTACTTATTACTAGATTAGAGACAAGCTTAATACAGGACGTCTAAAAATAGTTTATATATTTAATAAAGAACAGCTAGCCAACTCTTTAACTAAGCTAGTGTTAAGAGATAAGTTAGAGTAGGCAAAGGACGCTTTAATTATAAATTTATAGTTAATTATAAAAGGATTTATCTTTTTAAGACATCTTTTTAGACTATAAAGTGTTATAAGTTTTTACTTTAAAAGGTTTTCTTATAAATTCTAAAATAGTACTAGTTAAGAGTTATCTACTTATAAGATCTTAAAGTATTATAACACTACTTAACTTAACTAACTAGACTTTAATATAGTTTAATAGAATAAAGCTTAACCAAGTTCTTATTACTTACCTTTTTATTTTTTTTAAGGAATTTAATACTAAAAAGACTTAACTTAGCTTATAATAGTTATAAAGGCAAATAAAGATTTAAATAGCTTTTACTTTTTTATTTTAATATATAAAAAACAAAGTACACTATAAAAAACTAATTTAACTAAAGACTATAGTTAAATTTTTAAATAACAAGCCTTTACTATTATAAAAGAAAAGAAAAACCTTTTTAGTATAAACTTAATAAGTTAATAAGTTAATAACTTAGTTAAATTTAAGAGGGTATGTTAAGAATATATAATTATATAAGGTATTACTAATTATATATTCGTATTAGGGTTTTTAGTACACATACACACTTAGATTAAAATAACGGATTACGTCTATATAAGGACAGTCCTCCTCTCTTCTATCTAGTCTTTTGTTAAGCATCTAAGAAATACACTTATTTTCCCTTACTATAGGCCTTACCTATTCAACTATTCAGATTACCGCACGTAGCTCGACTCTACGCCTTCTATAAAGACGTATTTCTCTTAATCCTTTTAACCTTTAACTATTACTAACTAGTCTTAAGTTATTTATAAAGTATAAGGCTACTACTTATAAGTACTATATATTATTAAGTAAGTAAGGCTATAATTACCTCTTATACTTTAAGCCTAACACTAGCCGCTTTACTACTATTTTATACTTATAATATAATTTATTATAAACGTTAGTAATTAAGATTTATTTTTATCTACTATTTTTATACTAAGATACAACTATTTAGCTACTTTTCTTTTTAGACTATAAGTAAACTTTTTAAAGTTTCTTTATAGTAGTTAGGTATATTATTGTTTTTTTATAATTTTTTATTATATTTTTAAAATTTTTATTATTATAATAATATTATATTATTATACCTTTTTATTAAACCTTCTTTAATCTTTCTTTTTTCTTCTTTATAAAGACTTTTAAGCTTATTTTAATATTAATAAGTCTTCTTTTTTATATTTTTTACTACTTTTTTATAGTAATTAATATATTTATAACTACTATAACAACTTATTAGTTATATTTAAAAAGCTATTCTTTTTACTATACTAAATAGTATAGCTTCTTATATTATACTTTATAGTCTAATACCTTTTTTACTTTTTACTTATTATTATTTTCTTTTAATAGTAATATTAGTATAAACTTTATAGTACTTATAAGATTTACTTAAAGTTTTAATAAAGATATTAAAAATATATTGTATAGTCTTTTATACTATTATAAAAGTATAAAGTAATATACTTATAAGCTAATCTTTTTTAATATATAAAAAGGTTTAATAAACTTTAGTTTTTACTTTTAATTAAGTACTTTTAACTTTAAATTTTAAGTAAATAGTAGTACTAAGTCCTTTTTATTATACTTTTTTAATAAGTACTTTATATTATAGTAATACTTTTATATTTTTTATATATACTATAAGTATTTTAATACTTTTTTTTTATAGCTTATAGCTTTAAAATATACTTAACTACTACTAGTACTCTTCTTTTATAAGTAATATTTTTAACGCTTTTATAAATTATAAAGTAATAGTTATAAAGTATATAAAATAGTGCCTTATTTATTAATTAATTTATTATATTATTTAAAGTAAACTTTACTATAAAAAAAAGTATTAGTTAGTTATTTTAATTCTTTATTATATAGTAATAAAGGTACTATTTTAAAGTTTAATTAGCTTTTTTAGTTTAATTATTAGTTTGTAAATAAAAAGTAATAAATAGTTTTAACTTAATATAAGTAATATTATATAGCTTTTATTAGTACTAGTTAATAAAGACTACTTCTTTATTTAAAATAATACTTTTTAACTATTTAAAGTGTAGTTAAACCTTTATATAAAGTAAATATATAAGCTTTATAAAGGTTATAATAGTAAATACTAGTAAGAACTAATATATTTTTATATATTTATTTACTACTATTAGTACAATATTTAGCTTTTAATTACTATTAAAAACTAAAGAAAAACTAGTAATAAAATTTATTAACACTTTTTACTAAGGCCCTTTAAAAACTAATAAAGGCTAAAGCTAACTATATAACTTGTACTTTCTTAACTTAGTAGTTTAGTATATATAACAAGTATATATAAATCTTTTAATATTTACTTTAACGCCTATTTAAAAGTAGTAATAAAAGACTAAGTTCTTTATTTTTATAACACTACTATATCTAGCTGTTTTAGGCTTGTAATACTAGTAAATAATTTTATATTATAGTACTTCTTAAGCTAGTACAACTACTTGTTCTTTTTAATAAGGCAACTTTATAAGGTTTAAAAACCAACCTTAAAAATAGCTTATATAGTCTTAATATACCTCTTTTTTACTTTATAAGTAGAAGTTTAATAACTAAGCTATAAGAATAAGCTTATAAAATAATATAAAAGGCTTTTTACCTTCTTTTAGCCTTTTTATAGTTATAACTATAGCTACTTATACTATAAATAACTACTAGGTATATACACTTTAGTACTTTAACTAAGTTGTTTTTAAGTTAGTTATACTAACCGTTTTATTTAAACTGTTTATAATAAATTCTAACACTTGTTCTTTATAAAAAGACAGGCTACTTAGTTCCTTTATAAGTTTTTTAAAGTTCTTTAAAACGCTAACTTTAGTAAAAGTAGCAACCTTTTAATGTAATAAAAATAAGTAATCTATTTAATCCTACTCTTCTTTATAGTTAAGACAATTTAATAGGCTATTAGCCGGATTTTTATTACTTAGACAATACTTAATTTTAAAATTAAATAATAATAAATATATATACTAGTACGTTTAATAATAATTTAAATCTATTTGTTATAAGAACGCCTATAAATTAGTATAGTTAATTAAGACCTTTATATTCTTAGCCCCTTTTAAGTACTAACGTTATTTTTTAAAGAATATAATAATTATTATTAACTTTTAATTAAAAGTACTATAACGTAGCTTTATACCTTTTAACTTTTAAAACTAAAAGGCTACTAAATACTAAATACCTACGTTATTTAGTTAAAATAGTATTCTTACTAATATAAAAGTAAATATATTAGTCTTTATATAGACTAAGTATTATAGGTTATAATACTTTAATAATAGTGCTTTTATAAACGCTTACTTTAGCTAATAAAATACTTAGTTCTTATAAGGCCTTTATAAAAGTCTTTTAAGCTTTCTACTTTTAACTAAGCCTTTTAAGTACTTTATTAGTAGTTAGGCCTTATTAATAAAATAATAAATAAATTAGTAGTAAAAGTTATAAAAACTAATAAATATTTAAATATTATAATAAGTCTTAAGTATTTACTACTTTATAACTATTTTAACCTATATAAAGTTTATATAAACTTTATTAAAGGATAGTAAAAAGCTTAGGAAGGACACTTTCTTTTTATAAAACTAGTACTTTTTTTAATTAATAAATAGCCTTACTTCTTTTAGTTAATTTAATACTTACTTTAAGTGCTTTATATACTTTTCCTTATTCTTTAAATAAATTAAAATATTATTTAAGTAGATAATATAAACCTTGTTTATTAAGCCTTTAAACATCTTATAAATATAACTTTAAAAAGTTATTAAAGCGTTAGTTAACTTAAATAGTATTACTAAATACTTATAGTAGCTATACTACGTTTTAAATATAGTCTTTTACTTATCTTTTTTATATATTTATAGTTAAAAAGACTTTATAACCCTTAGTTTTATTTAAAATCTTAAAGATTAAAAGTAAAGGGTACTAATTTTTAACTATGATCTTATTTAGTCTATAGTAATTAATATATAGTTATAAAGTACTATTATATTTTAGTATAAATAAGACTAAGAAGCCTATAAAGCTTTTTAAGTCTTAAATTTATCTTTTTTATAGTGCCTTTTATAAGTACTTTTAAAGTATAATAAGCTCTTTTTAAAATAAAGGGTATAGTCTTTTATATAGTAGTTACGTTTTAAATAATAGATTAATTATATAGTCTATACTTTAGTAAATTAGTAGGTTAGTAGTATTCTTTATAAAGAACACGTCTTTATATTTATAAAGCTTAAGTAGTATCTTTACAAGCTTTTTAAGGTCCTTTTAAAGCTTTTTATTTAAAAGATTAATAAATTTATCTACTTATATTAATATATAGTAGGTAGTAGTATTTATTATACTCTTTTAAAAGGTTCTTATTAGCTTAACCTTTAATTTATAAAACTACTACTTTTTATTAATAAGGTATAATAATATTTTTTTATTTAATAAAGTTAGTATATTTAAAAGTACTAATATATTACTATTAATATAGTTTAGTTTTATATAATAATAAGTAATTAGCTATTCCTTTTAGTTAATGTTTAGTAGTTAAATTATAACTATTTATATATTATAAACTTATAACTATAAGTTATTAAGCACTTATACAAGTAGTAAAAGCCTTATAAACTTTAGTAAATCTAATATCTTTATAAATTTCTAGTTTATTATATTAATCTTACTACTATAGTTTAAATTAATAAATATAGGACAATTGCCGCCTAAAATAACCTATTCTCTTATTTATAGCCTCTTACTAACTAAGATAAAGTTTAACAACCTTAAAGTGTCCTTTTAAGAGCTATCTAAGCTTTTTTCTTACCTTTACTCTTTTTACCCTTATTACTTAAGTTGTTATTATTATTAACTTTAGTAAAGTTAACTTACACGTTTTTTTTTAGTAGCTTGTCTACTAATTTATTAAAACATGTAAATAAGATATAGCCTTTCTTACTATAGTAAAAACACTTAATATTATTACTACTTAATTTAGTATAACGTTTTAAGTTAGACCTATTTATAAATTACTTAAACTTTTAAGCTTTAAAGGCTTCTTAGTAGAAGCCTAAATACTTCCTTTTTAGTTTTTTATTAAGAGTCTTTTTTTTTTTATATTAAACGTAGTCCTTTTACACTACTTATTTAAAGAGCTATCTTTTTAAAGCTTATTTATACACTTTAACACTTAGTACTAATTTATTGTATAAGTTATATCTTTAATAATAAGGTTGTATTTAATTTTGTTGTTTAGTTTTATATAAACTATAACTACTATATATTTTTTAGGTAAAGGTTTAATCTTTTTTTTTAATAAGCTTATATATATATAGTAGTTATTAAGGCTTTATTTTATAAGTTAGTAAGATTTTTTTAAATATATTACTATAGTAATAAATAAATCTTCTACTTCTAGTATTAATATGTTTAACTAAGCGTTAAAAACGTCTTAAGAGTGTAAGCCTAGTACACGCTTTTATTTTAGTAGTATGTTAAAAAACTACTTTTAGTAAATAAAAAAAGCTTTGTTTATAAGTTAAAGTACTACGTTAATCTTATTAATATTTTAAAAGTACTATTAAGACGTTAATTTAAATATACGCTTTATTACCTTATACTACTTTTATTATTATAAATATATTAATAAATCTTTATATTTTTTAAATAGCTTTAACTTTAGGTTATATACTTAACTACTTACTTTAAACAGCGCTTAGCCGTTAATATATAATAGAGCTATAAAGACTATATCTTTATCTTTAAAATTGTTTAAGTTTAGCTTTTAAACCTTAAAGGCACTTTATAAGTCTTCTACTAATAATTATATTATATATATAAGCGTAGTCTTTTTACTTATACTGTTTAATTTAGCTTATAATTGTACTACTTTTATATATACTATAAACAATTATTAAAGACACACTTAACAAGCCTTTAGTATAGCTAATTTAACTATTATTTTATTGTTTATAAACATTGTTTTAATTAGTATAAACCTTATAAAGTCCTTAAGTAATACTTATATAACTTTTATTATTCTTAAAGCCTTAAAAATAATTAGTAATTTAATTATTATAAAAAAAGAATTTTTTTAAGTAGTTAATAAAAAGAATTTATTAATATAATAATATTTATAAGGTTAGTACTATACACTACTATAACTAGATAAAAAATAGTATTAACTTTACTATAACTAAATTATATATATATAAGTATATATTAATAAAAATAAATTCTTATTCCTTTTATTAAAAAAGAGTATAATAATACTATATAAATAGAAGAAATATTTAATAGTTTACTTATTTTTAACTAATTATAAAAAGCGCTTAAAAACCTCTTAAAGTCTACTCTTAGTATCTTAGAATAGCTTACTACTATTCTATCTCTTAACTAATTATAGTAAGACGCTGGTAGATTAAACATCTAACTAATTATAGGGGAACCTTGCAAAGACCTTAGATAGTCTATACATAGTGTCTTAACTACGCTTAGTTATATAGCGTTTATAAGTAATTCTTGTTAAAACTATAATATAAAGGCTACTTAGGCTTTTTCTTTATTCTTACCCTTTTTACTCTTATTACTAAAATTATTATTATTATTAATTTTAGTAAAGTTAACTTAAACGTCCTTTTTTAGTAGCTTACTTACTAATTTATTAAAATATATAAGTAAAATATAGCCTTATTATAATAAAAGCACTTAATATTATTACTACTTAATTTAGTATAACGTTTTAAGCTAGACCTATTTATAAATTATTTAAACTTTTAAGCCTTAAAAGCTTTTTAGTAAAAGCTTAAATACTTCCTTTTTAGTTTTTTATTAAAAGTCTCTTTTCCCTTTTTTAAATTAAGTATAGTCTTTTTTTATTACTTATTTAAAAAGCTATTTTTTTAAAGCTTATTTATATACTTTAATACTTAGTACTAATTAGTATTATAAGTTATACTTTTTATAATAAAGTTATATTTAATTTTATTACTTAGTTTTATATAAACTATAACTATTATAAATTTTTTAAGTAAAAAACTAATCTTTTTTTTTAATAAGTTTATATATATATAATAGTTATTAAGGCTTTATTTTATAAGTTAGTAAAAGTTTTTTAAATATATTACTATAGTACTAAATAAATTCTTTACTTTTAGTATTAGTATATTTAATTAAGTATTAAAAACGTTTTAAAAGTATAAGCTTAATATACACTTTTACTTTAGTAGTATATTAAAAAACTACTTTTAATAAATAAAAAAAGCTTTATTTATAAGTTAAAATATTATATTAATTTTATTAATATTTTAAAAGTACTATTAAAGTATTAATTTAAATATATATCTTATTACTTTATACTACTTTTATTATTATAAATATATTAATAAATCTTTATACTTTTTAAATAACTTTAACTTTAAGTTATATATTTAACTACTTACTTTAAATAATATTTAACTATTAATATATAATAAAGCTATAAAAACTGTATTTTTACTTTTAAAATTATTTAAGTTTAACTTTTAAACTTTAAAAATACTTTATAACTTTTTTATTAATAGTTATATAATATATATAAATATAGTTTTTTTATTTATACTATTTAACTTTACTTATAACTATACTACTTTTATATATATTATAAATAATTATTAAAAATATATTTAATAAGCCTTTAATATAGTTAATTTAACTATTATTTTATTATTTATAAATATTATTTTAATTAATATAAACTTTATAAAGTTTTTAAATAATACTTATATAACTTTTATTATTTTTAAAGTTTTAAAAATAATTAGTAATTTAATTATTATAAAAAAAGAATTCTTTTAAATAGTTAATAAAAAAAGTTTATTAATATAAAAGTATTTATAAAGTTAGTACTATATACTATTATAACTAAGTAAAAAGTAATATTAACTTTATAATAACTAAATTATATATATATAAGTATATAAAAATAAAAATAAACTTTTATTCTTTTTATTAAAAAAGAGTATAATAATATTATATAAATATAAAAGATATTTATTAGTTTACTTATTTTAACTAATTATAAAAAGTGTTTAAAGACCTTTTAAAGCTTATCTTTAGTGTTTTAAAACAGCTTACTATTATTTTATCTTTTAACTAATTATAGTAAGATATTAGTAAACTAATATTTAACTAATTATAAAGGGACCTTATAAGGACCTTAGACGGTTTATATATAGTGTCTTAACTATGCTTAGTTATACGGCGTTTATAAGTAATTCTTATTAAAACTATAATAGTTTTTTTATTTATACTATTTAATTTAGCTTAAAACTATACTACTTTTATATATATTATAAGTAATTATTAAAAGTATATTTAATAAGCCTTTAATATAGCTAATTTAACTATTAATTTATTATTTATAAATATTGTTTTAATTAGTATAAACTTTATAAAGTTTTTAAATAATACTTATATAGCTCTTATTATTTTTAAAGCTTTAAAAATAATTTATAATTTAGTTATTATAAAAAGAGAATTCTTTTAAATAGTTATTAAAAAGAATTTATTAATATAAAGGTATTTATAAGGTTAGTATTATATACTACTATAACTAAGTAAAAAATAATATTAACTTTATAAAAACTAAATTATATATATATATATATATATATATATTAAAATAAGAATAAATTCTTATTCTTTTTATTAAAAAGAGGTATAATAGTACTATATAATTATAAAAGATATTTATTAGTTTACTTAATTTAGCTAATTATAAAGAGCGTTTAAAAACCCTTTAAAGTTTACCCTTAGTATTTTAAAACGGCTTACTACTATTCTATCCCTTAGTTAATTATAATAGGGCGCCTATAGTTTAACTATCTAACTAATTATAGTAGGACCTTATAAGGACCTTAGAAGGTCCGTATACGGTGCCTTAACTACGCTTAGTTACTTAGTATTTGTTAGTAATTCTTGTTAAAACTATAATAATTAAAAATAATTTAAGAAAAAAAAAAAGTATAGAGATACTTATATTTTATAATACTACTAATATACTTTTTTAAGATATTCTATTTATTTAATACTATTAATAATATATTAAGTATTAATTTAATATATACTATATAATAGTTATTATTATAAATTATTATTTAAATTTATATATTTAAGTTATTTTTATTAGTATTACTAATTAGTACCTAAGTACTTTTTTTGCTGCCTTGTATAAGTTATATTTTTATAATAGAATAATTGTATTAAATAACTACTATATATATATAGTACGGATTAGTAGTAAAATTATAGTAACAACATCTTTATTACTATATCTAGTATGCCTAATTTTGTATTATACTATAATTTACACGCCTTGTATATAAATGCCTATTACAAACTTAATTATCATGCTAGAACAAACTTATTATATATCGACGGTAGTGCATGTTGTACATGGTGTTAATGTACGTATACATACCCAATGCACACACTGGCACTCTAAGCAAGACGTTATCGCAATTCGACATAAATGCTGCGGCAAATTTTACGCCTGCTTTGATTGCCATAAAGCGCTAGCCGGACACGAACCTAGGCGTTGGCAAAAATCGGATCACGATACATATGCTGTTTTGTGCGGGAAATGTCAACGGCAGTTAACAATAACGGAGTATCTGTTAAATACAAACGTTTGCCCTAGTTGTAGGACTTCTTTTAACCCTGCTTGCTCTAAGCATTACTATCTGTATTTCGAGATATAGTAAATAAGCTACGTTTACTATTATAGAATAGACATTAATAAAGAAAATACGAAGATAGTATCCGTTATACTATTTAATCTAATGAACAACAATTTTACAACTAACTAACAAAATACATTAACTTTTAATAGTATATATATATTTATTAGTATTATAGTTAGTCTTTAAAAAATTAACAAGTAAATTATTTTACTAAAAATACTAAATTATAAAGGGTCTAAAAAGGTATTATTTAAAAGTCTTAGTATAAAGAATTTACTTAAAGTATATATATGTTATAATCCTAGCAAGAATTACTAATAAATATCTAGTAACTAAGCCCTATTAAACCACTACGTATAGACTGTTATAAGTCCTAATAAGGTCCTACTATAATTAGTTAAAAAGTAAAGTAGTAGTAAGCTATTAAAGATACTAAGAGTAGGCTATAAAAGGTTCTTATAAGCTACTTATAATTAGCTAGAATAAGTAGACTATTAAACATCTTCTACATATATATATAGTACTACTACACCCCTCCTTAATAAAAAGGATAAGAATCTATTCTTGTCTTTACCTACTTAAATACATATAAAAAGCCTTAAAGGAATTTGTAACTATTTTAACCTAATTAAGCAACTTCTTAGAGCCTTTATAGTTGGTACTCTCCTCTTTATTAAACTCTTTTTTATCTTACTTCTTAGCCTTTACTACTAATTATAGTACTACTTACTTAGCCTCTTTAATAAGCCCTAAGTAATACGTATACCTACTTTAACTACTATCTTTTTAGTAGTCGCCTTTATAACTACTAAACTAATAGCTTTAGCTACCTTATTTATAATAATACTATAAAGGTATTTATAAGATTAGTATAAAATATTACTATAACAAAGTAAAAAATAATATTAACTTTATAATGTCTAAATTGTATATATATAAATAGGTTAAAATAAGAATAAATTCTTATTCCTTTTATTAAAAAGGGGTATAATAGTACTAAGAAATATTTAATAGTCTACTTATTCTAACTAATTATAAAAAGCCTTTAAGAATCTTTTAAAGTTAGCTTATAATATCTTAAATAGCTTACTACTACTTTACTTTTTAACTAATTATTAAGAATATATAATTACGTACGGTACGGTTAATTACATATTTATATTAGGGTTTTTTACACAAATATAGTCCTAAATTAAAACAGCGGATTACGTCTATATAAGGACAGTCCTCCTTCCTTTTATTTAGACTATTGTTAAGCATTTAAGAAATACATATATTTTCCTTTACTATATACCTTTCCTATTTAACTATTTAGATTACTATACGTAGCTAGACTTTATACCTTTTATAAAGACGTATATTTCATACTAATTTATTATAAATAAGTAAGAAGAATAATTATAAAGCCTTAATATAAGCTGTATATAAAAGTTATATTAACGTTATAAATTATATATAAATATAATAATTAATTAGATAAATAGTAGGCGTTATATAACCTAAAATATAAGTATAACTTAAAAAGATATATAATAGTAGCTTATACTTAATTAAGTAGAATAGTAGTAAATATACGCTTTATAATTAGTTAAATAGTTATAAAGTTTAAAAGTTAAGGCCTATTTATATATAGCTAGTTTGTTTTTATTAAATTAAAAGGAATAAAACTTAGTTTTTATATAATATAACCCTAACTTTTTACTTTTTTATAATTAATAACTTTACTATTATAATTACTAAGTATTTTATTAAAGGCTAGTTAGCTATTAATATAAATTAAATTAATTATTAATTACTAAACTAAATTATTATAAAACTATAAAATAATATAGCTTTCTATAGTAAATAACTAAATATAAGTATTATAGTATAGCTAAGTAAACTTAAAATAAAAGGATTAATAGTAACTATTTTAAGAAAAAATAATATAAACCTTATTAAATTTATTATTTCTAGGCTTAATTATATATATTAAATTATATTTAAAGTAATAAAAATTAACAACTTTAAGCTTTAAACGTTAAAAATAAGTTGCTCTTAAAAAATATAAAAAGGCGCTTTAAAATAAGCTACTTAGCCTTTTATTACTTAAAAAAAGTAGAAATATAGTAATAGTAAAGGCTTTAATAAAAAAAACTAAGTATAATAATAAATAAAAATATACATTTTACTTTATTTATAAAAAAATTTAAAACTATTAAAAAGTATATTTCCTTTATACTAACTATAAAATATACGTCTTTATAAAATACGTAAAGTCTAGCTACGTATAATAATTTAAATAGTTAAATAGGAAAGGTATATAGTATAGAAAAATAAGTCTATTTCTTAAATACTTAATAATAGACTAGATAAGATAGAGGAGGACTGTCCTTATATAGACGTAATCTGCTATTTTAATCTAGGACTATATATATATAAAAACCTTCATACGAATATATAATTTACCTTACCTTATATAATTATATATTCTTAATATACCCCTTTAAACTTAACTAAGTTATTAACTTAATAAGTTTATAATAAGAGGGTTTTTCTTTATCTTTATAATAGTAAAGGCTTGTTATTAAAAATTTAACTATAGTCTTTAGTTAAAATAGTTTTTTATAGTATACTTAGTTTTTTATATATTAAAATAAAGAAGTAAAAGTCTTTTAAATTATTATTTGCCTTTATAACTATTATAAGCTAAGTTAAGTCTTTTAGTATTAAGTACTTAAAAAAATATATAAAAAAGGTAAATAATAAGAACTTAGTTAAGCTTTAATATATTAGACTATATTAAAGTCTAGTTAGTTAAGTTAAGTAGTATTATAATACTTTAAGAACTTATAAGTAAATAACCTTAACTAGTACTATTTTAAAATTTATTAGAAAACCTTTTAAGGTAAAAAAACTTATAATACTTTATAGTTTAAAAAAGGTAGTACCCCTCTATACTAAACTATAAATCTATAGCCAAGGCGCCTCCTACCTACCCTAACCTACCCCTCAACACTAGCCTAGTTAAAGAGTTAGCTAGCATGTTTTTTATTAAGTATAAAAACTATTTTAAACGTCTTATATTAAGTTTATTCCTAATCTAGTAATAAGTAACGTCTATATACTTAGTTTTATTATAAAAAATACTAGATTTAAATAAATTTATAGTACTTTTATTATTAACTAATAAAGTAGCAGTTACTTTAAAGACGTCTTCTTTTTTATTACTTATATATCTTAGTGAATAATTTATTAAGCCTTTTAAGTACTTAGCCTCTTTACTAGCTTTTTTAATAGCTATATATTCTACTTTAGTACTACTTATACTAACTATATCCTACTTTTTTATTAACTAAGTAAGTAGATTATTACTTAGTAGGCTAATAACTAGTAGTACTTTTTTTATTGTCTAAGTTAGAAGTATAGTCTAAATTAGAATAAACTTATTATAAATTAGTACTAGCCTTATAAGTAATACTTAGTCCTAAGTACTTATTTAAGTAGCCCTATATATAATCTAGTATATTAAAGTGCACTTAGTCTAGATTTAAAGAAAACTTAGACATTTTTATAATAGTAAAAGTAATATTATATTTAGTCTTTAAAGCTAAGTATAATAAAGACTCTATTTACTATTAATATAGTTTTATTTTAGCTAGTAAGGCTTTAGTCTTTTAATTTCTTACTAGCTTATAGCCTAGTAGTAAGAGTGTATCCTTATACCTTATCTTTTCTTTATAAAAACGTTAAATTATATATATTATATACTTTTTTAAGTTTATAGTTAATAAGCCTTTATTATTCCTAATAATATTTATATCTAAAAAAGGTTATACTAGTCCTAAACTTTTTATTTAAAGGCTTTTATTTAGCTTAAAAATAAATTTAGTTATAAACTTATTATTAAAACTTATTACTATAAAGTTAATAATATAATATAGTAAAAAAAGCTTTTTAGTCTTATATAATATTATAGTTTTAATAAGAATTACTTATAAACGCCGTATAAGTAAGCGTAGCTAAGGCACTATACATAAACCGTCTAAGGTCTTTATAAGGTCCCTTTATAATTAATTAAATAATTAATCTACTAACGTTCTACTATAATTAGTTAAACTATAAAATAGTAGTAAGCTATTTTAAAATATTAATAGTAGACTTTAAAAGGTCTTTAAACACTTTTTATAATTAGTTAAAATAAGTAAATTAATAAATATTTTTTTTATTTATATAATATTATTATACTTTTTTTTAAGAAAATAAATAAGAATTTATTTTTATTTATATATATATATATATATATAATTTAGTTATTATAAAGTTAATATTATTTTTTACTTAATTATAATAATATATAATACTAACTTTATAAATACTTTTATATTAATAAATTTTTTTTATTAACTATTTAAAAAAAATCTTTTTTTATAATAATTAAATTACTAATTATTTTTAAAGCTTTAAAAATAATAAAAGTTATATAAATATTATTTAAAAACTTTATAAAGTTTATATTAATTAAAATAATATTTATAAATAATAAAATAGTAGTTAAATTAACTATATTAAAGGCTTATTAAATATATATTTAATAATTATTTATAATATATATAAAAGTAGTATAATTATAAGTAAAGTTAAATAATATAAGTAAAAAAACTATATTTATATATATTATATAACTATTAGTAAAAAACTTATAAAGTGTTTTTAAAGTTTAAAAACTAAACTTAAACAATTTTAAAAGTAAAAATATAGTTTTTATAGTCTTATTATATATTAGTAGTTAAACATTATTTAAAGTAAGTAGTTAAACGTATAACTTAAAGTTAAAGTTATTTAAAAAGTATAAAGATTTATTAATATATTTATAATAATAAAAGTAATATAAAGTAATAAAATATATATTTAAATTAGTACTTTAATAGTACTTTTAAAATATTAATAAAATTAATATAATATTTTAACTTATAAATAAAGCTTTTTTTATTTGTTAAAAGTAATTTTTTAATATACTATTAAAGTAAAAGTGTATACTAGACTTATACTTTTAAAACGTTTTTAATACTTAATTAAATATACTAATACTAAAAGTAAAGAATTTATTTAATACTATAATAATACGTTTAAAAAATTTTTACTAACTTATAAAATAAAGCCTTAGTAACTACTATATATATATAAGTTTATTAAAAAAAAAGATTAGTTTTTTACTTAAAAAATTTATAGTAGTTATAGTTTATATAAAACTAAGTAATAAAATTAAATATAATCTTATTATAAAAAGTATAACTTATATAATAAATTAGTACTAAGTCTTAAAGCGTATAAATAAACTTTAAAAAAATAGCTTTTTAAATAAGTAGTAAAAAAGGACTATACTTAATATAAAGAAGGAAAAAAAGACCTTTAATAAAAAATTAAAAAAAAAGTATTTAAGCTTTTACTAAAGAGCCTTTAAAGCTTAAAAGTTTAAATAATTTATAAATAGGTTTAGCTTAAAACGTTATATTAAATTAAGTAGTAATAATATTAAGTATTTTTATTATAGTAAAAAAGGTTATATTTTATTTATATATTTTAATAAATTAATAAGTAAGTTATTTAAAAAAAAACGCTTAAGTTAACTTTATTAAAGTTTATAATAATAATAATACTAGTAATAAGAGTAAGAAGGATAAAAGTAAGGAAAAAGCTTAAGCAGCTTTTAAAAAAACACTTTAAAGTTGTTAAACTTTGTTTTAGTTAGTAAGAGGCTATAAACTAAAGGATAAGTTATTATAAATAGTAATTACTTTATATTTATTAATTTAGATTATAGTAATAAAATTAATATAGTAGACTAGAAATTTATAAAGGTATTAGGCTTATTAAAGTTTATAAGGCTTTTACTATTTATATAAGTACTTAGTAACTTAAAGCTATAAATTTATAGTATATAAGTAGTTATAATTTAACTACTAAATACTAACTAAAAATACTAGTAGCTTATTTATTATTATATAAGATTAAACTATATTAATAGTAATATACTAGTACTTTTAAATATATTAACTTTATTAAATAAAAAGATATTATTATATTTTATTAATAAAAAGTAGTAGTTTTATAAATTAAAGGTTAAGCTAATAAAAACCTTTTAAAAAAGCGTAATAAATACTACTACTTATTATATATTAGTATAAATAAAGGAATTTACTAGTTTTTTTAAATAAAAAGCTTTAAAAAGACTATAAAGAGCCTATAAAGATTTTATTTAAACTTTATAAATATAAAAATGTATTCTTTATAAAGAATACTATTAGCCTACTAATTTACTAAAGTATAAACTATATAATTAATTTACTATTTAAAATACAACTACTATATAAAAGACTATACCCTTTATTTTAAAAGGAGCTTATTATACTTTAAAAGTACTTATAAAAAGCACTATAAAGAGGATAAATTTAAGACTTAAAAAGTTTTAGAAGCTTTTTAGTCTTATTTATACTAAAATATAATAATACTTTATAACTATATATTAATTACTATAGACTAAATAAGATTATAGTTAAAAATTAGTACTCTTTACTTTTAATCTTTAAAATATTAAATAAAACTAAAAGTTATAAAGTTCTTTTAACTATAAATGTAAAAAATACGTTTAGTAAAATATAAATATATAAAAAGAATAAGTAAAAGACTATATTTAAAACGTAGTATAGCTATTATAAGTATTTAGTAATATCTTTTAAACTAACTAACGCTTTAATAACTTTTTAAAGTTATATTTATAAGGTATTTAAAGGTTTAGTAGATAAGGTTTCTATTATTTATTTAAATAATATTCTAATTTATTTAAAGAATAAAAAGAAGTATATAAAGTATTTAAAATAAGTATTAAATTAATTAAAAAAAGTAAAGCTATTTATTAATTAAAAGAAGTACTAGTTTTATAAGAAAAAGGTGTCCTTTTTAAGCTTTTTATTATTTCTTAATAAGGTTTATATAAACCTTATATAAGTTAAAACGGTTATAAAATAGTAGACGTCTAAGACTTATTATAATATTTAAGTGTTTATTAGTTTTTATAATTTTTACTACTAATTTATTTATTATTTTATTAATAAGGCCTAACTACTAATAAAGTATCTAAAAGGCCTAGTTAAGAGTAAGAAGCTTAAAAGACCCTTATAAGGGCCTTATAAAGACTAGGTATTTTAATAGTTAAAGTAAGCGTTTATAAAAGCGTTATTACTAAAGTATTATAACTTATAATACTTAGTTTATATAAAGACTAATACGTCTACTTTTATATTAGTAAGAATACTATCCTAGCTAAATAATATAGATATTTAGTATTTAGTAGCTTTTTAGTTTTAAAAGTTAAAGGGTATAAAGCTACGTTATAGTACTTTTAATTAAAAGTTAATAATAATTATTATATTCTTTAGAAAATAGTATTAATACTTAAAAAAAGTTAAAAGTGTAAAGGTCTTAACTAATTATACTAATTTATAGGCGTTTTTATAATAAATAAATTTAAATTATTATTAAACGTACTAGTATATATATTTATTACTATTTAATTTTAAAATTAAGTATTAACTAGTAATAAAAATCTAGCTAATAGCCTATTACGTTATTTTAACTATAAAAAAGAGTAAGACTAAATAAATTACTTATTTTTATTATATTAAAAGGTCGTTGTTCTTACTAAGAACAACGTTTTAAAGGACCTTAAAGAACTTATAAAAAAGCTAAATAGCCTATCTTCTTATAAAGGTTAAGTGTTTAAAACTAATATAAATAGTCTAAATAAAATAGTTAGTATAACTAACTTAAAAACAACTTAGTTAAAGTACTAAAGTGTGTATACTTAGTAGTTGTTTATAGTATAAGTAGCTATAGTTATAATTATAAAAAGGTTAAAAAAAGGTAAGAAGCCCTTTACTTTATTTTATAAGCTTATTCTTATAACTTAACTATTAAACTCTTACTTATAAAGTAAAAAAAAGATATATTAAGACTATATAGACTATTTTTAAGGTTAGTCTTTAAACTTTATAAAGTTGTTTTATTAAAAAGGATAAGTAGTTATACTAGTTTAAAAAGTATTATAATATAAAATTATTTATTAGTACTATAAGCTAAAAACAGCTAAATATAGTAGTATTATAAGAATAAAAGACTTAGTTTTTTATTATTACTTTTAAATAAGTATTAAAATAAATATTAAAAGTTTTATATATACTTATTATATATACTAAACTACTAAGTTAAAAAAGTATAAACTATATAGTTAGCTTTAACTCTTACTAGTTTTTAAAAGGCTTTAGTAAAAAATATTAATAAATTTTATTATTAGTTTTCTTTTAGTTTTTAATAGTAATTAAAAGTTAAATATTATATTAGTAGTAATAAATAAGTATATAAAAATATATTAGTTTTTACTAGTATTTACTATTATAACCTTTATAAAGCTTATATATTTACTTTATATAAAGGTTTAACTACACTTTAAATAGTTAAAAAGTATTATTTTAAATAAAGAAGTAGTCTTTATTAACTAGTACTAATAAAAGCTATATAATATTACTTATATTAAGTTAAAACTATTTATTACTTTTTATTTACAAACTAATAATTAAACTAAAAAAGCTAATTAAACTTTAAAATAGTACCTTTATTACTATATAATAAAGAATTAAAATAACTAACTAATACTTTTTTTTATAGTAAAGTTTACTTTAAATAATATAATAAATTAATTAATAAATAAAACACTATTTTATATACTTTATAACTATTACTTTATAATTTATAAAAGAAGAGTACTAGTAGTAGTTAAGTATATTTTAAAGCTATAAGCTATAAAAAAAAAGTATTAAAATACTTATAGTATATATAAAAAATATAAAAGTATTACTATAATATAAAGTACTTATTAAAAAAGTATAATAAAAAAGACTTAGTACTATTATTTACTTAAAATTTAAAGTTAAAAGTACTTAGTTAAAAGTAAAAGCTAAAGTTTATTAAACTTTTTTATATATTAAAAAAGATTAGCTTATAAGTATATTATTTTACACTTTTATAGTAGTATAAAAAACTATATAATATATTTTTAGTATTTTTATTAAAACTTTAAGTAAATTTTATAAGTATTATAAAGCCTTTATTAATACTACTATTAAAAAAAAATAATAATAAGTAAAAAGTAAAAAAGGTATTAAACTATAAAATATAGTATAAAGAGCTATATTACTTAGTATAATAAAAAGAATAATATATATAAAACTACCTACTATATATATATAACTATATACACTATTAACAACTATTATAGTACGTAGAATAGTATAAGGAGGGACTATTAACTAATTAGTTAATAGTCCCTCCTTCTATACTATGCTCTATAAGCGGCTTGCTAGCAGGCAGGGACGGAGGGAGACGTACTTGTAGGCGTTACACGTAAAACTTGTGTAGCTAATTCTGTCTATTAAATTCCTTACTATCTGTCTATCTTTTTAGTGGCTACGTCTTGTCTACTTATACCTTTTTAAAGTAGAGGGTGTTAAGGCAAAGCCTTGACCTAATTTGCCTTTTATTTTAAGTATAGGTACTGTGATATTAGTTATAGTACGTACTCTATACTTAATAACTATATAAATATAACTAATAAGTTGTTATAGTAGTTATAAATATACTAATTACTATAAAAAAGTAGTAAAAAATATAAAAAAAAGGCTTATTAATATTAAAATAAGCTTAAAGTCTTTATAAAAAAGAAGAAAGAAAGACTAAAAAAGGTTTAGTAGAAAAGTATAGTAATATAATATTACTATAATAATAAAAAACTTTAAAAATATAATAAAAAATTATAAAAAAATAATAATATATTTAACTACTATAAAAAGACTTTAAAAGGTTTACTTATAACTTAAGAAAAAAAGTAGTTAAATAGCTATATTTTAGTATAAAAATAGTAAATAAAAGTAAATCTTAGTTAGTAATACTTATAATAAATTTATTTAATAATATATAATACTTATAAGTAGTAGCTTTATACTTTATAAATAACTTAAGGCTAATTAATAGTAGTTAAAAGTTAAAAAAATAAATATATATATACTATTTTAAGGCTATATAGCTTACTATACTTTATATAATAGTTTATAACCATAAAGACTAAACTTTAAATAGTCTCTTAAACTATTTAATAGTAGTAGTAAAAGCTTTTTTTTTAAAGGATCCTTTAGTCTTTTAAATAAGCTATAACTAAAGCCTACTTATTAAGATTAACTAAGTAGCCTATTATTAATATAAAAAACTGCTTTATTAATATAATTAAGCTAATAAATAATAAATAAGACACTTACTAATATATAATATATATTAATACACTACTTATTTATATAACTACTACCTTTTTAAAAGCTAAAGCACTATATTAAAAAAGGCAACTTAAATAGCTTATTTACTAGCTTCTTTACTTAAGCGTTAAAATAGCTTAGATATATAAGTTTGTTATTAAAGGGCTAGGAGTATTCTAAATCCTTATTTTACTTAAATAAAGAAATAAGTAAAAGCGCTATTAAGAGCGTTATAAGGGCTTAAGAAAGGCTAAGAACTAAACTTAACTTGCTTTTAAGATTCTTAATGTTATTAGTACGCCTTAGTAATAAGTTGTTTAGTATATATAGTAGGCTTTAAATACTAGTACTAAACTTATTAAAGAGAGGTAAAGGGCCTACTAAAAAGCTTATTAAAGGCGTTTATTTTAATAAATTAAACGTTTAAAGTATAAATAATAATTAAATAGATATAAGCGTTATTAGCTATTAGGTTTTAATAGTAGTAAGTAAAATAAAGAAAAATAATACTTTTAATACTATTAGTATAACTATATTATATAGTAACTAAAGAACCTTTTATAGTATATTACTTAGTATAAAGATAAAAATAGTCTATTTAACGTTTAGTATAAACGTTAAAGCACTAATAAAAAGTAAATATTAAAATATAAAAGCTAGTTTAAGTTTTTATATATATATAAGCTTTATAGTAGTTTTATTCTTACTTTTAATAATAATAAGGCTTTAAAGTATAAAGGTCTTTTTAAAGTACTTTAAAAAGGTTTATATTATAAATAAAAGGCTAAATAGTAAATTATTAATAAAACTTAAGTAGTTTTTAAACTATTTAATAGTTTAATAAGCTATTAATATTATTATAATTTAATAATAGCCTTATAATTTTTACTACTTTCTTTAAAAGTACTACTTACTATAATAAATTTTAATAATATAAAAAGTAAAAAATAAGTATTATTTATATAATATAGTAAAATTTACTTTATAAGTAAGTAAAAGTAAACTTATAATATTTATATAATAAAGTAAATTTTATTATAAATAAAGTAAGAGTAAATTTACTATGCTTAATATATACTAGTAATAGGCTTTATTATATAAACTAGCCTTTTATAACCTTTAAATAAAGCTTAAAAAGTTTTTAATAATACTATTAATATTAATAAACCTTATTAAATATATTAATATAATAAAAACTATTACTATATATATATATATATAAATAGTATAATATAATAACTATTCTATAAGTACTAAGGCACTTTTATTTTATTAAGTTTTTTCTTTAGTTATCTTATTACTAATAAGAGTTAAAAGCAACTTTAAAAAAAGGAGATAATTATTATAGTTTTAATAAAAATTACTTATAAACGCTATATAACTAAGCGTAGTTAAGGCACTATATATAAACTATTTAAAGTCTTTATAAAGTTCTTTTATAATTAGTTAAATATTAGTCTATTAACGTTTTACTATAATTAGTTAAAAGATAAAATAGTAGTAAGCTGTTTTAAAATACTAAGAGTAGGCTTTAAAAGGTCCTTAAACGCTCTTTATAATTAGCGAGAATAAGTAGACTAATAAATATCTTCTATATTTATATAGTACTACTATACTCCTCCTTAATAAAAGGGATAAGAGTTTATTCTTGTCCTTATACACTTATACGTATATAATTTAGTTATTATAAAGTTAATGTTACCTTTTACCTAGTTATAGTAGCGTATAGTACTAACTTTATAAATACCTTTATAAAAACTATATAAGTTATTTATTAGGTACTTTTAAAGTTTAAAAGTTAAACTTAAATAATTTTAAAGGTAAAGATATAGTCTTTATAGCCTTATTATATATTAGTAGTTAAGTACTATTAAAAGCTAGTAGTTAAACGTATAACTTAAAGCTTAAACTACTTAAAAAGTATAAAGATTTATTAATATATTTATAATAATAAAAGTAGTATAAAGTAATAAGGTATATATTTAAATTAGCGCTTTAATAGTACTTTTAAAATATTAATAAGATTAATATAGTACTTTAGCTTATAAATAAAGCTTTTTTTATTTATTAAAAGTAGTACTTTAATATATTACTAAAGTTAAAGCGTATATTAAGCTTATACTTTTAAACCGTTTTTAATACTTAGTTAAATATATTAATACTAAAAGTAGAAGATTTGTTTAGTACTATAGTAATACGCTTAAAAACATTTTACTACCTTATAAAATAAAGCTTTAGTAACTATTATATATATATAAGCTTATTAAAAAAGAAGATTAGTTCTTTACTTAAAAAATTTATAATAGTTATAGTTTATATAAAACTAAGTAATAAAATTAAATATAACCTAGCTATAAAAAGTATAACTTATACTACTAATTAGTACTAAGTATTAAAGTATATAAATAAGCTTTAAAAGAATAGCTTTTTAATTAAGTAATAAAAAAAGATTATATTAAATATAAAGAAAAAGAAAAAAATCTTTAATAAAAAACTAAAAAAGAAGTATTTAAGCTTATACTAAAAATTATTTAAAGCTTAAAAGTTTAAGTAATTTATAAATAAGACTAGTTTAAAACGTTATATTAAATTAAGTAATATTAATATTAAGTACTTTTACTATAGTAAAAAAGGTTATATTTTACTTATATATTTTAATAAATTAATAAGTAAGCTATTAAAAAAGGACGCTTAAATTAACTTTATTAAAGTTAATAATAATAATAACTTTAGTAATAAAAGTAAAAAGAGTAAAAGTAAAGGAAAAGCTTAAGCAGCTTTTAAAGGAACATTTTAAAGTTATTAAACTTTATTTTAGTTAGTAAAAGACTATAAATAAAAGAATAAATTATTATAAGTAGCAATTACCTTATATTTATTAATTTAGACTTTAATAGTAAGATTAATATAGTAAACTAAAAATTTATAAAAGTACTAAGTTTACTAAAGTTTATAAGGCTTTTATTACTTATATAAGTACTTGATAACTTAAAGTTATAAGTTTATAATATATTAGTAGTTATAATTTAATTATTAAATACTAATTAAAAAGAATAATAGTTTACTTATTATTATATAAAACTAAACTTTACTAATAGTAATATATTAATACTTTTAAGTATTTTAACTTTATTAAATTAAAAAATACTATTATACTTTATTAGTATAAAGTAGTAGTTTTATAAATTAAAAGTTAAGTTAGTAAGGATCTTTTAAAAAAGTATAATAAATACTACTACTTATTATATATTAGTATAAGTAAAGAAATTTACTAATCTTTTAAATAAAAAACCTTAAAAAGATTATAAAAAGCCTATAAAAATACTACTTAAGCATTATAAATATAAGAATATATTCTTTATAAAGAATACTACTAACCTACTAATTTATTAAAGTATAAATTATATAATTAATTTACTACTTAAAATAAAACTACTATATAAAAAACTATATTCTTTATTTTAAAAGAAGCTTATTATACTTTAAAAGTACTTATAAAAAGTATTATAAAAAGGATAAATTTAAAACTTAAAAAGCTTTATAAGCTTCTTAGTCTTATTTATACTAAAATATAATAGTACCTTATAACTATATATTAATTACTATAAACTAAATAAGATTATAATTAAAAATTAGTACCTTTTACCTTTAATCTTTAAAATCTTAAATAAGACTAAAAGCTATAAAGTTTTTTTAACTATAAATATAAAAAATACGTTTAGTAAAATATAAATATTAAAAAGGATAAGTAAAAGACTATATTTAAAACGTAGTATAGCTATTATAAATATTTAGTAATACTATTTAAGCTAACTAACACCTTAATAACCTTTTAAAGTTATATTTATAAAATGTTTAAAGGCTTAGTAAATAAGGTTTATATTATTTATTTAAATAATATTTTAATTTATTTAAAGAATAAGGAAGAGTATATAAAGTACTTAAAATAAGTATTAGATTTAACTAAGAAAAGTAGAACTATTTATTAATTAGAAAAAGTATTAACTTTATAAAAAAAAGGATTTTTTCTTAAAGTTTTTATTATTACTTAATAGTATATATATAAACTTAGCTTATATTAAAACGGTTATAAAGTAGTAAACGTTAAAACTGTATTATAATATTTAATTATTTATTAACTTTTATAATTTTTACTATTAATTTATTTATTATTTTACTAATAAGGCCTAACTATTAATAAAGCACTTAAAAGGCCTAGTTAAAAGTAGAAAGCTTAAAGGACCCTTATAAAAGCCTTATAAAGACTAGGTATTTTAATAGTTAAAGTAAGCGTTTATAAAAACGTTATTACTAAAGTATTATAACTTATAATACTTAGTTTATATAAAGACTAATACGTTTACTTTTATATTAATAAAGATACTATTTTAACTAAATAATGTAAATATTTAGTATTTAATAGCCTTTTAGTTTTAAAAGTTAAAAGGAATAAAACTACGTTATAGTACTTTTAATTAAAAGTTAATAATAATTATTATATCCTTTAAAAAATAGTATTAATACTTAAAAAAGGCTAAAAGGCTAAAAGTCTTAACTAATTATACTAATTTATAGGTGTTTTTAAAGTAAATAGATTTAAATTATTACTAAGTGTACTAGTATATATATTTATTGTTATTTAATTTTAAAATTAAGTATTAACTAAGTAATAAAAATCTAGCTAATAGCCTATTATATTATTTTAACTATAAAAAAAAGTAAAATTAAACAAATTACTTATTTTTATTATATTAAAAGGTTGTTACTTTTATTAAAAGTAGTGTTAAAGGACCTTACAAAATTTATAAAAGAACTAAGTAGTCTATCTTTTTATAAAGAGTAAATAACTAAGTTTATTATAAACAAACTAAGTAAAACGGTTAGTATAGCTAACTTAAAAACAACTTAGTTAAAGTATTAAAATATATATACTTAGTAGTTATTTATAATATAAGTAGTTATAGTTATTATTATAAAAAGGCTAAAAAAATGTAAAAAGCCTTTTATATTATTTTATAAACTTATTCTTATAGCTTAATTATTAAACTTTTACTTATAAAGTAAAAAAAAGGTATATTAAAACTATATAAGCTAATTTTAAAGTTAGTTTTTAAACTTTATAAAGTTGTTTTATTAAAAAAATAAGTTATTATACTAGCTTAAAAAGTATTATAAAATAAAATTATTTATTAGTATTATAAGCTTAAAATAGTTAAATATAATAGTATTATAAAAATAAAAGACTTAGTTTTTTATTATTACTTTTAAATAAGCGTTAAAGTAAACGTTAAAAGTTTTATATATATTTATTATATATACTAAACTATTAAGTTAAAGAAGTATAAAATATATAGTTAGCTTTAATCTTTACTAGTTTTTAAAAGGCCTTAATAAAAAGTATTAATAATTTTTATTATTAGTTTTTTTTTAGTCTTTAATAGTAATTAAAAGCTAAACACTATATTAATAATAATAAATAAGTATATAAAAATATATTAGTTCTTACTAGTATTTACTATTATAACCTTTATATAGCGTATATATTTACTTTATATAAAGGTTTAACTATACTTTAAATAGTAAAAAGGTATTATTTTAAATAAAGAAGTAGTTTTTATTAACTAGTACTAATAAAAGCTATATACTATTACTTATATTAAGTTAAAACTATTTACTACTTTTTATTTATAAATTAATAGTTAAATTAAAAAGTTAATTAAACTTTAAAATAATACTTTTATTACTATATAATAAAAAATTAAAATAACTAACTAATACTTTTTTTAAAATAAAGTTTATTTTAAATAATATAATTAATTAATTAATAAATATAGTATTATTATATATACTTTATAACTATTACTTTATAATTTATAAAAGTATTAAAAACGTTATTTATAAAAAAAGAATATTAGTAATAATTAAGCGTATTTTAAAGCTATAAGCTTTAAAAAAAAGGCGTTAAAATACCTATAGTATACTTAAAAAATATAAAAGCGTTATTATAATATAAAGTACTTATTAAAAAAGTATAATAAAAAAGACTTAATACTATTATTTACTTAAAATTTAAAGTTAGAAGTACTTAGTTAAAAGTAAAAGTTAAAGTATATTAAACCTTTTTATATATTAAAAAAGATTAGCTTATAAGTATATTATTTAATATTTTTATAATAGTATAAAAGACTATATAATATATTTTTAATATTCTTATTAAAATTATAAGTAAACCTTATAAGTACTATAAAGCCTTTACTTATATTACTATTAAAAAAAGATAATAATAAGTAAAAAGTAAAAATAGTTTTAAATTATAAAATATAGTATAAATAGCCTTATTATTTAATATAGTAAAAATAATAGTATTTTAAATATAACTAATAAGTTATTATAAATATTATAAATATACTAATTACTATAAAGAAGTAAAAAAAATATAAAAAAAATACTTATTAATATTAAAATAAGTTTAAAAGTCTTTATAAAAAAGAGAAAAAAATATTAAAAAAGGTTTAATAAAAAAGTATAATAATATAATATTACTATAATAAAAAGTTATAAAAAATTAATAATATACTTAACTATTATAAAAAAACTTTAAAAGGTTTACTTATAACTTAAAAAGAAAAGTAGCTTAATAGCCGTATTTTAGTATAAAGATAGTAAATAAAGGCGAATTTTATTTAGTAATACTTATATTAACTTATATTATAAGTATTAAATAGTAATAAAGCAACTTATACCTAGCTTAAAATATAAGAAGTAGTTATAGCCTTACTTACTTAATAATATATAATATAAATAAATAACGGCCTTATACTTTATAAACAACTTAAAGCTAGTTAGTAATAGTTAAAAGTTAAAAGAATAAATATATATATACTACTTTAAAGCTATATAGCTTATTATACTTTATATAGTAGTTAATAGCTATATAAATAAGGCTTTAAATAGTCTTTTAAACTATATAGTAGTAGTAGTAAAAGCTTTTACTTAAAAGAATCTTTTAGTTTTTTAAGTAGGCTATAACTAAGGCCTACTTATTAAAGTTAGCTAAGTAGTTTATTATTAATATAAGAAACTAGCCTATTAATAAATTTAGACTAGTAGCTAGCTAAAAAGGCAACTTAAGCAGCTTATTTACTAGGTTTTTTACTTAAGTATTAAGGCAGCCTAAATATATAGGTCTATTAATAAAGGGTTAAGAGTAGCTTAGGTTCTTACTCTACTTGAATAGTAAGATAGATAAGAGCGTTACTAAAAAAGCTATAAGATTTATAAAGGCTTAAAAAAGGTTAAGGTTTAAACTTAACTTGTCTTTAAGGTTGCCTTTAAGGCTAGCCTTAAAGTTTACTAAGTCCTTATCTTTAAAGTCCTTATTTTTAAAGTCTTTATTCTTATTATTATTATTATTATTATTATCCTTATATTTATTATTATTATTAGTATATATAAGTAGTAAGTTATTTAGTATATATAATAAGCTTTAAATACTATTACTAAATCTACTAAAGAAAGGTAAAGGGCCTACTAAGGATCTTGTTAAGGGCGTTCGCTTTAATAAATTAAGTGTTATAAGTATAGGTACTAGCTAGACTAATATAGGCGTTATTAGCTTTTAGGCCTTAATAGTAAGTAAAATAAAAAAAGGTAACACTTTTAGTATTACTAGTATAGTTATACTATATAATAACTAAGGAACCTTTTATAACGTATTACTTAGTATAAAAGTAAAAATAGTTTATTTAATACTTAGTATATATACTAAGGCACTAATAAAAAGTAAGTGTCTAAGTATAAAGACTAGTACTAATTCCTATATATATAAGCGCTTTATAGTAGGCTTACTTTTACCTTTAACCTTATTAAGAGTTTAAAGTATAAAGGTTTTTTTAAAGTACTTAAAAAGAGTATATATTATAAATAAAAGGCTAAATAATAAGCTATTATTAAGATTTAAGTAGTCTTTAAACTATTTAATTACTTATTAAACTATTAGTATTATTATAATTTAGTAGTAGTCTTATAGTCCTTACTTCTTCCTTTAAAAGTACTACTTATTATAATAAATTTTAATAATATAAAAAGTAAAAAGTAAGTACTATTTATATAATATAATAAAATTTACTTTATAAGTAAATAAAAGTAAACTTATAACGTTTATATAATAAAGTAAATTTTACTATAAATAAAGTAAGAATAAATTTATTATACTTAATATATATTAGTAATAAGCTTTATTATATAAGCTAGCTTTTTATAGCCTTTAAATAAAGTTTAAAAGGTCTTTAATAACGTTATTAATATTAATTAACCTTACTAAATATATTAATATAATAAAGGTTACTACTATATATAAATATAAATAGTATAATATAATAACTATTTTATAAGTACTAAAGTACTTTTATTTTATTAAGTTTTTTTCTTAGTTACCTTACTACTAGTAAAAGTTAAAAGCAACTTTAAAAAAAGAACAAGATAATTATTATAGTTTTAGTAAGAATTACTAGTAGACACTATATAACTAAGTATAAACAAGGTACTATATATAGACTATTTAAGGTCTTTATAAAGTTCTTTTATAATTAGTTAAACGTTTAGTTTATAAACGCCTTACTATAATTAGTTAAGAGATAAAATAGTAGTAAGCCGTTCTAAAACACTAAGAGTAAACATTAAAGAGTCTTTAAGCAGTCCTTATAATTAGCTAGATTAAGTAGACTAATAGACATCTTTAATATTTATATAGTACTACTATACTCCTCTTTAATAAAAGGGATAAGAATTTATTCTTGTCTTAATATATATATACGTATACAATTTAGTTATTATAAAGTTAATGTTATTTTCTACCTAGTTATAGTAGTGTATAGTACTAACCTTACAAATATCTTTATAAATATAAACTACCTATATATTTAGTTTAATAATATATATAACGTCTTTATTAGTAATAATAGTAGTAAGACTTTTATAATACATTAGTTGTTATAAATAGGTAGAAAGGACGTCTACAAGGGTCTTATAAAGACCGCGTATAAAAGGTGCACAGACATTACAAACAATACAAAGGCACAATAGCTAATTAGATAAATAGTAGGCGTTATATAACTTACAAGTACAGGTAGGACTTAAAAGGATGTATAAAAGTGGCCTATACTTAATTAAGTAGAGTAGTAGTAAATATACGCCTTATAATTAGTTAAATAGCTATTAAGTTTAAAGGCTAAGGCCTAATTAAGACTAGTGTAATTAGTACTACCTTTATATAGCTAGTTTGTTCCTTCTTATAAATATAAAGGAATAAGACTTAGTTTTTATATAATACTAATTCTACTTTTAACTCTTTATAAATAATTACTTTACTAATATAGTTATTTAGTTTATTTACTATTATAATTATTAAGTCTTCTTTTTTAAGACTACTTAATTACTAATATAAACTAAGTTAATTATATATACTAAATTAAGCTAATATAAGACTACTAAATAATATAGTTTTATATAACTAACAACTAAATATAAACGTTATAATATAGTCTAGTAAACTTAAGATAAAAGGATTAATAGTAATAGTTATAGTAAAAGATAATATAGACCTTATTAAATTTATAATTAATAAACTTAGTTTTATATAGTAAATTACACTTAAAGTAGTAAAGACTAACAACTTTAAACTTTAAGTATTAAAAAAAAAGTTATTATAATAAAGTATAAAAAAAAGCTTTATAAAAAGCTACTTAGCTTATTTACTACTTATAAGAGATATTAAAATAGTAGTAGTAAGAGCTTTAATATAAAAAAGAATAAGCTAAGTATAATAATAAAGAAAATACCTTCTTTTTATTATAGCTTTTTTATAAACTAGTACTAAAATTAGCTTATAAATAAAGAAATAAAATTTACTTTATTTAAAAAGAAATTTAATATAATAAAAAAGCGTATTTATTTTATACTAGCTAGTATAAACTAAATTAGTTATATAATATAGTAGACTATATTAGTAAGTAAGATAAAGAAAGAATAAGCTATTATAAATAAAGACTAAAAAGGCTTTAAATACTAAGTTTTATCTTTTATTATAACTTTAAAAACACACTTTTTTATTATTTAAAAGCTAATTAATAATATAAGATAAAGTAAATGTTAAAACCTTTAAAATTTTATAAATTATTTAGCCTTCTTTAAAATATAGTTTAAAAAAAAGTTAAAAAAGAAGTAAGTATAAGTCTTATATATATAATTACTCTTAAGTATTAAAAAGGACTTATAAAAGCTTTCTATAATACTAAAAATAAGATAAGAATTAATTATATATATTAAAATTATATAGAATATATACTATTTATAAGAATAAGTATAAAGCCTTTATATAAAGTACGTATATAAAAGTTAAGAAGGCTATAAAAAAGGTAATAAACACGGCTATAATAAAAGAATATATAATAAAGATTTAAATATTAATAATTATTAAAGTAATTATTAAAGTACTTATAAAAGGCAAGGTTAAAAAAAAGAGAGCTTATAAAATAAAGACTTTTAATAAGACAGCTATATTTTAAAGTGTTATATTTATAATAGTAATAAGCACTTAGTTAATAAGTGTCTAAATAAGAAGGAGATAGTTATAGTTAAATTGTTAAATATAAGTAAATAGTTAAAAAACTAAATAGTATTAATAATAGTTAAAACGTTAAAGACGTAGGAGAGATTCTAGTAGTAAATATATTTTAATTTAAAACGTAGATAAAGGATAAGTAATTAATTAATATAGAATAGAACATAGTTATTATAATAAATATAATTAGTAAGACCTTTATTAAAGAAATTAGTTTATAAAAAATAAGAGTAAGAATTCTAACGTTAAAAGTATATAATAAGTAAATAATACGTATAGGTAGTGTGTAGAAAGTACTATTATACTTAATTAACGTATAAGGATAAAAGAAGAATATAGTATAAATTTACACTAAAATTAGTAGGCTGCTTAATATAATAAGGCTGTTTATACTTTTTTTAATAATAATAATAATTAAGAAGTATTTAATATAGTTAAACTTAGTAAAGACTAGTTAGTAGTTTAAAGTAATAAAGAAGAAGATAAAAGTAACTATAGTTAAAGCTTTTACTATACTAATTAGGTAAGAAAGAGTAATAGTATATATAGTAATAATAAACGTATTATTAATAAAAGAATTAAAGAAAGAATAAAGTAAGTTGTTTATATATTTAGTGTATAAGTATAATAACGTTTTAAATTTTAATAATACTAAGACACTACTACTATACTATAATACTAACTACGCTATTAACTTAAAAAGGGATAGTAACTACTATATAAAACTATATACTCTTTATTATAAAAAGAGTTAAAGAAGTTAAAAAGTTACTTATAAAAAGCTTAGCCTTTAAATATATACGTTCTTTAAAGAGTTTTATTAGTACTTTTATTTTATTTATACTAAAAAAGAATAAAAGCTTATAGTTATATATAAACTACTAAGGCTTAAATAAGATAATAATTAAAAACTACTACTTATTACTTTTAATAGTAAAGATTATAAAGTATTATATAAAAATAAGATTTATTTTAAAATTAAATATTAAAAAGGCTTATTACTAAATTTAAATAAAAAAAGGTAATAAATAAAAGACTGCCTTTTAAACTTAATATAACTACTTTAAGTATTTAGTCCTTTTTTTTAGTTTAACTAATATACTAACAACTTTTTAAAATTATATTAATAGTATATTAAAAAAGTTAGTAAACACTATTTATATTATATACTTTAACAATATTCTAGTCTTTTTAAAAATAAAGAAAAAGTATATATAGTATTTAAAAAAGGTATTAAAACGTTTAAAAAAGGCTTAGTTATATATTAATAAGAATAAATATAAATTTTATTAAAAAAAGGTAGAATTCTTAGGCTTTTAAATATTATATAAAAGCTTTATAACAATTAAGTGTTAAGTATATATAGTTACTAAATAGTCTAAATTAACGTTTTATTAAAAGATTTAAGTTTTTTTTAAATTTTATAACTTTTATAAACGTTCTATTTAAAGCTACTTTTATATTACTATACTATTATTAAAACTATTAAAAAAGAGTAAAAATAGTAAAAAGCTTAGTAAAGTATAATTAAATAATAAGGCTTATAAGGCTTTTAAGTAACTAAAGGCTAGATTTATAAAAGCCTTATTATTAAAACACTTTAACTTTAATAAGCTAATTTATATAAAAACTAATGTATTAAATATAGTACTAAAACTAATTATTATATAGCTTAATAAAAAAGAAAAGTAGTATTTTATAACCTTTTAATTATAGTAAAGGCTTTTTATTAGTAAAAATATTATTTAAATAGTAGTAAAAACGTTATAAAAGTTTTATTTAACTATAATAACCTTTAAGTGTTTATATAATAATTATAACTTAATAATAAGTAGGTTAAATAAGTAATATACTTAGCCCTTTTTAATTTTATTATTAAGTACTAGCTTAAGTTAACTAACCTAGTAAATACGTTATTAAAATAGCTAAATTATATAAATAGTATAAATTATATAAACCTAATATAAAGTTTATATATAAGTAGTATAACTATTAAGTAATACTAGTGTAATTATAAACTTAGTTAGTATATAAATACTACTAACGTTTTAAAGGTGTAAAAAAAGCTAAAACCTTATAGAAAATATATAAAGGGCTAATAAGTTAAAAAAGATCTTAATTAAAAGTATAAGATTAATTATTTTAATAAAGCTATTATACTACTACTTTAATTTAAAAGTTAAAATAACTATTTTAATACTAAATAAAAAACTAAAAAGCTTAGTTTTATAATAAAACAACCTTATTATATAACTAAATACTATTAATATAATAATATTAATATAAAGTTTAATTATAATAAATATAAATAAAAGTATTATACTTATTAAACTTTTATAACACTATATAGTAATAACTACTCTTATTATATAACTCTTAAAGTCTAAGCTAAGTAAAAAGTTATATAAAGTTGTTATAACTATATAGTATAAAGATTCTTAAATATAAGTATAGTTATAGTACTTAGCTTATATAAATAGTGTATAAAGTAAATAGTTTATTATAATAAATAGAGTATTATTATATATAGCCTTAAATAAAAAGCTATAAGTTATAATAAGCCTTTTTATATAAAGTAAGTTATTAAAGCTTTATTATAATAATCTATTAACTAGATATTTTAACGTTATAAAAATAATTAAGCTATTATTTAAACACTTTTTTTAAAAGAATATATTAAAAAATATAAAGTAGTATATTATAATATACTTAGTTTATTAAAAGTAAGTAATTAAAAAAATAAGTTATATAATAAGTTAAACTTACTCTTACTATTAAAAAAACTATTTAAAAAGCTATTAATAAACTTAATTATAAGCTTATTAAAATTAATAAATAAAAATAATAATAATATAAATATAATATTAATTATAATAAACTACTTTATAAAGTATACTATTTTTACTATAGTAACTATAAAACTAACCTTTACTAACTTAGTAAAAATTATATACTAAAAGGTTTTTTATAGTTTAAAAAAACGTTAAAAAATATTATATTAAATAAAGGCTTTATATATATAAACACTTTTTAGTTTAAATTTTATTATTATATAAAGATTAAATAAAGACTATTAATAACGTTTTACTTATAAATAAATAAGTAAATAAAAAAGACAAATTAAACGTTAAAGTAATACTTATACTACTTTATTATAAATAAGTAAGCAAGCTAGTTATATTTACTAAATAAAGCTTAATATACTTATAACAATGCTATTAATACTATAATAAGCTACTTTTTATTTAAGGCCTTATTTAGTAGAAAATCTAATTTATTTATATAGTATAAAAATGTACTAGTTATAAAAAAGGCGTTAAAAGTAGTAATATAATAAAGTAATTTAGTACTATTAATAATATTAGTAGTAATATAATAAAGTAACTTAGTACTAACTATAATAGAATAATTAAAACGTTTATAAAAAGTTAAAAACAGCCTTTAGAAACATTAAGAGTCTATAGTAGAAAGATAAAAACACTACTATAATAAAAACTACACTTTTAAAACGTTTTAAGTTAGTAACTTAGTTAAACTATTTATAAAAAATTTCTATTTTAAATACAAGAAACTAGTACTAAGATAAATAAGACCTTTATAAATACTAGGCGTAGTTAGTATATAGGCGTACTAACTAACTCTACTTACTAAATATAACTAACTCTACTTATTAAATACAACTAACTCTACTTATTAAATACAACTATATATATAACGTTTTTTTAGTATTACTTTTAAAACTATAAAAGCAATGTGTAGATACTTAAAGACCTCTCTTAAGTATACTAGACTTAAAGGATTTAAAGTAAGAATAAGAGGTAAAGTAAGTAAAGGGACATTGTTAAAAGGTAAGTAAAAACTAGTACTTAATTAAATAAGTAAGTTAGTTATTAAAGTATAATAAATAAGTAGTAGTATAAGATATAGGCTACGTTTAAAAAGCTATTATAAAGTACTATTATAGTTGTTATATAAAGGATATAAAGATTAGTAAAAAAAAGAAAGACCTTTTAAAAGACAATAGTATAAATAAAAAGAGTAACAAGACTAAAGAGTATAAGTAATAAAAAATTAATTTATTACTTATATTTAATAATAGTCTTATTAAAAATCCTTTACTTAAACTATGTTTTAACTATTTATAAGAAGGACAGCCTTAACGTCCTTTTAAAAGGACAATATAGCTACTTAAATATAAATATAGCTAAGGTCTCTTAGTAATAACGTTAATAAATAACGTTAAATATAAGCCTATTAAGTAGTACTAACACTTAACAGCGCCGCTCTATAAATTGTTACTACTAAGCTATATTTATACCCTTTTTTAAGGCTTATATCTTAGTTATAGTAAGGTAGAAAAGTAATAGTACCTATTATAAAGTAGCTATTAGGCTATATTAGACCTTAGCTAAAGCGTTATAAGCGTTTGCTTAAGCGTTAGTATTATCTTTAATAAGGAACAAGTTAACTATATCTTTAACTATTAGTATAAGAACCTAGGTATAGTTAGTAAGAATTTTAAATAATAAGGTAAGAGCTATACCTTGTAGTAAGGCTAGTGTTTAGCCTTATACTACTAGTAGTACGTATTTAAAGCTAAGAATAGTATATAGTTAAAGTGTAGAAAAGGTAGTAACTCTTTTAGTAGTAAATATAAAAAGTGTTAAAAGTACTATATATACTTAGTACTAATAAGTATTTAGTATAACTACTAGAAGGTTAAACGCTCTAGTTAGGTAAGATGTTTAAAAGGTGAAAAAGGCGTTATTAAAAGCCTAGTTAAGTAAAAGGAACTAAAGTTAATAAACGGCCTATTTTTTAAGCTAGGCGTAAAGGCTACTATAGTCTTTATTTAGTTTTAAGAGCCTAATAAAGGTAACGTAGCTATTCTAATAGGCTATACTATTACTATTATAGCTAATATAGTAACTACTATTATTATAGTATCTAGTAAAAAGCTACCTTTTTTATCTTTAATAAACTTATACGTTTATAAGGTTAATAAGCTAGTAAAGTAAGTAGACTAAAAGTGTAAAAAATGCATAATCCTTATAATAAATAAAACAGTAGTTAAAGTAAAGGCCGTTTAATATAATAGTTTATTTCTACTAAGTTAGTTAAAGTTAATAAATGTTTAAATAAAGATATATATAGTACGTTTAAGCTAGTAATAAGCTAAATATATAGCCTAATAACGGCTAAGTAAAGGCGTAGCCTTATATAGCTTATTTACTAGGGCTATAATAGTGTTAATACGTTTAAGCGTAGTAGGTTTATACTTAGAAATAGTAGGCTTATATATAAAAAGGGCAGTTTTCTATTAAGAAGTTATAATAAATAAAAGTAAGAATATAGTAAGATAGTAAATCTACCTTACTTCTTATTTACTCTATAATTTAAATACTATTACTAGCTATAAACAAAAACAACTAAGCTATATTATATAGTACTATTTATAGCTATATAATTAATACTTACTAGCTTAAATATACTAGTTTTAAAAAGAGCGTAATTATTATAAATAGGTAAAGAGGACGTCTATAAGGGTCTTATAAAGACTGTGTATAGAAGGTATATAGACGTTATAGACAATATAAAGGTATAATAGCTAATTAGATAAATAGTAGGCGTTATATAATTTATAGGTATAAGTAAGACTTAAAAGGATGTATAAAAGTAGCCTGTACTTAATTAAGTAGAGTAGTAGTAAATATACATCTTATAATTAGTTAAATAACTATTAAGTTTAAAGGCTAAGGCCTAATTAAAACTAGTGTAATTAATACTACCTTTATATAGCTAGTTTGTCCCTTTTTATAAATATAAAAGAATAAGACTTAGTTCTTATATAATACTACCTTTATTTTTAGCCCTTTATAAGTAATTACTTTACTAACGTAATTATCTAGTTTATTTATTATTATATAGTACTAACGCTTAATAGCGCCGCTCTATAAATTGTCGCTACTAGGCTATATTTATACCCTTCTTTAAAGCCTACACCTTAGTTATAACAAAGTAGAAAAGCAATAGTACCTATTGTAAGATAGCTGCTAGGCCACGCTAAACCTTGGCTAAAGCGTTATAAGCGTCTACTTAAGCGCTAGTGCTGTCTATAATAAGAAACAGGTTAACTATATTCTTAACTATTAGTATAAAGACCTAGGTATAGTTAGTAAGAATCTTAAATAATAAGGTAAAAGCTATACCTTATAGTAAGGCTAGTATCTAGCCTTATACTACTAATAGTACGTACTTAAAACTAAAAATAATACATAGTTAAAGTATAAAGAAGATAGTAACTTCTTTAGTAGTAAATATAAAAGGTGTTAAAGGCACTATACACACTTAACACTAATAAGCACCTAGTATAACTACTAAAAGGCTAAACGCCCTAGTTAAATAAGATGTTTAAGGGGTAAAAAAGGCGTTGTTAAGAGCCTAGCTAAGTAAAAGGAACTAAGGTTAATAAGTAGCCTATTTTTTAGATTAAGTATAAAGGTTATTATAGTTTTTACTTAGTTTTAAAGGCTTAATAAAAGTAATATAGCTATTTTAATAGGCTATACTATTATTATTACAACTAATATAATAACTATTATTACTATAGTATTTAATAGAAGGCTACTTCTTTTATTTTTAATAAACTTATACACTTATAAGGCTAATAGGCTAATAAGGTAAGTAGACTAAAAGTGTAAAAGGCGTATAGTCTTTATAATAAATAAAGTAGTAGTTAAAGTAAAGGCTACTTAATATAATAGTCTATTTCTACTAAGTTAGTTAAAGTTAATAGATCTTTAAACAAAGACCTATATAATATATTTAAGCTAGTAACAAGTTAGACGTATAGCTTAATAATAGCTAAGTAAAGGCACAGCCTTATATAGCTTATTTATTAAGGCTATAATAGTGTTAATATACTTAAATATAGTAGGCTTATACTTAAAAGTAGTAGGCTTATATATAAAAAAGGCAGTTTTTTATTAAAAAGTTATAATAAATAAAAGTAAGAATATAGTAAAATAGTAAGTCTACCTTACTACTTTTTATTTACTTTATAATTTAAATACTATTACTAGCTATAAACAAAGACAACTAAGCTACATTATATAGTACTATTTATAACTATATAATTAATATTTACTAGCTTAAGTATACTAGTTTTAAAAGGAGTATAATTATTACAAATAAGTAAGAAGGACATTTATAAAGGTCTTATAAAGACCGTATATAAGAGGCGTGTAGACGTTATAAACAATATAAAGGCACAATAGCTAATTAGACAGATAGTAGGCGTTATATAACTTATAAGTATAGGTAGGACTTAAAAGGATGTGTAGAAGTGGCCTGTGCTTAATTAAGTAGAGTAGTAGTAAATATACGTCTTGTAATTAGCTAAATAGCTATTAAGTTTAAAGGCCAAGGCCTAATTAGGACTAGTGTAATTAGTACTGCCTTTATATAGCTAGTTTGTTCCTTTCTATAAATGTAGAGGGATAAGACTTAGTTCTTGTACAATACTACTCTTGCCTTTAGCCCTTTATAAGCGATTACTTTATTAATGTAGTTATTTAGTTTATCTACTGTTATATTAGTATAGTTATACGTTTATAATACTACTTAAGTTGTTTAAAGTACTATTTATAAGTTTTTTTATAAAGACTAAGTTAAAAAGACTATACTACTAATTTACTTACTATTTTATTAATTATTTATATAAACTACTACTATAAGTAAGGTATAATAACGTAACTAAAGACAAGCTAGTAAGACTTTAAAAGTACTACTACTAATACTAACTTTACTATAAACTATTAAAGTAATTTAAATTTAACTTATATAAAAATAATAACGTTATTTTTAATAAGACAATTTAGTAAGCATAGTATATATTAATAAATAGCCTTACCTTTATATAGTTAATTAAGTAATAGGCTTTTTAATAGCTAAGTAGCTTAAAAATATAACTATATAGTATATATAAAACGCCTTACATACCTACTAACTTAATACTTACCTTAAACCGTCTAACGTTATTATTTATAATATTAGTACTAATTTTATTAGTAAGGAGTTAAAAACAATATAGTCTTATTCGGCTTTACTATAAAGCAAGTTCTAACTAAGGCTTATAATAGTATTAAATAAATTAAACAATACTATACCTTCGTTAAAAAAGGGTATAAAATTATTATAAAGAAGATACTAGAATTATTATAAGATATAGTATATAACTAAAGCCTTTAAGCTTATATATATCTTTAATATATAATTTTTAAAACTAATAATATATATTAAAGTTTTATAAAGTATTTATATATATAATAGTATTTACTTATTTTTACAATTTTTATAAAATATATTATAAAGTTTTAAAAGTAGTAAGTTTATAACTTTTTTGTTAAAATTTCTACTTTTTTTATAAAATACTATAGTTTTAAAATTCTATAATTAATTAATTATAAAGTTAAATCCTTTATAAATTACTATACTAACAAAAATTAATAAGTATATAATATATATTATTTATAAAATTTAAAACGTAATAGTATATAACTTATATAGCCTTAAATATATATAAAAACTTTAAAAATCTATCTTTAATTTAACTATATATATAGTACTAACTATTATATATATTTATATATATTTAATATTATTATATATAAGGTACTTAACTATATATAGAACGAGTTTTAGATTTATAATATTTTATTCTTTATATTCTTTAGAATTTTTAAAACTATAGTATTTTTAAAAAATTAAATTTTATACGCTAGACTTCTAAAGACTGAGTATACTATACGACTTTACGTATACAATTTAGACATTGTAAAGTTAATGTTATCTTTTACTTAGTTATAGAAATACTTAATACCTACCTTACAAATACATTTATAGTCTAATAACAACTTTTATTAGGAGTATAATAAGTTCGCTTTAAAGATACTAATTAAAGACTTAGCCTACTATAGGTTAGCTTACGTATTACTTCTAAGGAGTTTTAACCTTAATAAAGGGCTCTACTTTTAGTTTTGTGAAGACACATATACACTTATACACTCACCTAATTATCAGGAGCGTAAGAAGCATTTATTAAGTAGGGCGTAGCACGATCAGGAGTTTTTATTAGTGTTAAAATAATATTTTAAAAGTATGCAGAGTAGTGTTTAGAATTTTTAGACGTGCAACTTTTGCTAATCTACTATAGATTTCTTTCTAGAAAAATTTTTACTTCGTTTTATTAATATTTTTATGTTCGTCATACAGAACTATGGTACTTACCTCTTCACAAATACAAACTCGGGACTGTGGTTATATTGCGAATAATGGCTTCTGTAACGGCACTCATCTTCTCTTGAAGACTGGTATCACCGATTATGCGGCCAATATTTCGAATTTCTCGACAAGTCTCCTCAAGGCGCGTAATGGTGCGAACTATGGTGCCCTCCTGCTCAGTAGTCATACTAGAAATGGCCTTAAAGGGACTCCCACTGGCCCACTCAAAGACGACATCCATCAAGCCGAAGTGTAGACACGTCGATGATTCGGTGTCATCACCGGCAGAAAACACATGAAACTCCTCTTGGGTCTGGATAACTTGTTTGCGGATCCGGTTTATGTTGGCCAGAGCACGGTTAAGCTTAACAGAGAGAAGTGGGGCAGACTCTAGGTTGGTATCGTCCTTGCCTTGGTAGACAAATATGGATAGCAGGGCGGCGACAGCAGGGGGATCGAGGTCGGCGAGTAGGTTATTGAGAATGACCTCAGTTAGGATAAGCTCATCGGCGGTGCGGATCTCACATGCAACACGACCCTTCAGCATGACAACAGCGCTAGTGTTGACAAATCCGAGGTGCGTGAGGACCGCTAAGCGATTCTTGTACTCAGGTTGCAAAGCGAGTTTAGAGTCATTAATTTCATGGCGTAGGGTAGAGAGACGGTCTTGGACAAGCCATTCTTTTTGTCTCAGAAAATACTAATTTGGTCCAGTGAGGCTTAGCCGAGTTTTATATTGGTAGAACTGATGGGAATGGGGATGATTGCTCACATGATTGACAAAGTCTGGGCAGGCAAGAGCAGGCGACTCAGCAACAAGCGAAGCCGTAGCTTGGCGATCTTTTACATACCGAACTATGTCCGCATCGGAGATGTAAGAAAGATCGATGTCGTCCCATATGGTAGATTCCCACGACATCAAATATGAAAAGCTGCTAATCAATTGGCGAGAGACGATGTCTTGAACGGTACTCTCCTTGTTGCTGTTATCTACAGATAGAATAGTATTGGTTAAATGTTCTATGTTGGCTAGTGCAACAGAGACGGTGCGAAAGGATGGCTGACGGACGAAAGAAGGCAACATGAAGCGGCGTAATGCAGGGACAAAGGAAAGAGCATCGCTGCTATCAGCCAGGGGTCGAGAAGGACGGATCTCAATAACGGAGAGCAACGGGGCAGGCGACCCAGTCGTTGAAAAATCTTCTGCGATAATGCCTATGGCACGGACTCCATTTTCGTTGAAAAAGACAAGTAGACGACCACGCGAAAAGACAGCAGGGCTATCGTGATTGGCTTTAGGAAGGCGGGCAAGTTTCTGTAGCATCTGCTGGCCGACTAAGCGGAAAGTCTGCGCAGCCAAATAGCAATATGACATAGAATTTTTTTGGAAATATTGTTGCATTTCTTCTTTCTGTTGTTGTTGTTGTCGTTGGTAGTCTGCATTATCGCAAGCTGGGCAGGTAGGTCGGGAGCTGACGACACTTGCTAGCTCAATCTCAAGCATACGGATGCGAGCTTCGAGCTCTGCTCGGCGACTCTGACTTGCGTTTTCGGAAAAGGAGCGCTTCATCATGTCCTCAACACGCAAGGTTTCGACACGATGTAGATTAAGAATCATATTATATGTGAGGCGGAACTGGGAGGTCAGACGGTTGGGCTGACCGAGGATAAGTTCTTTCAGAGTCTCGGCTGGGGCCACATCACGAGTGTCACCAGCAGGTACAAGAACTACAGTCCCGACGGTATCGAGGCCGCGGCGGCCAGCACGACCAGCCATCTGTGTGTACTCGCCGGGAGAAAGGACGCGGCGGCGTGCGCCATCAAACTTACGATGATCGGAGAAGACAACTGTGCGGGTGGGTAAGTTGAGACCCACAGCAAAAGTTTCTGTAGCAAATAAAACTTTCACAAGTGACTGGGCAAAAAGAAGTTCGACGATTTCCTTAACAATTGGCAGGAGGCCGCCGTGGTGCACAGCTATGCCGCGTACAGCGAGCTCGCGCAACCGACCTATCTGGGGAAGGCTGCGATCTTCACGAGCCAGGCGAGAAATGCTACGAGCGTAGATCGCGCGAATGCGTATCTTCTCGACGGTGTCACAGAAGTCAAGTGAGCCGAGCGACTGTGCAAACTCTTCACAACGAATGCGTGAGAACACAAATATGCACGCCGGCAGGAGCGCCGCCTTGCGGAGGTAACGCACTACATCTCCCCAGAGTGTCTTGTCCTGAGCAAGAGAAGCCATACCTCCAATCCTTCCTGGCTTTCCTAGGTGCATAGATGATATAGGGCTGCGATTGCTAGTAACGCCACTACCACGGTGACGTGAACCTCCTCGTCCTTGATTTCGTGTGCTACTCGACGCAACAACCGCACTCGATTTTAGCCAGCTCTTCTGTACTACTTCCCGGTAGCCACCTTCTTGCCACTTCCGTTCGGCGCTGACAATGCGCTCCAGCCCTTTCCCACTCCATAGAAAGTGCTCAAGTGGTACGGGCCGTTGCGCGGTCGAGATCACATACACGTCTCGGCGCTTTGTTCGGCCGATCCACGACGCAAACTCGTATGTGTTTGGCACTGTCGCCGACAATAAAATAAGTGATACGTGATCCGGCAGCAAAATGATTACTTCCTCCCACACAACTCCCCGTTCATAGTCACTCACATAATGCACCTCATCGAACACCACAAATTCTACTTCCCTCAGTAGGTCTGCTCGGCTGTAAAGTTTGCTTCGCAAGATCTCCGTAGTCATGACTAAGCATTTTGCCTCCGCATTGATCTGCACATCACCTGTCAGTATCCCGACATCCCCAAATGTCTGCTTGAAATCCCGAAATTTCTGGTTGCTTAAAGCTTTAATTGGCGACGTATATATCATCTTAGTCTGATGCTTCTGCGCTAGTGCAATCGCATATTCCGCTACTACCGTCTTGCCAGCTGATGTGTGGGCTGCCACAAATACAGAATCGCCGCACTCGAGGTGGTAGATGGCCTCTTTTTGAAATGGATCCAACTCAAACGGCCACGTCCTTGCCATCTCCGCTCCTCCTGCCAAGCTCCCAAAGTTTTGAGACCCTTGGGAGAGGTCCACCATGTGAGCCCACTTGTACTGTTGTTTCCTCTGTTCTAGCTTTCCTTTAGGTTGTAGTGATGGAAATTCCACTGGAAGAAAACTGTCTAGCATGAAACCATCCATAGCATAGTTCTTATCATAGTTTACTTCTCCTTCTTCTTCCGCGTTTATGCTCTTATCCCTGCTACTGTCCCTTTTGGGGTTTCGCCTTGACTCTATCAGCCTCCTACTGTCTTCTCTATCCCTAGCCAGCTCATTTTCAACTTGTGCCACATTCTCCTCTTCACTATTGCTACCAGAGTTCGGCATCCCCCTGCAACTCCGTTGGAACCGAATTCCACGATTAAGTCCTGGAGCGGCTAGTAGTAACCCTCCATGCGCTGGTTGCATGAGCCGCTGTAAATATGTAGAACTGCTGAACAGAGTTTGATCTGCCGGTTGTGTTACCATTTGCTGCAACCAATCTTCCTCGCATTCTATCGTTGCTGTCGCCATGTTCTCCCACCCTGATGGAGCTAAGGTTTTATCTACGAAAGAGACCGATGGTCGCGTAAATTGTTTGTCATCTTCTTCGCTCTGTAGAGATATTACTACTTCGCCGCTAATAATCTCAAACTGTCGACCGCCACGGTACAATATTGCCTGGGTGTCAATGCCGGGTGATCCGATCTGAAACATCTTCAACGTATCAACGTGTAACTGTCGGCATCTACAAATTAGTTAGTCTATCTAGCAAAACATAGTAACGGGCCACTGAAGATGCATCTCACTGCTGCACCCCCTCAGCAAGTCTTAATGGTAATGCATCTTCAGGCTCTAGAAGCGTGTTACTCAAACGTCTATTCGCCGAGTCAAGTACCAGTCGACTTCGCCGTCGCAGATGCCGCGTAAACAACATGCCGTTTATGTAGCTGTTTATTCCATCTTGAATAAAGAAGTGAATAGTGTCCATTTTAGGTGACATACATGTTCATTACCAAACAGTAAAAAATTACTAGACCTAGGAAGATGAATACGTAGTACGTGTCTAGCCTTACTACAGTGGGTCGGCAAAAGTCACGCGTCTAAAATTTCTAAATACTATACTACTTATATAAGTATTACCCTTTTATATACTACTTATAACTAAATGAAAAGGCCTTTTCCTTTTTAAAAGTATAATAACTATAGTATTTAACTATAAAATAGCTATATAAATGGTTAGATTTAATTATAAAAGCTTTAACTTACTTGTAAAAAGTAGAAATAAATAGTTTGCCTTAAAGAATATATCCTTATTTATTAAATTAAACTAAATTGCCTTAGTATTATATAAGTTCTAGGCTAAGAGTACTAAAAACCCGTATTTCTTTAAGTATTCTATTACTATCTAGTACTAGTTAATAGTAAGATTCGCTATACTTTTAGTAATTAAATTAAATACGTCTTTTAGCTAAGCGGCTTAAGGTTATAGTACGGCTAAGGTAAGTAGAATAAGTATAATAAAAAGTAGTAAGGTATAGTAATAAGAAAGTATTTTAATCTAATAAATAAGTAGTAAGACTTAAGTAGACCCTTAGTACCTTTATTAATAATAATTATTTGTTAAGTAAACGTTGTCTTTAAAGTATTTAACAACCTAATTATAAAAGTCTTAAAAGAGTATAGTCTATATTACTTAAGGTACTAATAATAAAGAATAATAAACACATCTTTATTTATTAGATTATTATAATAAATAAATTATTAAAAACGTTTATTACCTTTTCCTTTTTTTTACTATAATAGCTTTAACTTTACCTACATTATATACGCTTATTTTACATATAAGTTCTCTTTCTTTATTTTCTATTATTAAATTCTATATTTATATATACTAAGTATTTTTAAAGTATTATATCTAGTATAACATTTTATATATAAAGCACTATTATTTTATAAGGTAATTAGCTGAACTCTATTTTATAAAAAGATAGTATATAAAGTAAATAAAACCTTAAAACTATTTACTTAAAGCTACTATAGAATATACGTCTTTACAAAAGGCGTAGAGTCTAGCTATGTACGGTAATCTAAATAGTTAAATAGGTAAAACCTATAGTAAGAGAAAATAAGTGTATTTCTTAAATGCTTAACAAAAGACTAAATAAGAGGGAGGAGGACTGTCCTTATATAGACGTAATCCGCTATTTTAATCTAGGTGTATGTACGTACTAACAACCTTAATACAAATATATAATTAGTAATACCTTATATATGTAATTATATATTCTTAATATACTCCCTTAAACTTAACTAAGTTATTAACTTATTAACTTATTAAGTTTATACTAAGAGGGGTTTTTCTTTTCTTTTATAGTAGTAAAGGCTTTTTATTAAAAATTTAACTATAGTCTTTAGTTAAATTAGTTTTTTATAGTATACTTTATTTTTTATGTATTAAAATAAAGAAGTAAAAGTTATTTAAATCTTTATTCGCCTTTATAATTATTATTATAAGCTAGGTTAAATCTTTTAGTATTAAGTACTTTAAAAAATATATATAAAAAGGTAGGTAATAAGAACTTAGTTAAGCTTTATTATATTAGACTATATTAAAGTCTAGTTAGTTAAGTTAAGTAGTGTTATAATACTTTAAGAGCTTATAAGTATATAATAACCTTTAACTAGTACTATTTTAGAATTTATAAGAAAACCTTTTAAGGTAAAAAAACTTATAACACTTTATAGTCTAAAAAGGTGTCTTAAAAAAATAAATCCTTTTATAATCAACTATAAATTTATAGTTAAAGCGTCCTTTCTCTACTCTAACTTGTCCTTTAACACTAGCTTAGTTAAAGGGTTAGTTAGCTGTTTTTTATTAGGTATATAAACTATTTTTAGACGTTTTATATTAAGCTTGTCCTTAATTTAATAATAAATAACGTTTATATACTTAGTCTAATTATAAAAAGTACTAGCTTTAAATAAGTTTATAGTACTTTTATTATTTACTAATAAGATAGGGATAACTTTAGTAACGTCTTCTTTTTTATTACTTATATATCTTAATAAATAATTTATTAAGCCTTTTAAGTACTTAGCCTTTTTACTAGCTTTCTTAATAGCTATATATTCTATATTAGTACTGCTTAGAGTAACTATGTTCTACTTTTTTAATAACTAACTAAGTAGATTATTACCTAGTAGGCTAATATAACTAGTAGTACTTTTTTTATTGTCTAAGTTAGAAGTATAGTCTAAATTAAAATAGACGTTAAGTATATAATTAGTACTAGCTTTATAGGTAATACCTAGTCTTAGGTACTTATTTAAGTAGTCTTAAATGTAGTTTAGTGTATTAAAATACCTTTAGTCTAAATTTAAAGAAAACTTAGACTTTTTTATAGTAGTAAAGGTAATATTATACCTAGTCTTTAAAGTTAAATATAGTAAAGACCTTATTTACTATTAATATAGTTTTATTTTAACTAGTAATACTTTAGTCCTTTAATTTTTACTAGCTTATAGCCTAATAGTAAAGGTATATCTTTATACCTTATTTTTTTCTTTATAAAAACGTTAAATTATATTTAACGTATACTTTTTTAAGTTTATAGTTAATAAGCCTTTATTAACTCTAGTAAAGTTATACTTAAAAAGTTTTGTACTAGTCCTAGACTCTTTATTTCTAGCCTTTTATTTAGCTTAGAAATAAGTCTAGTTATAAACTTATTATTAAAACTTATTACTATAAAATTATTAATATAATATAATAAGAAAACCTTTTTAGTTTTATATAAAAATAAGCCTTTATTATAAAGAAAGACTATAAAGCCTTCTTTTAATAAAATATCTTTTAAGTGCTTATACTATAGTCTAAGTGCTTATTTTAAACTATATAACGCTTTATTTAGTAGATAGACTTTATAACTATTAGTTTTAAAGCTTATAGGCTATTTAACGTATATAGCTTTATTTATTTTCTTATATAAAAAGGCGTTTTTACATTATATTAATTTAATTCTTAGCTATTATTAATAGCTAATAAAAAGACTAATTTATACGTCTTAGGATAATAGGTTATACTAAAGGTTTTTAAGTAATCTATACCTAGTACTTAGCTAAAGCCTTATACTACTTACTTAGCTTTATAACGTATAAGTACGTTTTTATTATCTATTTTTAAGGCGTATATCTATCTACCCCTTAAAACGTAACCGTCTTTAAGTAGGTTAACTAAAGTATAAGTGTTTTAGATTATTAAAGACTTAATTTCGTCCTTTATAACGTCTAACTACTTATTTTTATTAGGGCTAGCTATAGCTTATTTATAAGTATTAGGCTTATCTTTTAAATTAGTAAAAAGAATAGTAGCTTTTAAGGCTTTTAAATCTTCTAGTACTATAATAGTGTTTTTTATATAAGTTTTATATACTTATATATCTTCTTTAGTTAGGGTAGGTAGTTTTATAGCTAGCCTAGCCTTATTATTAATTTTAGTTATTTTTAAAGTTGTTTTTATTTTTAGCCTATTAAAATTTAATTTATTTAACAACTATTTAATTTTATATACCTTAGGCTTAGTACTACTATAATTATTAGAATTTTCTACGTCTAATAGTATAGCTATTATTGTACTAGCATTATTTTTTAGGAAGGTATTATTAATAAACTAATTTATTTAAGTTTTTAGCTTTTTTAAATTAAGCCGGTTTTCTTCCTTTTTTATTATAAAGACGTCTTTAAACGTAATTATTTACTTTGTCTTAGAGTTATATACTAAGTAGTATTTAGTATCTAGTATATACCCTACTAAAATCCTTTTTACGCCTTTAAGGTTTAATTTAGACTTAAAAGGGTCTTTATTTAAGTAATAAGTAATAAAACCTATAGTTTTTAAGTAAGTTAAATTAGGCTTTACTCTATTTAGCTTTTTATAAGGTAATAAGAACCTTAGTAAGCTATAAGGTGTTATATTATATAACTTAGCTGCTGTTTTTACTAGCTATCTCTAAAGTAATTTAAATAGCTTATTTTCTTTAGTATTAAAGAAGCAAAGTATTTTATTTACTAAAGTTTAGTTAATCCTTTTAATTATACCGTTACTTTCTTTAGTATAAGTAGGTGTTAGTATATAGCGTATACCTTTTTTATTTAAGTAGGCCTTAAAGTCCTTACTTAGGTATTTTATACTATTATTTATTTAAAAAAACTTTATTTTATCTTTTTTAGTATTATTTTTAGCCTTATACTTATAAAGCTTAAAAGCTTTTAAAGCGTTTAATTTCTTTTTTAGTAAGTAAAGGTCTAGGTACCTAGTCTTAAAGTTTAGAAAGGTAATAAAATACTTATAGCTCTTAAAAGTTTATAGTAAAATAGGTTTATATATATTAAAGACTACCCTCTTAAAGTAAGTATAGTCTTTATTAGTAAAGCTATTCTTATATACCTTATTTTTTAACTTACTTAGTAGGTAGGCTTTATAGTTAAGTACTAATTCTTTTACTTCCTTAATTAAGTTTATTTTAAAGTTATTTTATTTTATAATCCTTTTTAAATTAGCTAGTCCTATATAGCCTAGTCTTTAATGTAATAGTTTAAGGCTGTTTTTATTCCCTCATCTATTAATAGCTATAAGGGCTTGTTTTAGTTATAATACCTATCCTTTAGTAATATATAAATTATTACTATTAGTAGTATAAGTAGTAGTTAAAACCGTGTCTTTATTTTGCTTATTTTTTATATATAAGACTGCTTTTACTTATTATAACTAATTTAATAGTAGTAAGCTTTCTTAGACTTATTAAATTATAGCCTATTTTAAGTATATATAAACAATTAGTAAGTCTTTTAGTTATTTTTATATTTAAGAATTAAACTAAGACGTCTCTTACTCCTTTAACTTTTAAAGACGCTACCTCTCTTTATTTAATAGTAAGGTCTTTATAAGTGTTATTAAACAATATACTATAAATAAGAAACATCCTATAGTTTTAAATAAATATAAATTAACCAACTTTATATTTACATACTTTTTACTAATATATAAAAATTATATAAAATTATTAATATATTATAGTTATTTACTTTATTTATTATTTACTTTATTTAAAATATATATACTAAGAATAATATATAGTTATTATTAGTATATTTTTTTTATATTAATAAACTAGTATATAATAAGTATTAGTAACTTTTTTTATAGCTTAAGCTTGCTTATTATAAAAAACCACCTTTTACTATATACTATTTATAAAAAATATAAAAACTTATATATAGCTTAAGCTTGTTTATAGTATATAGTAAATATTTAAATAAAGTAAGCTTAGCTTTTTATTATAAAATATTTATACTTTTTTTAATATTAAAATAACTTTTTTAAAAAGGATATTAATAGTTATAAATAGTTTAATATTACTATTAAATTTATTTATTTAAGTTTATACCTTTTAAAAAAGTTATAATAAGAATAAAAAAAAGAAAAAAACTTAAAAACTTTAAAAATTCTTTTAATAATAGTGTTTTAAATAATAATATAGTACTTAAAACTTTTTTATAAAGTACTTTTAAAAATATAATAATAATAGTTAATTAAAAAATTATAAATAATCCTTTTATTACTACTACTAGTTTTTTTAGTATTAATAAAAAAATTAGTTATTTAAAAAATTAGTTAACTTATAAAGTTATACTTAAACTAAGCCTTAAAAAAAGGTATTTACTAACCTTTTAAATTTAAAATATAAAAAGAATATAATAAAAACCTACTTTTTATTTAAACTAGGCTAATATATAATTTTATAGTATTTTACTACTTTATTATATTATAATAAAAATAAAATATTATATACTTTAAAAATATAATAATTTCTTAAGTATAAAAAAATAAAGTAAATATATTATAAATTAAAGTAAACTAATATTATAATTATAGTATTAACCTTTTTACTAAGACTATATACTAAAATAGTATAGTTATAAGTTTATATATTAAGAATTACTTTACTATTTATACTAGTAAGACAACTTTTTATAGTATTATAAACTATAAAGAATTAATAAACTAAATAAATACTATTATTTTAATTATTTTTTACTATATATAAACTAACTATACTTAAAATAATAGTATTATTATAATAATTATAAGTATAAGCTATAGTATAGTTAATAATATACACTATTTTTAATTAATAAGTAAAACTTACTTAATTTATATAAAGACTATATCTTAGTTTAAAAAAACGTATTTTTATAGTTTAAAATTCTACTAACTATTAATATTTTTATATAAAATTAAGAACTAGTAAAAATTAATTTAAAGCTATTTACTTAAAATACTTTTAATTTAAAGCTTTTTATTAGTAATACTAATACTAATTAAGTAGTTATATTAGTACTTAGTATAATAAGTAAAATAAATTTTAATAAGATAGTGTTTTAAGTATTATAAAATATTTAAAAAATAAAGGTTTTTTATTTTAATACTATTATAACTAAGTATAAAGAATAGTACTTTTTTATATAAAATAAATATATATATTATTATAATATAAAAGACTTTTTTTAAATAGTAAATAAAGTATTTAAATAAAATAATTTAAAAATAAAATAAAAAACTATTTTTTAAAATATTTAAAAAAACCTTTATAAAAAAGCACTTACTTAATACTAAAAGTAATTAAATAAATATAAATATTAATACTTTATATTAAACTAGTAATTTATAGTCTAAATATTATATAAACAATTTATTATATATAATATTAAAGTATAATAATAGCTTTAAAAATACGTCTTTATTAAAAAACTTTTATAAAATAGTAAAAATCTTTATACTTTTATAATAAAGGTTATTTAGTATAGTTATATATATAGTAATTAAGATAAAATTTAAAGTTTTAAATATATATACTTAAAGCTTTTTCTTACTCTTTATATTATTATTTTTACTTTTTATAGTAATATAACTATTAATATTTACTTAAATTTATTATAAAATAAAGTATATATTTTAAAAAAAGCTTAAAAGTTAAAGACTATAAAAAAGAATAAAGAAGTATACTTTATAAATATAAAAAAAAAGATAAAGATATATATTAAAATTAGTAAAATAATTAATATAAATTAGTTTATAAAAATAAAAAAAAAGATTTAAATATAAAAATACTTACTATAGTAATTTATATAAATAATAATATAACTTAAATATAATTAAATAATTATATAAGTTATATAATTTTTAATATAAAAAAAACTCTTTTTTTTATAACTTAAAAACTTAAACTTTTTCTTTTTTTTTATTAAATCTTATTTATTTAAATATAACTATTTTAAAATACTACTCTTTATTAAACAACTTATAACTACTATATAAATAAAATAATATTTAAAATAATGTTTATAATAAGTATAATTATAATATTATAAAAAATCTTTTATTTAAATAATTTTATTAACTTATACTATAATAAGTATATATATTTTACTTATTTAACTTAAATAATAAGAATATATAAGCTATATATATAAATAATAATAACTTTTATAATAAAATAAAATTACTTATTAAAAAAGAATATTTTTTTAATAATATTATTATAAAATTAACTAAGTAGTAAAAACTATATATAACAACTTTTTAAAAAAATAGTTATTATTATAAAAACGTATATTATATAGTAGTACTTTAGTAAAAAATACTAACTTTTATTTAAATAAGAATTAATAAACTAAATATCTTCTTTTTTAAAAGTTTATTTTTTATAGTTAATACTAGCTTAATACTAATAAAAAATTTATATTTTAACTATAGTTATATATATTTTTAAGTATATATACGTTTTTTATTAAGTAAAAAGAATATATTATACTACTTTAATAATAAAATAAGTAATAATATAATTAATAAAACATTTTTTAATAAATATAAAATTAATATTAATTTTATAAAATATAATAAATATATTAATAATATTAAAAGTTTATTATAAATTTAATAATAAGTTATATTTATAATATATTTACTTAGTTAAATATAATATAAATATATATATAACGTATTTTATATTATAGTTAATATTATTAATAAACTTAAGTTAAATTTATTTATTAGTATAAGTAATATATATATTTTAAGTATTAAAATTAATATTAAAAAAAAACTATTATTTTTTATAAAATTAAAAGCTTACTTATTTATAAATAAATATAAAAACTTTAAACTTATATTTATATTTTAATTAAAAAAAACATTATTATACTATTTATAATAAGTATATTTATAACTATATAATATTTTAAATTATACTATACTATTATATATAATATATAAAAAATAGTAATAAACTATATTTTTATTAAAGTAAAAAGTTATTTTTTTAATATAGTATTTAAGTTGTTTTTATTTTATATAATTATAGTAAATAATAAAATAAGAAAGCTATTAGTTATTTAAAAAAACGCTTTTTTTAATAATATTTTTAAAATAAATTATATATAAAATAAATTATATATTAACTAAAAAAAAGTATAGTATTTTATATTTATTTAAACTATTATAAAAAAAGAAAATTTAATACTAAATTATATATATATTAGTATTTTAGTATATAAATTATAAAAATTAAAAAATGTTTTATTTAAAATAAATATTAATAAAGTAATAGTTCATATATAAAATAGTAACTTTAATTAAAAGTTATATATACTTTTTTAAGAATTTTAATAGCTTTTTATAAATAAAAGTATTATATTTATACTAAAAAATTAAAAAATATATATTAATTTACTTAATAATTAATAGTAAATTAAAACTACTATAAAAAAATATTCTTTTAATATTTATAATAAATAAGTAATAAATAATACTTTTAACTTTTTTTATACTTTAAAAAAGCTTAAATAAATACTAAACTTTATACTTATTATATATTTTATTTTTATAGTATATTATAAAGATATTATAAAAAATTCTACTAAAAAAAGTAAATAGTTATTAATATATAACTATTAAATTATTTATATATACTTAATATTTATTTACTTTTTAATTAGTAAAATATTATAAAAAAAATATATAAATATTATTTTTTTTTTAGTTTAAATACTATTATCTTTTTTTTAATTATTTTTTTTTATAATTATTATAATTATATAGTACTTATTAATAATTATAGTTTTAAAAGATTAAATATAATACTTATAAAATTTAAAATTTTACTACTATTTATATAATAATTTATAAATAAATTTTTTTATAATTATTATAGTTATATTAATATATATATTAATAATATTATAATTTTTAACTATATAATAAAGGAATATTTTAATTACTTATATACTATTTTTAAAATACTTAATAAAGTATAGCTTTAAATATTAAAAAAAAAGACATTTTTTTAAATTTTTTATAATTTAACTTTTTAAGTATAAAATTAATAAAACTAGTATTTATAAAACTAATAATTATATTATTACTTTTAAAGATATAAAAATACTTAATAATTTTAATAATCTTAGTATATATTTAAATATAACTAAATTCTTTTATACTAAAATATTATAATAAAATATTAAGTTATAACCTTTATAAGAATAAAAAATAATACTTTAAAAAAAAGAAAAAAATAAGAGTAACCTTATTAATAAAATAAAAAAAGTATAAAAAAGAAAAGTAAGGAGTAAACTTATATTTAAACTTATAAATTATAAATATAAGTTATTTTATATATTATAAAAATACTTTTATAAGTAAATATAGTTATATTATTATAATTTAATAATTATATTATTTATTAAGCTTAATACTTATAAAAAAGTATATAAACTTTATATATTTTAACTTATTAATATTTAAAATAGAATTTTTATTTTTAATAAAGATATTTTATAATATTATTATTACTTAATTCTTTTTATATTATATACTATTAATAATTAAAAAAAACTATATAAATTAATAAAAATAAAAATTATTATATATATTTAAATTAAAGTTAAACTTTATAAAATAATTTAGTTTAACTAATATTTAATAAATTTTATTATAAATTATATATTATTAAAAAGAATTATTATATATATATTACTTAAAATATTAAACTTTAATAAAATTAATATTAAGCTTATAACTATAATAAATTACTTTTTATAGTTTTAACTTAATATTTTTTATATTTTTAATATAGTAAATATTATTCTTAACACTTTTTTTTAACTTTTTATATAAGTAAAAAAATGTATAAACTTAAATAAAAGTATATTAAAAAATATTTATTTTATAACTAATAAAAATAGCTTTAAATATTATATTAGTATATTTTAAAACTTAAAATATTTTTATAAGTATAAAGTAAATAAATCTATATATTAAAATAAAGTATATAGTAAAAGTTATATATAAATATACCTTATTATTAAATAATATATTATTAAATAGTACTTTATAAACTATATACTTAAACTAATATATTTAACTTTATAAAATTAACTTTATAATATATAAAAAGGCTACTTTTTACTTAAACTATAATATATTATAAATAATTTCTTTTATTATATATAGCTTATAAAATATTTTTAATTAGCTATTTTTAAAATTTATATAAAAATACTTTTTAATAAAGTTTATAATAAAATATACTATTTTAATAAAGTTTAAATATAGTATAATTTTAAAAATATTTTTATTTTATACTTATTAAAAATAATTTAAAAATATTTTTAATACTATTAATTATACTATATTAATTAAATAAACTATAAACTACTTAGTAAAAAATTATATAATATTTATAATATTACTATACTCTTTTATATAATTATTATAAATTTTATTACTAACTTATTAAAAGTTATAGTAATTAGTATAGTATAGTAAATACTTAAGTATAACTACTATAATATACTTATTATAGTATTATATAAATTTTTAAAAAAAACTATACTATTACTAAAATAAAAAGTATATACTATTAAATACTAAGTTTATATTCTTTTTTATAGTTTTTTTTATAATTAAAGACTATTAATAAATATTATCTTTAATTATAATTTTAAATTTATATTAATACTATAATATAAAATTTTCTATTTTTTTAAAACGTTACTTATTTTTTATAGCCTACTACTTTTAAATAAATAGCCTTTTTAAAAAGAAAAATTAAACTATAAAAATTATAATAAAATATTTTATATATAATAATTTAAATAAGCTATAAACAAACTTACTCTTTACTTTATAGTACTATTTAAATAATACTTATACTATAACTATTAAAATATTACTAAATTAACTACTTTATAATATTTAATTTAAATCTTTTATAAACCTTATTATAAAATATTTACTTATAGCCTTAAATTCTATTATATAAGCTATACTATAATAATAACGTTTTTATAAAGTAAAAAAACTTATTAATATTACTAATATATTAGTAAAACTTAAATATAATAATAAATACTCTTTTATCTTATTTAACTTAAGTAATATAATATAATATATTTATATTATAAATATTACCTATTAAAAAAACCTTTATAAAAATAGTCTTTATAATATATAAGCATATTTATAGTAAAAAGACAAGTTAAAAGTTAAGTATATTAGTTAAATTTTTTAATATTATAAAAAGTATACTTAGTTATATTTATAACGTAGCTTTATAAGCTAAAGTAAGATAAAAACAAATTTAAGTATAAAGTACCTTTACTAAAGCTAATTTATATTAATAAAAATTTAAAAAATAATAAATTTAAAATTAAGTATACTATAAAGTACTATATTTTAAAAAGAAAGAACGTTTTACTACTTTAATTTCTTATTTAATAAATAAAATATTCCTTTATAAATAATTAGTAATTAATAAAGACTTTTCTTTTATAAAGTACTAAAAATTTACTTAATAAATATAAATAAAAGTATTTAAAAATTAAATAATAATTATGTTAAGCCTAAAACCTTTAAAAAGTATAATTTACTATATTCTTTTAATAATAATAAGTAAGTAAATTTAGTATACTACTTTTATTTTTTTTTTTTTTACTTTTTTATTTTTATAATTTTAGTAAAAACGTTAATTATTTATAATAATACGCTTTATTTACTTATTTATACTTTTATATTTAAATTAAATAAATAAAGATTTTTTTTTAAATAAAGAAAAAATAGTATAAAAATAAATAAAAGCTTTTACTTTTATAATAATTTTACTTAGTTCTTATTATTTATAAATTAATTATATTCTTATTTAAATTTTTACTTAAATTTTAATTAATTATTATATACCTTTTTTTTATACTTTTTTATAAAAGCTTTTATAAGCTATATTTTTTAACTTAATAAAAAATTTTTTTTTAAGTAACTACTATACTTTTAAGAAAAAAACTACCTTTAACTACTTTATATAATATATATAACTATAATATAGTACTTATAAGCTTAGTAAAGGCTAATAAAAACAAGGAGCTTATAGTTTTTACTATTAAATAGTTAAAAACCCACTTTAAAGGCGTATAAAAAAAGATATAAACTATAATCTTTATAAAAAGGTATAAAATATAGTTTTTAAAATATTTAATAAAAAAAACGTATAATATAACTAAATTTCTTAAGTGTTAATATACTAATAAATTTTAAAAAATATTACTTATTATAATAAGACTACTACTAATAGTAAAAACCTTATAATAAAGCTTCTCTTATATAAAAAGATTTTATACTATTACGTTTTTATAAGAAAATTACTTAAAAGTATTTAGTATAAGGTTAAGTACTAGTTAAAAGCGCACTACTTTTTCTTTTTTAATAAAAAAAGTAATACTTAACTTATTTATAATTTAAAAATCCTTTTATATAAGAATATAAATAAAAATAACAAGTTAATAACGTTTATTAAAATACTTATAACTCTTTAAGGTACTAAAACCTTTAATAAGTTGTTTTTTTTTTAAACTTTTATAAATATACTAAAAAAGGTACTAATATAAACTTTAATAAAAAAGTAAAAAAAATTATAATATAAATTATTAAGTTATTTACTTAGTTTAAAGTAAAGACTAAGTAGGTACTATATAGCCTTTACAATAATTTTTATATAAAACAAATAATTTACTAAAAGCTTAAAAAGGAATTTTATATATTTAAAAAAAAGGTTAAAAAGGAAATAAGTATAATAACTACTAATAAGCACCTAGCCTTTAAGCTAAATCTACGCCTTAAAGTAGTAAAGAAGCTACGTTAAAAGAAACTCTTAACGCTTAACCTTACTCTTAATACGTTTAAAAATCTAATAAAGCTAATAGCTATAAATAATATAAATATTAAAGAAATTCTTTATAATATAAACAACGTTATAGTAAAGACTAATTTTAATAAGTTTCTTTAAGAAATAAAGTACTAACAAATTTCTAACGTAATAATAAATAAGTGTAATATATATAAGTATAAGAAAAAATTTAAAAAGTAAAAAATTTTTTAAAAATTCTTATAAAAATATAAAAAAATAAAGTATAAATAAAATAGAATTTTACTTTTTTATAAGCCTTTTAACTATTTACTTATTTATATATAATATATAATATATAATAAAAATTAAAAAAAAAAGTTAGCTTAAATTAAGAACAATAAAATTTTACTTTAACTTAAGCACTTATTACTAAATAATACACTATAAATAAGAAATATCTTATAGTTTTAAATAAATAAGAATTAACCAACTTTATATTTATATACTTTTTACTAATATATAAGAATTATATAGAATTATTAATATATTATAGTTATTTGCTTTATTTGTTATTTCCTTTATTTAAGGTGTATATACTAAGGACGATATATAGTTGTTATTAGTGTATTTTCTTCTACGTTAGTAAACTAGTGTATAATAATAAGTAAGGCTAATAAATAGATTTTTATTACTAATAGTATAACTAGTAGCCGTTGTATTTACTATAAAAGGTATAGAAAAATTACTATTTAATAGAATAGTCTAGTTTTTATTTTTATTTTTGTTTTTACTTAAAGCTTTTTTATTTTTATTACTACTTATACTATTTCTAGTCTAAACAACTAGTATAACTATACTCTAATTTGTTATTAAGTAGTCTTTTTTATAAGGATTTTTAGAAGTAGTAATTAGACTTATATCTAAGTCTAGATTTATTATATTAGTCTCCCTACTTAACAACGACGACGTAGACGACGGTAAGAGTAACTAAGGTAGTAAAGAGGGCATATTAGGTATTAGTCTAGTCTTCTTAGTACTAATTTATACCTTATCCTTCCTTTTTTATTTTTTAGTCTTCTAAAGGTTAGATAAAAAGGTAGAATAAATAAATAATATATCTTAGTCCTTTTAGTCCTAAGTACTTAAAAGGCTTAATAAATTATTTATTAAAATATATAAGTAATAAAAAAAAGACGTTACTAAAGTAATCCCTACTTTATTAGTAAATAATAAAAGTGTTATAAACTTATTTAAGGCTAGTACTTTTTATAATAAAACTAAGTATATAGACGTTACCTATTACTAAATTAAGGACAAGCTTAATACAAGACGTTTAAAAATAGTTTATATACTTAATAAAGAACAGCTAGCTAACCCTTTAACTAAGCTAGTATTAAAGGATAAGTTAAAGTAGGTAAAAAACGCTTTAACTATAAATTTATAGTTAATTATAAAAGGATTTATCTTTTTAAAACACCTTTTTAAACTATAAAGTATTATAAGTTTTTTTACTTTAAAAGGTTTTCTTATAAATTTTAAAATAGTATTAGTTAAAGGTTATTTACTTATAAGATCTTAAAGTATTATAATACTACTTAACTTAACTAACTAGACTTTAATATAGTCTAATATAATAAAGCTTAACTAAGTACTTATTATCTACCTTTTTTATATTTTTTTAAAGTACTTAATACTAAAAAACTTAACTTAGCTTATAATAGTTATAAAAGTAAATAAAGATTTAAATAGCTTTTACTTCTTTATTTTAATATATAAAAAGCAAAGAATACTATAAAAGACTAATTTAACTAAAAACTATAGTTAAATTTTTAATAATAAGGCCTTTACTACTATAAAAGAAAAAGAAAAACCCTCTTAATATAAACTTAATAAGTTAATAAGTTAATAACTTAGTTAAGTTTAAAGGGATATATTAAAAATAAATAATTATATAAGGTATTACTAATTATATATTCGTATTAGGGTTTTTAGTACACACACACACCTGGATTAAAATAGCGGATTACGTCTATATAAGGACAGTCCTCCTTCCTTCTATTTAGTCTTTTGTTAAGCATCTAAGCAATACACTTATTTTCCCTTACTATAGGCCTTACCTATTCAACTATTTAGATTACTGTACGTAGCTCGACTCTACGCCTTCTGTAAAGACGTATTTCTCTTATAAATATATTCTTAAAATAAACTATTTACTTATTCTTAATATACTATAATCTCTTTTTATAATACTTTATATAAGTATAATAAAGCCTTTATTATTAAATTTAACTGTTATACTACTATTTTATAATTAAATACTATTATTATATCTTAAAAAAAGAACCTTTTATATTTTATAATAAAATATATATAAAAGGATAAGTAGACCTCCTTTACTAATATATATACTAAGGTAAAGGTAGTAATTTAAAAAAAGCTATATAGTAACGTAATAAACGTAAATATAAAGAAGATAAAGTCTTAAACTAGTTAGATTAACGTCTAATCTAATAACATAGACCTTATAAATATTAATATTAAAATATAAAATAGGGCAGCTATAAAGGTAGGCAAGTTAAAGGATAACTAAAGTGCTTAGTAAAAGGCTAAAAAGAAGAAAATTAAAGAAAAAAAAACAAAGAAAAGGAAAAAAGAGACTATAAAAAAGGTATAAAAAAGAATATAAGCTTAGAAGGTAAATAAAGTACTAGCTATATTAAAGCGTTAAAAGTAGGCTAAGAAAAAAAAGGAGGAAGAGGCTAAAAAAAAGAAGAAGAAAAAAGAGAAGATAAATAAAAAAAAGAAAGTAAAAAAGGTAAAGAAGAGGAAGAAATATAAAGAGAAAAAAAATTAAAAAATTAAAAGAATAAAAGAAAAAAAAGAATTAAGAAAGGGAAAAAGGAAAGGAATAAAATAAAAAAAAAGTAGAAAAATAAGAAGGCTAATTAAATAAAGAAGGAAGAATAAAAAAGAAGAAAGGAAAAAAATAATAAAACTAAGTAAAAATAGTATATATTACTATAAAAGAAGTAGTTAAAGCTAAAACTTTAGTAGTTATAAAAGTAATAAGAAAATAAATAGTAGTTAAAGTAAGAATATATATTACTTAAAGCTTATTAAAAAAGGCTAAGTAAATAGTACTATAGTTAGTAGTAAAAATATAGTAATAAATTAAAAAAGAGTTTAATAAAAAGGTAAGTACTAGTTATAAAGGCTTTAAAAAGTTACTTAATTAGGTTATAGTTATTATAAATTCCTTTTAAGCTTTTTATATACTATTTAAGCAAATTTTAAGCCTTTTTAATATAAATAAAGAACGAATTCGTTTTAAACTAGCTTAGTAAAAGGAAAAAGTAAAGTATTATATTTATATTTAAAAAAAGATAGTACTTTTATAACTTATTAAAAATAAGAAGATTATAGCTTAGCTATTAAATAATGTTCCTTTTAAGTATTATTACTTTTACTTAGTATAGTATAAAGTAGTATTTATAATTATATTAATTTACTTAATAATTTTACTAATTTATATAAAAATGTATTTATTTTAATAGTTTTTAAATAACTTTTAAAAGTTATTAAACTTATAGTTAAATCTTTAGCTTAATATAGCCGTTTAAGATTATTAAGCTACTTAGTTAAAGGGTAAGTTAGTAAATAAACTTTTAGTAAAGGCTATAGACAATAGTCCTTTAAACAACGGTATAGTATAAATAATAAAGGATAAGTAGTAAAGGTAAGGCTTATTTATTTAGTTATTTAGTACTATATACTTAATACTATATAAGTAGTATTATATATATTACTTAGTATTAGTTATTTAGTATAAAAATATATATATTAATATATTTTAGCCTTTTTTAGTTATTATATACTTTTTAGTTATAATAATACTTATAAAATTGCTTTTTTTCTATAAGCCAAAAAATTTATAGTTATAATAATTTATACTTTACTATTAATTATAGTAAAGTCCTTTTTAACTATAGTAAAGAGCAATCCTTTAATAGTTATTTAAAGTAAAGTATAAGGAGCTTTTAACTATAGACCTTTTATAAATTTAGTTTAAGACTATAATACTATTTCTTAAGAGTAAGTATAATATAAAACGTTTAAAAATAGTTTATATGCCTAATAAAAAAAGCTAACTAACCTTTTAATTAAAAGACTTAACTTAGCTTATATTAATAGTTATAAAGGTAAATAAAGACTTAATAAATTTTTGTTTCTTTATTTAATATATAAAAACTAAGTAAACTATAAAAAACTAATTTATACTTTAAACTAAAGTTAAATTTTTTATATAATAAGCCTTTACTATTATAAAAAAAGAAAAAAAACCCTTATTATAAACTTAATAAGTTATTAACTTATTAAGTTTAAAAGAGTATATTAAGAATATATAATTACGTAAGGTACAGTTAATTATATATTTATATTAGAGTTTTTTTACACAAACAGTCCTAGATTAAAATAGTGGATTACGTCTATATAAGGACAGTCCTCCTCCCTTCTATCTAGCCTATTGTTAAGTATCTAAGAATATACTATGTTTGCCCTAACTATACGCCTTCTATAAAGACGTATTTCTTACACTATTGTACACATTTTATAGGTACTACCTAGACGTATAGAGTTATAAGTAACTTTACAAGTGTATTTTGTATTAAATTCTAGCCGGCTAACCGATATAGTTAAACAAAGGAGGAAGCTTTAAGAAGCCTATAAATAGCTATGATATTAAAGCGGTGTAAATAGGCTTTTAGTGTCTTAATTAGGCGTAATTAAAGAGGATGTAAAGGCTATATAAGACGTTTTAAAATAGTAATAGGGCTTTATATAGTAGTAATAAGAGGGAGGAACGGGCTAGCTAGCGTCTAATATAGCGTTTAACTAATATCTAGTACTAAGCTTACTCTGTAAATATTATGTATCTCGTCCTCTCCTCTACCAAGCTTATTTATTTCTATTCTACAACTCTACACTACGTAATACAAGTAAGAGTTAGTATGCGTGCTCAAATAGCCCCAGCGGCTGTAGTTGGGTTCCACAATGCAGGTGCCTATGACGCCCACCGCCCCTCGTATCCAGATACGGCTGTCGATGGCTTGTTACAGGAGCTTGAGATTCTCAGTCTAGCAGATCAGGAAATCCACATCGTTGAGATTGCTGCTGGTACGGGGAAATTCACAGAGGCACTCAGCCGGGCAGCTTCTTCAAGCAGCATTCCTTGGAATATTATTGCAGTCGAACCGCATGATCAAATGCGGAGTCAATTAGTTGCTAAGAATTTGCAAAATGTTACAGTTTTAAATGGTCATGCTGCTTCTATTCCTATGGTGAGCAATGGCTGGGCTGATGCTGTGATCATTGCCCAAGCCTTCCACTGGTACGTTATGCCTTTTATGAGCACATCCGCTACTATATCCCCGTCGCTGTTCATATACTGATTCTTACCTCTACACGAAACAGGTTCGCTAATCAGGAGGCTCTGAAGGAGATACACCGCCTGCTTAAGCCCAATGCTTTGGTTGGTCTTATTTGGAATATTGAAGAATGTGCGTCTTTCGTATTGATACCCTGCTGATTTTGCATGCTGTTTACTTAGCCTCTTGCTTATATCATTTCTTTTTAATGGCTTGTCAACTATTAGATAATAAGCCGAAAGATTGGTTAGCAACCACATCCTGGGAAGAGCAACTTAATGAGCTTATATACGCCCTCGGCAGCGATGGCAACCCGCGTTTCCGTGAAGGCATCTGGAGGTCTGCTTTTAGTGAGACATCAGCAGTGTCACAATCACAGCTATTTTCCCCACTTGCTGATCATTCTGTCTACTGGACTGTACTTTTAACCCCAGAGGATCTCTGGAAACGCCTGCTGACTCTGAGTCAGATTGCTAACCTCCCTGAGAAGGGTCCCGACGACGCTGCAGTAGCATGGAAACCTAGAAGCCAGAGAGAGTTCAGACGAAGTCTGTATGATATTCTTGCGGGCGTAGGGCGGAACAGCAATGACGAGCTAACAGTGCACGCATTAACATACTATGCATGGGCACGGCGGCTGTGAGATCTTCTATGAATGGCAAAAGAAAAGAGACTGTCCAGCAATTTTTGACGTATATTTGTCAATTATATGACTACCATTAGTCTGTATACAGTAGCAGCAGCAAAAAATGGTGGCAATAGCAGTGGCAGAAGGAACATGGCAATAGTTTTGTTTCAGCCGTTCCGACGTTTATCCGTCATTGCATCTCCAAATAGAGTATTGTGGAACTTAATGCGATGCATTTCATTCGTCTGCGGAAATGTACATCACTGATGCTGTTAATTTGACAGTGGCGTGTCAGGTATGGGTCAAAACGACGCAGTAGACTCACCATTATTACCTCTTACAAAAGCATCGCCGTATGTTCTTCTTTTGATACCATTCACGTACTCGGTGGTCTTCTCAAGTGCAATGTTCATGTATCCATCAACGGACTGAAGCTCGCCTGTAGAGCATTAGCCAACTGAGTAATATATCCAGGGAGTCAGATCATTTACTAACCCTTGTACACGACGCCCGAATTGAGTTTCACTATGACTAAACTGCCAATGATCTCGCTTAGGAAGGCGCTAGGGTCTGTGCTCTCGACCTGGCCATCTTCGCCGTTCTCCATCTGTATACAGGAAGGAGAGCAGGGCTCGAAGTTGCTATGGAATCCTGATTTTGGTATGTTGCCTAGGTGGTCCAAATTCCAATTTCTATGCAAGATTCCCGAGATAGCAAGGAAAAGGCAAAGATAAATCTTAATAAGAGGAAGGAGACTTAAAAGCTTAGTCGTTGAGTATTTATTCCTCTTCTTCACTCAGCAGAAAGTGGAGGTATTGATTTTCTCGTACTACGGAGTACGGAGATGATATGTGGATAACCGTTCGGATAAAACCATAATACACCTGTGTCTTTTTATATGCATAACACCTAAACACCATAGTGCCCAAAGCTCCTCCAACATTCAGACAAATGCGACTAAACTTTAATACGTGCATTTTCTCAAAGAACAAGATAACATAGTACGAGAAACGTTGAGACTGGCCTCAGGACGAATATCTTACGTATTTGATGTCTGTAACGGACTGGCTTGGGTAGAGAGCCATAATGACAGACAACTTAGATATCGATAGCAGCAGCGTGATCGATATCAATGCGACGGAGGATTGGACACAGGCAGATGACTTTCTAGCTATGCCGAATCGACTGCACGTAACGCAATCATCTCATGAGCTACCTGGACAACATATACTACAAGAAAATTCGAATTCGGCATATGCATTCATGCAAACAACACAGAACTATGTCCCAAATGCTCTACTTGGGTCCTTGCAGCAGAAAACTCTTAATGAAGGTAGTGGGGATATTCGATTGGGTACACAACGAAATTTGCGATCAGAGAAGAACAGGCGGGAGCCCCCGTTAAACATGTTGCGACGCGATACAGCGGTAACCACAAATATAGCGATGGGAGTAACAACAACAGCAGTAGCAAGAACTGTAGTGGCGGAGTCGGGGATTGGAAACGTGCCTCGGTCACAAGAACGGGATGTGATCAACCAGAGCGTTTTGATGTTCCGGTGAGCGATTTTCATTCGTTCTTCTTCCACCCACTTCCTCCTCCCTCCCAAGAAATAGGTCGCGGGCACTGATGGTATGCAGATCTCCTCTTTCAATAGCCACGGTTGTTGTGCGGGGTGTGTCATTTAGTATTCACGCTGATCTTCTGTGCCGAGAATCAGATTATTTTTCACGGGCTCTACACGGCGGGTTCACAGAAGCCGAGACGCAGAAAATAGAGCTAGATGGCGATGATGTTTCGCCCGAGGACTTTGGGCTGTGGATTGATCTGCTCTACCGATTGCACTTTCATCGGCCAGGCACGTTCATGCTTCGCAAAGAAGAGACTGGTGGATCTTTATCCACACGCCAGATCCTCACACTGTGGCGCATCTCAGACCGTTTTCTGCACCAGCCATTAGCTAACCTCGCTGAGGAGAGCCTTCAGCATCGGCTAGGACTCTATTCTGTTGAACAATGGCGTAAACTGTACCGAACTCGGCCTGCTTCGGACATTCGCTCCCGAGTTAGCCGCCTTCAGGACGCCTACCGCCAGTGCACTGAGCAAGGACTGCCATTTAGTGACTTTGTGATTACGGCTTGTGCAAACTGTCCTGCTCAGGTCTATGCTGATTGTGTCGATCTACTCGATCAGGAGTTTATGGCGCAAGTCTCCCGCCGCATGATTCTTGCACATGCCGATAGCACGCTACTTAGCAAGGACGAAAGAACAGCCATAACTGCCACTAGTACGTCGACAGGTTCTGTGGCGGCCGCGGAGAGGGGTATTCGTTAATAGATGAGAATACAAACCAAGTCCATTCGATGTTTTTTTGGCATCTAAACAACGATGCCTAAATATACTAAAGTCGACGTAGATAACGTAATAAAGAGCGTTTAAAACGGGCTTAGCATTATTAATCGTGCCACGCCCCAATTTATTTCGCGTTTTTTCAACGCTCCTAATAAATTAGGTGCAGTCAAAACGCAGTGCCAGTCAAAACGCATGTATCTCCTTTACAAATTTACTAGCAAAGTACAAAGGGTTAATGAAAATCGCGAAAATTATCTTCATAACCACCAACACCATAAATATTTAAAATATATTACTGAAATAATTGAAGTTTTTTACCATAAAATGTTACGCGTTTATGTTCATACTATTCAATTTTTTTAAGTCGTTGGTTTTTGCTATGTAGAATATTAGGGAACTTCGTTTTGACTGGTACTGCGTTTTGGCTGGTCAGCACCTAATTCATTAGGAGCGTTGAAATAAGGAAGGCTACTCGTACACAACGTATTAAGCGGCTACTACTTGTGCCACGCTCCACTTTTAGACACGCATAAAAATGCACTACTAAAAGGTGGTACTACAGAGTACGCACTCCTTACTTGTACGCGCCTCCTTCGTACGTTTACATTTATGTAAAGTTTAAACGTTTTATTTTATCTTAGAATTTTGTATTCCTTTGTAATAAATAGTATTTGTTTTTATCGTATATTCTATTATTTACTAAAGAGGCTCTTTTTATTATCATATATTCGATTAGTTAAGCAATTGTAAATAAAAGATAAGCTATAAAAAAACACTTTCTCTATAGAATTTTCTATATTAGAGCTAGAAGAACATACTAAACATTACTAGCTTCCGAATGGAAAGCCGTTAGGACCAAATCGAAACTTAAATTGTTGACCCCCATCGCCCTGCTGAAAGACAAACTGCTGCCCGCTAGCACCAAAGCCGAATGGATGGCTGTGGTGCTGCTGATGCTGCGGCTGGTCATTGGACATTGGGTCATCACCCTTGTCAAATCGGGACCGCAACTCTGGGTTGCTTAGGACTTCGTAAGCTTCATTAATTGATGCCATCTTCTTCTCGGCAATTTCCTTGGTCATGCCCTGTTTGGCTGCCTTGTCAGGATGGTGGATCTTAGTAAGCTTGCGATATGCCGCCTTTATTTGCCTCTCAGTCGCGTCACGAGACACACCTAAAACCTTATAATAATCTTTAGTCTTGCTCCGCCTGTACAGCAACTGAGCTTCACCAATTAATGGGTCAATCATGCCTGCCTTGTCTGGGTGGGCTGTTTTAGCAAGGTTTAGCGTCTCAATGGCAGTATCAAAAAGCTCTGCATCCATCTGGTTCCTGTGATTGTATAGTAGGCCGTAAAGTGAAGTAGTATCTAGTTCCAGGGCCTTTTTACACCACTCCCCTGTCTCCTTGCTACCCATCTACACGCTCAAATAATAGATCAGCAACAGCTACTACCACAAAACACAGAGCATCAAGTCGGTTGAACGTTTTTCATCATACATGAGAAGGAGAGAAGACGCACCTCGTAGTATGCCTGGCATGCCAACCCAACTAGTCGCGAAACAAGGACATTAGGCAATGAAGGTTGTAAAATATTATTTTCCTGGAGTTTTAGCACTTGATCCTCAACTACCGAAATAAGACCAGGCTCGTCGCCATTAGGAACCAAATTCTTGACGCCAGTCGAAGGTCGGCCCCCACTAATAGCTTTCTCAGCTCTAGCTAAGATCTTGTCGATGAGCTTTTCCTGCTTCAGAAGAGCTCGGCAGGGCTTCGAATCAGGATCAGAGTACATGCACCTACGAACTTGTGCCATGCCCCTTTCCACATCACCCAAAGAGTAGAAATGAAGAGCAGAAATGACTAAGTGTGGCCCCACGTCTCCTGCGTTCAGCTGCAGCACATGAGTAAGGTCACCCACACTCTCTTCAGCGTCACCCCTTGCAAGGTGGCATCGTGCCCGCTGTTGTCGAAGACCAATCGCCTGATTGGCCACCATGATCGCTACGCTCACCTGGCTAACACATGCTTCCCAATTTCCGTCTGCTTCTGCCGCGTCCGCAAGAATAACAGCAGTCTTCGCGTCTTCTAAAATTTTCAAAAGGTCTTGTACCTCTGTCGCCGATTTAGCCATGTCAAAATGCTTGCGTGCGCCATCCCAGTCTCCTACCCTCTGGCGAATCCGACCAAGGTGGAGGTGCGCGGCTTCAAACTTGGGTTTTAAAGACAAGGCTTTGACTAAGTCATCACTGGCTTGGGCAGAACGGCCGAGGCTGAGGTACGTTGTTGCACGTTTGAAGAACGTTAAATAGTCGTTGGGATCCCGTGCGATCGCGGCATCGTAGTACACAAGCGCCTCACTTGTTTCGCCGAGCGATAGATGGATCTGGGCGGAAGCAAGCAGTGATGATAGGGGTGTATCATCAGGAATGTCGTGTGATAAGCCAGATACAAAGCCGACAGCAAGGATCGTAATGGATATATTTCGGAGGAGCATAGCAAATATTCTTCTAAAGTAAATTTCTAGTACTAGAGCCTCGATAATAATATGTAACAGTAGCAAAAGCAAGTCAAGTATGCTTTCTAAGACTACTTTAGTTATACGTTGCAATTTTTAAGGCTAGAACATCTGAACTATTAATTTTAATAGTAGTAGTAATATAGTAAACAGGGTTGGGAAAAAGTACTATAGTACGTACTATAGTACTAATTAAATAAATACTAATTAAATAAATTAATAATTAATTAAATAATTAAATAAATAACTAATTAATTAAATAATTAAATAAATAACTAATTAAATAACTAAATAACTAAATAAGTAACTAACTAACTAAATAACTAAATAACTACTTATATAACTATATAAAATACGTCTTTACAAAAGGCGTAGAGTCGAGCTACGTATAGTAATCTAAATAGTTGAATAGGTAAGGCCTATATTAAGGGAAAATAAGTGTATTTCTTAAATTCTTAACAAAAGACTAAATAAAAGAGAGGAGGACTGTCCTTATATAATCGTAATCTGCTATTTTATTGTAGGTGTATATACGTACTAAAAACGCTAATACAAATATATATTTAGTAATATCTTATATAATTATATATATTCTTAATAATAATAACTAAATAACTAAATAACTAGATAACTAAATAACTAAATAACTAAATAACTAAATAACTAAATAACTAAATAACTAAATAACTAAATAACTAAATAACTAAATAACTAAATAACTAAATAACTAAATAACTAAATAACTAAATAACTAAATAACTAAATAACTAAATAAACTAAATAAACTAATTATTATTACTAATATCCTTAAATCCTAACTCTTTTTTTAATTCATCTAAATCCTTAATTTTCTAACTCTTTAATAAGGCTATTTTTTTAACTGTATTAGGCTGTAGTCTATTTCTAGTACTAGTAATAATATTATTACTAATAGAAAAATAGCTTTTTATAGCGGCTAATGTAGCTAGTATAGCTAAGTATCGTCTAGCTAAAACACTTAAAATAGGGTATTTAAAAGCATATAACTTCCAATATTCTAATAGATTAGTCTAATAAGGTTAGTTAAATATATATTATTAAAGAATTAGTAAAATAAATTAACTTACGTTTTGCCCTTCTTTATTCTCACTTAAATAAATTATATATTCTTCTTTTAAAGTCGATTTAGTAAGAAATAAGTCTTTTTCTAAATTAGTATTGTTACTATCCGTTGCGTTATATATATCTTCGTTTAATTCGTCTATAGATATATTAAGTAGGTTATTTTTAGAAGACGCTATTAAAGCCTTTAATCTAGAAAGATATTAGTTATAAATATAAATAAAATATATTAATTTAAAAAGTACTTACTATAAATATTCGTCTTTAAAAATATTAGTAACGTTACTTAAAATATAGTTATAATACGTTAATAAGCCGTCTTTTTTAAAGTAACTTGTTTTAAACCTAGAGTTTAAAATAAGACTTAAAATAAACGGCTTATAACTATCTATATTTTTAGCTATAAGCCTTTTAAGAAAATATTTTTCTAACTTATTAATACTGCTATTAATAGCAGATATAAAGTTATTAAAATATATAGCCTTTTTAAACATTAGTAAGTAAGTAAGTAAATAAGTAAGTAAGTAATTACTTACTAAAGACTTGTCTTTACTAGCTTAACTTTTAAAGCTAGTAATTAAAAGGTTTAGCTTATTATATATTATATATATATATATAATAAGGCTTTAAGTAATGTAGTATAAAGCTGTCCTTATAGTTTAATAGAAGGCTTTAAAAACACTTCAAATATTTAAAGAAGGTATTTAATAATAAACTAGTTAATTAACGTTAAATAAATAGTTTTAAACTTATTATTAATAGTAGTGTTATTAATAAAGTTTAAGGCCGGTTTTAGTGTATAAAACGTATTAAGCATATAATAAGTTAAATTCCACCTAGTAACGTTATCTATAATTAAAGTTAATAAGACTTAAAATAAGTATAAAGTAAGTAAACCTACCTAGTAGTATAACTTTAACTTTATAATTAAAAGGTAATTCATTTTTTCTAATAGAAAAATTAATACCCTCTAAAAATAACCCTTTTATTTCTTAAGTATACTTTGTTAAAGTAATAAGTTGTCGAATTCTAGTAATTAGGTTTTAAAAACGTTAATATAATAAATATATATTAAAAATAAGTATTAGTACTAACCGTTATTATTTAAAGATATAAATTTAGTTAATATATCTTTAAATATTAAATTTATAATATATGCTATACATTTAATATCGTTATTAAAGGTAAGCTTTAATTCGTTTTTATATTCGTCTTTAAAAGACAATATAAAAGTATTATTATTTACAGCATTATCTCTAGTTATACTATTAAATAATTAGTAAAAAGTAATAATTAAAATAATAAGTAAAAAAACTAACCTTAAAATATTTTTAAGACTAAAGAAGGATAAGGCGTTAAAACGTTTATAAACTCGCTATATATATATAAACTAGTATATATACTAGTTAATTCGTTAAAGCCTATAGCTTAATTAGTTATAATTATATAAATATAATTAAAGAGTATATATATCTATTAACTTATAAATAAGCTTAAAATCTAAATTAATATAGGCTATAATAACGTCTAAATAAGCTGTTTATAAATTTAATGTTTATATATTAAACGTAATAGAAAAGCTTCTAAACGTTTTAATATTTTTATTAAATTCGTTATTTAAGCTTATTAAATTAAGGTTATATATAGTTTCTAGTATATCCTTAATTTTTTTCCTATTAATAATAGGCAAGTCCCTAATAATTATATTAGTAAGTTAAATTATAACGTAGTTATTAAATTATACTTACTTATTATAATATAATAATAGATCTTTAAACGAATCTAACTTAATAATATTAAAAGACAAATTATTATCTATAATAAAGTTTAATACTTTATTATAAGCGTTGTCTTTATTAAAATTATTAATAATAGTAAACGATCTAGGCCGTTTTCTAGCCTCTAAGTTAAAAAACGTAAAAGGACTATTATTAAGTACTTTGTCTTCTATAATAAAACGTTAGTTAAATAAGTAAGTTGTTAAGTAATTAAATTACTAACGTATTTAAAAGCCTTTTTCAACTTTAGCCCTTTTATTAAAGGCTATAGCTAGATGCTTATTTTTATAGTGCTTAGTATAATTAGACGTTTAGAAGCCTAATAAAGTATCAACTTTTTTAAAGGTACACCTAAATAAATTAATAATTTATTAATTAAAGTAGTAAATAATTATAAATATAACTTACATAGTACATTTAACTAAGACTTCTTAATTTTTACCTTCTTTAAAAGGTAATAAAGTCCTAGTAAATAACTTATTTTTAATTATATAACTAATTAACTTAGAGTCGTCTAATATAAAATTAGGGTTATTATATAACTAATCCTTACTCTAAATAATACTTTCGTTATTACTACTATTAGTAGTAATAAGTAAAGTAATTTCAAAGTTAGGTTTAGTTAAATAAGCGTCGTCTAAATCCATTTTAACTATTATATATTAGCTATAGTTTTTATTTAAAGAAAGGATATAACTTATATATTAAGGTTATTTATTATAATAGCTATACTTATAATAAGTGTATATATTAAAGAAAAAGTACTATAGTTAATAAAGGTAGGTATAGACATATTTATAGTTTTTTATAACTATACTATATTAAATTTTTTATATATTATTAATTACTTTTTCTAGAATATTCTATATATTATTAATTACTTTTTCTAAAATATTCTATATATTATTAATTACTTTTTTTAAAATATACTATATATTATTAATTGCTTTTTATTAAGAATATATAATTATATAAAGTACTACTAATTATATATTTATATTAGTTTTTTTATATATATACTTTTATATTAAAATAGTAGATTTCGTTTATATAAAGACAGTCCTCCTTCTACCTATCTAGACTATTATTAAGCATCTAAGAATATAGTATATTTTCTCTTACTATACGCCTTTTCTATCTAACTATTTAGATTTATATACGTAGTTTGACTTTACACCTTTTGTAAAAACGTATATTTTACTAGATTATACTATGTATTATTAATTAATTTTTTTAGAATATAGAATATATTATTAAATATAGTTTTTATAATATTTTAAATAATATTAATTATATTTTATATATATTTTATTTAGCTTACTAATAGTACTAGACTAGTACTAGTACTAGAGTTAAAGTACTAGACTAGTATTTCCTTATACTAGTACTAGTATTTTTTCCCAACCCTAATAGTAAATTAAAAATTTATAAAAACCTTTGGCTTATTAAAATTTACTAAACACTTACTATTAGTAAGAGTACTCGTGCCACACTCCACTTTTAGGCACACGTAAAAGGTTAGAAAGGAGTTTAAACTTTTATATATAATTATTAAATTATAAAAAAGGCAACTTTTATTTAGTATAAGTTAGTATAGTAAGTAATAAAGCATTTAAAGAATTTATTTATATTGTATACCTACGTTTTACTAGCCTTAAAAAAGGTACTTAGTTTATTATAACTTAAAGCTAAAGCAGTTAGAAAGAAACATTTAATAATCCTTTAAAGACTTAATAAACTTTTTATTAGCTTTAAGTTTATACGTAATAATTTATATTTAAAACTTAAAGAGCTTTAAAAAGCTAAAGAATTTATTAAAAATAGGAAGAGGTTTTTATATAGTATGTTATAAGCTTAGTAAGGTTTAATTTGCTTTATAATAAAGTAGATTGTTAAAGATACGATTTAATTTTAAAGGCGGTTAATTTTAGTTTATAAGACTAAAAGTGTTATAGTCTTAATAAGAATTACTAATAAATGTTTAATAACTAAGCGCTATTAAACTACTATATATAGACTATTAAGGGTCCTTATAAAGTCCTATTATAGTTAGTTAAAAGGCGACTTATAAGGCCGTACTATAATTAGCTAAAGAGTAAAGTAGTAGTAAGCTATTTAAAATACTAAGGGTAGTATTACGCGCTAATTGCTAGCGTAGAAGGAAATACACTAATAACGACTATATATTGTCCTTAGTACAAACGCCTTAAATAAAGGAAATAAACAAATAAAGTAAAATAACTATAAACTATTAATAATTCTATATAATTCTAATATATTAGTAAAAAGTATTTAAATGTAAAATTAATTAATTTATATCTATCTAAAATTTATAAGAAATTCCTTATTTATAACTAGTTATTTAATAATAAGTATTAAGATATAAGATAAAATTATAAAAGTATTTGTAAGGTTAGTACTATACAACACTATAACTAGGTAGAAGATAACATCAACTTCACAATAACTAAATCGTATACATATAAGTGTGTAAGGACAAGAATAGACTCTTGTCCCTTTTATTAAGGAGGGGTATAGTAGTACTATATAAATATAAGAGATGTCTATTAGTCTACTTATTCTAGCTAATTATAGTAGGATATTAGCTAATTAAATATTTAACTAATTATAAAGGAACTTTATAAGGACTCTAGACGGTTTATACGTAGTGCCTTAACTACGCTTAGTTATATAGCGTTTATAAGTAATTCTTGTTAAAACTATAATAATTATCTTCTTTTCTTTTTAAAGTTGCCTTTAACTTTTACTAGTAACAAGGTAACTAAGGAAAAAACTTAATAGGATAAAAGTGTCTTAGTACTTGTAAAATAGTTACTATATTATACTATTTATATTTATACGTAGTAGTAGCCTTTATTATATTAATATATTTAATAAGGTTTATTAATAATAATAGTACTACTAAAGACTTTCTAAACTTTATTTAAAAGCTATAAAAGGCTAGCTTATATAATAAAGCCTATTATTAGTATATATTAAGTATAGTAAATTTACTCTTACTTTATTTATAATAAAATTTACTTTATTATATAAACGTTATAAGTTTGCTTTTACTTGTTTATAAAGTAAATTTTACTATATTATATAAATAATACTTACTTTTTACTTCTTATATTACTAAAATTTATTATAGTAAGTAGTACTTTTAAAAGAAGAAGTAAAGACTATAAGGCTATTATTAGATTATAATAATATTAATAGCTTAGTAGGCTATTAAATAGTTTAAAAACTGCTTTTTTATTAAGAATAACTATTTATTTAGCCCTTTATTTAAAATATAAACCCTTTTTAAGTACTTTAAAAGGACCTTTATACTTTAAAGCCTTATTACTATTAAAAGTAAGAATAAAACTACTATAAAGCTTATACGTGTATAAAAACTAAAGCTAGCCTTTATATTTTAATATTTACTTTTTATTAACGCTTTAATACTTATACTAAGCGTTAAACAGACTATTTTTACCTTTATACTAAACAATATACTATAAAAGATTCTCTAGTTACTATATAGTATAGCTACACTAGTAGTACTAAAGATGTCACCTCTTTTTATTTTACTTATTAGTATTAAAACTTAAAGGCTAACAACGTTTACGCCTATCTAGCTATTACTTATACTTTAAATACCTAATTCGTTAAAATAGACGCTCTTAACAAGCTTCTTAGTAGGCCCCTTACCTCTTTTTAACAAGTTTAGTACTAGTGTTTAAAGCCTATTATATATACTAAACAATTTACTTTTAAGATGTATTAATAACGTTAAGAATTCTAAGAGCAAGTTAAATCTAGCCTTTAGCCCTTTTTAAGCTTTTATAACACTCTTAGTAGCGCCTTTATTTATTCCTTTATTTAAGTAAAGTAAAAACCTAGAATACTTCTAGCCTCTTAATAATAAACCTGTATACTTAGGCTATTTTAACACCTAAGTAAAAAAGCTAGTAGACAAGCTACTTAAGTTGCCTTTTTTAGTATAGTACTTTAGCTTTTAAAAAAATAGTAGTTGTATAAATAAGTAGTATACTAATATACATTATATATTAGTAAGTGTTTTATTTATTGTTTATTAACTTAATTATATTAATAAAATAGTTTTTTATTTTAATAATAGGCTACTTATTTAACTTTAGTAAGTAGGCCTTAGTTGTAGCCTATTTAAAAAACTAAAGAATTCTTTAAAAGGAAAGCTTTTATTACTACTATTAAATAGTTTAAAAAACTATTTAAAGTTTAGCCTTTATAACTATAAACTACTATATAAAGTATAGTAAGCTATATAGCTTTAAAGTAGTAAGTATATATTTATACTTTTAACCTTTAACTACTATTAATTAGCTTTAAGTTGTTTATAAAGTATAAGGCTACTATTTATAAGTACTATATATTATTAAGTAAGCAAGGCTACAACTACCTTTTATACTTTAAGCCTAGTACTAGCCGCTTTACTACTATCTTATACTTATAGTATAATTTATTATAAGCACTAGTAATTAAAATTTGCCTTTATCTACTATTTTTATACTAAAATATAGCTATCTAGCTACTTTTATCTTTAAACTATAAGTAAACCTTTTAAAGTCCTTTTATAGTAGTTAGTTATATTATTGTTTTTTTATAATTTTTTATTATATTTTTATAATTTTTATTATTATAGTAATATTATATTATTATACCTTTTTACTAAACCTTTTTTAGTCTTCTTTTTTTCTTCTTTATAAAGACTTTTAAGCTTGTTTTAATATTAATAAGCCTTTCTTTTTATATTTTTTACTACTTTTTTATAATAATTAATATATTTATAACTACTATAATAATCTATTAGTTATATTAAACAGCTATTCTTTTTACTATACTAAATAGTATAGCTTTTTATATTACACTTTATAACTTAATACTTTTTCTACCTTTTACTTATTATTATTTTTCTTTAATAGTAGTATTAGTAAAGGCTTTATAATACTTATAAAGTTTATTTAAGGTTTTAATAAAGATACTAAAAATATATTATATAGTTTTTTATACTATTATAAAAGTGTAAAATAATACGTTTATAAGTTAATCTTTTTTAATATATAAAAAGGTTTAATAAACTTTAGCTTTTACTTTTAACTAAACACTTTTAACTTTAATTTTTAAATAAATAATAGTATTAAGTCTTTTTTATTATACTTTTTTAATGAGTACTTTATATTATAATAATACTTTTATATTTCTTATATATATTATAAGTGTTTTAACGCCCTTTTTTTTACTACTTATAGCTTTAAAATACGCTTAACTATTACTAGTACTCTTCTTTTATAAGTAATATCTTTAACACTTTTATAAATTATAAAGTAATAACTATAAAGTATATAAAATAGTACCTTATTTATTAATTAATTTATTATATTATTTAAAGTAAACTTTATTATAAAAAAGAGTGTTAGTTAGTTATTTTAATTTTTTATTATATAGTAATAAAGGTACTATTTTAAAGCTTAATTAGCTTTTTTAGTCTAATTATTAGTTTATAAGTAAAAAGTAGTAAATAGTCTTAGCTTAATATAAGTAATATTATTTAGCTCTTACTAGTACTAACTAGTAAAGACTATTTCTTTATTTAAAATAATACTTTTTAACTATTTAAAGTATAGCTAAACTTTTATATAAAGTAAATATATAAGCTTTATAAAGGTTATAGTAGTAAATACTAGTAAGAACTAATATATTTTTATATACTTATTTACTATTACTAATATAACGTTTAGCTTTTAATTACTATTAAAGACTAAAAAAAAACTAGTAATAAAATTTATTAACACTTTTTTACTAAGGCCTTTTAAAGACTAGTAAAAGTTAAAACTAACTATACAACTTATACTTCTTTAACTTAATAATCTAGTATATATAATAAGTATATATAAAACCTTTAACGTCTACTTTAACGCTTATTTAAAAGTAATAATAAAAAACTAAGTTTTTTATTTTTATAACACTACTATATCTAGCCGTCTTAGGCTTATAGTACTAATAAATAATTTTATATTATAGTACTTTTTAAACTAGTATAACTACTTATTCTTTTTAATAAAACAACTTTATAAAATCTAAAGACCAACTTTAAAGATAGCCTATATAGTCTTAATATACCTCTTTTTTACTTTATAAGTAGGAGTTTAACAACTAAGCTATAAAAATAAGCTTATTAAATAAAGTAAAAGGCTCTTTACTTTTTTTTAACCTTTTTATAGTTGTAACTACAGCTACTTATACTATAAACAACTATTAAGTGTATATACTTTAGTACTTTAACTAAGTTGTTTTTAAGTTAGCTATATTAACTATTTTATTTAGACTATTTATAATAAATTTAAACACTTACTTCTTATAAGAAGACAAGCTACTTAGTTTTTTTATAGGTTCTTTAAAGTCCTTTAAAATACTACCTTTAATAAAAGCGACAACCTTTTAGTGTAATAAAAACAAGTAATCCGTTTAGTTCTACTCTTTTTTATAGTTAAAACAATATAAAAAGCTATTAACTAGATTTTTGTTACTTAGTTAATACTTAATTTTAAAATTAAATAATAATAAATATATACACTAATACGCTTAATAATAATTTAAATTTATCTATTATAAAAACGCTTATAAATTAGTATAGTTAGTTAAGACCTTTATACTTTTAACTCTTTTTAAGTACTAGCACTATTCCTTAAAGAATATAATAATTACTATTGACTCTTAATTAAGGGTACTATAGTATAACTTTATACCTTTTAACTTTTAAAACTAAAAGGCTATTAAATACTAAATATTTATATTATTTAGTTAAAATAGTATCTTTATTAATGTAAAAGTAAACGTATTAGTCTTTATATAAACTAGACGTTATAAGTTATAATACCTTAACAACGGCGCTTTTATAAACGCTTACTTTAACTATTAAAATACTTAGTCTTTATAAAGCCTTTATAAAGGTTTTTTAAGCTTTTTACTCTTAACTAAGCTTTTTAAGTACTTTATTAATAGCTAAGCTTTATCAATAAAATAATAAATAAATTAGTAGTAGAAATTATAAAAACTAATAAACACTTAAATATTATAATAAGTTTTAAGCGTTTACTACTTTATAACTATTTTAACTTATATAAAGGTTATATAAATTCTATTAAAGGATAGTAAAAAGCTTAAAAAGGACACCTTTTTTTTATAAAACTAGTACTTCTTTTAATTAATAAACAGCCTTACTATTTTTAATTAATTTAACACTTACTTTAAATACTTTATATACTTCTTCTTATTTTTTAAATAAATTAGAATATTATTTAAATAAATAATATAAATTTTATTTATTAAACCTTTAAACACTTTATAAATATAACTTTAAAAGGTTATTAAGGCGTTAGTTAGTTTAAAAGGTATTACTAAATACTTATAGTAGTTATACTATATTTTAAATATAGTCTTTTACTTATCCTTTTTATATATTTATATTCTACTAAACATATTTTTTATATTTATAGTTAAAAGAACTTTATAGCTCTTAGTTTTATTTAAAATTTTAAAGATTAAAAATAAAAAGTATTAATTTTTAACTATAATCTTATTTAGTTTATAGTAATTAATATATAGTTGTAAGATATTATTATATTTTAATATAAATAAAACTAAAAAGCTTATAAAGCTTTTTAAGTTTTAAATTTATCTTTTTTATAGTGCCTTTTATAAGTACTTTTAAAGTATAACAAGCTCCTTTTAAAATAAAGAATATAGTTTTTTATATAGTAGTTGTATTTTAAGTAGTAGATTAATTATATAGTCTACACTTTAGTAAATTAGTAAATTAGTAGTATTCTTTATAAAAAACACGTTTTTATATTTATAAAGCTTAAGTAGAATTTTTATAAGCCTTTTATAGTCTTTTTAAAGCTTTTTATTTAAAAGATTAGTAAATTCCTTTATTTATACTAATATATAATAAGTAATAGTATTTATTATACTTTTTTAAAAGGTTTTTACTAGCTTAATCTTTAATTTATAAAATTACTACTTTTTATTAGAAAAGTATAATAATATTTTTTTATTTAATAAAGTTAATATATTTAAAAGTATTAGTATATTACTATTAGTATAGTTTAGTCTTATATAATAATAAGTAATTAGCCGTTTTTTTTAGTTAACGTTTAATAGTTAAATTATAACTACTTATATACTATAAACTTATAGCTTTAAGTTACTAGATATTTATATAAGTAGTAAAAGCTTTATAAACTTTAATAAACTTAGTACCTTTATAAATTTCTAGTCTACTATATTAATTATACTATTATAGTCTAAATTAATAAATATAAAGTAATTACTACTTATAATAATCTATTTTTTTATTTATAGCCTTTTACTAACTAAAATAAAGTCTAACAACTTTAAAGTGTTCTTTTAAAGGCTGTCTAAGCTTTTCCTTTACCCTTACTCTTTTTACTCTTATTACTAAAGTTATTATTATTATTAACTTTAGTAAAGTTAATTTAAACGTCTTTTTTTAGTAGCTTACTTACTAATTTATTAAAGTATATAAGTAAAATATAGCCTTTTTTACTATAGTAAAAACACTTAATATTATTACTACTTAATTTAGTATAATATTTTAAGCTAGACTTATTTATAAATTACTTAAACTTTTAAACTTTAAAGGCTTTTTAGTAAAAGTTTAAATACTTCTTTTTTAGTTTTTTATTAAAGGTCTTCTTCTTTTTTTTTATATTAAACATAGTTCTTTTTTACTACTTATTTAAAAAGCTGTCCTTTTAAAGTTTATTTATACGTTTTAACACTTAGTACTAATTTGTTATATAAGTTATACTTTTTATAACAAAGTTGTATTTAATTTTATTACTTAGTTTTATATAAACTATAACTATTATAAATGTTTTAAGTAAAGGTTTAATCTTCTTCTTTAACAAGCTTATATATATATAATAGTTATTAAAGCTTTATCTTATAAGTTAGTAAGATTTTTTTAAACGTATTACTATAATAGTAAATAAATTCTTTACTTTTAATATTAATATATTTAACTAAGTATTAAAAACGTTTTAAAAGTATAAGTTTAATATATGTTCTTATTTTAATAATATATTAAAAAACTACTTTTAATAAATAAAAAAAGCTTTATTTATAAGTTAAAGTACTATATTAATTTTATTAATATTTTAAGAGTACTATTAAAACGTTAATTTAAATATATACTTTATTACTTTATATTACTTTTATTATTATAAATATATTAATAAATTTTTATATTTTTTAAGTAGCTTTAGTTTTAAGTTGTACGTTTAACTACTAGCTTTTAACAGCGTTTAACTACTAATATATAACAAGGTTATAAAGGCTATATCTTTACTTTTAAAATTATTTAAGTTTAGCTTTTAAACTTTAAAAGTACTTTATAAATCCTTTACTAATAATTATATAATATATATAAATATAGTCTTTTTATTTATACTATTTAATTTAGCTTATAACTATACTACTTCTATATATACTACAAGTAATTATTAAAAGCACGTTTAACAAGCTTTTAATATAGTTAATTTAACCGTTATTCTACTATTTATAAACATTGTTTTAATTAATATAAATCTTATAAAGTCCTTAAGTAATATTTATATAGCTTTAGTTATCTTTAAAGCTTTAAAAACAATTAATAATTCGGTTATTATAAAAAAAGAATTCTTTTAAGTAGTTAAAAAAGAGTTTATTAATATAAAGGTATTTATAAGGTTAGTACTATACAACACTATAACTAAGTAAAAAATAACATTAACTTTATAATAACTAAATTGTATATATATAAGTGTATAAGGACAAGAATAAACTCTTGTCCTTTTTATTAAGAAGGGGTATAGTAGTACTATATAAATATAGAAGATGTTTATTAGTCTACTTATTCTAGCTAATTATAGTAGGACATTGGCCAATTAAACACTTAACTAATTATAGAAGGACTTTGTAGGGACTCTAGACGGTCTGTGCACGGTGCCTTGACTGTGCTTAGTTATACGGCGTTTGTAAGTAATTCTTGTTAAAACTATAACAAAAATTTTATAGTTTATAATATATACTAATTTCTATTCCTTTTTTATATACTTTTTATTTTTTTTATAAACGTATAAGTATATTATATATAAAAGAGTAGACGGTTAAATAAGCCTATAAAAAGCAGTGTTTTAACTAATTTATTTTTTTAGTTTTTATTACTTTTCTTATTTTTTATCCTTACGTTTATTTACTATAGTTATAGTAATTTCCTTACTTAATAATTAAATCTTAAAATAAAACGTTAATATTAGTATTTTTTATATCCTTTTTTACTTTATAAAAAATCTTTTTTATATTAGTATTAAGTACAAAACTACCTACTATATATAAAACTATATACACTACTAATAACTATTATAATACATAGAATAGTATAAGGAGAGACTATTAACTAATTAGTTAATAGTCCCTCCTTTTATACTATACTTTATAAGCGGATTATTAGTAAGTAAGAATAAAAGAGACGTACTTAAAGTATATAAAGGATAACAAACTTTAGCCTTAGTTACTTAAAAAAGGATACTATATTTATAAGGCTGTAATTTTTTATATATAAAGCTTTTAAAGTATTTAACTAAGCTTAAATATTTCTAGTATAAAAGTTTAAGTTATATAAAGATAATAGTCATTTTAGTAAAAAGTATAAAGATAATATATTAATATAGCTAAGCTTAAAGTAAACAGTACTAACTTACTAATAAAAGACTTTTAAGTAAGTAGCCTTTATTTAATCTTATATAAGCTTATTAGTAAACTAATAAAAGTATATAAAATAGTTTATTAATAGTATTTATAGTTCTTAAAAGAAAAGCTATACTAACTTACTTATTATTACTTTATAACTTTAGTTATTATATTATTAAATTTAACTTACTTTAAATACTATTTAAGAAAGGATTATATATATATTATTTAATAGCTATTTCTTATATTATCCTTTTAAGCTTTTATAAAGATATAGTAATAAGTTAAAATAGTACAAGGTGTTTATATATATATTAAAGATAATTATAAAAAAATACTCTTTTTAAAGGTAATAGTTTATTAAAAATTAGTATATAATTATATTTATATAAAGTTATATACTCTTTAGTATATTTAACGTTTATAGTACTAAAGACTAAAGTTAAATAATATTTTTAAGCTTAATAATAATAAATACTATTTTAGTTATAATATTAACTATTAATACTTATTATTACTAACTAAATTAAGTAATTAACTAAGTCATATAAGTTAGTATAATAATTATTTATATTAAAGCTATAATGTTTAATATTTATATTTATTAACTAGTAAAGTAGGTTAAAGTAGTAGTCCTTTATTAAATTAAACGTTATTTATTTATTTATAAGCTTTATTTCTTTTATAATAAAAAGGTTAATATAAGCTAGTTAGCCTATTATAATACTTAAAGTATATAACGGCTTTAAAAAGATAGTTTTAAGGTTTTATTTACTTTATATACTATTTTTTTATAAAATAAAGTTTAGCTAATTACCTTATAAAATAATAGTACTTTATATATAAAATATTATATTAAATATAGTAGTTTAAAAGTACTTAATATATATAAATAAGGTAATTTAGTAATAAGATATAAGTAATTAAATATAAAAAAGGAAGCTTATAGTAAAGTAAACGTAAGTAATAAAAGTAAAGGTTATAACTATTATAGTAAGAAAAAGGAGTAGTAATAAACGCCTTTAACGTTTTTATTTATTATAATAACTTAATAAATAAAGATATATTAGCCTTATCTTTACTATTAGTACTTTAAGTAATAAGTAGTCTTTTAATAAATAAAGATATATTTTTAAAGTAGACTATTAATTTATTCTTAATATATTATTTTTTTATAATACTTTTTATAAGTATATTAAAGCGCTTATTATTAAATTAAACATTTTATACTATTATTTTATAATTAAATATTACTATTATTATAGCTTAAAAGAAGAACCTTTTATATTTTATAATAAAACGTATATAAAAGAATAAGTAGACGTTTTTTACTAGTTTTTATACTAAAGTAAGGGCAGCGATTTAAAAGAAGCTATTTAATAATATAATAAATATAGACTTTAATAAGATAAGGCCTTAGACTAGCTAAACTAACATTTAATTTAGTAATAAAGATCTTATAAATATTAATACTAAAATAAAGAATAAAGTAGTTATAAAAGTAGGCAAGCTAATAAACAACTAAAGTACTAAGTAATTAGTAAAGATAAAGAAAAAGGAAATAAGGAGAGAGAAGAAGAAGACTATAACTAGGGTATAAAAAAGAATAAAAGCTAAAAGGAAGATAAAAGCTTTAATATTAGTAAAGGCACGGTTAAAAGTAAAAAAAAGAAGGAGAAAGTAGTTAAAGAAAAAAAGAAGAAAAAAGAGAAGATAAATAAAAAAAGAAAGTAAAGAAGGTAAAAAAGAAAAAAAGAAAGAAAGGGTAAAAGTAAGTAAAGGTAGTATATATTACTATAAAAAAAGTAGTTAAAGCTAAAACTTTAATAGCTATAAAAGTAATAATAAAGTAAATAGTAGTTAAAGCTAGTATATATATTACTTAAAGCTTATTAAAAAAGGCTAAGTAAGTAGTACTATAGTTAATAGTAAAGGCTTAATAATAAAATAAAAAAGAGTTTAATAAAAAGGTAAGTACTAGTTATAAAGGTTTTAAAAAGTTGTTTAATTAAGCTATAGTTATTATAAATTCCTTTTAAGCTTTTTATATACTATTTAAACAAATCTTAGGCCTTTTTAATATAAATAAAAAACAAATTTGTTTTAAACTAGCCTAATATAAAAAGAAGGTAAAGTGTTATATTTATATTTAAAAAGGAATAATACTTTTATAACTTATTAAGGATAAAAGGATTATAGTATTATAGTTTTAGCAAGAATTACTAATAGACGCCGTATAACTAAGCATAGTCGAGGCACTGCGTACAGACCGTCTAGGGTCTCTACAAGGTCCCTCTATAATTAGTTAGACGTTTAATCTATAAGCGCCCTACTATAATTAGCTAGAGAATAAAATAGCGGTAAGCCGTTTTAAGACACTAAAGGTAGACCTTAAGAGGTCCTTAAACAGTTTTTATAATTAGCTAGATTAAGTAGACTAATAAATATATTTTATATTTATATAGTACTACTATACTCCTTTTTAATAAAAAGGATAAAAATCTACTCTTATTTTAATATATATATATATATATAATTTAGTTATTATAAAGTTAATATTATTTTATACCTAGTTATAGTAGTGTATAGTACTAACCTTATAAATACCTTTATATTAATAGATTCTTTATAATAACTAAATTATTAATTGTTTTTAAGGCTTTAAAAATAATAAGAGCTATATAAACATTACTTAAGGGCTTTATAAAGTCTATACTAATTAAAACAATGTTTATAAATAATAAAATAACGGTTAAATTAGCTATATTAAAGGCTTATTAAGCATGCCTTTAATAATTACTTATAGTATATATAAAAGTAGTATAGTTACAAGTTAAATTAAATAGTATAAGTAAGAAGACTATACTTATTACGTACTAGATTATTAACATAGAAGGAAATACACTAATAACAACTATATATTGTCTTTAATATATTTATCCTAAATAAAGAAAGTAAACAAATAAAGCAAATAACTATAATATATTAATAATTCTATATAATTCTAATATATTAGTAAAAAATGTATAAATATAAAGTTAGTTAATTCTTATTTATTTAAAACTATAAAATATTCTTATATTTATAATACTTTTTTAGTAATAAGTGCTTAGAGTAAAGTAAAATTACGTTGTCTTTAATATAGGCTAACTTTTATTTTTTTATTTTTTTTATTTTTATATTATATATTATATATAAATAAGTAAATAGTTAAAAGGCTTATAAAAAAATAAAATTTTAACTAATTTATATTTTTTTTTATTAAAAATATATAATTACATAAGGTATTACTAATTATATATTCGTATTAGAGTTTTTAGTACACACACACACCTAGATTAAAATAACAGATTACGTCTATATAAGAACAGTCCTCCTCTCTTTTATCTAGTCTTTTATTAAGCATCTAAGAAATACACTTATTTTCTCTTACTATAAGCCTTACCTATTCAACTATTTAGATTACTATATATAGCTTAACTTTACATCTTTTATAAAGACGTATTTCTCTTATAGTAGCAACTTTTTACTACGTACTACTCTTACTTATTTTTTACTTATTTTCTTTACTTTCTTTTCTTTTTTTTTTTCTTTTTAAAAGAAAGAAAACTTTAATTACTAATTAACAACTTAGTCCTTTTTATTTAATTTCTTAAAAAATTAAAAAGGTTTATACTTATTAAAAATATCTTTATTTTTTACTTTTTTTTTATAATAAGACCTTTTTACTTACCTTTTTCTTTTTCTTTTTACTCTTTAAATAACCCTTTAATTAACTTAAAAGCTATACTATTTAAATCTCCTCCTTTTCCTTTATACAACGGTATTTTTAGCGAATTTTTAGTGGATTTTTAGTAGTGTGTTTAAATTTTTATTTAGTACTTACTTTTCTTTAATTTGTAAAAAATGGCCAAGGTTAAATTAAATCTAAAAAATTACTTAAAAGGAGAATAAAACTATATAACTTAGTTAGTACGCTTTTAAGCTAGCTTAGATATTATAAACTTAAAAAAGGCTTTAGTTTATAACTACTTAAATACTTATTTTAAAGGGATAAATAAAGCTATTATAAACTACCTTAAAGAAAAGAATGTTAAAAAAAGGATTTAGTATAATTAAAAGGTCTTAGCTTATATAAGAAACTATATATTAAACAGTCTTTTTTACTAGTTGTTTAGTGTTATTAGTATTTTTATAGCTTAAAAGACACTAAAAAATTTTTACTATAAAAAAAGGTTTAATACTAACTATATAGTTATTAAGTCTTTTAATAATTTAATATATAAGACTAAAAAGAGTGCTTAGAAATTTGTTAAGAAGGTTTAATACCTACTTAATAAAATAAATATAAAAAAGCTAACGCTGTCTATTACTTTTTTAACTAGTTTTATTCTTTATAAGCTTAACTATAAAGCTTTTAAACTATTTATTACTAGTATAACTATGTCCTTTTAAAAAGAAACTATCTTAACTAATACGCTTTTATAAAGTATATTAAAAAAAGATAAAAGGCTAAAGTTATATAGTGTAAAACAATAAAACAAAGACAAAGATAAAGAAGACACTATCTTACTTAGTTAGTTTAATTAGACTAAAAAGAGTTTTTAATTAAAAGGTTTAAAATAAAAAAGAATAGACTAAACTACGTTTAAAGTTATATCTTAAAACGGAAAGGGATCTTTTTATTTACACTATAAAAAACTAAGCTACTAGCTTAATTTATACTTCTTCTTAAAAGAGACTAAAAGGACTAAGAAAAATATATTGTTTACTTATTCTACTTCTTTATCTAACTTTAGAAAGACTAAAAAATAAAAAAGGAAGAATAAGGTGCTTATTAGTACTAGAAAGACTAGACTAATACTTAATATACCCTCTCTACTACCTAGGTCACTCTTATTATCGTTGTTGTTGTTATTAACTAATAAGAAGACTAATATAATAGATCTAGACTTTAATATAAGTTTAATTACCCCTTTTAAAAAATCTTATAAAAAAGACTGCTTAATAACAAATCTAGGCATAGTTATACTAGTTGTTTAAACTAGAAATAGTATAAGTAGTAATAAAAATAAAAAAGCTTTAAGTAAAAATAAAAACAAAAATAAAGACTAGACTGTTCTATTAAATAATAACTTTTCTATACCTTTTATAGTAGATATAAGAGCTACTAGTTATACTATTAGTAATAAAAATCTATTTATTAGCCTTACTTATAAAGACTTTACTATTAAATAAAGAGAAGTAGCATCTTTAAAAGTTAAGAGAGTAAGAGACGTTTTAGTTTAATTTTTAAACATAAAAATAACTAAAAGACTTACTAACTATCTATATATACCTAAAATAGGCTATAATTTAATAAGTTTAAGAAAGCTTACTACTATTAAATTAGTAATAACAAGTAAAAAAGCAGTCTTATATATAAAAAATAAGCAAAATAAAGACACGGTTTTAACTACTACTTATACTACTAATAGTAATAATTTATATATTACTAAAAAAAAGGTATTAAAACTAGAACAAGCTCTTATAACTATTAATAGCTAAGGAAATAAAAACAGCCTTAAACTATTACACTAAAGACTAGAATATATAGGACTAACTAATTTAAAAAGGGTTATAAAACAAAATAACTTAAAATTAAACTTAACTAAAAAAGTAGAAGAATTAGTTCTTAACTATAAAGCCTGTCTACTAAGTAAGTTAAAAAATAAGGTATATAAGAATAGCTTTACTAATAAAGACTATACTTACTTTAAAAGGGTAGCCTCTAATATATATAAACCTATTTTACTATAAACTTTTAAGAGCTATAGGTATTTTATTACCTTTCTAGACTTTAAGACTAGGTATCTAGACCTTTACTTACTAAAAAAGAAATTAGACGTTCTAGAAGCTTTTAAGCTTTATAAGTATAAGGCTAAAAATAATACTAAAAATAATAAAATAAAGTTTTTTTTAAATAAATAATAGTATAGAATACTTAAGTAAGAACTTTAAAGCCTACTTAAATAAAAAGAGTATACGTTATATACTAACACCTACCTATACTAAAGAAAGTAATAATATAATTAAAAGAATTAACTAAACTTTAGTAAATAAAATACTTTGCTTTCTTAATACTAAGGAAAGTAAGCTATCTAAATTACTTTAAGGACAGCTAGTAAAGACAGTAGTAGAGTTATATAATATAACACCTTATAGCTTACTAGGGTTCTTATTACCTTATAAAAAGCTAAATAAAGTAAGACCTAATTTAACTTACTTAAAAACTATAGGTTCTACTACTTATTACCTAAATAAAGACCCTTCTAAGTCTAAATTAAACTCTAAGGGTATAAAAGGGATTTTAGTAGAATATATACTAAATACTAGACACTACCTAGTATATAATCCTAAGATAAAGCAAATAATTACGTTTAAAGACGTCTTTATAATAGAAAAGGAAGAAAACTAGCTTAATATAAAAGAGCTAAAAATACAAATAAATTAGTTTATTAGTAATACCTTCTTAAAAAATAATACTAGTACAACAACAGCTATATTATTAGACGTAAAAAATTCTAATAATTATAGTAGTACTAAGCCTAAGGTCTAAAAAATTAAACAGTAGCCAACTAAATTAAACTTTAATAGGCTAAAGATAAAAACAACCTTAGAAACAACTAATACTAAAAATAAGGCTAGGCTAGTTATAGAACTATCTACCTTAACTAAAGAAGATATATAGATATATAAAACTTATATAAAAAACACTATTATAGTATTAAAAGATTTAAAAGCTTTAAAAACTACTATTCTTTTTACTAATTTAAAAGATAAGCCTAATACTTATAAACAAGCTATAGCTAGCCTTAATAAAGACAAGTGGTTAGAAGCTATAAAGGACGAAATTAAGTCCTTAATAAGTTAAAATATTTATACTTTAGTCAACCCACTTAAAGACGGTTACGTTTTAAGGGGTAGATGGGTATACGCCTTAAAAATAGACGATAAAAACGTACCTGTACACTATAAGGCTAGGTGGGTAGTATAAGGCTCTAGCCAGGTACTAGGTATAGATTACTTAGAAACCTTTAGTACAACCTGTCGTCCTAAGACATATAGATTAGTCTTTTTATTAGCTGTTAATAACAGCTAGGACTTAAATTAATATAACGTAAAAAACGCCTTTTTATATAAGAAAATAAATAAAACTATATACATTAAACAGCCTATAGGCTTTAAAACTAATAGTTCTAAAGTTTATCTATTAAATAAAGCCTTATATAGTTTAAAACAAGCACCTAGACTATAGTATAAGCACTTAAAAGATATTTTAATAAAGGAAGGCTTTATAGTCTTTTCTTATAATAAAGGCTTATTTTTATATAAGACTAAAAAGGTTTTCTTACTATGTTATATTAATAACTTTATAGTAACAGGTCTTAATATTAAGTTTATAACTAGACTAATTTCTAAGCTAAATAAAAGGCTAGAAATAAAGAGTCTAAGACTAGTACAAACCTTTTTAAGGATAAATTTTACTAGAGTTAATAAAGGCTTATTAACTATAAACTTAAAGAAGTATATATTAAATATAATTTAACGCTTTTATAAAAATAAAATAAGACATAAGAATACACCTCTCCTACTAGACTATAAGCTAGTTAAAAATTAAAGGACTAAAGCCTTACTAGCTAAAATAAAACTATATTAACAGTAAATAGAGTCTTTACTATATTTAGCCTTAAAGACTAGATATAATATTACCTTTACTATTATAAAAATGTCTAAGTTTTTTTTAAATCTAGACTAGGGGCATTTTAATACACTAGACCACATCTAGGGCTATTTAAATAAGTACTTAGAACTAGGCATTACTTATAAGGCTAGCACTAATTATATACTTAACGTCTATTCTAATTTAAACTATACTTTTAACCTAGACAATAGAAAAAGCACTACTAGTTATATTAGCCTACTAAGTAATAATCTACTTAGTTAGTTATTAAAAAAGTAGAATATAGTTACTCTAAGTAGTACTAAAGTAGAATATATAGCTATTAAGAAAGCTAGTAAAGAGGCTAAGTACCTAAAAGGCTTAATAAATTATTTATTAAGATATATAAGTAATAAAAAAAAAGACGTTACTAAAGTAATCTCTACTTTATTAGTAGATAATAAAAGTGCTATAAACTTATCTAAAGCTAGTACTTTTTATAATAAAACTAAGTATATAAACGTTACCTATTACTAGATTAAGAACAAGCTTAATATAGAACGTCTAAAAATAGTTTATATACTTAATAAAGAACAGCTAGCCAACCCTTTAACTAAGTTAGTGTTAAGAGATAAGTTAAAGTGGGTAAAGGATGCTTTAATTATAAATTTATAGTTAATTATAAAAGGATTTATCTTTTTAAGACACCTTTTTAGACTATAAAGTGTTATAAGTTTTTACCTTAAAAGGTTTTCTTATAAATTCTAAAATAGTACTAGTTAAAAGTTATTTACTTATAAGATCTTAAAGTATTATAACACTACTTAACTTAACTAACTAGACTTTAATATAGTCTAATAGAATAAAGCTTAACTAAGTTCTTATTACTTACTTTTTTATTTTTTTTAAGGAATTTAATACTAAAAAGACTTAACTTAGCTTATAATAGTTATAAAGGCAAATAAAGATTTAAATAGCTTTTACTTCTTTATTTTAATACATAAAAAACAAAGTGCACTATAAAAAACTAATTTAACTAAAGACTATAGTTAAATTTTTAAATAACAAGCCTTTACTATTATAAAAGAAAAGAAAAACCCTTTTAGTATAAACTTAATAAGTTAATAAGTTAATAACTTAGTTAAATTTAAAGGGGTATGTTAAAAATATATAATTATATAAGGTATTACTAATTATATATTCGTATTAAGGTTTTTAGTACACACACACACCTAGATTAAAATAACGGATTACGTCTATATAAGGACAGTCCTCCTCTCTTCTATCTAGTCTTTTGTTAAGCATCTAAGAAATACACTTATTTTCCCTTACTATAGGCCTTACCTATTCAACTATTCAGATTACTGCACGTAGCTCGACTCTACGCCTTCTGCAAAGACGTATTTCTCTTATTTTTATTAAAATTCTTCTATTTTTTATTATTTTCGCTTTTTATTATTTTAATCTTATTTACTATATTCTTAATACTTTTCTTTATTTACACTTTATAGCCTAAAACAATTTTTTAATATTAGGTTTTATTATAACCTTACTTACGTTATAAAAAGTTTCCTTAATATTAAGGTTATTTATAAATATTAAGTTTATAAGATTTTTAAGCGTGTTAAAGGTAAGATTAAAAGTTAAAGATTTTTTTTTTAGGCTTCTTTACTAGCTTAAAGTATAGTTTTAACTTAAAAGTAAAGCGCTTATTAAAGGTAGACGTACTTACGTCTTTTTTAATCTTTTCTTTAAATATATAAAATTTTATATAAAGTGTAATATAACGGTTATACTTTAACTATAAATTGTAGTAAAGATTGTATAATTCTTAGTTAGTCTTTTTTTTAAACTTAGTAAGCGTCTTAATAATTTATACTATAGTATCTTTTTACTTTTTTATTAAGGTTTATAATAAAGCCTTTTTTAATATATTTATATAATTTTTTAAAAAAAGCAACTTATTAAAAGCTTTAGTAAACTAAAAAGTTATAAGCACCTTAATAAGCGTTATTAGCTTGTCTTTTTTATTTATATTCTTATATAAAAAGATTTTTAACTTTTAAATAGGCTAAGTATTACCTACTTTATTAAGAAAAAAAAGATAGTATAATTTTAACTAGTACTTTACTTAATACTATATCCTATTAAACAACTTTCTTATAAAGATATAATAATATAAAATCTTTTTATATAAAAGTAGTTTAATTATAAGGTCTTTACTATTAATAATAGCCTTTTTATAATAAGTAATACTTTTTAAAATTTATTAATATATTAACACTTAAAAAATATAGTTATATTATATATTCTTTATATTAAATATTTTAACAATTATCTTTTATACTTTTTTATAAAGGTTATTGTTATAGTATTAGGCTTCGCCTAACCGTATATTCAATAAGCGGACAGGCAGTTAACCGGACCCGGCACAAGTCCGCGCCGCCCCTTTCCCTATTACGGATCCCTACAAGGAGGCGGTATAGGTATATAATTGTCGTGTTATAGCTAGATTCTTCCCTGCTCGGTATTGCTTTTAATATATTCTTTTTGTGCTCCTTACTCGCCGTCCGCTATAGGTAGCCTATAATAGTTATAGTTTATATTATTTTATTATATACTTTTAAAGTAGTTTTTTAACTAATTATTAATAAGAATAATAAGCTTTTTATTTTTATTAGCCTTTATTAAACTAATAAGTACTATATTATAACTATATAAATTATATAAAGTAGTTAGTAGCTACTTCTTTTTAAAAAGTATATTAGTTATATATTAAAGGATTTTTTATTAAGTTAAAAAATATAGTTTATAAGAGCTTTTATAAAGGAATACAAAGAATAAGTATATAATAATTAATTAAATTTAAATAAAAATCTTAGTAAGGATATAATTAATTTATAAATAATAAGAATAAATAAAATAAGTATATAGTTAAAAAGCTTTTATTTATTTTTATATTACTTTTATATTATTTAAAAAGAAATCTTTATTTATTTAATTTAAATATAAAAGTATAAATAAGTAAATAAGTAAATAAAGTACGTTATTATAAACAACTAACGTTTTTACTAAAATTATAAAAATAAAAAAATAAATAATAGTAGTATATAAAATTTACTTATTTATTATTATTAAAAAAATAGTAAATTATACCTTTTAAAGGTTTTAAGCTTAGAGTAATTATTACTTAATTTTTAAATACTTTTATTTATATTTATTAAGTAAATCTTTAATACTTAATAAAAAAGACATCTTTATTAACTACTAATTATTTATAAGTAAATATTCTATTTATTAAATAAGAAATTATAGTAAAAAGGCGTTCTTTTTTTTTTAAATATAGTATTTTATAATATACTTAATTTTAAATTTATTATTTTTTAAATTTTTATTAATATAAATTAGCTTTAATAAAGGTACTTTATACTTAAATTTATTCTTACCTTACTTTAACTTATATAGCTAGGTTATAAATATAATAAAATATACTTTTTATAATACTAAGAAATTTAGTTAATATACTTAACTATTAACTTATTTTTTTATTATAAATAGTCTTATATATTATAAAGACTATTTATATAATAGTTTTTTAAATAAGTAATATTTATAATATAAATATAAATATACTATATTACTTAAGTTAAATAAAGTAAAAAAGTATTTATTATTATATTTAAGTTTTACTAATATATTAGTAATATTAATAAATTTTTTTATTTTATAAAAATGCTATTATTATAGTATAGCCTATATAGTAGAATTTAAAGCTATTAATAAATATTTTATAATAAAGTTTATAAAAGATTTAGGCTAAATATTATAAAGTAGCTAGTTTAATAATATACTAATAGTTATAGTATAAGTATTATTTAAGTAGTATTATAAAGTAGAAAGTAAGTTTATTTATAGCTTATTTAAATTATTATAAATAAAATATTTTATTATAATTTTTATAGTTTAATTTTTCTTTTTAAATAAACTATTTATTTAAAAGTAGTAGGCTATAAAAAATATAAGCAACGTTTTAAAAATTTTAAAAATTTTATACTATAGTATTAATATAAATTTAAAATTATAATTAAAGATAATATTTATTAATAGTCCTTAGTTATAAAGGAAAAGACTATAAAGTAGAATATAGGCTTATTATTTAGTAGTATATACTTTTTATTTTAGTAAAAGTATAGTTTTTTTTAAAAATTTATATAATATTATAGTTAGTATATTATAGTAATTATAGTTAAGAATTTACTATATTATACTAATTATTATAACTTTTAATAAATTAGTAATAAAATTTATAATAATTATATAAAAAGGTATAATAATACTTTACTAAAAAATTACTATAAAAAAGGAAATATTTTATAGTTTTAAATAGATAATAATACAACTAACTTTATATTTATATATTTTTTACTAATATATAAGAATTATATAGAATTATTAATATATTATAGTTATTTACTTTATTTGTTTATTTCCTTTACTTAAGGTGTATATACTAAGGATAATATATAGTTGTTATTAGTGTATTTCCTTCTATGTTAGTAAACTAGCATATAACAATTTTATATATAAAATGTATAAAAAGCTAATAAGTTAAAAAATATCTTAATTAAAAGTATAAGACTAATTACTTTAATAAAACTATTATACTACTTTTTTAACTTAAAAGTTAAAGTAATTATTTTAAAATAAAGGACTTAAAAGCCTAGTTTTATAATAAAACAACCTTACTATATAATTAAATACTATTAATATAATAATATTAATATAAAGTTTAACTATAATAAATATAAATAAAAGTATTATACTTATTAAGCTTTTATAATACTATATAATAATAGCCGTTTTTATTATATAACTTTTAAAGTTTAAACTAAATAAAAAGTTATATAAGGTTATTATAGCTATTTAGTATAATAATCCTTAAATATTAGTATAGTTATAACGTTTAACTTGTATAAATAGTATATAAAGTAAATAGTTTATTATAATAAATAAAATACTATTATATATAGCTTTAAATAAAAAGCTATAAATTATAGTAAGCCCTTTTATATAAAGTAAGTTATTAAAACTTTACTATAATAACTTATTAATTAAATATTTTAATATAGTTAAAATAACTAAGTTATTATTTAAACACTTTTTTTTAAAAAGATATACTAAAAAATATAAGCTATATAATAAACTAAATTTATTTTTACTACTAAAAAAACCTTTTAAAAAACTATTAATAAACTTAATTATAAGTTTATTAAAATTAATAAATAAAGATAGTAATAATATAAATATAATACTAGTTATAATAAACTATTTTATAAAGTATACTATTTTTACTATTATAACTATAAAACTAACTTTTACTAACTTAGTAAAAATTATATATTAAAAAGTCTTTTTATAGTTTAATAAATTATTTAAAAGTATTATATTAAATAAAGGCTTTATATTTATAAGTATTTTTTAGTTAGAATTTTACTATTATATAAAGATTAAATAAAGATTATTAATAACGTTTTATTTATTTATAAATAAATAAATAAAAAGGGTAAATTAAATATTAAAGTAATACTTATATTACTTTATAATAAATAAGTAAATAAGTTAGTTATACTTATTAAATAAAGCTTAATACGTTTATAATAATATTATTAATACTATAATAAACTACTCTTCTTTTAAAGCCTTACTTAGTAAAAAATTAAATTTATTTATATAGTATAAAAACATACTACTTATAAAAAAGGTGTTACTATAAAGTAATTTAGTACTAGTAATAATAAAATAACTAAAGTATTTATAGAAAATTAAAAATAGCCTATAAAAATACTTAGAGTTTATAGTAAAAAAATAAAAACGGTACTATAATAAGAATTATATACTTAAGACGTTTTAAATAAGTAATTTAGTTAAACTATTTATAAAAAAATTCTATTTTAAGTATAAAAAACTAGTGTTAAAATAAATAAGCTCCTTATAAATATTAAGTATAATTAGTATATAAGTATACTAACTAGCCTTACCTACTAAGTATAACTATATATATAACGTTTTTTTAGTATTACTCTTAAAACTATAAGAGTAGTATATAAGTACTTAAAACCCTTTTTTAAGTATATTAAACTTAAAAGACTTAAAGTAAGAATAAAAAGTAGAGTAAGTAAAAGGATACTATTAAAAGGTAGGAAAGGACTAATACTTAGTTAAATAAGTAAGCTAGCTACTAAAGTATAATAAATAAGTAGTAGTATAGAATATAAGCTATACTTAAAGAGTAATTATAAAGTATTATTATAATTACTATATAAGTAATGTAAAGGCTAGTAAAAAAAGAGGAAGACCTTTTAAAAGACTATAATATACGTAAGAAGAATAAGACTAAAAAGTATAAGTAATAAAAAAATTTAATTTACTACTTATATTTAATAATAATCCTACTAAAAACCCTTAACTTTAGTAGGCGTATACTAAGTATAAACTTATTGGGTAGTACTAACGCTTAATAGTACTAATTTATAAATTATTATTAAGAAGTATAATTAATAAGGGTTTAAATAATATAACAAAGGTTATACCTTATAGTAGGGCTAATACTTAGCCTTATACTACTAGTAATAAGTGCTAAAAGCTAAAAATAATATATAGCTAAAGTATAGGGTAGGCGGCAACTTTATAAGTAGTGTATATAAAAGGTGTTAAAGGTACTATATATACTAAGTACTAATAAGCACTTAATATAACTACTAAAAGGGTAGACGCCTTAAATAAACAAGATAATTACTAAGTAAATAAAGAGCTATTAAAGGCTTAAGTATAGGCTTATAACTAAGATTATAAAGTAGTTAAATTATTAGCCTTATTATTAAGGCTACTACTAGCCTTACTACTACTACTAACTTTACTAAAAAGGGTATAAACATTATAGCTAACTATACTACTACTAATATTACTAATATAACAACTACTATTATTATAGTTTCTAATAAAAGGTTACCCTTTACTTCTCTTACTAATACTAAACCTTATATTTATAAGGCTAATAAGCTAGTTAAGTAAGTAGACTAAAAGTATAAGTAATATATAGTACTAATAACTAGTAGTAAAAGAGTTAGAAAAGGCAACTTATTACTAGCTAGGTTAGCTAAGGTTAATAGGCCTTAAATATAAATATATATAGTATTATTTAACTAGTAATAAGCTAAATAAGCGGCTTAATAACGGCTAAACAAAGACGTAGCCTTATATAGCTTGTTTACTAAGGCTATAATAGTATTAATACGCTTAAAAATAATAAGCTTATACTTAAAAGTAATAAGCTTATATTAAAAAGCTATAACAAGTAAAAGTAAGGATAAAGTAAGATAATAAGTTTACTTTATATTTTATTTACCTTATAATTTTAAACACTATTACTAGCTATAAATAAAGACTATTAAACAATATTATATATAAACTATATAACCTATTTATACTATTTATAAACGTATAATTAATAGCTACTAGCTTAAAAGTATTAATCTTAAAAAAGGCGTAATTATTATAAATAAGTAAAAAGAATAATTATAAAGGCCTAATATAAGCTATATATAAGTATTATATAAACTTTATAAATAATACAAATATATAATAGCTAATTAAATAAGTAGTAGGCGTTATATAACCTATAAATATAGGCAAGACCTAAAAGGATATAAGAAAGTAGTTTATACTTAATTAAGTAAAGTAGTAGTAAATATATACCTTATAATTAGTTAAATAGCTACTAAGTCTAAAGGCTAAGGCCTAATTAGGACTAGTGTACTTAGTACTACCCTTATATAGCTAGTTTATCCCTTTTACTAAATATAAAGGGATAAGACTTAGTTCTTATATAATACTACCCTTGCTTATTACCCCTTTATAATCGATTACTTTATTAACGTAGTTACCTAGTTTATTTACTATTATATAAAAGTAGTTTATACTTAATTAAGTAAAGTAGTAGTAAATATACGCTTTATAATTAGTTAAATAGTTATAAAGTTTAAAGGTTAAAGCCTATTTTAGCCTAGCGTATTTAGTACTACTTATATATAGCTAGTATATCTCTTCTACTAAATTAAGAAGAATAAGACTTAGTTTTTAAATAATATAACTCTTGCCTTTTACCTTTTTATAATTTATAACTTTACTAACGTAGTTACTTAGTCTAACCTTTATTATACTTTTTTATTTATAAAACTTAGTAGTTTATATTAGTTATTAAGTAGTAGCTATACTTTAATTATTTATTATTACTTAATATAACCTTTAATATTTTTTTATAAACTACTTTAAGCCTTTTTATTACTCTTTATTTTCTTAAATTATATATAGTAGTATTAAAAAAACCTTATATAAATCTATTATAAGATTATAATAAGAAAATTACTTTTAATATACTATAAATTATATATATTAAAGGTTTAAGCTTTGCCTAAACTATAAATATTATATAACTACAACCATACTATATTAATACAACGCACACTTTATAGCTCCGGCTTATTACTTAGCTAACAACGGAGGGTATAACCCTTTCCTATAAGAATATTTAAGTAGTACATTATAGTTCTTCCCTTTACTCTAGATTCTCTTCTCTTCTCTTTATAGCTTTTAATAAATCCTTTAGCCCTTTATTCCTGGTTAGTATAATAGTTAAGCTTATTACAATATAAAGAATTAGTTTAAATAGTTAATATAGTATTATAAGACTTTAAGGCTACTATTATAATATATATTCTTTTTAATAGTAATATTATTTACTTTATAACTTTTATATTTAACTTTACTTTTAATTATATTATATTATAAAGATCTACTTTTATATTTAGTTATAAACTGTACTTCTAAACGTATTATTAAAGTTATAGACCTATAGGATTTTTTATTAATATTAAAAATAATTTTTAGAAATATAGTATTTAGAAATATTAGACGCGTAACTTTCGCCAACCCACTATATGTATGTATTCTCCCTAATTTGCCGGCTTCCGAGCAACAATTAGATACATCGGTGTAAAAAGATGTTCCCGCGCTCCCGACACTAAGCAGTCAGCACCGATGGCCAACGCATCAGCTGTCTTCTTCGTGCCGGCTGGTGCAACGCCCAACTTCTCCAAAATCCCAGTAAGCCCATGCATAACTGTGCGTCCAATATGGGTCATGCGCACAATCGTAAAGAGGTCACCCCACGACTGTAGATATTTTACTTCACCTGAGAGGGGCCAGTACCATGGCAGCGGGTCATCACGGTCGGCTAGGTCTTCATGTCGCTCTAGCTGAAATCCGACTTTCTTAACTGCCTCCAGAGCCTCCGAGATTTTACACATGTTAGAAATGCCATTACCAAGTTCGATACCTAGCCGGATATCGCGGTGGTGCACGTTGCCATTGTCGTAATCATCAGTCATCAACCACTCGTATACGCCAAATACACCACCAGGCTTAAGTACTCGGAATATCTCTCCATATACACCCTCTAGACGGGGTGCGTGCACCGTTGCTTCGATTGCATAGACTGCATCAAATGAGTTGTCCGGAAATGACATTTGCTGTGGTCGAGAAATTATCAATCATAAAATAATTAAATTGGAATTTATATAGAAGGAGTCCTACCATGAAGTCACCCTTGACAAAGGCAAGCTGATCAGACAATTTCTCTTTATCAGCATAGTGTGATGCTCGCTGAATCTGGTAGTCGTTATTATTTAGACCAACTATTTTCGCGCCTGTAAACTTGGCTATTTCGCGAGCCGGACCACCAACACCACAACCAACATCAAGCACACGCATATCCTCCCGAATGCCAATACTGTGAGCTAAATAATGCTCGTGGCGAGCAATGGCTTGATAAAATGGTTCACCAATTGAATAACGGCAGAAGTGGAAGCTTTGACCCCAGCCATACTCGTAAAGATCTGTTGCCAGATTATAGTACCTTAACATTAATTAGATTGTGTTCTGAACTGACGACCACAACTTAGCTTAATGAGAGGATATGTGTTTACTGTCTAGTTAAAGTCGCGTATTCGGCAGTACGAGCCTATTCGTATGAACAATGTCAGTCGTGTGGTCTTCAGTGACTCAAAGACTAGTCAAACCTTTCGATCTTCCTCCGTCTCATGTTTAGCATTCTTGTTGTCGAAATGCTTGAAATATTGATCAACAGCTACCTTCTTAGCCTCACGATCTTTCGCAAACATAGCAGCTACACCGCCTTTTGCGTGTGAAGATACGCCATGCATAGCAATATTGAACTCAGCATCTCGCTGATGATTCTCTTTTTCAAGTCCCTGTTCAAAAGCCATGGCCACTTCGATCGATAAAGGGATAAATCAAAATACCCAATTATTAGTAAGGAAAAACAGCTCAGGAAAATAAGAAGCGTGTACTTCGTAAAAAGAGTGTAAATATATTTTTTAAAGGGATAAAACTTGTTAAAACCTACGTAGTACATAAAATACATTTTTATATCATATTTTTAATATTACTTTAAAAAGAACAATTACTCGTATAACGCCCCACTTTTAGGCTCACGTAAAAACGCGCACTAGACAAATAAATTATCTAGTCTACTAATTATACTACGCCCCACTTTATAAGACGCGTTTTTTTAACGTTCCTAATAAATTAAATACTAACAAGTTAAAACATAGTATTAGTTAAAACGTATAATATTCTAACTATATATAGTAAATATTTAAAGACAAAGCTAAAAATCTAAATATATAAAAACTACTATATATTCTAAATTTCCTAATTTCGTTATATCTAACAATCTTCGTTTTTTTTAAACACGTTATTATTTTTATTATAGGCAGGTAGAAAGGACGTCTACAAAGGTCTTACAAAGACCGCGTGTAGAAGTTGTACAGACTTTATAGACAATACAAATATACAATAGCTAATTAGACAGATAGTAGGCGTTATATAACCTACGAATATAGGTAGGACCTGTAAGAATATGTAGTAGTAGTCTGTGCTTAATTAAGTAGGGTAGTAGTAGATGTACGCTTTATAATTAGCTAAATAGCTGTTAAGTTTAAAGGCTAAGGCTTAATTAAAACTAGTATACTTAGTACTACTTTTATATAACTAGTTTGTTTTTTTTAGTAAATATAAAGGAATAAGACTTAGTTTTTATATAATACTATTCTTACTTTTAACTTTTTATAAGTAATTACTTTATTAATATAGTTACTTAGTTTATTTATTATTATAATTACTAAGTTTTTTATTTTAAAACTATTTAACTATTAATATAAATTAAATTAATTATATATATTAAATTAAATTAATATAAAACTATAAAAATAATATAGTTTTATATAATTAATAACTAAATATAAATATTATAATATAACTTAATAAATTTAAAATAAAAAAATTAATAATAATTATTATAATAAAGAATAATATAAACTTTATTAAATTTATTATTAATAAACTTAGTTTTATATAATAAATTATACTTAAAATAATAAAAATTAATAACTTTAAGCTTAAAATATTAAAAAAAAAAGTTATTATAATAAAGTATAAAAAAAAGCTTTATAAAAAACTATTTAACTTATTTACTATTTAAAAGAAATATTAAAATAGTAGTAATAAAAGCTTTAATATAAAAAAGAATAAATTAAATATAATAATAAAAAATACTTTTTTTTTATTATAGCTTTTTAATAAACTAGTATTAAAATTAGCTTATAAATAAAAAAATAAAATTTACTTTATTTAAAAAAAAATTTAATATAATAAAAAAGTATATTTACTTTATATTAATTAATATAAACTAAATTAACTATATAATATAGTAAATTATATTAATAAATAAAATAAAAAAAGAATAAACTATTATAAATAAAAACTAAAAAGGCTTTAAATACTAAGTTTTATTCTTTATTATAACTTTAAAAACACACTTTTTTATTATTTAAAAGTTAATTAATAATATAAAATAAAGTAAATATTAAAACCTTTAAAATTTTATAAATTATTTAACCTTTTTTAAAATATAATTAAAAAAAAAGTTAAAAAAGAAGTAAATATAAATTTTATATATATAATTACTTTTAAGTATTAAAAATAACTTATAAAAGCTTTTTATAATATTAAAAATAAAATAAGAATTAATTATATATATTAAAATTATATAAAATATATACTATTTATAAAAATAAGTATAAAGCCTTTATATAAAGTATATATATAAAAGTTAAAAAGGCTATAAAAAAGGCTATAAATATAATTAAGATAAAAAAATATATAATAAAAATTTAAGTACTAATAATTATTAAAGTAATTACTAAGGCACTTATAAAAAGTAAGGTTAAAAAAAAAGCTTTTAAAATAAAAACCTTTAATAAAACAGCTATATCTTAAAATATTATATTTATAATAGTAATAAGTACTTAGCTAATAAGTGTTTAAATAAAAAGGAGATAGTTATAACTAAATTATTAAATACTAGTAAATAGTTAAAAAACTAAATAGTATTAATAATAATTAAAACATTAAAAACGTAAAAGAGATTTTAATAGTAAATATATTTTAGTTTAAAGTATAAATAAAGGACAAGTAATTAGTTAATATAGAATAAAATATAGCTATTATATTAAATATAATTAATAAAATCTTTACTAAAAAAATTAGTTTATAAAAAATAAGAGTAAAAATTCTAACGTTAAAAGTGTATAATAAATAAATAGTACGTATAAGTAGTATATAAAAAGTATTACTATATTTAATTAATATATAAGAATAAAGAAAAAATATAATATAAATTTATACTAAAATTAATAAACTACTTAATATAATAAGGCTATTTATACTTTTTTTAATAATAATAATTAAAAAATACTTAATATAACTAAACTTAATAAAAACTAATTAGTAGTTTAAAGTAATAAAAAAGAAAATAAAAGTAACTATAATTAAGGCTTTTACTATATTAACTAAATAAAAAAAAGTAATAGTATATATAATAATAATAAGTATATTATTAATAAAAAATTAAAAAAAGAATAAAGTAAGTTGTTTATATACTTAGTATATAAGTATAATAACGTTTTAAATTCTAATAATATTAAAATACTACTATTATACTATAATACTAACTATACTATTAATCTAAAAAAGGAATAGTAACTACTATATAAGGCTATATACTTCTTATTATAAAAAAAGTTAAAAAAGTTAAAAAGTTACTTAGTAGAAAGCCTAGCCTTTAAATATATACATTTTTTAAAGAGTTCTACTAGTACTTTTATTTTATTTATACTAAAAAAGAATAAAAGCCTATAATTATATATAAACTACTAAGGCTTAAATAAGATAATAATTAAAAACTACTACTTATTACTTTTAATAATAAAGATTATAAAGCGTTATATAAGAATAAAATTTATTTTAAAATTAAATATTAAAAAAGCTTACTACTAAATTTAAATAAAAAAAGGTAATAAATAAAAGACTGCCTTTTAAACTTAATATAGCTATTTTAAGTATTTAGTCCTTCCTTTTAACTTAATTAATATACTAATAACTTTTTAAAATTATATTAATAATATATTAAAAGGGTTAGTAAACACTATTTATATTATATACTTTAATAATATTTTAGTCTTTTTAAAGATAAAAGAAAAGTATATATAATACTTAAAGAAAGTATTAAAACGTTTAAAAAAGGCTTAATTATATATTAATAAAAATAAAAATAAATTTTATTATAAAAAAGTAAAATTTTTAAGCTTAAATATTATATAAAAGCTTTATAATAAACAAGTATTAAGTATATATAGTTATTAAATAGCTTAAACTAACGTCTTATTAAAAGATTTAAGTTTTTTTAAAATTCTATAACTTTTATAAACGTTTTATTTAAGGCTACTTTTATATTACTATGCTACTATTAAAACTATTAAAAAAGAGTAAAAATAATAAAAAGCTTATTAAAGTATAATTAAATAATAAGGCTTATAAGGCTTATAAATAACTAAAGGCTAGATTTATAAAAGCTTTATTATTAAAATATTTTAATCTTAATAAGCTAATTTATATAAAAATTAATATATTAAACATAGTATTAAAAGTAATTATATTATAGCCTAATAAAGAAAAAAGGTAGTACTTTATAATCTTTTAGTTATATAAGTTATAAAAAGTAAAACTAAACTATAGTACTTTAAATTAAAAGCTTTTAACTATAGTAAAGGCTTTTTATTAATAAAGATACTATTTAAATAGTAATAAAAATATTATAAAAGTTTTATTTAATTATAACAACTTTTAAGTATTTATATAATAGTTTTAACTTAATAATAAATAAGTTAAATAAATAATATACTTAACCTTTTTTAATTTTATTATTAAGTACTAGCCTAGGTTAATTAATTTAGTAAATACGTTATTAAAATAGTTATATTATATAAATAGTATAAGTTTATAATAGTAGATAGACTAGGTAACTACGTTAGTAAAGTAATCGCTTATAAAGGGCTAAAGGTAGAGGTAGTATTATATAAGAACTAAGTCTTGTCCCTTTACATTTATAGAAAAGGACAGACTAGCTATATAAAGGTAGTACTAATTACACTAGTTCTAATTAGGCCTTAGCCTTTAAACTTAACAGCTATTTAACTAATTATAAAGCGTGTATTTGTTACTACTTTACTTAATTAAGTATAAACTACTACTATACATCCTTGTAGGTCCTGCCTATATTTGTAGGTTATATAACGCCTACTATTTGTCTAATTAGCTATTGTGTATTTGTATTGTTTATAAAGTTTGTACGCTTTTTACGTGTAGTTTTTATAAGACCCTTGTAGACGTCTTTTTTGCTTATTTGTAATAATTGTGCCTTTTTTAAGACTAGTATATTTAGGCTAGTAAATATTAATTGTATAGCTGTAAATAGTACTATATAATAAGGTTAACTAGTAGTTGTCTTTGTTTATAGCTAGTAATAGTGTTTAAATTATAAAGTAAATAAAAAGTAAGGTAAACTTGTTGTTTTATTATATTTTTACTTTTATTTATTATAACTTTTTAATAAAAAACTGCTTTTTTTATATATAAGCTTACTACTTTTAAGTGTAAGCCTACTACGTTTAAGCGTATTAATATTATTATAGCTTTAATAAATAAGCTATATAAGACTATGCCTTTACTTAGCTGTTATTAGGCTATATATTTAACTTATTACTAGCTTAAACGTACTATATACGTCTTTGTCTAAGGACTCCTTAGACTTTACTAACTTTTAAAGGAATAAGAAATTATGTTAAGTGGCTCTTACTCTTATTACTACTCTGCTTATTATAGAGACTACGCGTTTTTTACGTTTTTAGTCTACTTGTCTTACTAGCCTGTTAGTTTTATAAGTATATAAGTTTATTAAGAATAAAAAAGACAATTCTTAGCTAGATACTATAGTAATAGTAGTTGTTATATTAGTTGTAATAGTAATAGTATAGCCTGTTAAAACGGCTACACTATTTTAGTTAGGCTCTTAAGACTTAGTAGAGGCTATAGTAGCCTTTACGCTTAGCCTAGATAATAGGCTACTTTATAACCTTAGTCCTTCTAGCTTAAGCAGGCCTTTAACAACGCCTTTTTCACTTTTTAAACGTCTTACTTAACTAAGGTATTTAGCCTTTTAGTAGTTATACTAAGTGTTTATTAGTGTTAAGTATATATAGTGCCTTTAACACCTTCTATATTTATTATTAAAGGAGTTACTACTTACTTTATACTTTAACTATATATTATTCTTAGCTTTAAACACTTACTACTAGTAGTGTAAGGCTAGGCACTAGCCTTATTACAAGGTACAGCCTTTACCTTATTATTGTCTAAGGTCTTTACTAACTATACTTAAGTTTTAACTTTAATAGTTAAAGATATAGTTAACTTATCTTTAGTTATAAATAGTACTAGCACTTAGACAAACGCTTATAACGCTTTAACTAAAGTCTAGCGTAGCCTAGTAGCTACCTTATAGTAGATATTATTACTTTTCTACTTTGTTATAACTAAGGTATAGGCCTTAAAGAAGGGTATAAAGGTGGCCTAGTAGTAATAATTTATAAAGCGGTAGTGTTAGTTATTAGTACTATTTAGTAGGCTTGTATTTAATATATATCTACTATTATTATTACTAAGAGACCTTAGTTATACTTGTATTTAAGTAGTTATAACGTCTTTTTAAAAAGACGTTAAGGCTGTCCTTCTTGTAAGTAGTTAAAACGTAGTCTAGATAAAGGAATTTTAATAGAACTACTATTAAATATAAGTAGTAAATTAATTAATTTTTTTTTTTAGTTATATTTACTTTTAGTTCTTTTCCTTTTCCTATTTATACTATTATCTTTTAAAAAGTCTCTCTCTTTTCTTATCTACTTTTACATCTTTTATATAATAGCTATAGTAGTACTTTATAATAGCTTTTTAAACATAGCTTATATTCTATACTATTACTTATTTATTATACTTTAATAGCTAGCCTACTTATTTAACTAAGTACTAGTCCTTACTTATTTTTTAATAATAACCCTTTACTTACTTTACCTTTTATTCTTACTCTAAGTCCTTTAAGTCTAATATATTTAAAAAAGGTCTTTAGATATTTATACGTTACTCTTATAGTTTTAAGAGTAACACTAAAAAAACGTTGTATATATAGTTGTATTTAGTAGATAGGGCTAGCTAGTATATTTATATACTAACTATATTTAGTATTTATAAAGGGCTTATTTATTTTAATACTAGCTTTTTATATTTAAAATAGAAATTTTTTATAAATAGTTTAACTAGGTTGTTAACTTAAAACGTTCTAGAAGTATAGTTTTTATTATAGTAGCGTTTTTATCTCTTTACTACAAACTTCTAGTGTTTTTAAAAGCTGTTTTTAACCTTTTATAAGCGTTCTAGTTGTTTTATTATAGCTAGTACTAAGTTACTTTATTATATTACTACTAGTGTTACTACTATTACTACTAATATTACTACTAGTATTAAATTACTTTATTATATTACTTTTTTACTTTTTTATAACGCTTTTTTTATAAGTAGTATGTTTTTATATTATATAAATAGGTTAGATTTTTTATTAAATAAGGCTTTAAAAAAAGAGTAGTTTATTATAGTATTAATAACGTTGTTATAAGTATATTAAGCTTTGTTTAATAAACGTAGTTAGCTTACTTACTTATTTATAATAAAGTAGTGTAAGTATTACTTTAACGTTTAATTTACTCTTTTTATTTATTTATTTATTTATAAGTAAAATGTTATTAATAGTCTTTATTTAATCTTTATATAATAGTAAAATTTAAACTAAAAGATACTTATAAATATAAAGCCTTTATTTAATATAATACCTTTTAATATTTTTTTAAACTATAAAAAACTTTTTAGTATATAATTTTTATTAAATTAATAAAGGTTAGTTTTATAATTACTATAGTAAAGATAGTGTACTTTATAAAGTAGTTTATTATAATTAGTATTATATTTACTTTATTATTATTCTTATTTATTAATTTTAATAAGCTTGTAATTAAGTTTATTAATAGCTTTTTAAATAGTTTTTTTAATAATAAAAGTAAGTTTAACTTATTATATAGCTTATATTTTTTAATTACTTACTTTTAATAAACTAAATATATTATAACGTACTACTTTATATTTTTTAGTATATCTTTTTAAAAAAAGTGTTTAAATAATAGCTTAGTTGTTCTTATAACGTTAAAGTATTTAACTAATAAGTTATTATAGTAAAGTTTTAGTAGCTTATTTTATATAAAAAGGCTTACTACAACCTATAGCTCTTTACTTAAGACTGTATATAATAAAATCTTGTTTATTATAATAGACTATTTACTTTATATACTACTTATATAAGCTAAGTACTATAACTATATTTATATTTAAAAATCTTTACACTAAGTAGTTATAACAACCTTATATAACTTCTTACTTAGCTTAAGCTTTAAAGGTTATATAGTAAGAGCGGCTACTATTATATAGTATTATAAGAGTTTAGTAAGTATAATACTTTTATTTATATTTATTATAGTTAAACTTTATATTAACGTTGTTATATTAATAGTGTTACTTTTAAAATAATTAATAGTATTTAACTATATAATAAGGTTGTTTTACTATAAAACTAGGCTTTTTAGTTTTTTATTTAATATTAAAATAGTTACTTTAACTTTTAAGTTAAAATAGTAGTATAATAGCTTTACTAAAGTAATTAGCCTTATACTTTTAATTAAAATCTTTTCTAGCTTATTAACCTTTTATATATTCTATATATAAAATATATAAGGTCTTAACTTTTTTTACACCTTTAAAACATTAGTAGTATTTATATATTAACTAAGTTTATAGTTATATTAATGTTATTTAATAGTTATACTACTTATATATAGACTTTATATTAAGTTTATACAACTTATACTATTTATATAATTTAGCTATTTTAATAGTATATTTACTAAATTAGTTAACTTAAGTTAGTACTTAATAATAAAATTAAAAAAGATTAAGTATATTACTTACTTAGCCTATTTACTATTAAGTTAAGGCTACTATATAAATATATAAAGGTTGTTATAGTTAAATAAGACTTTTATAATATCTTTACTACTATTTAAGTAGTGTCTTTACTAGTAAAAAGCCTTTACTATAACTAAAAGCTTTTAATTTAATATACTATAGTTTAGTTTTACTTTTTATAGTTTATACAACTAAAAGGCTATAAAATACTACTTTTCTTCTTTATTAAGCTATAAAATAATTACTTTTAATACTACGTTTAATATATTAGTTTTTATATAAATTAGCTTGTTAAGATTAAAGTGTTTTAATAATAAAGCTTTTATAAATCTAGCCTTTAACTACTTAAAAGCTTTATAGGCCTTATTATTTAGTTGTATCTTATTAAACTTCTTACTATTTTTACTCTCCTTTAATAGTTTTAATAATAATATAGTAATATAAAAATAGTCTTAAATAAAACGTTTATAAAAGTTATAAAATCCTAAAAAGACTTAAATTATTTAATAAAACGTTAGTTTAGGCTATTTAGTAACTATATACACTTAATACTTGTTTATTACAAAGCTTTTATATAATATTTAAAAGCTTAGAAATTTTACTTTTTTTTAATAAAATTTATATTTATTCTTATTAATATATAACTAAGCCTTTTTTAAACGTCTTAATACTTTTTTTAAGTACTATGTATACTTCTTCTTTATCTTTAAAAAGACTAGAATATTGTTAAAGTATACAATATAGATAGTATTTATTAGCCCTTTTAGTACACTATTAATATAATTTTAAAAAGTTGCTAGTACGTTAGTTAGGCTAAAGAAGAGAACTAAGTATTTAAAGTAGCTATATTAAGTCTAGAAGGCAGTCTTCTACTTATTACCTTTTTTTATTTAAATTTAGTAGTAGGCCTTTTTAATATTTAATTTTAAAATAAATTTTATCTTTATACAACGCTTTATAATCTTTACTATTAAAAGTAATAAGTAATAATTCTTAATTATTATCTTATTTAAGCTTTAATAGTCTATATATAATTATAAGCTTTTATTTTTCTTTAGTATAAATAAAATAAAAGTACTAACAAGACTCTTTAAAAAACGTATACATTTAAAGGCTAGGCTTTTTACTAAGTAACTTCTTAACTCTTTTAACTCTTTCTATAACAAGGAGTATATAGCTCTATATAGTAGTTGTTATCCTTCTTCTAGATTAATAGTATAATTAGTGTTATAGTGTAGTAGTAGTGTTTTAGTATTGTTAGAATTTAAAACGTTGTTATACTTATATATTAAGTATATAAGCAGCTTACTTTATCCTTTCTTTAATTCTTCTACTAATAACACGCTTATTATTACTATATACACTATTACTCTCTCTTACTTAGTTAGTGTAGTAAAAGCCTTAGCTATAGTTACTTTTATCTTCTCTTTTATTATTTTAAACTACTAACTAGTCTTTATTAAGTTTAACTATATTAAGTACTTTTTAATTATTATTATTAAAAGAAGTATAAATAGTCTTATTATATTAAGCAGCCTACTAATTTTAGTATAAATCTATACTATATCCTTTCTTTATTCTTATACGTTAATTAAATATAGTAGTACCTTTTATATATTATTTATATATACTATTTACTTATTATACACTTTTAACGTTAAAATTCTTACTTTTATCTCTTATAAACTAATTTTCCTAGTAAAGGTCTTATTAATTATATTTAATATAGTAGCTATATTCTATTCTATATTAACTAACTACTTGTCCTTTATTTATATTTTAAATTAAAATATATTTATTACTAAAATCTCCTTTATATTTTTAACATCTTAACTATTATTAACGCTATCTAGTTTTTTAACTACTTACTAGTGTTTAGTAATTTAGCTATAACTGTCTTCTTCTTGTTTAGACACTTGTTAGCTAAGTGCTTATTACTATTATAAATATAGTACTTTAGAATATAGCTGTCTTATTAAAGGTTCTTATTTTATAAGCCTTCTTTTTTTTAGCTTTATTTTTAGTAGGTGCTTTAATAATTATCTTAATAATTACTAGTGTTTAAATCTTTATTATACGTCCTTTTATTTTAACTATATTTATTACCTTTTTTATAGCCTTTTTAACTTTTATACACATACTTTATATAAAGGCTTTACACTTATCTTTATAAATAGTATATATTCTATATAATTTTAATACGTATAATTAATTCTTGTCTTATTTTTAGTATTATAAAAAGCTTTTATAGGTTCTTTTTAATACTTAAGAGTAGTTGTATATATAAAACATGTACTTACTTCTTTTTTAACTTCTTTTTAAACTATATTTTAAAAAAGGCTAAATAATTTATAAAGTTTTAAAGGTTTTAACGTTTACTTTGTTTTATATTATTAATTAGTTTTTAAATAATAAAAAGGTATATTTTTAAAGTTATAATAAAGAATAAAACTTAGTATTTAAAGCCTTTTTAGTTCTTATTTATTATAGCTTATTCTTTTTTTATTTTACTTACTAGTATAGTCTACTATATTATATAACTAATCTAGTTTATATTAGTTAGTATAAAATAAATACACTTCTTTATTATATTAAATTTTTTTTTAAATAAAGTAAATCTTATCTCTTTATTTATAAGCTAATTTTAGTACTAGTTTATAAAAAAGCTATAATAAAAAAAGAGTATTTTCTTTATTATTATACTTAATCTATCCTTTTTTATATTAAAGCCTTTATTACTACTATCTTTTTATCTTTTTTAGTTTATTAAAAAGTTATATAACTTATTAAAAAGCTTTTACTTATATTTAACTTTAATAACTTCTTTTTTAAGTGTTTAAAGTTTAAAGTTGTTAGTCTTTACTATTTTAAATATAATTTACTATACTAAACTAAGTTTACTAATAATAAATTTAATAAGGTTTATATTGTCTTTTATTATAATAGTTGTTATTAATTCTTTTATTTTAAGTTTACTAAGCTATATTATAATATTTATATTTAGTTTTTAGTTATATAAGGCTATATTATCTTTATAGTCTTATATTAGTTTAATTTAATATATATAATTAATTTAATTTATATTAATAGTTAAATAATCTTAAAAAAAAAGACTTAATAATTATAATAGTAAATAGACTAAATAACTATATTAATAAAGTAATTACTTATAAAAAGCTAAAGGTAAAAGTAGTATTATATAAAAACTAAGTCTTATTTCTTTATATTTATAAAAAGGAACAGACTAGCTATATAAAGGTAGTACTAATTACACTAGTCCTAATTAGGCTTTAGCCTTTAAACTTAACAGCTATTTAACTAATTATAAAGCGTGTATTTGTTACTACTCTACTTAATCGAGTATAAACTACTATTACGCATCCTTACAAGTCCTACCTATGTCTATAGGTTATATAACGCCTACTATCTATCTAATTAGCTATTGTGTATTTGTATTGTTTATAAAGTCTGTACGCCTTCTATACACAGTCTTTATAAGACCCTTATAAACGTCCTTTTTATTTATCTATAATAAAGTTGTATAAACTTAATATAAAGCTTATATATAAGTAGTATAATTATTAAGTAATACTAATATAACTATAAACTTAGTTAATATATAAATACTATTAATATTTTAAAAATGTAAAAAGAGTTAAGGCCTTATATATTTTATATATAAAATATATAAAAGGTTAATAAACTAAAAAAAATTTTAATTAAAAATATAAGGTTAATTACTTTAGTAAAGCTATTATACTACTACTTTAACTTAAAAGCTAAAGTAACTATTTTAATATTAAATAAAAGACTAAAAAGCTTAGTCTTATAATAAAATAATTTTACTATATAACTAAATACTATTAATTATTTTAAAAGTAATACTATTAATATAATAATATTAGTATAAAGTTTAACTATAACAAGTATAAATAAAAGTATTATACTTACTAAACTTTTATAATACTATATAATAGTAGCCGTTTTTACTATATAATCTTTAAAGCCTAAGCTAAGTAAAAAGTTATATAAAATTATTATAACTACTTAGTATAAAGATTCTTAAATATAAGTATAGTTATAGTACTTAGCTTATATAAGTAATATATAAAGTAAATAGTTTATTATAATAAATAAAGTATTATTATATATAGCCTTAAGTAAAAAGTTATAAGTTATAGTAAGCTTTTTTATATAAAATAAGTTATTAAAGCTTTATTAAAATAACTTATTAATTAAATATTTTAATATTATAAAAATAACTAAACTATTATTTAAATACTTTTTTTAAAAAAATATATTAAAAAATATAAAGTAGTATATTATAATATACTTAGTTTATTAAAAGTAAGTAATTAAAAAATATAAGCTATATAATAAACTAAACCTACTCTTATTATTAAAAAAACTATTTAAAAAGCTATTAATAAACTTAATTATAAGCTTATTAAAATTAATAAATAAAAATAGTAATAATATAAATATAATACTAATTATAATAAAGTACTTTATAAAGTATATTATTTTTATTATAATAATTATAAAACTAACCTTTATTAATTTAATAAAAATTATATATTAAAAAGTTTTTTTATAGTTTAAAAAAATATTAAAAGTATTATATTAAATAAAGGCTTTATATTTATAAACACTTCTTAGTTTAAATTTTACTATTATATAAAGATTAAATAAAAACTATTAATAATATTTTACTTATAAATAAATAAGTAAATAAAAAAAGTAAATTAAACGTTAAAGTAATACTTATACTACTTTATTATAAATAAGTAAGTAAGCTAGTTATATTTATTAAATAAAGCTTAATATACTTATAATAACGTTATTAATACTATAATAAACTACTTTTTTTTTAAAGCTTTATTTAATAAAAAATTAAACTTATTTATATAATATAAAAATATACTAGCTATAAAAAAGGCGTTAAAAGTAGTAATATAATAAAGTAATTTAGTATTATTAGTAACGTTAGTAGTAATATAACAAAGTAACTTAGTACTAGCTATAATAAAACAACTAAAGTGTTTATAAAAAATTAAGAACAGCCTTTAAAAATATTAAAAGTTTATAGTAAAAAGATAAAAACGTTACTATAATAAAAATTATACACTTAAGACGTTTTAAGTTAACAACTTAGTTAAACTATTTATAAAAAATTTTTATTTTAAATATAAAAAACTAATACTAAAATAAATAAAACCTTTATAAATACTAAGTATAGTTAGTATATAGGCGTACTAATTAGCCCTATTTACTAAATACGACTATATATATAACGTTTTTTTAATATTACTCTTAAAGCTATAAAAGTAGTATATAAGTACTTAAAAACCTCTTTTAAATATACTAAACTTAAAAGACTTAAAGTAAGAATAAAAGGTAGAATAAGTAAAAAGATACTATTAAAAAGTAAAAAAGGACTAGTACTTAGTTAAATAAGTAGGCTAACTATTAAAATATAATAAATAAGTAGTAGTATAAAATATAGGCTATATTTAAAAAACTATTATAAAGTACTACTATAATTACTATATAAGTAATATAAAGACTAGTAAAAAAAAAAAAAGACCTTTAAAAAGACTATAGTATAAGTAAGAAGAAAGGAACAACTAAAAAGTATAAATAATAAAAAATTAATTTACTACTTATAATTAATAATAGTTCTATTAAAACCTATCTATTTATACTATATCTTAACTATCTTTAAAAAGGACGGCCTTAACGTTCTTTTAAAAGCACGTTATAATAATTTATATATAAGTATAACTAAGGTCTTTAAATAATAATATTAGTAAATATAGGCTTAATACAGGCCTACTAAATAGTGCTAGTACCTAATAGCGCTACTCTACTAACTAACGCTATAAGGCTATACTTATACTCTTTTTTAAAGCTTAAACCTTTAATATAATAACGTAAAAGAATAATAAAACCTATTATAAAGTATTTACTAAGCTATACCTTACTATAAACGTAGTATTATAGTTGTTAGCCTAAACGCTAGTACGCTTTATAACAAGGGAAAGGTTAACTATATCTTTAACTATTAATATAAGAACTTAGATATAGTTAGTAAGGCTTAAACAATAAGATAAGGACTATACTTTATAGTAAGGCTAATATTCGCCCTTATACTACTAATAATAAGTATTAAAGGTTAAAAATAGTACGTAGTTAAAGTGTAAAGCTAGTAGTAACTCTACTAATAATAAATATAGAAGGTGTTAAAGGTACTATATATACTTAGTACTAATAAGCATCTAGTATAGTTATTAAAAAGGTAAATACTTTAAATAAGTAAAATAATTACTAAATAAATAAGAAGTTAGAAAGGGCTTAGTTAAGTAAGAGGAACTAGGGTTAATAAGTAGCCTATCTTTTAGACTAGGTGTAAAGGCTACTATAATCCTTACCTAGTCTTAAAGGCCTAATAAAGGCAATATAGCCGTTCTAGTAGATTATACTACTACTAGTACTATTAATATATTAACTACTATTACTATAGTGTTTAATAAAAGGTCCTTTTTCTTATTTTTAACTAGGTCTTATATTTATAAGACTAATAGACTAGTAAGATAAGCGAACTAAAAGTGTAAAAGGTGTATAGTTCTTATAATAAGTAAGGTAGAAGTTATCTAACAAGTTAACCTATTTTTATTAAGATTAGTTAAAGTTAATAAGTCTTAAATATAAACGTACTTAGTATAATTTAGCTAGTAATAGGCTAAATAAGCAGCCTAGTAACAACTAAGTAAAAACGTAGCCTTATACAACTTATCTATTAAAGCTATAATAACGTTAATATACTTAAAAACAACAAGCTTACACTTAAAGATAGTAGGCTTACGTTTAAAAAGGATAGTTTTTTATTAAAGAGCTATAACAAATAAAAGTAAGAATATAATAAAATAGCAAGCCTACCTTACTTCTTATTTACTCTACAATTTAAACGCTATTACTAGTTACAAATAAAGATAACTAAGCTACATTATATAGTACTATTTATAGTTATATAATTAATACTTACTATCCTAAAAGTACTAGTCTTAAAAAGGGCGTAATTATTATAAGCAAGTAAAAAGGACGTCTATAAAGGTCTTATAAAGACTATATATAAAAGTTATACAAACTTTATAAACAATACAAATATATAATAGCTAATTAGACAAATAGTAAACGTTATATAATTTATAAATATAAGCAAGACCTATAAGAATACGTAGTAGTAGTCTATACTTAATTAAGTAGAGTAGTAGTAAATACGCGTTTTATAATTAGCTAAATAGCTATTAAGTCTAAAGGCTAAGGCCTAATTAAGACTAGTGTACTTAGTACTACTCTTATATAGCTAGTCTGTCCCTTTTAATAAATGTAAAGGGACAAGACTTAGTTCTTGTACAATACTACCCCTGCCTTTGGCCTTTTACAAGCGATTACTTTACTAACGTAATTACCTGGTCTATCTACTGTTATAGTTTTAAATAAATCTGTTTTTTATATCTTTTTTATCTTTTTTACTTATTTAACTAAATTAAGTAAGATTATTTAAAAAATATTATAATATTAATAGTAACTTTACTAATATAGTTACTTAGTTTAACTTTAATTATAATTATTAAATTAAACTAATATTAGACTATAAAATAATATAGCTATTACACGCTTTTACTAGCGTAAGAGGAAAAACATTAATAACAACTATGTGTCGTCCTTAGTATACTTACCTTAAATAAAGGAAATAAACAAATAAAGTAAAATAACTATAATATATTAATAATTCTATATAATTCTTATATATTAGTAAAATATATATAAATATAAAGTTAGTTAATTCTTGTCTATTTAAAACTATAGAAATTCTTATATTTATAGTAAAGTTTTTAGTAATAAGTGCTTAAAGTAGAATAAAATTGTATTATCCTTAATATAGACTAGCTTCTATTTTTTTGGTTTTATATTATATATTATATATAAATAAGTAAATAGTTAAAAGGCCTATAAAGAAATAGAATTCTAACTAGTTTATATTTTTATTTTATTTTATTAGGATTTTTCTATTTTTTTTATTGTTTTTACTTTTCTTTTATTCTTATCTTATTTACTATATTCTTAGTACCTTTCTTTACTTACACTTTATAGCCTAAAACAATTCCTTAATATTAGGTCTTATTATAACCTTGCCTATATTATAGAAGATTTTCTTAATATTAGTATTATTTATAAATATTAGGTTTATAAGATCCTTAAACATATTAAAGGTAAGATTAAGGGCTAAGGGTTCTTTTTATTAAAGCTTCTTTACTAGCTTAAAACGTAGTTTTAACTTAAAAGTAAGGCGCTTACTAAAAATAAATATACTTATATCTTTTTTAGTTTTTTTTAAATATATAAAATTCTACTATAAGTTTAAAGTAATAAGACTATTTTATTTATAAATTATTATAAAGACTATATAATTCCTAGTTAGTCTTTTTTTTAAACTTAGTAAACGTTTTAATAATTTATACTATAACGTTTTTTTACTTCTTTATTAAGGTTTATATTAAAGCCTTTTTTAATATATTTATATAGTTACTAAAAAAAATTAACTTAATAAGAACTTTAATAAACTAAGAAGTTATAAGTACTTTAATAAGCGTTATTTACTCCTTTTCTTTATATATATTCTTATATAAAAGGATTTTTACTTTATAAACAGGCTAAGTATTACTTATTTTATTAAAAAAGAAAAAGTAGTATAATTTTAATTAGTACTTTACTTAATACTATATTTTATAAAGTAGCTTTCTTATAAAAATATAATAATATAAAATCTCCTTATATAAAAGTAGTTTAATTATAAGGTCCTTACTATTTAGTAGTAGCTTTTTTATAATAAGTAATACTTTTTAAAATTTGTTAGTATATTAGTACTTAAGAAATTTAGTTATACTATACGTTTTTTATATTAAAAGTTTTAATAATTATTTTTTAAAATTCTTTATAAAGGTTATAGTTTATATTATCTTTTTATATACTTTTAAAGTAGTTTTTTAAGTAGTTATTAGTAAGAATAATAAGCTTCTTATTTTTATTAGCCTTTATTAAACTAATAAGTACTATATTATAGCTATATAAATTATATAAGGTTATTAGTTAAGTTAAAAGATATAGCTTATAAAAGCTTTTATAAAGAAAAAAAGAAAAAAAGTATATAATAATTACTTAAATTTAAATAAGAATTTTAATAAAAATATAATTAATTTATAAATAATAAGAATAAGTAAAATAAGTATAAAGTTAAAAGCTTTTATTTATTTAATTTAAATATAAAAGTATAAATAAGTAAATAAAGTATATTATTATAAACAACTAACGTTTTTACTAAAATTATAAAAATAAAAGAATAAATAAATAAATAAAAGTAGTATATTAAATTTACTTACTTATTATTATTAAAAGAATATAGTAAATTATACCTTTTAAAAGTTTTAAGCTTAAAGTAATTATTACTAAATTTTTAAATACTTTTATTTATATTTATTAAGTAAAATTTTAATATTTAATAAAAAGAAAGTCTTTATTAACTATTAATTATTTATAAAGAAATATTTTATTTATTAAATAAAAAATTAAAGTAGTAAAACGTTTTTTTTTATAAATATAGTACTTTATAATACGTTTAATTTTAAATTTATTATTTTTTAAATTTTTATTAATATAAATTAGTTTTAGTAAAGGTACTTTATACTTAAATTTATTTTTATTTTATTTTAACTTATAAAGCTAGATTATAAATATAACTAAATATACTTTTTATAATATTAAAAAATTTAACTAATATACTTAACTTTTAACTTATTTTTTTTACTATAAATAGGCTTATATACTATAAAAACTATTTTTATAAAGGTTTTTTTAATAAGTAATATTTATAATATAAATATAAATATACTATATTACTTAAGTTAAATAAAATAAGAAAGTGTTTATTATTATATTTAAGTTTTACTAATATATTAGTAATATTAATAAGTTTTTTTACTTTATAAAAACGTTATTATTATAATATAGCTTATATAATAAAATTTAAAGCTATAAGTAAATATTTTATAATAAAGTTTATAAAAAATTTAAGTTAAATATTATAAAGTAGTTAATTTAATAATGTTTTAATAACTATAGTATAAGTATTATTTAAATAGTATTATAAAGTAAAAAGTAAGTTTATTTATAACTTATTTAAATTATTATATATAAAATATTTTATTATAATTTTTATAGTTTAATTTTTTTTTTAAAAAGGCTATTTATTTAAGAGTAGTAGGTTATAAAAAATATAAGTAACGTTTTAAAAAAATAGAAAATCTTATATTATAATATTAATATAAATTTAAAATTATAATTAAAAATAATTTTTATTAATAATTTTTAGTTATAAAAAAAAACTATAAAAAAAGATATAGGCTTATTATTTAGTAGTATATACTTTTTATTTTAGTAATAGTATAGTTTTTTTTAAAAATTTATATAATACTATAATAATAAGTATATTATAGTAGTTATATATAAGTATTTACTATATTATACTAATTATTATAACTTTTAGTAGGTTAGTAATAAAATTTATAATAATTATATAAAAAAGTATAGTAATATTATAAATATTATATAATTTTTTATTAAGTAGTTTATATTATTTAATTAATATAGTATAATTTATAATACTAAAATTATTTTTAAATTATTTTTAATAAGTATAAAATAAAAATATTTTTAAAATTATACTATATTTAAGCTTTACTAAAATAATACGTTTTATTATAAACTTTATTAAAAAGTATTTTTATATAAATTTTAAAAATAACTAATTAAGAATATTTTATTAGCTATATATAATAAAAGAAATTATTTATAATATATTATAATTTAAGTAAAAAGCAGCCTTTTTATATACTATAAAGTTAATTTTATAAAGTTAAATATATTAGTTTAAGTATATAGTTTATAAAGTACTCTTTAATAATATACTATTTAATAATAAAATATATTTATATATAACTTTTATTATATACTTTATTTTAATATATAAATTTATTTACTTTATACTAGTAAAAATATTTTAAGCTTTAAAATATACTAATATAATATTTAAGACTATTTTTATTAGTTATAAAGTAAATATTTTTTAATATACTTTTATTTAAGTTTATACGTTTTTTTACTTATATAAAAAGTTAAAAAAAGGTGTTAAAAACAACGTTTACTATACTAAAAATATAAAAAATATTAAGTTAAAACTATAAAAAGTAATTTATTATAGTTATAAGCTTAATATTTACTTTATTAAGATTTAATATTTTAAGTAATATATATATAATAATTCTTTTTAATAATATATAATTTATAATAAAATTTACTAAATATTAGTTAAACTAAATTTATAATAATAAATAAACTAAATAACTACGTTTAAAAAGTTATTACTTATAAAAGGCTAAAAACAAAGGTTGTATTATATAAGAACTAAGTCTTGTCCTTTTATATTTATAAAAAGGGATAGACTAGTTATATAAAGGTAGTACTAATTACACTAGTCCTAATTCGGCCTTAGCCTTTAAACTTAGTAGCTATTTAACTAATTATAAAGTGTGTATTTATTACTACCCTACTTAGTCAAGCACGGACCACTACTATACATCCTTATAGGTTCTACCTATATCTATAGGTTATATAACGCCTACTATCTGTCTAATTAGCTATTATGTATTTGTATTGTCTGTAAGGTCTGTACAACTCCTATACACGGTCTTTACAAGACCCTTGTAGACGTCCTTTTTACTTGTTTATAACAAAATTATTTTATAAAGCTTAACTATAACTTAAATATATATAATAATTTCTACTTTTATTAATTTATATAGTTTTTTTTAATTACTAGTAGTATATAATATAAAAAGAATTAAGTAGTAGTAATATTATAAAATATTTTTATTAAGAATAAAAATTCTATTTTAAATATTATTAAGTTAAAATATATAAAGTTTATATACTTTTTTATAAGTATTAAGCTTAATAAATAGTATAATTATTAAATTATAATAATATAACTATATTTACTTATAAAGGTGTTTTTATAGTATATAAAATAACTTATATTCTTAATTTATAAATTTAAATATAAGTTTATTATTTACTTTTTTTCTTTATATTTTTTTTACTTTATTAATAAAACTACTATTAATTTTTTTTTTTTTTAAAAGGCTATTTTTTTTTTATAATAGTTATAATTTAATATTATACTATAATATTTTAATATAAAGAAATTTAACTATACTTAAATATATACTAAAATTATTAAGATTATTAAGTATTTTTATATTTTTAAAAATAGTAATATAATTATTAGTTTTATAAATACTAGTTTTATTAATCTTATATTTAAAAAGTTAAATTATAAAAAATTTAAAGAATATCTTTTTTTTAATATTTAAAGTTATACTTTATTAAGTATTTTAAAAATAGTATATAAGTGTTTAAAATATTCCTTTATTATATAGTTAAAAATTATAATATTATTAATATATATACTAATAAAACTATAATAATTATAAAAAAGTTTATTTATAAATTATTATATAAATATTAGTAAATTTTTTATAATTTTATAAGTACTATATTTAATTTTTTAAAGTTATAATTATTAATAATTATTATATAATTATAATAATTATAAAAAATAAGTAATTAAAAAAAAGATAATAGTATTTAAGTTAAAAAAAACAATATTTATATATTCTTTTTATAATATTTTATTAATTAAAAAGTAAGTAAATATTAAGTATATATAAATAGTTTAATAACTATATATTAATAACTATTTATTCTTTTTTAATAGAATTTTTTATAACGTTTTTATAATATACTATAAAAATAAAATATATATTAAGTATAAAGTTTAGTATTTATTTAAACTTTTTTAAAATATAAAAAAAGTTAAAAGTGTTATTTACTACTTATTTATTATAAATATTAAAAAAATATTTCTTTATAATAGTTTTAATTTACTACTAATTATTAAATAAGTTAATATATATTTTTTAATTTTTTAGTATAAGTATAATACCTTTATTTATAAAAAGCTAATAAAATTTTTAAAAAAGTATATATAACTTTTAATTAAAGTTAATATTTTATATATAAACTATTACTTTATTAATATTTATTTTAAATAAAACATTTTTTAGTTTTTATAGTTTATATATTAAAATACTAATATATATATAATTTAGCTTTAAATTTTCTTTTTTTATAATAGCTTAAATAAATATAAAATACTATACTTTTTTTTAGTTAATATATAAATTATTTTATATATTATTTATTTTAAAAATTTTATTAAAAAAGGCGTTTTTTTAAATAATTAATAACTTTATTATTATACTATTTATTATAACTATATAAAATAAAGATAACTTAAGTACTATATTAAAAAAATAACTTTTTACTTTAATAAAAATATAGTTTATTACTATTTTTTATATATTATAAATAATAGTATAGTATAATTTAAAATATTATATAGTTATAAATATACTTATTATAAGTAGTATAATAGTATCTTTTTTAGTTAAAATATAAATATAAGTTTAAAGTTTTTATATTTATTTATAAATAAGTAAGCTTTTAATTTTATAAAAAATAATAGTTCTTTTTTTAATATTAATTTTAGTATTTAAAGTATATATATTACTTATATTAATAAGTAAATTTAGTTTAAGTTTATTAATAATATTAGTTATAATATAAAATATACTATATATATATTTATATTATATTTAACTAAATAAATATATTATAAATATAGCTTATTATTAAATTTATAGTAAACTTTTAATACTATTAATATATTTATTATATTTTATAAAATTAATATTAATTTTATATTTATTAAAAAATACTTTACTAATTATATTACTACTTACTTTAGTATTAAAGTAATATAATACATCCTTTTTACTTAGTAAAAAACGTATATATACTTAAAAATATATATAATTATAGTTAAAATATAAATCTTTTACTAGTATTAGGCTAATATTAACTATAAAAAGTAAACCTTTAAAAAAAAAGATGTTTAGTTTATTAATTCTTATTTAAGTAAAAGTTAAATTCTTTTACTAAAGTACTATTATATAGTATATATTCTTATAATAGTAACTATCTTTTTAAAAAGTTATTATATATAGTTCTTACTACTTAGTTAATTTTATAATAATATTATTAAAAAAATATCCTTTTTTAATAAGTTATTTTATTTTATTATAAAAGTTATTATTATTTATATATATAACTTATATATTTTTATTATTTAAGTTAAATAAGTAAAATATATACGCTTACTATAGTATAAGTTAATAAAATTATTAAAGTAAAGAATTTTTTATAATATTATAATTATACTTATTATAAATATTATTTTAAACTTTATTTTATTTATATAATAGTTATAAATTATTTAATAAAAAGCAGCGTTAAAAAATAGTTATATTTAAATAAATAAGATTTAATAAAAAAAGAAAAAATTTTAAATTTTTAAGTTATAAAAAAAAGAAAGTTTTTTTTATACTAAAAATTATATAATTTATATAACTATTTAATTATATTTAAATTATATTATTATTTATATAAATTACTATAATATATATTCTTATATTTAAATTTTTTTCTTTTATTTTTATAAGCTAATTTATATTAATTATTTTACTAATTTTAATATATATTCTTATTTTTCTTTTTTATATTTATAAAGTATACTTTTTTATCCTTTTTTATAGTTTTTAACTTTTAAGCTTTTTTTAAAATATATACTTTATTTTATAGTAAATTTAAGTAAATATTAATAGTTATATTATTATAAAAGGTAAAAATAATAGTATAAAGAATAAAGAAAAGCTTTAAATATGTACGTTTAAGATTTTAAATTTTGTTTTAATTACTATATATATAACTATACTAAATAACCTTTATTATAAAAGTGTAAAGGTTTTTACTATTTTATAAAAGTTCTTTAATAAAGGCGTGTTTTTAAAGCTATTATTATACTTTAGTACTATATATAGTAAATTGTTTATATAGTACTTAAACTATAAATTACTAGTTTAATATAAAGTATTAATATTTATATTTACTTAATTACTTTTAATATTAAGTAAGTACTTTTTTATAAAGGTTTTTTTAAATATTTAAGAAATAGTTTTTTATTTTACTTTTAAATTATTTTATTTAAATACTTTATTTACTATTTAAAAGAAGTTTTTTATATTATAATAATATATATATTTACTTTATATAAAAAAGTATTATTCTTTATATTTAGTTATAGTAGTATTAAATTAAAAAATCTTATTTTTTAAATATTTTATAATACTTAAAATACTATTTTACTAAAATTTATTTTACTTATTATACTAAATACTAATATAACTATTTAATTAGTATTAATATTACTAATAAAAAGCTTTAAATTAAAAGTATTTTAAATAAGTAGCTTTAAGTTAATTTTTATTAGTTCTTAGTTTTATATAAAAATATTAATAACTAATAAAATTTTAAACTATAAAAACACGTTTTTTTAAACTAAAATATAGTTCTTATTTAAATTAAGTAAGTCTTATTTATTAACTAAAAGTAGTATATATTACTAACTATATTATAGCTTATATTTATAATTATTATAATAGTATTATTATTTTAAGTAAAGTTAGTTTATATATAATAAAAAATAATTAAAGTAATAGTATTTATTTAACTTATTAATTCTTTATAGTTTATAATACTATAAAAAGTTGTTTTATTAGTATAAGTAGTAAAATAATTCTTAATATATAAATTTATAACTATACTATTTTAATATATAGTTTTAGTTAAAAGGTTAATATTATACTTATAACGTTAGTCTACTTTAGTTTATAGTATATTTATTTTATTTTTTTATATTTAAAAAATTATTATATTCTTAAAGCGTATAATATTCTATTTTTATTATAGTATAGTAAAGTAGTAAAATACTATAAAATTATATATTAGCCTAGTTTAAGTAAAAAATAAGCTATAGTTATAAAAAAAGAAGGCTTACTTTTAAATAAGTAGGTTCTTACTATATTCTTTTTACGTTTTAAGTTTAAAAGGTTAGTAAATACCTTTTTTTAAAATTTAGTTTAAGTATAACTTTATAAATTAGTTAATTTTTTAAATAGTTATTTTTTTTACTAATATTAAGAGGACTAATAATAGTAGTAAAAGAATTATTTATAATTTTTTAATTAGTTATTATTATTATATTTTTAAAAGTACCTTATAAAAAAGTTTTAAATACTATATTATTATTTAAAGTACTATTATTAAAAAAATCTTTAAAGTTTTTAAGTTTTTTCTTTTTTCTTATTCTTACTATAGCTCTTTTAAAAAGTATAAACTTAAATAAGTAAATTTAATAGTAATATTAAACTACTTATAACTATTAACGTCCTTTTTAAAAAAGCTATTTTAATATTAAAAAAGATATAAATATTTTATAGTAAAAAGCTAAGCTTACTTTATTTAAATATTTACTATATACTATAAGTAAGCTTAAGCTATATACAAGTTTTTATATTTTTTATAAATAGTATATAATAAAAGGTAGTCTTTTTATAGTAAGCAAGCTTAAGCTATAAAAAAAGTTACTACTACTTATTATATACTAGTTTATTAATATAAAAAGAAATATACTAATAATAACTATATATTATTTTTAGTATATATACTTTAAATAAAGGAAATAATAAATAAAGTAAATAACTATAATATATTAATAATTTTGTATAATTCTTATATATTAGTAAAAAGTATATAAATATAAAGTTGGTTTTTATTATTTATTTAAAAACTATAGGAATTTCCTTTTTTATAGTAAATATTACTAGTAATAATTATATTATATAGTTAATTTAGTTTATATTAACTAGTATAAAATAAATACACTTTTTAATAGTATTAAATTTCTTTTTTAAATAATATAAAACGTATTTTTTATTTATAAACTAATTTTAATACTAATTTACTAAAAAACTTTAATAAAAAGTAAGTATTTTATTTATTATTATACTTAACTTATTCTTTTTTATATTAAAGTTTTTACTACTATTATTTTTATATCTTTTTTAAATAGTAAAAAGGCTAAGTAGCTTATTATAAAGCTTTTACTTATACTTTATAATAATAACTTCTTTTTTTAATACTTAAAGCTTAAAGTTATTTATTTTTACTACTTTAAATATAATTTAATAATAATAAATTTAATAAAGTTTATATTTTTATTATTATAATAATTACTATTAATCTTTTTATTTTAAGTTTATTAATATTAAAGGTTTAAGCTTTACCTAAACTATAATATTATATAACTAAGACGCCTTAACATATTTATATAGCGGACACTTTACAGCTTTAGCTTGTATTTATACAACTAGTAATATAAAGTATAACCCTTATTTAAAGAAGTATTTAAGTAGTACTTATTAGTCTATTCCTTTACTTTAAATTCTCTTCTCTTTCCTTTATAGCTTTTAATAAATCCTTTAGCCTTTAATTCTTAGTAAGTATAATAGTTAAGCTTATTATAATTAAACTATATTTTAATACTTATATTTAGTTATTAGTTATATAAAGCTATATTATTTTATAATTTTATATTAGTTTATTTAATTTATTAAGTAGTAATTAATTTAATTTATATTAATAATTAAATAGTCTTTTAATAAAAAACTTAGTAATTATAATAAAAGTTAAACTAAGTAACTATATTAATATAGTAATTAATTATAAAAAAGTAAAAAATAAGGATTATATTATATAAAAACTAAGTCTTATTCTTTTTAATTTAATAAAAAAGCTAAACTAGCTATATATAAATAGTATTAAATATATTATACTTAAATAAGCCTTAGTCTTTAAACTTTATAACTATATAACTAATTATAAAGCGTATATTTACTACTACTCTACTTTTAAGTATAAACTACTACTATATATTCTTTAAAGTCCTACCTATACTTATAGGTTATATAATACCTACTATTTGTTTAATTAGTTAATATGTCTATGTATTGTTTATAACGTCTATATAACTTTTATATACAACTTATATTAAGCCTTTATAGTTGCTTTTTTTACTTGTTTATAATACTAAGAAGTTGTTATAGTAGTTATAAATATATTAATTATTATAAAGAAGTAGTAAAAGATATAAAAAATAACGCTTATTAAGATTAAAAAAGGTTTAATAAAAAAGTATAGTAATAAAATATTACTATAAATAATATAAAATCTAAAAATATAATAAAAATTATAGTACTTAGTATTATAGCTAATATAAGTAGTAGGAGTTAGCTTAGGCTAAGCCTTTATCTGCTTAGCTTAAGTCTTAGTCCTTTAGTAATTTCTACTTTAAAGGGTTCTGCTTTAAGCCTTTACTTTTTAATAGTTCGGATTAGCTCTAATAGAAGAAATAAAGACATATATATACTATATTATTAAAAGGTATAGTATTAAAGTAATTAAGCTAATTTAAAGTGTTTTTTTACTTCTTTTTTATATTTACAATAATATTAGTATTAATATAAAATAAATAAATCTATTAAGTGATAGTAAGTAAATACTAAAAGAATATATATGATGAGTAGGTGAATAGGGGTAGATGTGCGATATTTTTGCGGTCGCTAGACCTTTGCTAACTAACTGTAGATACTAGAGGCATTATACGTGTGTAGTAATCGTCATAGTCCTTCTTGCTTTGTTTCTATTTTCCTAGGGCTTCTTTATACAACCTGTTTGATGGCTGGACCACCGGTTACATATTCCGAAAGAGGCGGTGCGAAGCCGTTTTCTCAAGGTGAAGCATTTATCTCATATTTTTGGTTGCCTTCTTCATGGCCGATACCATTAAATCTACTACCGCGGTGGCGACACTCCTATGATGACTTCATTACTCGCAATCTCAGCCAGGTGTCACAAATAGAGTCCACACTCCGTTCATTGACTTTCATTATTCCGGGTCGTTTTCGCGATGCTGAAATTGCGTCCGAGACAATCCACACAGGAGTACAGCTTTTGTCCCTTTATCATGACCTCCTGCTATTACGCTCGTCATCCACAAAGGAGTATTCGTTTCAGTCATCATCAGCATTATACTCCTCTACCCCTACCTCCCACTTTCTAGAGCCTTCTTTTTTACCCCCATCTCAGCATACACGATATACTCGATATTGGATGAAAAAGAGTACCTTCTATCGCCGTGTAGCCACTGTGCTGCGTATTGTGCGCTACACGGAGCTACTTTGTGAAATGATGGCCAAGCGACGCGGAGAGCGGATTCGCTGGCGCATTATTGTTATGATAGAAGCTGTCAAGGTGGCATGTCGCTTGCTTCTCATGCGCATTACCTGTGGGCGTACAGTAGTGCAGCCTGAAATGCCTCTACGGCAGCCTCTTCCCGGAAATAGAAATTTACATGGTGATGAGACTGAAGAGGTACGAGAGGGAGAGGATGATGTCGACGAAATTAGGGAAGATACAGGAAGACTAGAGGTGCATCAACTATGCTCTAGTGCCACCAACCCTGAATGTCTCTCGATACCCCCAAATCTGCCCCTTTCACCCCCCCCTTCGCCATCACCACCCAACGCAGCCGCCATTATTGGAGCGTCTGAGACAACTCTGTCTTCAGTGCCTATTCCACAATTAAAAATGTGCCGGCAATCTGAATCGGGAACCCGGCTCTCTTCTGTGCCGACAGAAATCTGCTCACACAACAGCGCCTGGATTATGCCCCGGACTGGTATGGCCTTGCCGCCATTACCTCTTTCAGAAGATGTTTCATCTTTCCTGCAAGGTCGTGTGCTGACCACTGAAGACATTAAGCCCGCGCCACGGCTAGTTAACCGGCTTTGTAGATCTGGTTACACGGCGGAGGTACTATACATCCTAACACCTCTTGTTTTTGCAGTAGCTCTAGCTACTAGCTCTGTAGAGAGAAGAGGTAAGTGCGCTCTCTGGATGCCTTGGTTTCTTGGCCTTGCTATGGAGTGTGCCGCACGGCAACTACGAGAACATGAAAGCATTGCGGGGCTACGTACTACAACGCTTGAGCATGACGAGTGGATGCGTCGTGGTTGGGCTATGGGTTGGTGGGCTATGCGTGGCGCTTTCTACAAGCACATCATGAAAAGTTTGATTAGCAGTATACAAGCTCGCTTACCCGCATTTATAAGGAGTATTATAGAGGATTACGAGTACTTGTGGGAAAATTATTATTTTAGTACACAGCCTTAATATATGGTTTAGAGTTTAAGTTACTATAATGTTAATATAAATTAAATTAATATATAAATAAATGTATTAAAGTTTTTAATATAACCTTGTAAACTAAGTACTAAGAAAACGTCTTAATATAGTATATATGTATTTAAACGGTATCTTACTATACTAGTAAATGTTAGTTAGCTAGCTAGTATAAGACGTTATTTAAAATAACTAGGACCTTATACATTTATAAGTAGTATCCTATAGTAGGTGTACTAGTCTATAAGTAATATTTTGTTAATTATAGTTTGTCTAGTCTATGCCTACGTTTATATCTATAAATTAAACAAGTATAAAAACTTTTATATAGTAAAGTCTTATTATAAGCCTTATAAACCTTTATAATACTATTTACTAATTATATTATATATTTCGTTTTTTTATATTGCCTTACTAGTCCTTACTTATATACTAATACTAATAACCTTTTATTTTACTACCCTTTTATTAGCTATAGTTCTCCTACGTTCTTACTATACCTAAGACCCTTTATAAAGGCGTCCTAAAGAAAAAGAGGCGTTTAATAGCCTTAGTGGCCGCTGCCTAAGCCTAAAAGACCTAGAGTATACTAATACTTTAATGTCTTTAATAGCTAAAGGCAACTAAAACAGCCTTATAAGACGACTAAACAAACTATAAGGACAACGTTATAGCTATAAACACGCTATCTTTAACTATATTATTACTTATAAATACTATCGCTAGACAATTTATATAAATAAGGAATATTCTATAAAATTAAATAAAAAAGAAATTAACTAATTTTACACTTATATACTATTTACTAACATATTAGAATTTTACAAAATTATTAACATTTTATAGTTTATTATACTATATTTGTTTATTTCCTTTATTTAGGGTATTTATACTTAAGGACAATATATAGTTGTTATTAGTGTATTTTCTTTTACACTAAAAATTAGTATGTAATAAACATGTTACACCGTTCTTAAACACTAGTAATTAAACTAGTAGTAGTAAATAGGTAGACTTTTAAGTAGATACTAGCTAGCTATTTCATCCCTTCTTCCTTTTTACTACTATATTATTATAGTTCTAACAATAATTATTAATTAACGTTTAGTAACTAAGCACTATTAAACTACTATATATAAATTATAAAAGGCCTTTATATAGTTATATTATAATTAGTTAAAAAGTAGCCTATAAAGGTCTTTTTATAATTAGTTAAAAGTAAAGTAGTAGTAAGCTATTTAAAATACTAAAATGTTACAAATAGGTAAGGGGAGCAACTACAAAGGCCTAACACAGGCCGCGTATAGGCGTTGTACAGACTTTATAGACAATGTAAATACACAATGGCTAATTAGATAGCTAGTAGGCGTTATATAACCTACGGATATAGGTAGGACTTAGAAGGATATAAGGAAGTGGCCCGTGCTTAATTAAGTGGGTTAGTAGTAAATACGCGCTTTGTAATTAGTTAAATAGCTGTTAAGTTTAAAGGCTAAGGCCTAATTAGGACTAGTGTACTTAGTACTACCTTTATATAGCTAGTTTATCCCTTTTACTAAATATAGAGAGAAAACTTAGTTTTTGTATAATACTACTCTTACCTTTAGCCCTTTATAATTAATTACTTTACTAATGTAGTTACTTAGTTTATTTACTATTATATTTAAAAAGTTTTTAATAGTATTATTAACGTTTATTAATCTTATTAAATATATTAGTATAATAAAGGCTATTACTATATATAAATATAAGTAGTATAATATAATAACTATTTTATAAGTACTAAGGCACTTTTATTTTACTAAGTTTTTCCTTTAGTTACCTTATTATTAATAAGAGTTAAAAGCAACTTTAAAAAAGAAAGAAGATAATTATTATAGTTTTAATAAAAAATACTAGTAAATATTTAGTAACTAAGCGTTATTAGACTACTATATATAAACTATTAAAGGTTCTTATAAAGTCTTAATATAATTAGTTAAGTAGTTAATTTATAAGCGCCTTACTATAATTAACTAAAGGATAAAATAGTAGTAAGCTGTTTAAAATACTAAGAATAAACTTTAAAAAGTCTTTAAACGCTTTTTATAATTAGTATTATAAATAAGCAAGAAGGACGTCTATAAAGGTCTTACAAAGACTATATACAAGAGTTGTATAAACTTTATAAACAATATAAAGGTATAATAACCAACTAAATAAATAATAGGCGTTATATAACCTATAAACACAGATAAGACCTATAAAAATATATAGTAGTAGTTTATACTTAATTAAGTAGAGTAGTAGTAAATATATACTTTATAATTAGTTAAATAGCTATTAAGTTTAAAGGCTAAGGCTTAATTAAAACTAGTATACTTAATACTACTTTTATATAGCTAGTCTATTTTATTTAGTAAATATAAAAGAATAAGACTTAGTTTTTATATAATACTACTTTTACTTTTAGCCTTTTATAAGTAATTACTTTATTAATATAGTTACTTAGTTTATTTATTATTATAATTATTAAGTTTTTTACTTTAAAATTATTTAATTATTAATATAAATTAAATTAATTATATATATTAAATTAAATTAATATAAAACTATAAAATAATATAGCTTTATATAACTAATAATTAAATATAAACGTTATAATATAGTTTAAAAAATTTAAAATAAAAAGATTAATAATAACTATTATAATAAAAAATATAATAAACTTTATTAAATTTATTATTAGTAAACTTAGTTTAATATAGTAAATTATACTTAAGTAGTAAAAACTAACAACTTTAAGCTTTAAGTATTAAAAAGAAAAGTTATTATAATAAAGTATAAAAAAAAGCTTTATAAAAAGCTACTTAGCTTATTTATTATTTAAAAAAAATATTAAAATAGTAGTAGTAAAAGCTTTAATATAAAAAAGAATAAGTTAAATATAATAATAAAAAAGATACTTTTTTATTATTATAGCTTTTTAATAAACTAGTATTAAAATTAGCTTATAAATAAAAAAATAAAATTTACTTTATTTAAAAAGAAATTTAATATAATAAAAAAGTGTATTTATTTTATACTAACTAGTATAAACTAAATTAGTTATATAATATAATAAACTATATTAGTAAATAAAATAAAGAAAGAATAAGCTATTATAAATAAAGATTAAAAAGGCTTTAAACGTTAAATTTTATCTTTTATTATAGCTTTAAAAATATATTTTTTATTATTTAAAAGCTAATTAATAATATAAAATAAAGTAAATATTAAAACTTTTAAAATTTTATAAATTACTTAGCTTATTTTAAAATATAGTTAAAAAAGAAGTTAAAAGAAAAGTAAGTATAAGTCTTATATATACAACTACTCTTAAGTATTAAGAAGGACTTATAAAAGCTTTTTATAATATTAAAAATAAAATAAGAATTAATTATATATATTAAAATTATATAAAAAATATACTACTTATAAGAATAAGTATAAAGCTTTTATATAAAACATGTATATAAAAGTTAAAAAGGCTATAAAAAAGATAATAAATATAGTTAAAATAAAAAAACGTATAATAAAGATTTAAGTACTAGTAATTATTAAAATAATTATTAAAGCACTTACTAAGAATAAGACTAAGAAAAAAAAGGCTTATAAAATAAAAACTTTTAATAATATAATTATATTTTAAAGTATTATATTTATAATAATAATAAGTACTTAGTTAATAAGTGTTTAAATAAAAAAGAAATAGTTATAACTAAATTATTAAATACTAATAAATAGTTAAAAAACTAGATAGTATTAATAATAATTAAAACGTTAAAAATGTAAAAAAGATTTTAATAGTAAATATATTTTAGTTTAAAGTATAAATAAAGAATAAGTAGTTAGTTAATATAAAATAAAATATAACTACTATATTAAATATAATTAATAAAACCTTTATTAAGAAAATTAGTTTATAAAAGATAAGAGTAAGAATTTTAACGTTAAAAGCGTATAATAAATAAATAGTATATATAAATAGTATATAAAAAGTACTACTACGTTTAATTAATATATAAAAATAAAAAAAGAATATAGTATAAATTTACACTAAGATTAATAAGCTACTTAATATAATAAGGCTACTTATACTTTTTTTAATAATAATAATTAAAAAATACTTAATATAATTAAACTTAATAAAAACTAATTAATAGTTTAAAGTAATAAAAAAGAAAATAAGAGTAACTATAGTTAAAGCTTTTATTATACTAACTAAGTAAGAAAGAGTAATAGTATATATAGTAATAATAAGTATATTATTAATAAAAGAATTAAAAAAAGGATAAAGTTATAAGTATAGTAACGTTTTAAATTTTAATAATACTAAAATACTACTACTATACTATAATACTAACTATACTATTAACTTAAAAAAGAGATAATAACTATTATATAAGGCTATATACCTTTTATTATAAAAAGAGTTAAAGAAGTTAAAAAGTTACTTAGTAGAAAGCTTAGCCTTTAAATATATACGTTTTTTAAAGAGTTTTATTAATACTTTTATCTTATTTATACTAAAAAAGAATAAAAGCTTATAGTTATATATAAACTATTAAGACTTAAATAAAGTAATAATTAAAAACTACTATTTATTACTTTTAATAGTAAAGATTATAAAGTACTATATAAAAATAAGATTTATTTTAAAATTAAATATTAAAAAGGCTTATTATTAAATTTAAATAAAAAAAGACAATAAATAAAAGACTACCTTTTAAACTTAATATAACTACTTTAAGTATTTAGTCCTTTCTTTTAACCTAACTAATATATTAACAACTTTTTAAAATTATATTAATAACGTATTAAAAAGGCTAATAAACACTATTTATATTATATACTTTAATAATATTCTAGTCTTTTTAAAAATAAAAAAAGAGTATATATAATACTTAAATATTAAAATATTTAAAAAAGGCTTAGTTATATATTAATAAGAATAAATATAAATTTTATTAAAAAAAGATAGAATTTTTAAGCTTTTAAATATTATATAAAAGCTTTATAATAAACAAGTATTAAGTGTATATAGTTACTAAATAGCCTAAACTAATATCTTATTAAAAGATTTAAGTTTTTTTAAAATTTTACAACTTTTATAAACGTTTTATTTAAGACTACTTTTATATTACTATACTACTATTAAAACTATTAAAAAAAAGTAAAAATAGTAAAAAGCTTAGTAAAGTATAATTAAATAATAAGGCTTATAAGGCTTTTAAATAATTAAAGACTAAATTTATAAAAGCTTTATTATTAAAATATTTTAATTTTAATAAGCTAATTTATATAAAAACTAATATATTAAATATAGTATTAAAAGTAATTATATTATAATTTAATAAAAAAGAAAAGTAGTACTTTATAATCTTTTAATTATATAAGTTATAAAAAGTAAAACTAAACTATAGTACTTTAAATTAAAAGCTTTTAATTATAATAAAGGCTTTTTATTAGTAAAAATACTACTTAAATAATAGTAAAAACGTTATAAAAGTCTTATTTAACTATAATAACTTTTATATATTTATATAATAGCTTTAACTTAATAGTAAATAAATTAAATAAATAATATACTTAGCCTTTTTTAATTTTATTATTAAGTACTAGCTTAAGTTAATTAACTTAATAAATATACTATTAAAATAGTTAAATTATATAAATAGTATAAATTATATAAATTTAATATAAAGCCTATATATAAGTAGTATAACTATTAAGTAATACTAGTATAATTATAAACTTAATTAATATATAAATACTATTAATATTTTAAAAATATAAAAATAGTTAAAGCTTTATATATTTTATTTATAAAATATATAAAAAACTAATAAATTAAAAAAGATTTTAATTAAAAGTATAAAGTTAATTATTTTAATAAAGCTATTATACTACTACTTTAACTTAAAAGTTAAAGTAACTATTTTAATATTAAATAAAAAACTAAAAAGCTTAGTCTTATAATAAAACAACTTTACTATATAACTAAATACTATTAATTACTTTAAAAGTAACACTATTAATATAATAATATTAGTATAAAGTTTAACTATAATAAGTATAAATAAAAGTATTATACTTATTAAACTTTTATAATACTATATAATAATAGCCGTTTTTACTATACAACTTTTAAAACTTAAGTTAAATAAAAAGTTATATAAAATTATTATAACTACTTAATATAAAAATCTTTAAATATAAGTATAGTTATAGTATTTAACTTATATAAGTAGTATATAAAGTAAATAGTTTATTATAATAAATAAAATATTATTATATATAATTTTAAGTAAAAAGTTATAAATTATAATAAGCCTTTTTATATAAAGTAAGTTATTAAAGCTTTACTATAATAACTTATTAATTAAATATTTTAATATTATAAAAATAACTAAGTTATTATTTAAGTACTTTTTTTAAAAGAATATATTAAAAAATATAAAGTAATATATTATAATATATTTAGTTTATTAAAAATAAGTAATTAAAAAATATAAGCTATATAATAAGTTAAACTTACTTTTACTATTAAAAAAACTATTTAAAAAGCTATTAATAAACTTAATTATAAGTCTATTAAAATTAATAAATAAAAATAGTAATAATATAAATATAATACTAATTATAATAAACTACTTTATAAAGTATACTATTTTTATTATAATAACTATAAAACTAATCTTTATTAACTTAATAAAAATTATATACTAAAAGGTTTTTTTATAGTTTAAAAAAACGTTAAAAAGTATTATATTAAATAAAGACTTTATATTTATAAGTACTTTTTAGTTTAAATTTTACTATTATATAAAGATTAAATAAAGACTATTAACAACGTTTTACTTATAAATAAATAAGTAAATAAAAAAAGTAAATTAAACGTTAAAGTAATACTTATACTACTTTATTATAAATAAGTAAGTAAACTAGTTATATTTATTAAATAAAGCTTAATACACTTATAATAATATTATTAATACTATAATAAACTATTCTTTTTTAAGGCCTTATTTAATAAGAAATTAGACTTATTTATATAGTATAAAGACGTATTAGTTATAAAAAAAGCGTTAAAAGTAATAATATAATAAAGTAATTTAATACTATTAGTAATATTAATAGTAATATAATAAAGTAATATAGTACTAGTTATAATAAGACAACTAAAGCGTTTATAAAAATTAAAAATAGCCTTTAAAAACACTAAAAGTTTATAATAAAAAGATAAAAACGCTACTATAATAAAAACTATACTTTTAAAACGTTTTAAGTTAATAATTTAATTAAACTATTTATAAAAGAAAATTTTTAAATATAAAAAACTAGTATTAAAACAAATAAAACCCTTATAAATATTAAGTATAATTAGTATATAAGTATGTTAATTAGCCTTATTTACTAAATATAACTATATATACAACGTTTTTTTAGTATTACTTTTAAAGCTATAAAAACAACGTATAAGTATTTAAAGACCTTTCTTAAGTATACTAAACTTAAAGGATTTAAAGTAAGAATAAAAGGTAGAATAAATAAAAGAACACTATTAAAAGGTAGAAAAAGACTAATACTTAGTTAAATAAGTAGGCTAGCTATTAAAATATAATAAATAAGTAGTAGTATAAAATATAGACTATATTTAAAAAGCTATTATAAAGTACTACTAGAGTTACTATATAAGTAATATAAAGACTAGTAAAAAAAAAGACCTTTAAAAAAACTATAGTATAAGTAAGAAGAAAAAAACAACTAAAGAGTATAAGTAATAAAAAATTAATTTACTATTTACAACTAATAATAGTCTTATTAAAACCTATCTACTTATACTATGTTTTAACTACTCTTAAAAAGGACGGCCTTAACGTCCTTTTAAAAGGATACTATAACAACTTAAATATAAGTATAACTAAAGTTCTTAAATAATAACGTTAGTAAATATAGGCTTAATATAGGCCTACTAAATAGTACTAGCGTTTAATAGCGCTACTTTACTAACTAGTACTATTAAGCTATACTTATACTCTTTTTTAAGGCTTAAACCTTTAATATAACAATATAAAAGAGTAATAAAACCTATTATAAAGTATTTACTAGGCTACGCCTTACTATAAACGTAGTGTTATAGTTGTTAGCCTAAGCGTTAATACGCTTTATAACAAGGAAAAGGTTAACTATATTCTTAACTATTAATATAAAAACTTAAATATAGTTAATAAGGCCTAAATAATAAGATAAAAGCTGTACTTTATAGTAGGGCTAATATCCGCCCTTATACTACTAATAATAAGTATTAAAGGCTAAAAATAGTACGTAGTTAAAGTGTAAAGCCGGCGGCAACTTTATTAATAATAAATATAAAAGGTGTTAAAGGCACTATATACACTTAGTACTAATAAGTACTTAGTATAGCTATTAAAAAAGTAAATACCTTAAATAAATAAGACGATTATTAGATGGATAAAGGGTTGTAAAGGGCCTAGCTAAGTAAGAAGAACTAGGGTTAATAAGCGGCCTATCTTTTAAACTAGGTATAAAGGCTACTATAGTCCTTACCTAGTCTTAAAAGCTTAATAAAGGTAATATAGCCGTCTTAGTAAATTATACTACTACTAGTACTATTAATATAACAACCGTTATTACTATAGTGTTTAATAAAAAGTTCTCTCCTTTATCCTTAATTAGGTTTTACGTTTATAAAACTAATAAGCTAGTAAGATAAGTAAACTAAAAGTATAAAAGGTGTGTAGTCCTTATAATAAATAAAGTAAAAGTCGCCTAACAAGTTAACTTATTTCTACTAAAGTTAGCTAAGATTAATAAGTCTTAAATATAAATATATATAATATAATTTAGCTAGTAATAGGTTAGATAGGCAGCCTAGTAACAATTAAGTAAAGGCGTAGCCTTATATAGCTTATTTATTAAGGCTATAATAACGTTAATACGTTTAAGAGTAGTAGGCTTATACTTAAAAGTAGCAGTTTTTTATTAAAAAGCTATAACAAGTAAAAGTAAGGATATAATAAGATAGTAAGTTTATCTTACCTTTTACTTACTTTATAATTTAAACGCTATTATTAGCTATAAACAAAGATAGCTAAGCTATACTATATAATACCGTTTATAACTATATAATTAATACCTACTAGTTTAAAAGTACTAGTCTTAAAAAAGGCGTAATTATTATAAGTAAATAAAAAGGACGTTTATAAAGGTCGTATAAAGACTATATATAAAAGTTATATAAACTTTATAGACAATATAAAGGTATAATAGCTAACTAAACAAATAATAGGCGTTATATAACTTATAAATACAAATAAGACTTGTAAGAATGTATAGTAGTAGTCTATACTTAATTAAGTAGGGTAGTAGTAAATACGCGTTTTGTAATTAGTTAAATAGCTATTAAGTTTAAAGGCTAAGGCCTAATTAGGACTAGTGTACTTAGTACTGCTCTTATATAGCTAGTTTGCCCTGTTTAGTAAATATAGAGGAACAAGACTTAGTTCTTATATAATACTACCTCTACCTTTAG